>CM022401.1:32785102-33511743 GCA_011833715.1 Carcinoscorpius rotundicauda
TTTTTACACTATAAAAAAAGTTTAATCTTTCATTACTTGACATTTTGAAATGGAGTGCACACTCCTCATGAAGCAAGTTATGATGTGGTCACACTGTCATTTTATGTTAGTCTCCCATTTGTATGTAAAAACAGTTAATTGTTAGAAAATAAAAAAATATCAGAAAAAGTTTAATCTTAAAATTAGAATTAAAATTTTAGAATTTTTTAGAAAATGGACAGAGGTGTACAAGTTAAAACAAGATTAACCATGCACTCTTTAGAGCATCATCTACATAACAGTACTGTCTCTTGTCTGTCCATGTAACCACTTTGGAGGCTATGGATTGATCTTTACCAAAAATGACATGGAAATTTATTAGGTCCGTTAGTGGGTACATAAAAATTTCCCTTGCATTTTGTGATTTTTATGGTAATTTTTGTGCTTTTTACCATTACTTTTCTCCCTGTAAATGAGTATTCACAAAATTTGTAATGTAAGTTTATTGAATCTATAGGGAGATACACAAATATGTTCAGTTTTATATTCTGCAGTTTTTGTAGGTGTATTCTCGAGATAGCTGGTACGTGTATTAACACTTTAATTAAAATAAAGCACAGAACAACATTTCAACCTTCTTAAGTCATCTTCAGATTAACAAAGAATGTAAACAAGTACAGAATTGTAGGGATCATTGCAGTTACTTGTTAGGCTATTAATTAGTATAGGTATAAAGGTGTTCCTCTATTTTGGTTGTAGTTGTTGTATAAATTGTTTCTTTCAATTTGCATTTGTTTCCATGCTTAGTACCAATCTGGGTTTTTCTGTTATGTTCCATTTCTTTGATTTGCCATGCTCAAAAATGTGTTTAAATGTTCTTTGAATCTGGTTTCCATTTTTCTGCTTGTTTCTCCAATATAGAAGTAATGGCAGTTATTGCATTATGCAGTAAAACCTGTCTATGCCAGAACCTGCATAAGGTGTAAACATGTACAAGCCAGAGATATCAAAATTTTGCAGCATTAACTAATATTTTTCTTATAAAGTCCTCCACGTGACAGAACTTGTGTAATGCGGATGGAAAACTATCTTTTACCTACCTCATCTATTTCAACAAGTAGGATTAGAACCTGAGTAAGACAGAAAAAATGTTTTTGATTAAATATCAATAAATTTTTGGAGATTTTGTTACAGTAAGTATTGGTTAAATATATTCTGTTCTTTTTTTCTGCTGTATTATTTTTGCAGTTAAATTAAACAAAAGAATGGGACAAGAAAATAGAAATATTCTACTTTTCCTAGATAATGCAACTTGTCAACCAAACATTCAACTTTCAAATGTTCATTTAGTCTTTCTATCTCCATGTACATCAGTTCTATAGCTACTAGATAAGAGAATTATACAGTGTATTAAATTGAAATATAGAAAATTGATGCTTCAGTATATTATTGCAAACACGAACGACTATACGAGAGCAACCGAAATTATTACGAAAATTGACATGTTAGAGGCAATTGCATTTTTAGATCATTCAATTAAATGCATAATAAAGTGCTTCTGAAACTGTAGATTTATTCTTGATAATAGCAGAGATGGTGGAGAAGTTGTTTGTTATGACAATTCTTGTGAAATCCAAACTCCGATTAAAAAGACTGATGCAGATGATTCTGTGAATGTTGACAAGAATGTTTTAGTGGAAATTGATTTAAAATCTACAATAGAATCGCAAGTGTGAGAGATTTAGAAGATCAACAAAATGGAAAAAGATAGCAAGGAAACAAATTTCTACTTCATCACAAATATTAAGTTATACCAAGGCTATCATATTGTATGCAAATATGAAGGGAAAAATGAACTTCATGAAAAGGCCATAGAATTGGCATTCTCTTTTAACTGCATGAGAAAGTCCGTTAAAAAAACAAACAAACTGAAACTGGACACTTTCTACAAAAATATTTAACATTGTGTACTTGTGTACATTCTTGTTCTTATTCTAATAAATATAACATAAACAGTATAATAACTTTATTCACAAATGTGTTACTTATCTTGAGAAAAGCAAGTATAATGCTCCACTCAACAATTACATAATTTAGGAACTGCATGTTCACTATGTCTAAACTGGAAATTTTACTAGTTCCAGTGGGATTCAATCTTAGACAGATTTAACAAGTAATGTTAGTGTACTTTTTACACAAGTTTGGACTTTAGTTTTGTAGCAGGTTTTCAATAAATTTGGTGTTTACTGGTAACTACATTTTAATTTTTCTCCCAGTGTTTGTTAATTTTTTGCTGATGTTGGGGTATGCAGCAATGTGAGGTTTTGAAGTTTGCTGTATCTTGAGATTTATTATTGTTTGTTGTTGATCAAGGTGTGTGCATATTTTTTCAACAGCATTTGAAGGAAATTTGTTAAAGTTGTTTTATTTTGCTCATTTCATTGTTAATTTTATTGGGTGAGCACTGTTTTGTTGCTGTGTATTTTGGTTTCTTAATATGTTGAGTTTTTGTGTCGTTTCATGTGCTGAGTCCCATGAAATGTATAATTCAGTGTGGGTGATTTTTCTGTGAATTTCTGTTTTGAATTGTGCATTGGTTTTCATGATCTAGAGGTTTAGAAATGCTATTTGGTTAGTTTTTTACTATTCACAGATGAACTTAATGTTAAGGTGTATAGAGTTAATGCAGCTGAAAAAATTAAGTGTGTGCTCTGTAGATGTGAATCCAAGAGTTGTATTGTCAACATATTTGTGCCATTAGTGTGGGTGTAAGGCTGACTTGATTGCTTGAAATCCAATCTTTGTCATAAAAATGTTGTCTAAAACTAGTGATACAGGACTGCTCATACTTAGGCCATTTATTAGTAGGTAGTCTTAGATAAAGTTCTAAAGCCATCTTGCAAGCTTCAGTGGTTGAGACTTTCATGATTAGATGTAAACTTGATACTGAAAAGATGGGAAATAAGGTAAGAAAAGAAATTTAGAAATGTGACAACTATTTAAACAAAAAAATTATCATTAATACAGCATTTCTCAAAAACATATTCAAACCCTCATTGGCAGTTTCCTAGCTACTTATTTTTTGTGCTACTATGACTAAATTGCTTATCATCAGATCCAGCAGGGTTTCCATCTGTCTGATCATAAATTACATCATTAAAGAGAAAACTGTTTAATTCTGTGGAGAATAAGAAATTCCAATAATTGTTTAGCATTGTACTTAAAATGGTTTCTTGACCTTATTTACATATTTAGATACTGCTCAGTGTCAGAAAGAAATAGATATGTCATGTTGTTAATCGTAACAGGTTTACAGTAGTCATGCACACTAAAGTACAGCAGAACCTCAATTAATGGGCGCTTCGAAACAAGAGGCACTGTGCCTTTAAAGGCAGACCTTTAGACTTACTTACTTCTACTACTTATTAAAAAAAAAAATAAATCTTGCAATTAGGGGAACCTCAATAATCCAGATTAAAAGACAATTATCTTTGCATACCTAAAGAGTATACTGCTAAAATTCCAAACAACCCAGAAAGTTGACCAATACTCAGACATTTGCAATGTTTATTGAATCATCTCTTAAGCATATACAGTAGATCCTGGTTTGGACGACCCCCGCTGTCACCAACCACCCGGTGTTTCCGACCATATTTCTGCCAACGGACGGCTTTCAATGTTATTTTCCCCGTAGTGACCGACCACCCGCTGGACGCGACCAGAGACCGCCTGTGTGTGATCAAAAAACCGGTCGTTTGGTCGCTTAAATGCTGGTCTTAACGGTCATTTCATAATACCTCACGTCTGATAACTGACAGTTTTGTCCAATGTACTGATGTAAAATATTGCTAAACAAACAAAACCACACCACACGCCAGCTTTTCATTGACAATTGCTGAACAAACATGTTGCATCCAATTTGTAGATTAGCAGACCAACTCATACAAAAATGATCATTTCGGTTAAGGTATAAATAGGAGGCATGTATTTATTAAAAATCAGTTTCAATTAGATTCTTTTGCTCTACACATATTCAAAACGTCTTTATCTTCATTCTGAAGTCATGGCTGATTGTCGAAAACACAAAGTGCTTTTACTAGAAGATCGTGTGAAAGTTGTAAAGTTGTTTGAAGGTGGCAAAAGCTGCAGAAAAATTGCAGAATCCATGAACGTTGGAAAGACACAAATACAGAGCATAGTAAATGACAAAGAAAAATAATGTCACTGTGGCAAAATGGTGCTAACACTAACCAAAAATATCAGAAAGCACGGAAAACAGTCTACACGGAGCTGAACAAAAGAGTGCGGGATTGGTTTTGTGCCGCACGTGCCAAAAACCACCCTGTTAATGGCGTAGCCTTGAAGGAATATGCACTGATGAAAGCCACAGAAATGAATCTGGATGACTTCACTGCCTCCAATGGTAATTACAACTGCCCCGCTCACCCTGCCATCACCCTGTCAAATGTCAAGCTGCATTTCCTGCCTCCGAACATACATCAAAGCTACAGCCATGCAACGCAAGAATCATCCGTGCTTTCAAGGTGCATTACAGGAAGCGGCTTGTGAGGCATGTGCCGTTCCAAATGAATGAAACAGACCTTGCAACAAACATCGCGCGATCTGAGAACATGGTGTACTGGTGTAAACAAGCATGGGATTATGTTACCGCAGAGAGAATGATCAACTGTTTTCGGAAGTGTGGTTTTGTAGCTTTTGCTCCAGCCACAGAGGACACACCACAACTGGAGCTACCCACAGCAGATCCAGACTTTGAGCATGTCCTGGGTGGTACATCCTGGGAGGATTTCACCGACTGCAACAGTGACGTAGTCAGCACCGTCCAGTTTGGAGACAACTGGCAGAAGGAGCTCAATGAAGCAGCTGCTGGTGAGCACCAGGAGCCAGAGGAGGAGCAACAAGACCAGGAAACTGGAGACGACTTTGTTCCAGACAACAAGGAGATGGTTAGATGCCTGGAGTATCTTCGAAAGTGCGCAGTGGCCTAGAACAACGCAGAACTTTTGAATATTGTTCAGAGTGGACAGAAGTCAGTGACCGTGTTGGCTCAGCAGACCAGAAAAAAACAGTTGTGCATTCAGAACTTTTTCAAACTGTAAATAAAGTTAATAGAGTCTACATGTATTGTAAAATTGTTTTTGTACATATTGCTGTTAGTTTGTTTTGTTTTGCTAAGAAAAAAAATATAAGAAACAAATGAAAAGCCTTTCTTTGTTTTCTTTGTTAACTTCAAAATATGTACAAATAAAAAAAAAACATGCAAAAAATGGGCTCCTGCAATAACAGACCACTATTGCTCTGCAGAAGCGGTGGTCTTAAATACCAGGATCTACTGTACTGTAATAAACATTTTAGAGTTTCAAAGTTTAACTTTATTATTCTAGGAAATTTTTGTTTTAAACACTGTAAGATACATAAAATAAATTCCACATTGTGTTCTCAGAGCAGAAGTTGGCTTATTTCCATGCATGTTTTGTTACTACCGAGAGTATTGCATTACTGTGTTATAAACACAATATTATAACAAAAGTAGTAGTTATTGCTTTACTTTCAGAATATTTCTACTTCAGTTTATGACAGTAAAATATACATAGAAAACAAACGTTTTACAGTTTAAACTCTGAAAAAACTACACTGAAACATTATGAAGTATAATAATAAAAAAAAAAAGGCACAGCCAAACCACTCCTTGAGGCCTTCTACTGACAACCCTCATGTCTTGGCTGCTTACAATTCACAAATGCTCATGTCCTGCATCCACCAAAAAAAGGGAAAAACCTTAAAATTCAGAAACTTAGTATGGTCAATACGGAATCCAGCTTTGCTCGGCTCATTCTTGATATTGAAGGCATTCTGTTAGAGGGCTTTTGGATGCAGTCAAAAGGGTGCACTTCATGTCAAGGTTCTACTTCGTTTCTCTTTTCACACGTAGTTCATTTTTAATGTTTCATATCCTTTACCAATTTCATCTTGGCACAAGTCAATGGTGCCCTCCAGGCAAACTATTGCATGTCTAGCAGACATTCACAAGCCTGCAATAAAATTCTTATACCCTGCATAATATTGTAAGCCTTGAAAACTGATGTAAAGTATAAAATACATTTCAAAAATGTTTAAATCTTTCAATTTTGCATTTTGAAATATAACTAATACATCAGCACAGGCTTCGTCCTGAGACGGACCTCATAACCATACTATGCTTCTTTTATATTGTGTTTATGACGTAACTTTTAAATTAGTAAGGATATTCACAAAATTTATCACATCAGTAAACATTAGTGTTTTCATATGCAAGATATCAGGGATTTTTGTTGTTGTTTTATTAAGTCTTAAGTAATGTTTTTCTCCTGCCTTTTTTTTTTGTATCCAACATACAAAGTTTTATTTTAATATTTCAAATATTTTTTATTCAGATTATTTTCAAACTTCTTGTATAAAATCTTTATGACATCCAGATAATTATCAACCATTTAAGAAAAGCTTAATTTATCTGTTATTTTCACTAATGAATCTTCCTACAGCTTCAGTCAATTTGACCAGTTTCATCACCACCATAAAATAGAAAATATATATTATGCCTTTTTCACTGTAGAGCGACTACAAATTATAAAATGAAAACGTGTATATTAAATGCATTATATCTCATAACATACGTACGTGTGTGTGTTCAATTAATATTTACTTTGAAATTAAACTGAATTACGTATAACATCCAAAAATTTAATAATAACCTACAGTTTGGTACCAAACAAACATTAATACAAGTTCATAAAATAACAGAACAATAAAATTTTGAATACATGGAAAGAGTTAAATACAGTATACCAGCAAGACCTAAATACAATTTCACTGTATCTAACTATAACATAACATATTTAAGTAACAAACAACCATAAGCGTTAGTCAATCAAGCAGCCAACAATACTAGTATGTTACTTGTACTTTGATGACAGTTGCAAGCAAATTTCAAAATAATCAGTGCAAAATAAACCCTTTTTAATGACAAAATTCATATATATATATACGTGTTCTACACTAAAGCTTAAAACTCAAACAAATCTATTGAAGATAGACGTGGCATGAGCCAGGGGCTGACAAAATTTATTACTTGTTTTAAATACACTCAATGTCCAGATGAACATTTATATAACTGTTATTATATATTTGAAGATACAACACCCAAGTAGAGGATTTTCATGGGTTGGTCTCCTAATAATGCATTTGGAGTTTCAAGTAGTTTTTTTATGTTTCTTTTAAAATATAGGGCTTAAAAATTAGATAATATAAAACTTCAAATCATAACATACATTATAAATGTTAATTTAATTCACACAAATTGCATTAAAAGATACTTCAATTTTGAACATAACAATGATTTGTACAGAAGTGTTGGGGGGATATCAACAGTTTTAAAATGTTAAGTAGAAGATCTACACTGCTGAGAGATTTAAGCTATAAAGGATAATTGACTGTTACACTCAGTATAAAGGAAACTAACAGGAGAACACATTCTTTAACAAATAAACTACTTTTATTATTATGTCACTACCACTGATGTACATCCTCACTCACCTCCTTTTGTGGGTCAGCCTTCTGTGGTCTTCCACGACCTTGTTTTTCTTCCTAGAAATGTAATAAAAATACAATCAAAGTGAGTGGCTTCTTACTCAATCCAAGATATGCCAGATGCATAGATTGTGTTTTTGTATCTTCAAATGTCCATGTACCTTTTAGTTTTTGCATGTTTTTCAACAATTGGACAACCCCTTAAACCACACTTTATAAAATTCATTCTCATACAAGCATGACTTTTCCTAATAAAATATATTTTGTTTCGTCATTTGGCTTTTAACATCACTGTAAAATATAGTTTCCCAATCTTTTAATTTGTTTATCATTGTCAATAATTTGCTGTCAACACAACATAACTTTTCTGAAACATGGTACCAAATTAATCACATCATAATGGCAAAAACATGTATACATAAACTGAATTAACAATTGTTAAAAACAGAAGAAAATGCTCATGTAAAAACAAAACCTAAATTCTAGTTAATTATAAAAAAATAGCAAAAAGTATACTAACTCAACTGTATAATAGAATGATGTAAAATCATTCAAGTAACCATTACCATCTACTAGCAGTCCCCATCTGCTCATTTTGTGAAGAACTATTGTGGCAGAATTCTAACAAATATGAACATTTCCTATTTCGTAAATTTTTATGTTGAAACAAACATAGTCACCACTTTGTTTATTTTTCTGAAATCTGCAGAAGCCTTTCCACTGATATCACACAATTAAAAATTTTACTACCACTGGTAACAATAACACATATTTAAAATATATCAGAATTGCAATTACAAAGAATTAAGCAGTCAGTTAGCTACCTGACTTATAAACATTGAACACAAAAACCTTAAAAATAATATTTCACAAAGAAAGATTTTTCTCCACTGTTTATTGTTGTTAATGGTACTGTAATATATATTAGCTAATAAAGCCACTAGGGGGATATTCTATGCTTTCAATTGGTTATTTAAACCTTATACAAAAATAAGTATTGCAGAGAACATTTCCAAAAATGGAAAAAGGTGAGTGAGACATTATGCTTGGTTCAGTGTGTGAATGATATATCAGCAAAGAGTAGAGATAAGATATTCTAGTTTATCAATATCAGTAATTTGAGTTCCAAGTTCATCCAAAACTATACTTCATAGTTTGACATCAGAAACATCTAAATCTGAACCAGTGTTGCATTCAACCAACCACATGGCATACAAAATTTAGAGTTTAGGAGTTTAACACTTACTTTTAAAAGAAGACAAAATAATGTATAATACTAAAATTTAAATAAGCTACAGTTTGATAAACTTTTTGACAAATTCATAATCGTTCAAACTTTTAAATGACACAGCCTTTGACCCATGTGGAGGTTTCTGTTGATTTCATAATTATGTAACATTTACTACAATAAATTATTTTTCCACATCTACACATTAAAGTATATGAAACATTTCCACTGTACTTACTATAAAAGAAAATATTTCTTGACCCATCTCACCACAAATTAACAAAGATCAATCTACCAATTTAGTCAAGCCATCCAATTTGTGTTGCCACCACAATGGAAACAGCATTATGTGCACCCATTTAATAAATTCAAATCCCATATATTGTCATAACCACATATAAATAGTCAATCTGCTCTTGCCATGCTTCATGTTTTGAAAAGATTAGAACAGCAAATGTTACACTTGATAAAAGAACAAACATCACAATGATCACTACAGCATACAGTCAAGTTTTAGAGAAGTTAAAATGTTTAACATTTATTGTTATATACCTGGACCAATTATATGCTGTCTTTGCCACAGCAATAGTTTATCTAATCTGTTATATTTCAAACCTACACTCACAACTATTTGGTGTATTTTATTTTTCTACAATTTTTTATTTTATATTTCCTTTTTTGTTTTTTTCCTTATTAGACTGTTTGGCACAGATAGCTTTACACCATAAAACCCCAACTACCAATCAACTTTATTCATTACTGTATTTTTTTTTTTTTAATTGATAGATTATTTCACTGGTTTCTAAACAACTGAAAAACTAATATGAAAAACAGAACAATGTTGCCTTCTCCAAGTCAATCACACAAGTACTTGATTTTGCCTGCTGCTTTCCTGAGAAATCAAACACTTCTTCGTACACACTACCTTTTATTCATGACATGATATTTCAGAATAACTACATCATGTAAAATTTAACAAAAACACATGTTCAATAAATATCTTAATATAACATTACTCATAAGTGTCCATTGAAAATTCTATCATGTAATATGAATTAGTTTTAGATGCTTGGTCAGCCTTTAACATTCTAGTCATACAATTATTGTCAACACATTCACACAGTTCAGGCAGTAAATGGCTAACCATGCACACAGAATTGAAAAGATAGGTTTAACACCTAAAACACTTGCTATATTTGTTCGTGCAATTAATTTAAGCAATAGGTTGTGTAGAAAATTGAAAATTTTGTAATTCCAGCATTTTTCACAAGTTTTAGAAACAACTAAACAGTTCATGCCAGAAATGTTATTCCAAATCCAAGAGGTCTGTAAATAATATATTCAAGTGATAAAAAAAAAAATCCACCAGATAATGTAATTTCGTAGACATAACACACAGGTCAACCAATTATTTTTTTTTGGAAAATTAATATTCTTCAACCCAACAAGGCTTTGTTTTTGTTATTGAGCAAAAAGCTGCTATGTATGATATTCCTTCTACTTCTTCAAAATGAAATATAAATCATGAAATACGCTTCAGAATCTCTTCTGTTTCTACAAATAGGGAATTTCACAAATGTTCAAATCATCAAAATAACAAAATTTATTCACTATTATTCCAGTCAAAAATTAGTAATTTATACTGCAATATAAATTATGTATCTATAATGAAAAACAATTAATAGCTGCAACCATAAATTGACCTTTTGTGCCACACAACCACTTCCTTGAAACAATGTTAAGAAAAACTGCTTATTGCTTTTAACTGGTAATCTAAGTTATGGCACAAAACTTGTAACAAGGTAAGATAAAATGCAGTCCTAATAAATTACTTCAAATTGAAAACCTACATGCAAGAAATTCCATTATACTGATAAATGAAAACTAACATTCAAATGTTCAAAATCAAGTAGGAGCTTACATATCTACCTGTTACAATGTAATGTTCACTACTGTCAGGTAATGTATCACCTACCGAAGTTTTTTGATACTCCAATGGTTGGATTTAGACATTTCAATCTAAAGGTTCTTCAGTTATGTAATGCATACTACATAGTTTATTGCATAGATTGTTTCTTCACAACTAAAAAGTATTTAATTAATAACTTAAGTTTTCATTAGATATTTTCAAATAGTAAATGCTTTTGAAAAATCACAAATATCTAATTTGAACCAATGCTACAGTAAACATACTATGTGACTCACAAAAAATCAATATTTAGGTGTGTTCTTTCAATATTAACTTTTAAATTATGAGATTAACTAATATTTGAATTAAACTGTACAATTTGATACCAAACTTACTGACAAATTAGTATTTCAATATAATTTTGAATGAAAGTCAACAGACAAGATGATGTTGCCTTTGACCTGCCTCATCAAGATTGGGTTAAAGCAGGGGTTCCAAACCTTTTGGTACTCGCGACCCCTTACCTAAAAGTTTGAAACCCATGTGACCCCTTACTTAGGGCTTACTATCAGCAGCTTAATTTTTTTTTTTTTTTCTGTTAAGGAGAGGGAATGAAACATCTAAAAAAATATTTAAAATTCTGTAATTATTTATTAGCAAATTAAATCACATTGGTCTAACCTGAATTCACAAAAAGAACATATACTTAAAATAATATTAACATAGTTTTGAACAGCTATCCAACCCAGCTAGTGAGATGCCTGATGTTGCATTTCAGCAGCAAGCTTTGAAATTCGTGGCTGAGTGTTTGTTAGAGCCAGTTTCATGTCATCTCCAACATCCAATCTGTTCCTATTCTTTGTTTTTATATTGACAAGAGTGGAAAATCCTGCTTCACACAAGTAGGTAGAAGCAAATGGAACAAGGATACATAAAGCTGTCATGCTGACTTTGGAGTATAACTGATACATAGCGCACCAGAACTGAGTCACGAATTTCACGAGCTGAAGAGTCGTTCCTTGGATCCAGAAATTCATCTTGGATGCTGGATACATCAAGTTCAGTACAAAATGGGTTCCTTACCAGGGTCTCCTGTTCCTGTGATAGCTCAGGAAAGTAACGCTCAGCTTCCTTTTCTAGAGACTGAAGATATTCGGTAATCTCATCCTTGAGGAACTGATCCAGTTGGATCTGAGACTCATCTGTCATTCCACAAAGTTTTTCAAACATAGTGATGTTTCCAAGATTGATTTTCCGACGCCAGTTCTGCAGTTTGGAAACAAAGGCCCGAAGACTATCTTGAAAAAGAAGAACATGTGTTTTCCTTCCTTGAAGCTTCAATTTGAGCTTGTTCAGCTGGTCAAAAAAATGTCAGCTAGGTATGCAACCCTTTTATTCCATGCTTCATCTTCAAAGTGAGCTACAAGATCTTTCCTTTCTTGAGTCTCCAGGAAGAGCTTTATTTCATCTTTCATTTCAAAGACACGATTAATAACGTTTCCTTTTGACAACCAACGTACTGCTGTCTTTGCATAGTTCTTTGAATAGGCGAGTGTTGAGTGCTTGAGTCTTCGCATAAGTTACAATTTTGATTACAGATTCAAGCACTTCCTGCAGAGAGGCAGGGAGAGTCTTACTGGCGAGAGTATATCGGTGAATCATGCAGTGGATGCCCTTTGCTTGAGGTGCAATCTTCTTCACTCTCGATTGGAATCCTGAATTCAATCCCAGCATAGCCAGTGCCCCATCTGTACAAACCCCACACACGTTTTCCCATTAAAGATCTTCGTCTTAAAAAAAAGTGGAAACTTTTTCCATGACATCATCAGCTTTTGTTGTGGTTTCAACTGCACTGCGGAATAAGAATTTGTCTTTGATGTCACCTGAATTAATGTATCTCACGAAGACAAGCAACTGAGAACATGAACTTACATTCTGTTGATGAACTGAAAGAAGAACAAAGGGGAACCCTTTATTTCAGTCAAAACCTGTTCCCTCATATCCATAGACATTTTAGAAATGCGCCTCTGTATAGTATTATTTGACAGGGATACTTGCTGCATCTCCTTTGCACTGGCTTCTCCAAGAATAAGATTTACTGCTTTCATCATGCAGGGTTTAAGAAGTGTTTCTCCAATCGTGTGAGGCTTTTTTTGTTTAGCAATTTCGAATGCAATCTCATATGAAGCTTCCACTACGGCTGCACTCTGCTGCTGAAACGACCCACTTCTATCGATTCTTTGGCTTTTAAGACACCGTTCATGCCGTTTGAAGAAATCCAAACCCTTCTTTGCGTGTTCTGGATGTTTCGTCTCGAGATGACGCTTGAGTTTTGATGGTTTTAATTGACTCTGCACTCAGGACAGCATGGCACAAAACACACTGTGGTTTCTCGATGCCATCGTTAGCGAGCACGGTGGTGAAGCCAATGTTGAGGTAGCATTCTGAGTATCTGCACCGTTTAGCCATGGACACAACTCACCTCTACTGCTTACTTATCTCCTTGTTAAAATAAAAGTGTTGAATAATGAACGCTTTGGCAACTGTAGATCTTACACTGACTACTTGTGGGGGGTGCAGGTAGAGTAATGATGGGGTAAATATTGGGAGGGAAGAGAGCGTGGCCAGTCATCATCCACCAATCAGCAACGGACATGTGACTCATGTGTCGACAGCGAGCACACACACACACACACACACTAAATCACAGCTAAACAGACACACAAGCATACGTACATGCGCGTGCACTCATATACTCGCTACTCACTAGTACAAACATACATACAGTTAGAGACATACACATTCACACAGGCACGCATACATAAACCCATAATATCACCTAATGACATTGAACTAGCGTAGCACACATTTTGCTTTGCATCGAAAGAAAAAAATGTAAAAGGACGAAAATGTAATTGATGAAATAAAATTAATGTTATCCCAAGCTACTTCTAACAAGGCTATGCAACCCCCAGGGGGTTGCGACCCACCGGTTGAGAACCCCCTGGGTTAAAGGATACGAAATAACAAAGTTTATAATGTCACTTAGCTAAATACTATATCACAATAGGGAGCCAGCACGAACTCTTTAAAAACACATATTGAAAAAGTTATCTAGATGATTGAAAAGGTGTGGTTTAATATTAAATACAAGAATAAAACTAGTAAAAGTTTGCCAATGACAATAAGCTTTTGGTACTTCTAGATGCATGGAGGATGTTGGTCAGATGGACAAGCATTTTGGAAATGTCATTAAATTTATATGAAATGCAAGATAAGGTATTTAGTTTATTATTTATTATAATTTGGATCACATTTAACACAAATAAGGAAATTTGGTAGTATTACTGAAGAAAAAGGATCTTAGCATAGTGTTGAATAAGTTCATGCTGCCAATGAAGTAGTGCTTACCAGCTGGTAATAAAAGGTAAAAGATGTTTGGTTAATATACAGACCTAACTCACCAACAGGAATTCTGTACATTGAAATGCAAAACATTATGAAGCTATAAAAATCTAGAAAATAAATAACACCTTAATACACACCAAAATACATTTTTAGTTGAACAAAAAATGATTACAGATGATCAATCTAAAAATTTTCACAAATACACGTGTACACTGACAACTACTATCACCAAAATTATGGAAAGAATATTTCCAATAAGCACCTACTTTCACATCTTTGGATGACTCTTCAGGCTTGTCTGCTTTCTTGGGTCGACCTCGTCCACGCTTTGCAGCTTCTGTTGCATTACTACCCTCATCAGCCATTTTTACCTATGATTAATGCAACACAATATTTCTGTATTCAAAAATTAACAGAAAAACAAACTTTTGGTCTCTTTACCCCCTCTTCTAGTTACCATAACCAGTTCAACATTATTACAATAACTTAGTCTGAAGTTAAGGTTTCTTGTTACTGTGTAACTTTTTCAAGTTTTGCATTTTCTAGTATGCATGTTTTAAATGTCAAAAAAAAACAAACCTAACCTTGAGTCAATGATTCATCTGTTTTCCATAATTAATGATGTAAATAGTGGGATTAGGGGTGAACAAATACAAGTTGCATGTGGGTAGACTTTATTTTCAGCTATTCTTATTTTAGTCTCTTAACAACTATTAATGGCTTTTTTGGAATGAGTTGTCCGTAGATATAGATTTTATGTTGTAAATTTATAGAAGGCTTAAGAAATATTTAAATAAGACATGTCTTAAGTTTAAATATGGATCCAGGACAATATCTCACGTCCACGATTACTGATTCTCACTTTAAAACAAACTTTCAATGTAGCATTCCTATTAAAAAATAAATAATCTTACAAAAAATTGGCATTAGTTTGATAAAGTATAAGATGCAAACTTTGTGAAAAATAACAAATGAAGTTGACCATCAATTTTTTAATTTTTATATTTTTTTGTTTTGTGTTCAATGTTTTTGTTATAAAAACATGCATTTTCCAAATCATTTTTTTTAATTTGTAGTCTTTTGTATTCAATTAAAATAATCTGTTTGACAACTGTTTCATTGAAATAAATCCATTCCTTTCTAACAAGATGGCCATTTATATGTAAACCCCTGAATTTTTTGCAATGTGTTATTTCTCACCTTGAAAAATACAAGCTATAATTACCTACCTAATTAGATTACACTTTGAAACAAACAAAACCCACAGCTGCAAAAAAATGAACTTAAGATGACATCAGAAGTAGCGATAAATATTTGAGTGAGACATTGTCTGTATACCTTATTCTACAGTTTAATAGATGGAACAGCCCAGTTAGATCATCAAGACTTTTTTGTTCTTAAATATTAAACTATTACTAGGACTTTGTGAAAGCAAATAATATAAAACAATATAAACCACACTGCCTTTACCATATATAAATGTCATCAAGACGTTTCTCAAAATATTAGAGTTCACCAAATTGTCTGGGATGCAAGACATAGCACTTTCAAAAAGAGCTGTTACAGTGCAAGCTAGATTAATTAATAAAATCCTAATTATTATTAATTTTGTTTAAGTAATTTCAAATGAGAATTATGGTGTATATTAACTACAGAACAGTATTTATTTTAAACACCATTTTATATGAATTTTTTTTACATTGTATAGCACTGTGGCATGCTTGTATACTACCTTTAATTTACAGTTGAAATGGGTGCATTAAAAACCAACATCACTCAGATAAGCATAACACCATTTTTTCTTGACGTGTATTAAAGCAGAAATTAAAATTAGTAATTACCAATAAAAAGACAATTGCATTTAATTTTTATGACAATATTAAAATTATACATTTTCAACAATCAAAAGGAACAAAATAAAAACACTAAGTTAAATAAGCAACCAAAAATAGACAATGACAAATAAATTTAATATGTAACATGTGCCAAAATGAAGTCTTCCCTCCCAGTTATTAGAAACTTATTACATGGTAGAAATTTTAATACATATAATTGTCTAATATGACAAAATTAATACTCACTAATCCTTTACTAATTAAATGTTATAATAATCAGTGATGACGAGAAATCTGATGAAGGTCCAAACATTGTTCATTCCTCTACATAAAAATTCTCAACCCAAACCAGCCGTTTCTACACATACACTAATTAAAATGTTATATTTATACCACTTCCTAGACACACTAAAACCTCAAAATTTTATCTACAGAAATACTTAATACAAGTCTAAAGTGGTTATAATGCCAATGTATAGGTTACTGGTTAGGCCACAAATACAGTACTGTGCTGTTCACCTAAGAATATTGAATTAATGGAAACAGTTCAGAGAAAGGCTATGAAGAAATGACACATGGGATGGAACAGTTATACAGGGATAAGTTGAGATCACTGAACTTGTTTTCCCTTAACAAAAGAAGGAGAGAAGATATAATTGAAGTACATTAACTTTTTCATATTTAAGAATTAGAATGTTAAGACTAAGAAAGAAGTTATCTTACACTTTGAAAAAGTTTCTAACAGAATAGTTGGTCTCTAGAACAGATTGTCCCAGATGTGGGAAAGCTTGATAAATATTTGAATAAGGGGTGGTTTTGAGTTAGGTTTTTTTAAGTTCACTTTAATTTAATGGATAGAGCAGTATAGATAGTCCACAACTTCTTTTGCCGTCATTTAAAATTTATCATATACAAATTCCTATCATGCAAATTGAATCAGTAAATTTTCACACAAATCTTTACAATAATTACTTTATTACAATATCAGATTTTGTATGTAATGTACTCCTAACTCTTACCAAAACTCAGTAAAAGACTGACAAATTTCGTGAAGGTGCACAAGTAACTTCGAAATTGTAGAAATCGTTAATTCTCCAATATGAGTAGGTCCACTGAACTGAGCTAGTGAATATGCGATTAACCAGAATTATCATTACCACATCGAAGCTGATACATGACAATTATATTTAACAAAACCAAAGTTACTGCATGATACTGATAATCTAAGAAAATAGCTTGGTTCAGGAAATATATTCGCCAACCCTCAATCCAAAGTAGACGTAATGTTACTGCTAACCAGTATTACACTTGACCTTTCAAAATTAACTACCATTGTAACGGTCAATATTCATAGCGTCTCTAGGTTTGTTAACGAACTAACACCACCATACAAACGTTAGAAATACTAATCACTACTAGTATCAGGAAAGAGTATGTACATAACACAGAAGGCTTAACTTGAAACTAATAATCCCTTAAATTTATACCAACTTCCAGTTTATCTTAACACTTCAATACAAATGTAATTCATATTTACCTCTTTTCTAAATAAAATACATTTACTATTAAAATTATTACCAAAACCGTATTCTTACAGTTACTCACAGTTTCTCCTAAAAACTGCTAAATACGAAAACGTTTCAACTACAGACGCTAACAACGGTTCTTTGCAGTCTTGCTTTGTACGCCGGTTATTGGGATGCCACCCTTCCCGCCAAAGAACGATTAGTTATTCCTCTCCAGAAACCAAGATATTGCAGTAGATTCAATCACTTTTTCCGCTATGATATTTTAAAAATATTATATACCATGTTTCCAACTTTCAGTAATTATATTTTGTAATTATATGACCAATTAGTGTAGTCACGTGACACTTGACTTTATACTTTCATTGGTCCATGCTTAATCTTACATAAACAGTGATCTTCGCTCTCATTCAATCGTTTTTGCTATCACTTGATACCACTCCCGCGTTAGTGATGAGAAACGATTTAAAAAAAAATTTAAATTTGAAAATATATTCGAATACTTTACCAAAATTTTATTTTTGTTATGATTGTAATATTACTTTGTTCGGTTTAGTGCCACTACAAGTTATTATTTGCATTCAAGAGCTATGTCTAAAGTGTATTTAGAATTAGATGTGACGAACAACAAGGTCTCAGAATACATATTTTTACAGATAGAATTAAAAGTTACAATGTTGTTGCAATGGAAAAACAAATATGTAATATTTTAACTAGAAATGAGCTATTTTTGTTATTAAAGTAATATATGTTGTCCACGATTACGTCTCCTTTTAAATATCTTTATGATATCCGATTTGGCGTGGTTCTACAGTGGCTCTGCGTAAGTCTAAAGGTTTAAACTCTAAAAACCGGCACTCAGTACCTGAGATGGGCACATTACAGATAGCCCACGGTGTAATTTTGTACTTACCAATAAACAAAATATTATGGAGGTTTCATCAGATGGTTTTTAAGCATCACGTCAGTCGTCTAAAACTATCTCGAATACTGCCTTATTGTATTCCTCTAGTCAGTGGCTCTAATATACATCGGGTGAAGAAGCAAAAGAAATCTAGATGTCTTACGGCATTATTTAATTCTAGTTAGTGATGAGTGGTTCCAATAAAATGCTAAAGGTATTCATGGCAGGTTGTGGATTCGTTAAACAGTCCCTCGTGAATTATTTTTATTTATTATGCCTCTCGATTCCATGAAGGAACAAAGGGCCGCAATCGCTTGCGGATTCATTAACAAGCTGGTTTTTTAAGTGAGTAAATTGGTAGCCTACTGCACAACCCCCAACCAGGAGAAAAAACCCGAGTCGTCCGTCATTTTGCAGTGTAAGACAAGAGGAAAGGCAGCTAGACATCACCACCCACCGCCAACTCTTGGGCTACTCTTGTACCAACGAATAGTAGGATTTACCGTAACATTATAACACCCCCATGGCTGAAAGGGCGAACATGTTTAGCGCGACTGGGATGCGAACCCATGACCCTCGGATTACGAGTCGCACGCCAAACGCGCTCGGCCATGCCGGACACCTCGTGAATTATGCGTGCAACCATATAAAATTTTGGTTTCTCTTGAATAATGTGCGATTCTTTAATAAGAGACGGTAGAAAAAAAACCACCACTGTGAGACTCAAACGTATGGACCCCATAGAGAACAGGGTTCGAACCTTCGTCGCACCAACTATGCTCACCGTTTTAACCGTGATAGGTAATTATGTGATAGTCAATCCCCTATTCGTTGATAAAAGACTTGGCGGTAAGTGGTGATGACTAGCTGTTTTCCTTCTAGTCTTACACTGCTAAATTAGGGACGGCTAGCGCAGATAGCCCTCGCGTAATGCCCCCCCCGCTAGTACAGCGGTATGTCTCCGGATTTACAACGCTAAAATCAGGGGTTCGATTCCCCTCGGTGGGCTGAGCAGATAGCAATTTGTGGCTTGGCTATAAGTAAAAACACACTTCCCTCGTGTAACTTTGCGTGAAAAAAAAATTGACATAAAATTAACTTAAACGTTTCATAATTCGTACAAAATTACAGGGAAAGCATTTTTGTACTCATTTTGTGCGTCATTTAGCTATATTTCTCATTATTTCATCTATAAATAGGACAGTGTGAAGGCTTCAAGCACGAGAAGTAATTCGGTATTTGCTTACATTTTAAAGTAATATTTAATATTTGCTATGGTGTGAATGCCTTTCACATGTTAGCGAAGCATAATTATAATTAATTACACTTGTCATAAGCCATTAGTATTTGACTTAATTAATTATAATCATGCTTTGCGAGCTTATGAAAAACATTCACACCATAACAATAGTTGTTGTAACAAATGACTTGTATAAATAAAGTTTTGATTATTGTTATGTTTGTTGGAAGAGGTGATAATTAACTAACTTTTTCTAGTCTTACTTTGCTATTACTTCTTTCATATTTTCTGAAACATTTTATACCTTTTGCTGCAGTTTTTAGCAAGGAGGTATCTTGCAATGTTTTCTTTCCATATGCTAATTATTTAACTAGTGTTTCATTTGATGTACTTTTATTTATACACCCTCTCTGAGGTGGGATGAACAAAGATAAAAAAATTCTCCCTAGCCTTATACTGCTAAATTAGGGATGGCTATCGCAGATAGCCCTTGTGTAGCTTTATGCGAAATTAAAAAATAAACAAACCATACAGAACTGAATGTTTGAATTACATATGTCAGGAGGTCAAAAGAGTAGAGTGTGATATTCTATCGCTAAGTAATTTTAAGTGAGCATGTTTAGGACGCTTAAGAGTAAAAACTATAAATTTATGTATTCAGGAGAAAATGAACATTACTTTGGATTGTAAGTCTGTAAGTTAAAAATAAGTTAAAAACTTCTATCCTTTCTCAGGTTAATGATAGTCAAGTTTTATCAAAATTCTTTAATCTAGTCACCTTTCTGGTTTATATCCAGACAACAAGAACATATGGATATAGCATGAGAATACATGGTTCATGTGGGATACTGATGGACAAGCCTGGGATGTCGGTAGACCCATTTAATTAATCCATGTTATTCTTGGTATTATGTGGAAAACGAACAGTTTAAATTGAGAAGAAAACGATGTTTAAGGTTATATTCTATTTTAATTTGAACGATTTTGTGTATCTTATTGCAAAAGTTTTTATCGGAAAAATATATTTCTGTCAAAGAGGGGTTTCTATGTGATTAACTGTCATGAGTCTCAAGTGGCCCAATTCAACATTTAGTATATTAAGCCTCAAGCGGATCCTTGGTAAGTGTAACTTATACACAATTTTACCTGGTTTATTTTATCATACCAAAATGAACTACGAAGGTTTACTTGATTAACTAACATGTATAATGAGTTATTTACTGATGTTGACAGACAGAAAGCATCTGAAGTTGCGGGAAAAATAAACTTTTTGATTTAAATCGAATGAACCATAGCTGAGTCTTTCATACAACCAAAACCACAGCGACTTTACCAACTGACTTAGTTACGCATAATTACATCAGTACAACAGTTCTAGTTATGTGTAAGTAATGAGCATAACATTCAAGCCAGTCATAAAGTCATCAGCCCAAATGAAATGCCACCATCACCATGACTTCATCATGTCATGTCTCTAGAGGCTACAGAGTGATCATTAGATATTAATTTGATTGATTGATTTAGTGTTTTATGGCACAAAGCAGCGAGGCTATCTGCGCCAGACATCCGGTAAAAATGTAAAAAAAATAAATGTAGTAAAAGACATAAATGGAAATGAGGGTAAAACAAAGAAGTATAAAATCAATGTTAAGATAAAAGGCAGAGTATAAGAAGTTGTAAGGTATTTACTCTAGCAAAAAGATAATGATCATAACCCGCCAGGAAGACTAACAGGTAAGTTCAAGACCCACCGTCAGTCACCTGAAGTTGGTCTTTCCAGTCCTGGTACTGGGTTATGTGTCATAGCAACCAGTATCAAAATGTAAAAAAACAGAAGTTTTAAAAGACACATAGCAAAATCGCAACAATGAGTAGCCAAATGTCCAGTAAAAAGATAAAAGTCAAGTAAATGGAGTAAAATGTGTAAAAGTAAATGAAGGTAACAACAAAACAGTTATTAAAACAAAAAATGGTGTAAAAACCTATGGTGACATTCAGTCTTCAAAGTTATAAAGTATTTACTCTAACAAAATAGTAATGATCATAACCCGCCAGGAAGACTAACAGGTAAGTATAAAAACCACCGTCAGTCACCAGAAGTTGGTCTTTCCAGTCCTAGTTCCGGATTATGAGTCAATATGGCCAGTACAAAAAAGTAAAGAAGTAAAAGTGTGAAATTATATGCAGCAAAAGTATAATAACAACTTGCCAGGACAACTAACGAGTAGTTCAAACAGTAGCGTTAGTCACCTGAAGTTGGCCTTTCCAGTCCTGGTGTCGAGTTATTTAATGTTCTGGCCATTGTCCAATGTCAAATTGAATGAGTGAGATTAAAACTGTAAAAAAGGAACCACAATTAAAAAGCTGTAATGAATAAATATGCAACACTTAAATGAAATTAAAAAGATTAATGACAATTAAAAATTTAAAAACGTTATCAAGGTAGACAGAGTCACCATCACCAATAACTCTGTCCAATGTTACAGACTGACCCTGGGAAAAAATATGTTTAAAATATTGCCGTCGTTGAGAAATGTAACGATGGGAAGTAAGTAATACGTGGCTGATAGTGTTTTGAGTGTTACACAAATTACACATTGGTGCACCAGTTCCAGATAAAAGAAAATGATGAGTTAAAAAACTGTGACCAATGCGTAGCCTAGTGAGAACAACTTCCTCCTTACGAACTTTACGGAAGCTAGATAGCCAAAGTCCAATTTTGGGTTTGATTTGAAAAAGTTTGTTGTCGCGTTGCTCTCTCCAAATGGACTGCCAGCTGGCACGGAGCCGAGCCTGGAAGACAATACCATAGTCCATGTACGGAATTGGCATACGGGTGATGGTGTTGAAGCAGACATATTTAGCTGCCATGTCTGCAAGCTCGTTGCCGCGAATACCAACATGGCCTGGTATCCAGAAAAACTGGATTGAAGAAGCTGCTAATGAGAAATGGGCCAGTCAGTTTCGAATATCAGCGAGAATAGGATAAGAGCTAACGTGTAGTGATTCCGAGGCAAGTATAGAACTAAGCAAATAAGTATAAATAGTGCAGTTGGAGTACTGCTCAGCTGCAATATGATCCAGGGCAAGAGATATGGCATACAGTTCAGCAGTGAACACAGAAGCTGTAGAGGGGATTGTGCACGTAACTACTGACCCATAGCAAACCATAGCAGAGCCCACTGAATTACCTGATTTGGAACCGTCTGTATAAATGGGAACTGAATGATTGTTTGAAAGATATTCATTGAATAAAAGACGGTACTTCCAATCTGGAGTATCTGTCTTTTTTAGGTGACTGAAAGAAAGGTCACATTTGGGGGCTGTAATAAGCCATGGTGGGATGGGCCGACCTGTGGAATCTGCAATGTTATCCAAGGACAGACCCAATTCATCTAATTGCGCCCGGATGCGAAGGCCGAACGGAACAATGACAGATCGTCTGTTCTGAAAAAGTACTGCCCACCGAGGAAGGAAAACACATTTCCAGGTGGGATGCTTTGATGAGAAACGAAGTTTCGAAGCATATTGTAAAAATAGTTGCAAACGGCGAAGGTGTAGAAAAGATTCATGAGATTTAATGTATATGCTTTGAACTGGAGCGGTAACGAAAGCCCCAGTGCAAAGTCGAAGTCCTTGGTGATGAATGGGGTGTAGCATCTTTAAAACCGAGGGTTTGGCAGAGCCATAGACCATTGATCCATAGTCGAGTTTCGATCTAATAAGAGCACGATATACCTTTAACATTGAACAGCGATCTGCACCCCAACTGGTAGAAGAAAAGACACGGAGGATGTTCAGTGCTCTTGTGCATTTGATCCGAAGCTGTTTTGAGTGTGGTATAAAGGACAGTTTACGATCAAAGATAAACCCCAAGAACTTGGTCTCTGAGACCACTGGCAACAAAACTTCACCGATATGAAGTTCAGGATCAGGGTGAATACCCCGTCGACGGCAAAAGTGCATGCATACAGTTTTGGAGAGAGAGAAATTGAAACCGTTCGCCAGAGTCCACTTTCGTACACGATTGAGGGCAGTTTGTAGTTGCCGCTCAATATATTTCATGTTTGACGACTGACATGAGATGTGAAAGTCGTCGACATACAGCCCATTGGTAAAAGTGAGAGGGAGTTGTTCAGTGATGGCATTTATCTTTATACTGAAGAGTGTGACACTCAATACACAACCTTGAGGGACTCCAAGTTCCTGTACAAAAGAACGCGAAAGTGTCGAACCCACACAAACTAAGAATCTCCTGTCCATTAAATTTTTTTTATAAACATTGGTAGATGGCCACGTAACCCATATGTATGGAGGTCTCGCAAAACGCCATACCTCCATGCTGTGTCGTAAGCCTTCTCTATGTCAAAGAATATTGATACAACATGTTGGTGGTTGAGAAAGGCTTCTCTGATAGATGTTTCAAGACGAATTAGGTGGTCTGTGATGCAGTGCTGTCAACAGAACCCACACTGGTTGGGCGAGAGGAGGTTGTTTGAATCAAGGAACCAAACAAGACGAGCATTAACCATCCTTTCTAAGGTCTTACAGAGACAGCTCGTCAGAGCAATTGGACGATAGTTTGAAGAAATCTTCGGATCTTTCCCTGGCTTAGAGAAAGGTAAAATAATAGCCTGGCGCCAGGCATCAGAAAAAACATTCTCCTCCCAGATCCGGTTGAAGACAATCAGAAGGACATCAAGAGAAGCAGGAAATAGATGGTACAGCATGTCATAATGAATATCATCAGGTCCAACAGACATACTGGTAGACCGATGAAGGGCCATTTTTAGTTCCACCAGGGTAAAGGGACAATAATAGTCGAAGAAACAGTCAGTTCGAAAGGAAAGAAGTGATCGCTCTGCCCGAGTCTTGATGGCCAGGAATGTGGAGGAACAAGCAGAAGTGCAAGATACCCGGCAAAAGCTTTCACCTAGAGTTTTAGCGATGTTCCGGACATCAGTCACCTCCTGACCATCAGAGAGTAAGATCGAGAGGGGGACAGAATTGTAGTGCCCATTAACCTGTCCCATATGATCTTGGAACTGGTGGTAGAAGATATGCTGGTTGTGAACTTAATCCAAGATTCCTCCTGGCTTTGACGTCTTACCCACCTGACATGTGCACGAGCTCGTTGGAAACCAACCCGGTTTGAAAGTGTGGGATATCTACGAAAAGTATCCCAGGCCCGTTTTTGAGCCTTCCGTGCTAAGTGGCAAGCAGGATTCCACCATGGAAGAGGATATCTTGAAAAACGTGTCGAGGTTTCAGGAATACACTGAGCAGTTGCATACATAACACAGTCAGTTACCGCTGCTACGAAGTCGTCTATTGATGGCTAATTTACGATGGCAGGATCAAGTTCTGTGAGAGCAGTGAAAGTGGACCACTCTGCCTAATCCAGCTTCCACCGGGGCACGCGGGTAGAGTGGCATCGATCACGGCCAGTCTCTCTCAAAAGGATCGGAAAATGATCACTGCCTGCTGGATTACTGTCAACCCTCCAGGAAAAATGGGAGAATAATGAAGGGGAGCAAACTGAGAGATCAATAGCGGTAAAGGACTGACTAGGTGCAAGAAAGTAAGTGGAAGAACCAGTATTGAAAAGAGAAAGATTGTGTTCAAAGAGCATCCGCTCTACAGATCGACCCCTCCCATCAATAAAAGCACTTCCCCAGAGGGGATGATTTCCATTAAAATCCCCCAGAATTGGAAATGGAGATGGCAAATGTTCAATGAGAGCATCAAGTTCTGATTGATCGTATGTCTCTCCAGGGGACAGGTACAGAGAACAAACAGTGATGGTGTGACCCAAGGAAACACGGATGGCTACGGCCTCCAAGGGTGTGTTGAGTGACAAAGACAGGGTGGGCACATGTTGATCAACCAACAGTGCCACCCCTCCATGTACTTGACCATCACACAACCTGTCATTTTTGTACAGAGAAAACTGCCGAATGGAGACTGTATCAGCAGATTTGAGAAATGTTTTTTTTAAAGAAAGACAAACAGGATGGTAGGAAGCAATCAGCATTTTGATATCATCCAGATTAGAACGTAAACCTCGACAGTTCCATTGCATCAGGGTGGCCATTTTTAAGAACGGGTAGGTGAAGTGGCTGGAGAACCCTTCGGTTTACGACCACGTCTTTTTTATTTACTGTCTTTAATAGGAGGAAGTCTATCAACCTCCATGGATCCTGTTCTGGGTCGAGTGGGCAGGTTTTTGTTGTTGGAAGGGGAATCCAGTGACTGAGGGCGCAAACGAATAATTGTTTTGTCTCTTGTTGTTGGAGAAAACGATGTATCAGAAGAAATGCCTGTATTTGAAACTGAAGGACGTAGATCTTGAGGTTTGTTGGAAGGTATGGGAGGAACAGAGATAGGAGTGGAAGTCGATTCATCAACTTTTTTAACCACGGAGGTCAAAAGGCTTTTCATTTGTTTTGAAAACGATTCTCTTGGAGGCACAGAGAGATCTGTCTGCACTCCCACTGTAGTTGTGGAATGAAGTGCAGCAGCATATGTCCGAGATGGAGTTGTGAACAGCAATTTCCGAGCCTCAGGATAACTAATGTTATGTGTCGTTTTCAAACACTGCACCTCTTTTTCCTCCAACCATTTTGGGCAAGAATGAAAGTAAGAGGGGTTAGAACCATTGTAGTTTACGTAATGTGGGTTCATGTCACAGTCATAGGCATCGTGGGCCTATGTCAGAGAACCACGACAAGATGTCTTTGAGTGGCCGAATCTCTGACATTGGAAACATCGAAGAGGGTTTGGAATGTATGGCCGAATCCTGCAAATGAGATAACCTACCTTGATGGTGGCAGGTGCACGTGGTGAAGTAAATGTTAAAACGATGGTATTTGTTTGCAGTGTAACTCCATCTTTCTGCGCCTTACTGCCGAAACTCCTTGAGTGGAGAGACCAGCGAGAATCTCTGACTCGGGAACATTCTTCAATTCCCTTTCAACAATAACTGCTCGTGAAGAATTCAAAGTAGCATGGGATGTAACCTCAATAGGTATATCCCCAGTTGCCATTTTAATTCAAGAGGAGTTCACTGTATTAGGATGTGGATGTTTCAACTAATATGTCACCAATATGCTTCTTTACTGACTTTGGAGAGCCAGCAAGTCCCTCTAGTCCCTTCTGAATAAAGAAAGGGGACATTTGCCCTAAAGGTTTTTCCAAAAGAGAATGTAATATAAGAAATTGAGGTACGTGTGTTACTGATGTTGAAGATTGCTGTTCTGAGTATTCAAGACGTGGTCGCTTACCCATTGACTAATTTTTTACAATTTTATTTAATTATTTTGGAGGATCCATAGGAAAGAGGAAAAGTTTCGGTACCCACTGACCCCACTCACCATGGAGCCCTACAAGGGGACGCACTACAAAGTCATGCAAGGACAATGCAGCAACGCCAGGGTTTCGTGAGCACTATACCCAAACACCAGCATCAGGCACAATGTCCACAACACCCGTTGAGAACTTCCAAAACTGGCACTTGGTTGACTCTAGCCCAAGTGGACCAGCCGATTGACCCAAGGGGGGCCACCCAAAGGCCGCCCGTCTACAGGAATTCAAGGCCAAAGTGATGTGTTTGGGTTGGACCCCTTAACCACCAGGATCCTCTCCTCCCCTTCACGGGTCGTTACGCACGGCAAACACGTTGGTGGATGTTTAGATCCCAGAGAAGGTAACCAGACAGAACAGAACCTTCCCTGGGAGGTCCCCTCACTACGTACAGGAATCCACACCGAGGGGTATATATTAGCCTACATTGACCAATTGGGTACGAGACTAAATTGGATAATATTGTAGTATAATATTCTGTTCGAAGGAGTTTAAGGGTAAAAGGAATGTCACCTGATTAGGGATAAAACAAACACACAATGAAAAAATACATCCTAGTACGGATTCGAATGGACAACTCCCGACACATTTAGCCAAGACACTACAGACACAGGGCTACCTTGGTGCAAAAAAATCGTCATCTACACCATTGTTCAAATTAATTGAAACAAGACGGAAAATTAAGATTTTTTTTCCAATTTTTGCGTTTCATTTCTGAAAATCCAAAAATTACTCATAAATTAATACATGATATGACTGCCTTTATCTTTCAAAATATCATTAATTCGCTTTGGCATCAAGACCACGAGTTACCTGCAACCGTTACTAATTTTTGAATCGTGGTACCACACCTAAGTTATGGCCTCAATTAGCTTATCTTTCGTAGTACAGTCTTTTCCCCAAAGTCTTCCTTTACAAATCGCCCAAAGAGTTTCAATAGAATTTAAGTCCGGAGAGTTTCCAGACCAGTCCAGCACCTTTATACACGTTGTAGTCATGAAATTCTTCATAAGTTTCAATGTGTGGCACGGACCCAGATCTTGCTGAAAAATGCCAGATCCATCTGGAAATCTCTTTTTCAATTCTGGAACGACTCTTTCCTGCAAAACTTCGATGTACTGTGGTTTTCGCATCATACCTTCTACACCTCCGATGCCATGGGGCTGATAAAGCCCCAAAACATTTTCTTCAAGGGATGTTTTACGAACTGATTGATTTTAGATTCTCAAGGTTTCTCACCTGAAGATCTGCGAGCATGCAGACTTCTTTGACCCTGTACGAAGAAATGAGTCTTGTCACTGAATAACACCTTCCTCCATTGTTCTTGCGTTCAGTTCTTGTATTTAGACCCAAATGAAACCGTTTTTTCTTCGTTGAGTTGGTAAGAAGTTGTTTTGTGACTGGTCTCCTTGACCTTCTAATGCAATTTCGATAGACGTAATATTCCGCAAAATTTCGTCATATATCCCAAAAATAGATCAACCGTACTCTATAACACAGTTAATGACGCCGTCTGTGTGAAAAAATGATTATTAAAGGAAATCAGCGGGTCCAACGAGCCTACACCAGCCGCCATGATGAAAATATTATAAAATGACCATTTGTTTCAATTAATTTGCACAAGGGTGTAACTACGTGACTTAGGCGATTTTCAAATCTCCTTTGTTTTGGGGCAGTAAGGAAAAAAAGGTCATCTTTGTACCTGATCCTCTTAGGTTCACATGCATCTAAATCCCGATAAAAAGATGCTGTAATGAGTAAAATACAATAGTCAAGGTTTTGAAGTTTTTAAAAGCCACAGTATGTAAAAATTCCATTTTCCATAAGTGGAAAATTATTGATTTTTGTTAAGGGAAATAGATTGGGAATAAACAGCAAAAATGTTTTTAATTAAAATTATCTAAATCTGTTTTGTGTTTTTGTTTTTTTTTACTTTCCAAGCAAAACACTTCTTTAACATTAAATTTACAAATGTTATTTCTTCGACGTTTTTTGTTTTTTTGAAAACTCTTTTCCTCTTTAATTCAAATATAACTATAAAGTCAATTGTGATAAAATAAAATATATTATCTTAGATTGGTTGGTTTATTTAGCGTTTTATGGCATAAAGCAGCTAGACTGTCTACGTCAAACGTCCAGTAAATTCAGTAAAACTCACAAAAGGAAATTAAGATACAACAAAACAAAGATAAAAAAATAAATAAATAAATAGTATAAACCAATATTTACATCTAGTCTACAACGTCAAGAGAAAAATTACAGTAATCCAAGTTGCAAAGGACTTTCTGTAGCGTGACTGTAATTATCATAACTCGCCAGGAAGACTAACAGGTCTGTACAAAAACCACTGTCAGTGATCTGAAGTTGGCCTTTCTAGTCCTTGTTTCGAGTTACTTAATGTTACGATCAGTTTCTAATTTCAAATTGAACTAGATGAACTGCGATTTTTAAAAGGAAGCCACATTGAAAAGGTGTGAAGTACAAATTAAAAAACAACAACTTAAATAGCGTTAGAAAGATTAATGGCCTTTAAAAACTAAAAACATTACCAAGATGGACAGTGTCACCATCACCAATAACTCTTTCTTATGTTATGGACAAACCTTGGGACAGAACATGTTTAAAATGGTGCCGTCGTTGTAAATCATAACGATGACAAGAAAGTAAAATGTGACTTATTATGATCTGAGTGTAACACAAACTACACACTGGTGCATCAGTTCCAGATAAAAAAACAATGAGTTAAAAAACTGTGACCAATGCATAGTTTAGTTAAAACAACTTCCTCTTCGATCCTTACAGTAACAAGACGGCCAAAGTCCAATATGGAGTTTTATTTGAAAACATTTGTTTTCGCATTGCTCACTCCAAGTCGACTGCAAGTTGACATGGAGCCGAGCCTTGAATACAGAACCATAGTCCATGTATGGAACAGGCACAGCAATGATAGTGCCAGGGCAGATAGACTTAGCTGCAGTGTCGGCGAGCTCGTTCACGCGAATATTAACGTGGCCCGGTATCCAGAAAAATTGGATAGAAGAAGATATTAAAGAGAAATAGGTCAGTTGGTTTCAAATATCGGCGAGAACAAGGTGTGAACCAAGGTGAAGCGATTCCAGGGCCAGTAGAGAACAAAGCAAGTCAGTATAAATCGTGTAGTTCGAGCACTTCTCAGCTTCTATATGATCCAGGGCAAAAGAAATGACTTACAGTTCAGGAGTAAACACAAAAACTGTAGAGGAAATTCTGCGCTCAACCACCGAACTGCAACAAATCATGACAGAGCCCACACAGTCACGTGAGTTCGAACCATCTGTATAAATAGGAAGAAAAGGATGGTTCAAAAGATCTTCAACAAATAGCAGTCAGCATTTTCAATCAGGAGTGTCTACTTTTCTCAGATGACTTAAAGATATGTCACAATTGTCGACTGTTAGACTTTATGGTGGGATAGGCTGATCAGTGGATACAGCAGTGTTATCCAAGAACAGACCCAATTCATCCAACTGCATCTGAATACGAAGACCAAAAGCAGCAATGGCAGACGGTCTGGTCTGAAAAAGCATGGCCCATCAAGGAAGGAAAACACAACTCCAGGTGGGATGCTCTGGTAATAAATTAAGTTTCGAAGCATATCGTAAAGACAGTTGCAAGTGGCGGAGCATGTGCACGGGCCTGCTGGAAAGTGATGTAGTTCGAGCAGCTATTTGTATAATAGTCAGCTACTGCTGCCACACAGTCGTATATTGATAGCTTACAGACAATGGCAGGATCATGTTCTGCGAGAGCAGTGAAAGAGGGCCAGTTTACCTCATCCAGCTTCCACCGGGGCATGCGAGTCGGGTGGCATTGTCTTCGGCCAGTCTCTCTCAAGATTATAGGAAAATGATCACTGCTTTATGGGTTATTATCAATCCTCCATGAAAAATGTGAGAATAGTGAGAAAACAATAGCAGTAAAGGACTGAGTAGGTGCATGAAAATGTATATAACCACTATTGAAAAGAGAAAGGTTGTGATCAGAGAGCAAACGCTCTACAGAATGGCTCCCACCATCAATATTAGCACTTTCCCAGAGGGAATGATGTTCATTAAAGTCCCTCAGAATGAAAAAGGAGACGGCAACTATTCAATGAGAGCATCAATGTCTGATTGATCAAATATCTCTCCAGATGACACATAGAGAGAACAAACAGTAATGGTATGACCCAAGGAAACACGGATGGCTAAGGCCTTTAAGAGTGTGTCGAATGACAAAGACAGGGTGGGAAATGCTGATCAACGAACAGTGTCACCCCTCCAAGCACTCGCCCATCACACAGTCTGTCATTTCTGAATAAATAAAAACGCCGAAAGATAACTGTATCAGCAGGTTTCAGAAATGTTTCCTGTCAGGTAAGAAGCAATTGGTAAGAAGCAATCAGTGTTTTGATATCATTGAGATTAGAATGTAAACCTCGAAAGTTCCATTGTATCAGAGTGGCCATTTTTATTTACGTGTAGGTGAATTGAGCTGAGAATTCTTCTCTTCATGATCACGTCTTTTTTCCTTACTTTCCTTATTCGAGGAAGGTTTATTGACCTCCATGGATCCTGCCCTGGGGCAATTGGGCAGATCATTGCTTTTGAAAAAGGATTCCAGAGACTGATAACGTAAACGAATGATTTTTTTCATCTTGGGGTAAGAGAGGATAATGGATCCGAGGAAATGCCTATACATGGAACTAAAGGATGTTGATCTTGGGGTTTGGTGGAATGTATACCAGGGACAGAGATAGGTATTGAAGTTGATTCGTCAACTTTTTAACCATGGAGGCCAAAAGACTTTTCATTTATTTGGAAAACTATTCTTTAGGAGGCACAGAGAGATCTGTCTGCACTCTTACAGTAGCTGTAAAACGAAGTGCAGCAACATACGTTTGAGATGAGGTTGTGGACAGCAATTTTCGAGTCTTAAGATAGGTAATGTTATGAATCGTTTTCAAATGCTGCACCTCCTTTTTCTTCCAACCGTTTAGGGCAAGAATGAAAGTAGGACGGGTGAGAGCTATTACAATTGATGTAATGAGTGTCCATTTCACATTCAAAGGCATCATGATCCTTGTCACTGCAACGAGCAAATGTCAAAGAACCACAACATGACGTTTTAAATTTACGTCTTTAGAATGTATGGCCGTACTCTGCAATTAAGATAACCTGCCTTTATTGTGGAAGACGGACGTGATGACGTAAATGTCAGAATAGAGACATTGACCAGCACTGTAATTCCATCTTTGCGAGTAGAGATACGTCTCACTGCAGAAGCTCCTTGGGTGGAGAAACCAACGAGAATCTCCGACTCTAGGATGTTCTTCAAATCCCTCTCAACAATAACTCCTCGTGATGAATTCAAAGTAGTATGAGGTGTAGCCTCTATAGGTATATCCCCAATTGCCTTTGAATGTAACAGGAGAATGTTACCACCAATATGTCACCAGATCGAAGCTTTTATACTGACTTTGGAGAGCCAGCAAGTTCCTCTAAATTGCTGCTCAGAATCTTCAAGGCGTGGTCGTTTGCTTATAGATTGTTTTATTTACTATTTTATTAAGATTTTTAATTGGAGTATCCATAATAAAGAAAGGAAAATTTCGGTGCCCACTGACCCCACCCACCATAGGCTTGACGGGGGGACGCACTACAATGTTAAACAAGGGCACAACAGCAACGCCAGGGTTTTGTGAGCACTATACCTAAACACCAGCATCAGTTATAATGTTCATAACACCTGTTGAGGACATCCAACACTGGTACTTGGTTGTCCTAGACCGAGTAAACCACCCGCTTGGCCCAAGGGGGTCCACCTCAAGGCCACCCGTCTACAGGAACTCTCTTCTCCCCTTCCGGGTTGCCACATACGGTAAATACATGGATGGATGTTAAGATCCCAGAGGAAGTAAACTAAAAGAACCTTTCCCGAGAGGTCCCCTCACCACGTACAGGAATCCTCACCGAGGGGAATTATCTTAGAACTAATAGGTATAAATGAGTGATGCTTCTGTTTTGCAAACTAAATGGCAGATAAATGGACCATCAGGTTTCACAGAAATGACAGAAGCTGATTATTGAAGCAGGATCTGATCCTGATTAGGATGACACAAGGCTATATCTGTCTCAAATACATATCTTTCCATCACCGATATTTAATCATTCTTAATGTATTTGACTGCCAGCTATCCATTTATCAACAATAAATTTCGGGTATCAATAGCAGTTTGGTCTCACGAACAATTCACAGGAGAATAAAAAATACCAACTTCACGTACATATTCTGTGTTGAAAAACTGAACTAAGATAAAATATACTTGAATTTGTTTTCTTTCCTTTATTAAGAAGTTAAATAAAATATGTAACCGAGAGTTCACAGTACAATGAATTACATTTTTTTTTAAAACTCTATTCATATCAACATATCGTAACATTTTAAAAAAATCATATAAATTAGTAATAGATTCTCTAGCCCTTCATAGATTGTTTCCATGTCTGTTGGTTTGTTTTTTTTTCCTTTGATAGTATGACCAGTAAGATTCAAACTAGATTTTACACAATGACGTTACATTTATCATTAAAATCATGAATCACTGGCCGAGTATGCTGCTAATATTTGAATTCTGTTATGTTTTGTTTTAACATCTGACAATGAGAAATTGATAAAGGTTATTTTACAAGACAGGACGTATATAAAGATGCTGTTAGGTTTTACACGTACGGCCAGAAGATATTTTGGAGTTAATTATTTTCAATTCAAAACTCGAAAGAGTTTTACTTGAAGTGAAGTTACAAATTCAAAAGTTGCAGAGACATTAGTATTTGCACATACAAACAGATTTAGTAGGAGTCCATATGCATTAAATGCCTGACAAGAACACTGTTTCTGAAAACTTGTTTCGATTACGTAGGTTTGTTTATTAAAGAAATTTATATATATAAAAGGGAACCGGTGGGTATACATATATATTATACATAAGCCGTTAGCTTCACTATATGCTAAAGTTAATAACAGGTTTAATAAAATTTGATTATTTTAACCATGAACATTTCATTTACATTAGATGGTCATTATTTATGTTTTGAATGAATTGTACCTTATTTCATATATTTATTCTCCCTACTTGTTATATTTTGTGTATATCTGTTACCTTTATTCACAGTCAACACAACTAGTTACGATTGTTGGAGGAGATCTAAAATAGACAATGTATAGATTCATGCCTAAGGTAACGTCCGATGATATGGCCTTGCGTCACAACTGGTGTAGTAACAACTGCACAAAGAAAACCAAAGAGCTAGCTCTTAAGGGATTGGAAAATGAAAATATGAACAGACCAATACAAAAAAATGGGATTTTGCAATTTTTCATTGGTAAAAATCATGTGAAGTCATATGTGTATACTACGGTATTCTTAATCACAAAATACGCTGTAAGACAGAATGACATCTATTTACATCAATGCTTCTCAACCTGTGTATCGCGAGAGATTGGCAGATGTGCTGCGATGTTTTTGAAACACATTTAACTTTCTTTGGATTTTACAAGCAAGTCGAACACATCAGTTAATAAAGGCTACTATAGAGACACAGAGACACTCTGAAACCTTCCAAAACATTCGATGGTTTTCATTGAATTCGAGCACTGAGAAGTTCACACTTAAATTTCATTCTCGACAGCAACGGTTTGACTGTTAGTTTAATTATGGCGCAACAAGCGCTTCGTGCGTCATAAATCATACATCAAAAAATCAAACTGTTTTCTGGAACACGTTCTCATTCTGCGGTAAGCTACAGCTACTACGCTGTAGGTAGGAATTTTATATCAACTACAGAACTTCGTGTTTATCTTGTATAAATTTATCCATGGAAAATATTTAAGTAAGTTTGGTGCTGCAAAGGAGAATGTGTTGAATCAAAAGCTAGTAATCAAACGACAGTTTGTTTTGGAATTTCGCACAAAGCTACTTGAGGGCTATCTGCGCTAGCCGTCCCTAATTTAGCAGTGTAAGACAAGAGGGAAGGCAGCTAGTCATCACCACCCACCTTCGACTCTTGGGCTACTCTTTTACCAACGAATAGTGGGATTGACCGTCACATTATACGCCCCCACCGCTGGGAGGGCGAGCATGTTTAGCGCGATGCGGTCGCGAACCCGCGACCCTCGGATTACGAGTCGCACGCCTTACGCGCTTGGCCATGCTAGGCCTGAAATGAAAGTACAAAAACAAATACATCGAATACGGTTTTATCGTTTTGGAATCGGAACATTTTCAATTACCATTTTGCCTACTCTGCAATGCATCTTTATTGAACGAGGCGCTTGCTCCTAGCGAATTGAAGAGACACTTCGAAATAAAACATTCAACTGTGAAGAATAAACTAATAGAATACTTTGAAAATCTCGCGGCTCAACAACATGAACAATCAAAGAAGCTTTTGAACTACATGAAGCTGCCCGAAAAATGATTGACTGCAGTCTATTATGAATCAACTTATTCAAGTGGGGAATTTCATCAAGTTTCGGCCACTTCAATCTCGACTTTTCTCTCTTCTCTGTGAGGCGATGGATTCAGACTACAAAATGCTACTGTATCACAATGAAGTTCGAAGGCTTTCGAAAGGATAAGTGTAAAAGCGTTTTGTCCAGCTAAAAACTGAAGTAATTTCTTTATTGAAGGTTGAGGAAGCAGGTTTTGAATTTTCTTTTCATTATGAGATCATGATAGATTTCTCTCCGACTTCTTTGACAAATTAACTTCTCTGAGCTTACGTCTCAAGGACCATCTGAAAACATTATTATTGCAACGTCCAAACTAAAAGCCTTCAATGAAAAGGCGACGCTGTGGAAGAATAAGATCTCGCAAGGAGTCCTTGGTTGTTTTCCTTCTGTTGACGAATGTCCGTCAACGAAGAAAATTATCCCTCAAATTTTAAACACATTAAGCGACCAACAGTCCGCACTAAAAACAATACTTCATGTCACTTGCTGTCGACGAATATAACTAAGTGACCTATCCATTCGGAATCAACGAGACAACAAATCTTACAACTGAGGAGAAAGAACAGTTCATTGATTTACGAAACGACAAATTTTATCAGTAATTGCTTTCCGAAAAGAGCTTGGATGAGTTTTGGAACTCCATTAAAAATTCGTATCCTGCAATCAGTTCAAAAGCAGTTGATGTTCTGCTTTCATTTGAATCTTCGTGGTTTTGCGAAATTGCATTTTCAGCATTGACTGAAATTAAAGCCGAAGAGAGAGAGTTGTTTTGAATTAAGCACAAAGCTACACAATGGGCTATCTGTGCTCTGCCCACCACGAGTATCGAAACCCGGATTTTAGCGTGTAAGTCCGCAGACATACCGCTGAACCACTGGGGGGCAAAAGAGAGAGAGGCTTCATACAGTCGATGATGAAGTGTGAGCTTGTTTGTCTACTTTAGAGCCTCACTTCAATTTGATTTGCTCTCGGAAGCAGGCACAAGCCACATTGAAAACATAAGTAAAAATAAAAATTTTTGATTTTTCTGCTATACCACAAAATCGTTAAAAAGCCTTAGAACGACACTCACGGCCAAAGCAAGCGATAGTATCGTCAATGTGCAGATGACATTAATATCGCTTGTTTTGGCCGTGATTTTCGTTCTGAAGCTTTTTAAGTTGACTCTTCTGTGTTATGTGTATCTAAACGTGATGCACAAAGACATTATTATCGCTTGCTTTGGCCGTGATTTTCGTTCTAAGGCTTTTAAAGCTTGCCGTGTAACGTGTGGCTAAAAAAAATATGTTAAAGCTTTCCAGCGAAAATTTTCAGATTGTCGTAGTGTGTCGCAAGTCAGAGAAGGTTGAGAACCACAGATTTACATGGTCTATGGTAAAATGTAGTGTATTATGAAGATTTGATTTTGCGAAGTTTTTCTGTATTCCAAATGACAGTTATGAAAACTACCGTAAAACATATTTCGTGATATTTTAAATTTCTATGCAAAAATTGTTCTGTTTTATATCAAACAATTGAAATGTTGCCTGAATTTTGTTCTTAATAGTAGACTTGTAAGTCTTTTATGTACTTGTAGACAATTGGTCTGTACTATGTAAGCCTAATATGTTCTTATACACATTAATGAACATTATGAACAAAAGTAATTAAAACATTAGTGACTGTTATCATTGGAATAATTTTGCCACTTGATATTTAGATATCATTCGTCTCAACCCTAAAAAGAAAGATAAGACAGAAAGCACAACTAAAGGTAAGATAAAAACATGGCTGGTGAATTCAGGAGACTGGAAATAAGGATGGAAAAATCGGTGACATATTCTTAAATTCACATATATTCCTGTGTGATGATATTTAGATGTTACAACAGTCACTATTTGGCTATCTGCTAAGTCCACCAAAGGGAATCAATCCCTTGATTTTAGCGTTGTAAATCCGTAGGTTTACTGCTGTACCAGCGTAAGACTGCTCATATAGTAGTCTCTTGTATAATAGCTGGCATTTAATGTCTGTATTTTTTTTTAAAATGTCACAGTCCTCTTGTATTTGTTATTACGGCACTACCTCTCAATATTTAGGTTATTTATGACCAATTTTATTTTAAATATATCAGGCTAGCTTCAACGTTTCTTGACATTGTTTTTCTGTGAAAGTTAGATACTAATTTTGTGGTTATGCTTTCTGTAATTAATGTATAAACAGTGTAATATTTTGTTCAAGCATATAATACAATAATATTAATAATCTTTGCATTTTACAGTTAAAAGGAAAAAAAATACACACTGGTTAAAAGATACAGGCAATAAAAAAAACATTGCAATCTTATTTCCCATTATCGTTGTTAAATTGTCCCTCACTGGTGCAGCGTAAAGTGTACGGACTTACAACTCTAAAATCACAGGTCGATTTCCTCGGCGGACACAGCAGATAACTTGTTTCGTATAGTATTTAACTTTCTACTGCTGTCCTGTAAGTAGAGCTGTATCAGTGTGCTTCATGTTTATCAATCATAACTGATTCGTGGTACTCTCACTCACTTCATGTTTTGAGTAAAAGTATAATTGTTGTTGTTGTTTGTTGTTTTGAATTAAACGCAAAGCTACTCAATGGGCTATATGTGCTGTGCCCACCACGGGTATCTAAACCCGGTTTTTAGCGTTGTAAGTCCGCAGACATACCGCAGAGCCACGGGTGGGGGGTAGTAAAAATATAAAAATGTAAATCCTTTCTGATAGAATATCAATAAAATGGTATTGCTATCCACCTCAGTACTTTTAATTGAATTACTGTAACCTTGGTGACCAAAATGAATGAGTACTTTTATATCCCGTCGCGCCAAATATGTTCGTCCTTTCAGCCGTCTGGATCTTTGGTTTTTAATTGTTAAAATATAAGAATCAGTCTTTTATGGAAGCAATTTCCCTGATTTTTTTGTATACTATTTAATAACTACGAAAATAGATAAATTACACAGTTTACCAACATTGTTCGTTTCCAAAATAAATTATATCAAGCACAATAGACTACATACAAATGGCACTACTATTTGTAATATAAACTAAGAACCTGTTTGAAATATTAATGAAAAATGAACATGCAAACCAATGGGCGAAGTTCAAACAGGTGTCACTCCTGTGACACAGAAGAGACTTTCAATAGAAGGCAAAAATATAAAAAAGTAGATAAAAAAGCAGACGTTTTAAAAGCAACGAAATAAAATATCTGAAGAAAGATAAATAATGCAAGGCATCACATTATATCCATGTACAGTGTTTCCTCGCCACTTCGCGGGCTCGGCCGACCCCTACATATATATACATACATGTATATATAAAATAATAAACATTAAATCTAAAATATAGCATTAAATAACATTAAAATATTAAAAATAAATATAATTAATAGTGTAAAGAAAAAAAACAGGTATATTTTGAGATATAAACATATATTTGAGTTTATAACAGCGTAAAAATGGAAACAGAACCAACTGGAAAGGCTATAGATGTACGCATTGTGCGTCTGCGAAGGCTACGCGAGATCAGCTTCATGGCGTAGTGATGTGCAAGACGGGCTATGATTGGTGCAGAAATGAAAGACGGCCAATGACAGCTACCCATTTTGATTGCCTGTGATTGGTGCTGTCAATATTCATGTCTGGCCTGTGATTGGTGATTTCATCCACGGCAGCATCTTTGAACTTTTGTGTGTGTTTAAAGCCCCTGCAATGGCTCCCAAACGTGCTCATACTTCTAAGGATGCTTCTATGCCTAAACGGTCACGGAAAATGATGACCATCGCCGAAAAGGTGAAGATATTAGATATGGTAAAAGAAGGAAACTCTTATGCGTCCATAGCTCGCCATTACGGAGTGAACGAATCCACCATTCGCTACACCAAGAAGGACGAAGTTAATATTAGGAAGACTGCTGCTATTACTTTTAATACAACGGCTGAGAGGGTTGTAACATCTCGTAATAAGAGTGTCGTTCGGATGGAAGCTGCTTTGGCCATATGGATAGCTGATTGCCGTAAGAAAGGTGTTCCCTTGGATACTAACATTATCACAACGAAGGCTAAGATGTTGTATGATAATTTCGCGGAAAAGGATAAGATGAAGAAGACGTAGATAACCCACAGCCAGGAACGTCCAGTGATTGCCAGCCTAAGAAACCGTTTTCTGCAAGCAAAGGCTGGTTTCAGGAATTTCAGCAACGATACGGCCTGAAAAACGTATCGTTACATGGAGAGGCTGCTTCGGCTTACAAGGAGGCTGGTGAAGCTTACGTTCGGGACACATTTAAAGAAATAATCACTGAAGGGGAATATTGGCCTGAACAGGTATTCAACATGGACGAGACTGGCTTGTTTTGGAAGAGGATGCCTTCCCGAACGTTCCTGTTTAAAGATGAGAAAAAAGCCCCTGGTTTTAAAGCTCATAAAGACCGGTTCACCCTCTTAATGACTGCTAATGCTACTGGTTTTATGTTGAAGCCGACATTAATTTACAAGTCTAAAAACCCGAGAGCTTTAAAGAATAAGTACATGAACTTGCTACCGGTCCATTGGATGCACACTCCTACTGCCTGGATAACGAAGCCTCTGAGCTCTGATTGGTTCCATCAGAGTTTCATTCCTCAAGTTAAGCTTTATTTATTAGAGAAGGGCTTGCCATTCATTGTCCTTCGTTTTTTGGATAACGCCGGTGGCCACGCAAGAAATCTTTCGTATGAAGTCGTTAGGGTTGAATTCCTGCCAGCCAGCACTACGTCCCTTATATAACCGATGGACCAGGGAGTTATCAGGGCTTTCAAGGCCTTATACATAAGGAATACCATGTCCAACCTCGTACGTAGCCTTGATAATGCCACCGAAGCCGAAAACGATTCACCATGAAGGAGTACTGGAAGTCTTTCACCATTGCTACATGTCTTCAAAATGTTCACAAGGCATTGCAAGAGATGAAGCCCTGCACCGTTAATGCAAGCTGGAAGAAATTGTGGCCTGAGGTTGTGCACGACGACAAGGGATTCACGCCTGAAGAAATCCAACACTCGGCTGTTCAAAAAGCTGTGCAATTAGCTTCGTTAATCAAAGGTGAAGGATTTGCCGATATGACGAAGGAAGACGTAGATAAACTGATTGACTTAGAATCCGAACCACTCGTCGACCAAGACTCAGAAGCACTGACGAAGTCTGCTGCCGACGAAGACGACGAAGAGGAAACAATCGAGCAAAGTAAATGGTCGTTAGAGCTGTTAGGTAAACTAATGAAACTAATTAACGAAGTGAAGGAGTGCTCACAGGAATGGGACAACGATATGGTTCGATCAGTACAATTTTGCAATAAAATAGAAGAACTGATGACTCCTTATCAAATGATTTTCGATAGGCTAAAGAGGCAGAGAAAACAACTGCCAATAACAATGTTTTTCCAGCCGAGCAAGAAAGAAAGGGTACCGGTGGCAAGTACTGTTCCTGAAGTTGTAACGACCGACGAAGAAATTGCCAATTCACCTTCCACAGAAGAGGAAGTGGTGTCCCCCGAAAAGACACCACCTGCTGAAGATATGTAATTTTTAATTTTAAGGCTTAATATCTTAATAATTGTTTTTATTATTTCAGCAATAATGAACAGTATTGTAATGGGAGGGTTAAATAGTTGTACAGGGAGGGTTTTAAAAGTCTAAATGCACATAAATTTCTACGTAAAAATCGGCGATCCCACTTCGCGGAAAATCTCCTTTCGCGGGGGTTTTGGAACGCATCTACCGCGATACACGAGGGAACACTGTATAGTATTTTCGGGTAAATTTATTCACCAAAGTTTGTTATTGAGCACAATGCTACATAATTTGCTATCTATGTTTTGCCCGCTGACAATATCGGTCCTCTATTTTTAGTGTTATAAGTCTCAGTCTTGCGGCTGTGTCGCATGCTTCTTCAAAGAGTAAAATGGGTAAGTACACTATTTTACGGGAGATTTAGTAAAAATAAACTGTGACGTAAAGCTGAATTTCGCTAAAAAATAACCGAGTCAGTGCTAAAATAATATAAATGGACTGAGCTCAAATTGTGTTACATGATAAAAAAATTATTAGTATCCCAAACCAAACCTGCGTATTGACATTAGAGACTGGAATGCTGTCATTAATGGATTTCTGACTAACAAGGTTGGATCTACTCTCATTAAGACTCTTTTTAATCTGATTGACGTCCTGAGGCTGTTTAAACCTTGTGTATTGCATATTTTATTACAATCTATAACTTTTTACACTAAGTAAAATTAGATTTTAGAGCAGGTACGACGTTTCAATTGTTGGAACAATCATTACCAAGCACATATAACTTAGTTAATTTTAATAATGGCTGACTTATTCAGAGCGGCTAGCTTTACCACGTGACTGGTAATTCCAATTCAAACGTATGGAAAATTTTAACCTCGAGGTATTGTCTGATCTACCATTTGAGGACACTACTGTCAATATTCATGGACAAAGTGAAACTTTGAAGATATACTCTCACTCTATGGATAGACCAAATATTATCTCCAAGGGAATCACAAAAAAAAGATGGCTTTGACCTTTGACATCCATCTGGAGACAAAATCTCCTAGTCTTATGTAGTAATTCTTATGAGCTAGTCACAATTATTATGTTAATGACACTGTCTATTTGTGCTTTGGTTTGTTTAAATTTTGCACAAAGCTACACGAGGGCTATCTGCGGATGCAGTTCCTAATTTTACAGTGTAAGACTAGAGGGAAAGCAGCTAACCATCACTTTCCACCGCCAGCTCTTGGTCCACTCTTTTACCCCATGGTTGAAAGCGCAAGCATGTTTGGTGTGACAAGGATTAATATTAGTGACCCTTAGATTGCAAGCCTTTATGGTACTTCACCTTTATGAAATACATACTGGATGATCTCTTATTCCTTCCTGTCGTATCACTAAAGGAATTTTCCGTAAATAAGAATAGTAAAGTGAAATCATTAATAGCTCTATACTTGGTGGTTATTTTTGGAAATGGGTGGTCTCAAAAGAAACCCTGAGATCTTCAGTAAGGTAGCTTTCTGCAGGCACATTCTTCTCTGAAATTATCCAGTGGATTATTAACTGCAGCAGAACAACTCACAGAACAGGTTTCATATATTCCACGTATAAACTTTTAATTCATAACTCGTCAACTCTTGACCACTTTGAGATCTAGATACAGTTTTGGACTCAGGAGGTTGATCTGTTTGACCACTTCTAATATCCCATAGATTAATTTACTCTTACTTTCCTAAAAGAATTTTAAGTGTTGTGGCTGTTGGGGATCTCCTCTTGTTGTCTTACTAGTGAATAACCTTTGGCTTAAACTACCTTTCTGGTTTTCTCAAATTCCCACCTTTGATTATTTTCAGTGTAACATATGGTCCTTCCCAGGACATGCTTAACTTCTGCATTTCCACTTTCTTTTAGTGGAGGAATGTACATGTCATCTCAATGAATTCCAGTTTTATCAACACAAAAATCATAGAAATTTTTCATTTTATCTCTAGAGGATCTAAGTTTTTCCAAGTAAAGTAGGTATGACGTCATGATTTTGAAACGTGACAAATTATTCTGTAACAGGAGATTAGCCACACCGACATCAGTTCTGTTAAGTGATGCTCCAAAAATACAGCTGTAGCTTCCCGTATTGATTATTTCATCGATAATTTTACTCAATGCATAGTCCATATGATTCACACCGATTCTCACAGATTCCCAGTACCTAATCCAACAGAAAAATTCACTTACCCTCTCCACTGTCTTTCTTACATTTAAGTGTCCAAGTATTAGAAGATTACGGAGATAACATAGTGCTCTGAATTACAGATATTGTGGAAGTACCAACTGAAGACATTGTTTCTGTCTAGTGATTATTTTCATTTCCAACATAAGTTATTTTGAAGGCATAACGAATTACACTTTTCTCAGTATATATTTGTTGTTTTTTTGGGCTGTATAGGATCATTTTCTTCATACATTGAATAACTGATTTCAAACTTGTATCTTTTGAACAAGAATTTTTAAGTTGAGCATTAGGCCACATTAATGTTTTATCATCAGTTGTAAATATCATGTCCTTGATGCTACTGTGTTGTACAATAGGTTGTCTGTCTATATTATTTGATCTCCCTCTTTTCGCATCCCCACTAAAACAGTGGTAAATCTTCGGGTTCACAACGCTAAAACGTGGGTTCGATTTCCTTCAGTGAAGACAGCAGACAGCCCAATGTGGCCTTGCTAATAAGAAACAAGCACACATCTCAAATGCCCTCATTCAGATAGTTAAGAGTAATTACTTTAAAGGCGATAATTATGATATGTTTGATTGTGTGACTTAATAAGAGCGGTACTTTGCGTGTGTGTGGTTCAATTGTTGGGGCCACGTTATTCGAATCCTTGGCATTTTTCTCGCTAAGTGAGTATTCTTAGAACATAGCGTCTCATAGGATGTAGAAAATTCCAGGCCTCAGATGGGCAGGGTGTACATACATATAATTGTTTCTTTTCGTCAAAATCCTATCAATCGTGTTCACACATACGTTTGACTTGTTTCAAATATACATCATTTTAAAATAAGCTGATTGTGTGCTGCCCATTTATTGTTTGAATTTATCGCCAACAATTCACAAACAGCTACTGTAAAGAATCCACTCCCATATTCAAAAAACTGACACTCCCCCTTTGTCAATTGTATTTTTACATCTAACATTGGCTATTTTTTTACCAAAAGGATTTCATTAAATTTAAGAGTTAGAGTAAGAGCGAGTACGCAAATAATTGTTTTATAATATTCGCAAAGCAGAGAACCAACGTTTCTGTTTCCTATTTACTTTCGGTATTTTCAAGTAAACAAAATTTATTTACATGTATCAATAGATGAATTCGCAATCGACAGAGTATTTCAAGAAAAGGGGGAAGAGATCTATAGCAGAGAACATGACTAATTAAGTTGTATGAGAAATAATTATATTGGATGCATTTGAAAGAGAGTGAACATAATATTTATTTAAACAAAGCAGAAGAAAAAGAGTGTCGACATGCGGATAACTACTTATTCTAGATAAATGAATAGCTCATAGCTTTTCATCTCTCAAAATAATTTCTGCCAAGCGAATCATGATGAAAATCAAGTAGAACTGAAAATAAAATGTGTTTTTGAATTCAACAGAAAAGCTCTCATTTTTCCAGACTACAGTGCTACCTCTTTACATTCTTCAACAATTATAATTAGCCACCAAACAATATTACAAAGCCAATTCCTTTAACTCAAAAGCTACATACTGTACAATATCCTCTTGGGAAGAATATACATTACCTACTACAGAATACAAAGAAATAAAGTCAATATTAATGACTTTCTGAACCATGTGTTAAAACCACTACAGCACAAAAACTATCAGGTCATCCCTTAAGTAATGCCCGATTTTAGATTCACAAAAAGAGAAAGGATTTCAAAGGCTTTTGATGTTTTTTAATCAATAATATACGGTCCATTATTATTGATTTCTTCTTGTCACGATTCGCAAGGTTCTAAATGCTACTTCTATAAAATTCTTGGGGTTTAAAGGAAAACAATGTAGAGAGAGTAGCTCTGACATCTTCATGTGTTCTAAGATCTTTTCCATTAAGATAGGTCTGCAAACTTCGGAATAGATGATAATCAGATGGGGTAAGGTCTGGAGAATAAGTAAGATGTAAAAGTTTTTTCCAGTCTAGCTCTTCAATCTTTGCAGATGTGATCCTTGCTGCAAGGAGCCATGCATTATCTTGGTTTAACACAATACCTTTATGAATGATCAAAGCAGGCCTTTTTTCTTTCAGTGTAATATTCAAGCAATCTAACTGTTGACAATAAAAGTCTGATGTAATCGTTACATTGAATGGCAGCAACTAAAGGTAGATTACACCGACAATATCCCAACAAACACTAAACAAGACATTCGTAGAGTGGAAGTCCATTTTGGGCTGTACTTTAGCCAGGTTACCTGCAATGAGCCATTGTCTTCAGTGCTTAACATTTTTATAATATATCCGTTTCTCATGCCAAGTAACTAACCTTTCCAAAAATGATGAGTTACGTTCACGATCGTGCAGAGAAGTTCAAATGTCCACTCTTGCTCCAAGGTTGGCTTCTGTCAAATCATGGGGGACCCACAGCACAATCTTCGTCAAGTGCAGCCAGCAGCAAGTCATCATTAAACTCAACAGAACGACCTGAACGTGACACATCATTTAAGCTGTAGTCACCTGATCTGAACTTCTGAGACAATATTCAACATTTTCTTTCATCGAGAGACTCCACACCATAAAATGAAGATGCACTTTCTGTATTAAATTTTCGGACATTATTCATAGGATGACCTGATAGTTAATGGCGTTTTTGTAGACAGGATGCTTAAAGATAGATAAACAAAACTTAACTCACAGAACTGAATCACAATATACGCGATGATAAACACTAAATAACTTTTCCGACACTGAACTAAATTTTCGTTAACAACACAAACAAATTACTCGTACTTACAAAAACGTATGTTCGTCTCTGGATATTCAAGATGACCTGGCCTAGCGTGTTAAGGCGTACGACTCGTAATCTGAGGGTCGCGGGTTCGTGCCAAGCATGCTCGTCCTCTCACCCGTAGGGACGTTAAATAGTCACTATTCGTTGGTAAAAGAGTAATTCAAGAGTTGGCGGTGGGTGGTGATGACTAGCTGTCTTCCTTCTGGTCTTGAAATACAAAATTAGGGACGGCTAACGCAGATGGCCCTCGAGTAGCTTTGTGCGAAATTCCAAAAAAAATTGACTTGACACACAGTTTTCGAATGTGGGAAAATTGAGAAATAAGTTGCTATAGTGTAGTTTCAAAATAATTAGCAAAGGCCAACCCTGTTAACAAAAAAATAGTGTAGGAAATTTGAGGAGTCTACTACCACCATACTTCAAGTATCTATTACACCAAACAACACCGTTAGTTCTCCTATTTTAAAGTGTTGTGTATATGACCAAGAATAAAGGCAGAAAGGTTTACATAAGTTTACACCAATGGAACCAATAACGTTTTCGTTGGGCCACCGGCATATCTTAATAACAAGCAGTGTTGTAAATTTCTCAGAGATAATTATAAATCAGATGAACAGAGTTTGGTATCAACTTCATTTTTACTACCATAATATCGCAAATGAAAGCCCAACAAGTGAAAATGTCGGTCACAGTACATCAGTCGATATCAAAGAAAAGTAATGTTAACGATACGCATAGAATCAGTACCTAATCAGTTTCGTTGTTTGGTGTTTTATGGCGCAAAGCAACTGGACCATCCGAACCAAACAACCGGTAAAAAAGTAAAGTAAATTATTAAAAATTCATTAAAAAAAAGAATCAGCATGGCCTCGTAATCCGAGGGTCGTTGGTTCGAATCCCCGGCACACCAAACATGCTTGCCCTTTCAGCCGTGTGGGCGTTATAATGTGACGGTCAATCCTACTATTCCTTGTTAAAAGAATAGTCCAAGAGTTGGCGGTGGGTGGTGATGACTAGCTGCCCTCTAGTCTTACACTGCTAAATTAGAGACTGCTAGTGCGAAGAGCCCTCGTGTAGCTTTGCACGGAATTCAAAACAGACCAAACCTAAAAAGAAATCATGTCAAAACAAAACTAAGCCTGATTTTTGAATTACAAAATTCAAATAGCATTAAATCCAATTTTTAATTCTAGTTTACAGCAGTAAGAAAGAAAATAATGTAAGAAATTTTAGAGCACTTTCTGTACCATAATTTTATTTATTATATCTAACGGTAAATTCAAATATCAGCATCATTCATTCGAAGTTGGTATTTTCAGTCTTGGTTTCGAGTTATTTGACGTCACGGCCATTTTCTAATTTTGTATCGTACTAATTTTACTTTAATTCGTAAAAAAGAACATTTTAAAACAAAAAAAGATCTAATTTATGAACTAAAAACTTAAATCGCTTTAAAAAAGCCAACGGCTTTTAAAATACTAAAAACATGTGTAAGGTGGACAGTATCACCATCGTCAATGACATTGTCCAACGTCAGCGATAAATCTTGGAATAAAAATTGTCGCAAATCCTGCCGTCGTTGTCGTAAGGACAACATGACAATAAAATGTGGACTACTGACGTCTGAGTGCCACACAGAGCACACATTAGTGCATCAGTCCCAGATGAAAGAAATCTATGAGTTAAAAACTGTGACCAATGCGTAGTCTTGTTAGAACAACTTCTCTTCCATCCTCACGGTAGCAAGACGACCAAAGTCTAACAGAGCGTTTTATTTGGAAAAGCTTGTTTTCACATTGTTCATTTCAAGTCGACTGCCAACTTACACGAAGCCGATGTTCGATGACTAACACGAGATGTGGTAGTTTTCGATATAGAGCCCGTTTACAATAGTATGAAGGAGTCGCCCAGTGATGGCATTGATTTTTATACTGAAAAGTGCAACAGTCAAAACACAGCCCTGGGGGACTCCAAGTTCCTATAGGAAAGTGTCAAACCCACACGAACTTGTAATCACCTGCTCATTAAAATATTTGTAATAAAAATGGCCAAATAGCCACTCAACGCATACAAGTAGAGGTTTCGTAAAATGCCATACCTCCACATAGGATCATAAACCATCTCAAGATCAAGGAATACTGATACAAAATGTCGTTTGGGAAAGGCTACTCTGATCGACGTTTAAAGTTGAATCAGGTGGTCCATGGTGGAATGTTGTCATAAGAACCCATACTGGGTGAGTGAGAGGAGGTTGTTTTTTAATTCAAGGAGCCAAACAAGACGAGCATTAACAATCCTCTCTAAATTCTTACAGAGAGAGCTCGTCAAAGCAACTGGACAGTAGTTTGAAGGAAATTTGAGATCATTCCCAGGCTTATAGAAAGGTAGGACAACAGACTGGTGCTATACATTAGAAAATATTCTGATGCTAGATTCGATTAAAAACATCCAGAAAAACAGCGAAAGAAGCAGCAGAGCTGGTAGGAAGCAATCAGTGCTTTGATGTCATCCAAATTAGAACGTAAACCTTGACAGTTCCATTGTATCAATGTGGTCATTTTTGTTAAAGTGTAGGCGAATTGGGTGGAGAGCCCTTCTCTTTACATTTTTTTCTTCACTGTCTTTATTTGAGGGAGGTCTATCGACTTCTATGGATTCTGTACTCGATCTCTTGGGCAACTTTGTCGATGAAAGAACCTAGCAACGGATGGTGTGAACATACGATTGTTTTACATCTCGGGGCTGGAGAAGAAGATGGACTGGAGGAAATGTCCATATTCAGAACCAAAGTAAGTGGATCTGGGGGTCTGCTGGAACAAATAGTAGAGGCAAAGTCAAGTATTGACGTCGATTCATCAACTTTCTTAACCATGGAGGTCAAAATACTTTTCACATGGTTTGAGAATGATTCTCTTGCAGGCACAGAGAGATCAGTCTGCACTTCCATTGTAACAGTGGAATGAAGTGCAGCAGTGTACATGCGAGATAGAGCAGTGGATAATAAACTGAGTCTTAGGGTAAGAAATGTTTTGAATGATTTTCAAATGCTGTACCACTTTTTCTTAAACCCACTTTGGGCAAGAACAAAAGTAGGATGGGCGAAAGCCACAACAATTAATACAACAAGGGTCTAATTTACATTCACAGACATCGTGGTCCTTCCTATCCCAACAAGCACACATCAAGGAACTACAACATGATGTTTTCAACTGACTGAACCACTGATGACACTGGAAACATCCGAGAGGGTTCAGAATATATGACCACACATTGCAATTAAGATAACCTGCCTTGTTGGTATTAGGTGGACTTAGAATTACGATGCTGACCAATGTCCTAATTTTAATGTTATAACACCATCTTTGCAAGTGGAGATATGACTCACTTCAGAAATTCCTTAGGTTGAGAAACCAGTGAAGATCTGACTCAGGGATGTTCTTCAAATCCCTCTCAATAATAACACATCATGACGAATTCAAGGTAGCATAAACACCTCAATGGGTATATCCCCATGGCCTTCAACTGCAAGAGGAGTTCACTGTGTTGAGATGTGGATATTTCCCACCAATACATCACAAAAACAAAGTTTTTTGATTGCTTTAGGAGAGCCAGCAAGTTTCTTTCTGAATAAGGGAGACATTTGCTCTGAAAATTTGTCTGATAAAGTGTAATATCAGAAAATGTGGTACAGTTGTTGAAAAAAATTGAAGGTTGCTACTCAGAATCTTCTTGAGAGAAAGAATGTTTTGATGCCTGCTGACCCCACCCATAATGGAACCCTACAATGCAAAACAAGGATACTGCAGCAACACCACGGTTTCATAAACACTATATCCAAACACCAGCATCAGATACAATGTCCACAACACCCACTGAGAACATCCAACGCTGATACTTGGTTGACCCTAGCCCTACTGGACCAGCTGATTGAGCTGGGGGGAGAGCACACCAAGGGTATCCGTCTACAGAAATTAAAGACTAATGTAGTGTTTGAGCCCTCAATCACACCAGGATCCTCTCCTGGACAGGTTGGCAGCCAACGAACGGCAAACATATTTGTGGATGTTTAAATCCCAGAGGAGATAAACTGAAAGAGCAGAACCTTCTCGGAAAGGTCTTCTTACCATGTACAGAATCCACACTGAAAGGAATCAGTGTCAGACTTAAGGTTGTGTGGGCCCTACCATCCCATGTACTTTTATATAAAATAAAATTATCAATGAGCCCTGGGGGCTGAGTCCCCTCTAGCCCCTACCTAAATATGCCACTGGATGCCTTTGCATAAGAAGAACAGTTAATGTGTTACAGCTCAAAATAGTGGTCATCCTCTGGATATATATTTACTCAATAACACAAGCCCACCCAACTTTACATCAGATTTTGTGATTTAGAGTATGAATTTCATTATATTAGGGAGCGGAGAAACAACTGTAACACAATCTAACTATGTTTAATGTTGTTGAATATATTGACTAATATAAATCAATTTTGCACTTGGTTATACAATAGGCATTTGTGTATAAATAAACAAAAATTCAGTCAAGTGTTAAGTAAATTTATTGATAATCCACATTACAGAATACATCACTCTTCTTTGTCATTAAATATACCTGAGCAACAAAAAAATGCATTTCATAACTTTAAAGCATAATATATGAAATATTATACTATTAAACAAATATTTTAAGTTGCCTGCTATTGTACAAACATAATCATTGTATATTATAGAGGTAAGTGATAATTTAGGGATGCAAGCTTGATACACAATCAAGAAAATATTTCTAATCAATGCTTCTACTTTTAAATACATGATCCATCATTTTTAACACCAACACTTGTCCATGATGTCTCAACCTGCAACTTCATCTCCAGACACTGAATACATTTAGCATAACTGAACATAGAAATGAACGTCTTCTCGTATTTCTTAAAGACAGTTTCTTGTTCAAAAACAAAAAAGTATAGTTTATTAAAACTGTAAAACAGCAATTGTTTTTCATCACTTTGTAAAAAAAGTGAAGTTATTTCTTATACAAAACCTCAAGAAATATACAACATACATAAAACATTATGTAGGCTGCAACATCAAAACAGATAATCTTAACATTGTCTTCCTTCTACTTTATAAGGTGGCAGATAATTATATAAACTATAGATGGTACTTCACTAGATTACATTAAAATGTGGAATGCACAGTTAAACAATCAAAGCCAATTGGAAGTCACAAATTATTTACAATTTGTAAAACAACTTGAAAAAGAAAAAAAACTAGCAAAAACATCAAATAGGAAGCACATATTTATAAACCAACAAACAAAACATTAATTTCATAAATTATCCAGAAATGTACCTCTCTGTCTCTCTCTCTTCAATAACAAATAAGTTTATCTCCACATGCAAAGAAGTGCAGCCATGACACAGATTTTTGCAATCCATCACAATTTTTTTTTAACAATACAGGTTTTCCTGGTTTTGGAGAAAAGGTCAAATCATTGAGAAGTTGTCAAAATATAAATGCTTTCCTTTTACTAATAAATAAATGTAAACAAAACAAAGGTATAACAATTTATTACAAAATAAACATGTAGATCTTATACTGCCACGTATAAATTTGCAAGTACTTTTAAAATCAGCTTCTCACCTTAAGCACAATACTAGTGTCACTGATGCCAGGATTGCTTATTTATTGACAGTTCAGTATATTTATAAGAAATCATATCTACCCAAGTGCACCAAAGCTGTGATTTAATTATATTATTGCAGATTTAAAGCAACAGAGTACAGAAAACACAAGTCACATCAGGCATTTTCCTGGTAGTTTAAATACCAATAAGTCATACAGCTACAAATCAGGGTGAAATGTTACCATTATTCACAGTTACTGAGTACCAAAACTTATTTTTTAAGGCATTACTAGTACCAAAACTTACTTGAGCTGTTTTCTCAGATGCATGTGCATTCCACTGTTCCATAAAAAACATTTATTCCTTGACACTCAAGTTATGTTTTTTGTTTATATGTTTTTGTTTTTTCTTTTCAATGGCAGATCCACTTCCCCAAATTAAATACCTCTAATTTTGTTTTCTAAATTTCACCCCTGGCTACAAACATAGAAAGAAGTAGATTAAAAATAACTAGCCAATGTATATAGTCTTATATCACAGGTTAAGAAACATGTACATGAAAAAGTTTATTGTTACGGGAAGCACATTAAGAACATACATACAGTGGACTGTGGGTGAATTCACACATTAACACATAAGAAATCAGTAATGAAAATACTTATTTTGCTACAGCAATGAAAAACCTTTTGTCCACTAAAAGCTATGACATCAAAAATATAAATACATACAGCACATGAGAACTGGTTTGTCTTTCTTTTCAACAACAGTCTTAGAGAAGTAGGATGAGCATAATTAAGTCACTCAGTTTCGATTTTTTTAAATCAATTTCCTGAAATATCTACATTTGCAGAAATAAGTTCTAAACTGCAGTTTCCTAAAAAATACACATCTCTAACTCAATGCAATCTTCTTAATTAAACAAATCAACTTATTTCTCAATATTAAAAAGATATACAATAAATTATTAAAGATATAAAAAGGAACTCAAAGTAAGTTTAAGATGCAAAACACCATATTCACCTGTTGTGTTTAAACACATGAAGAAAATATAATTTAAAATGTCACTGGATACAAGTTACATGCAAGTATTTTAGTCACTTGTGCATGAATGCCACATGTTACTGTCTACTTAAAATAGTTACAGTGAATGTGAATCTTTCATCAGCATTGCTTAGAAAACAATGTATATGGTATCACAAACAAAGAGTGAATGTTAAGGGTCAAGTATAAATGTAACTATTTTAATCAGCTACTATGTACATAAGTGTATATTATTAGTCACAGGATAATTATGTAGCTTAAGTCTAATGAATCTTTAGAAAAATCACCTCTTCGTACCAGCGTCTTTTATATTTATACTTTTTGAAAAAGCACATTTATGCAAAAGTTATAAAACTGAATTACTATGAAACATTTTTTATGCAATGAAGGATTTTAATACAAGTACTTATCAAGAGACATACATAACACCTATATTAACGTCTTTGTACATATTTAATTTTATTATGAATAAAAAAATTATTTTTTTTATAAATTTTTGAGTAAACTCGCAGCAATTACCTTTAAACTGATAATGTATAACACAAAAAATCAAACATGTTTACATACCTGAAACAGGAATTTAAATAACTTGTAAAAGTCGTTTCTTTCATATTTTATTCTTATGTCCACATAAATTTAAAAACTTCATAACAAAAAATTTAAATTACAATGCTTAAATAAAACATGAAAAATCATACAAGGAAAATTTGCACGTGACACTGTTTATGCTGTAAATTCCTCTTTTCATTAAAGTCTCAATTCTGAATGAAAAGCATTCAAACAAGTTTTATTTCTATATAATTAAATGAAATTAATCCAGGGACATTTTCATTTATCAACTAAAGTTCAAACTTTATGTGTGTATAAATATAGTAATGTTTTATATTTTTTTATGCTTTTTCTTTCAAACTCTAAATTTTTACGTTTTTCTGGTTATTTTAGCTTTCTTAAGATGGAATCTTCTCAGGCAATTTTCAGTTTCCACTAATATTCTTGATGACACATATGAACCCTGAATTTTGTAGGTAACAGTGCATGAGGGAATCAGTTTTTATGAGTAGTAATTAGTCATTAAAAACACCCCACTTTACAAAATGTGCTGAGATTCAATTAGTGACTAGAATAATGTATCTGATCTTAGTTTCTTGTAAAGACTTGGAAAATGCCATATTTTCTTATCAACAAATTGGTACTCAATATTTTAATATTGAAATAAATTTGATAAAACACCATTAAAACTTTGTGATAACTTTATGTCAATTTTGTCTTACAGTTTGAACAACATAACTGTATTAAAAATGCCAATTTTCTGGTACGTTATTATATTACAAAATACAGTGTAAATTAATTCAGTTAATTTTACATCATTTACCCATGATGTAATGAACTCATTTGTAACTTGAAGTAATCTACAGCAATTACCAATGAAAAGAAACAGTCATTATATTTTGTTCCCTACTGGCACAGCAGTATGTCTGAAGACTTACACTGTTAGAAACTGGATTTTTATACACATAGTGGGCAAAGTACACACAGCCCATCATGTAGCTTTGTTAAACTACAAAAATTACATTGTAAAACATTATTTTGTTCTGGTGTTTATTATGTAAAGATAATATTAAACCTTAGTGTTTTAAAATAATCATATTTATATACACAAACACATTTAAAAATATCTTTTGATAAATAGTTCACACACACACACACACAGTTATTCTAACCTTTTAAATAAAATAACAAAATATTATTAGACTTATAATAATGTACAATATTTCATACACACAACAAGTTATTTTCAAATGAAAATAAAAAGTATTCAATGATCTATATGATATGCTCTGGCTGTAAATAAATCACCACTGAGTCTTAAACAAATTATATCTTTGTGAAATCAGAGTTATAAGTTTTGTTAAAACAAAAAAACTTCTCATAAATGTAGTAACTTCCAATTCATTCTTTTTGTGTAACCTTTCATCAAAACCTTATCTTTAAAGAATCAGGTTCAATAAAGCTACTCTGAAACAATTATGTTGAAAATCCACACCCCAAAACATAAATAGACAATTCTATATACACAAGGATTTTGAAGCAAATGACTAGAAATCCAGTATTAAAATTTTCCTTTAAACATCACATTAACAGAAACAGTAAATCACTTATAACTAAGTAGAAACTCTTGAGAGATGTCAGTAGAATCATGTATACATGAGTAATTCTAAGCATTTCAAATACATGTGGCTCAAAAGATAATTACAATGGTAAAGTATTTTAACTTAAAAACAAACCTACTGATCTATCATATACATAAAAGGTTGATCTATTTTTCAGGTTGTCTTCTTGCACTTAAATAGAAGTATGTAAAACATTTTTCATTCAAATGACTTTTCTTAGTGTAAATAGATCAACTGCAAATGGATGAACAAAACACAAAACAGCTTGTCTTCAGTACTCTTTGTTTTCTCTTTGAAAACTGGCTGGTCTTGCTTTAAACAATAAGTCAGTTTATTTAAAGTCCTCCATCAAATGCTAGTTTTGGTACAGGATCACGACCAGGATGCTGTAAGGAAAACAGAGGATTAGATTCTGTTAAGCACAACATATATACACACAAATATGACAGCATGTATTTCTAACATTCGTAGAATTATAAAGTTCTCTCAAAGATCTTAGAAGTATACATAAATGCAACATTTTATTCACGTATCACAAAACATGAAGACATTTGGGTAACTTAGTGAGTGCACATTAAAAAAAAACTATTTGATCCATGGAACAGTAAGTAAATGGTTTTCAATCTTTTCAACTTGTGGACCCTTTCATGAACCAAAAACCATTTTGCAGACTACCATACTTAGAAAGTTCAACATACAATAGCTGGTCCTGAAAAGTATAGAAGTGATAATAACCTAAACAAGTCCACAGGTTAATGAAGTTTAATCAAACACAGTATAATTTTTCTTTTCATACTATAATACGAAAACTAAAGCTTTAAGATCATGGACACAAGTCAAAACCAAGACATTAATTTAATCAGTTGGACATAATTTAGAAATATCCAAACAGTAACACAATGTGTACAAAATACAGGGTAAAAATACACAGAAAATCAGTTACATGCTCAGTTTTACAGACAATATAAATAATGTAGTTAAACTTTAAATGTGTAACCAGTGATGGTGTATCTTATACTTTGCTTATAACACTTGAATAAGCTTTTTGTTGTTGCTATTTTTAAACAAGTACCAGATATGAAAAAATATATACATATAAAAGTGCTTATGTAACATTTCATGAATTAATTTCTTCATTGGGTTTTAAATAAATTATACATAAATCCATAAAAGGTATAATTAAATATATCTATATACCATACTCCATTTACTAAATCTACTCATTAAACATTTGAATGAACTGCTGCAAGTTGTGTTGTTTTAGCTCAGACACTAGAAGAGGCATTGGAATCAGAGGGAATGCAGTAGCCCATTTTATTTCCCTTTTGTAACAACTGCAAGATGTTAATTTTCTGGGTGATAGACCCTTCTAGATTGAGGTGTTCTAAGTAGCTCCTTATTCTTTCAATCCCTCATTGTAAAGACTGCTTGTATAGTCAAGCACCCCCACTTTGAACTACTTTCCACACCATTAACTTATCTTTTATTTCTCCAGAGGATGTGTCGATGTGAAGCTTAATATCTGCAAGTTTCTTGCAAATTTAGGCATTTATTTGAAAGCATCAAAATGCAAGTTAGGGAAGAGTAGATTACCAAAATTATTGATTGATTGCTAAGTCATTAAGTGGAATGTAATTTTATTTATTTCTTACTAAATAAACTTCCAAACAATAAAAATAGTTAAAGTACTTTTGCCAGAAATTGGACTACTGTAGTACAGACAAACTAAAATTTAAACCCAACTTTACTGAAACATAATTTAAGACATGCTGGAAATTACTGCACACAAAACACGCTCGCCCTTTCAGCTGTGGGGGCATTATAAGGTGATGGTCAATCCCAGTATTCGTTGGTAAAAGCAGCCAAAGAGTTAGGGGTAGGTGGTGATGACTAGCTGCCTTTCCTCTAGTCTTACACTGCAAAATTAGGGATGGTTAGCACAGATAAACCGAGTAGCTTTATCCGAAATTAAAAAACAAACCAAAAATAACAAAAGAATTATAATAATAATAATATCAAAGAAGTTTAAAAGAACATACTGAAGTACAGAAGGATTGTAATGACTGCAAGGATTTCCTTCATTAGTCCAGCTATGCCATTTCATCAACTTATGGAATGTAATAAGTTAATTAAACAACACTGCCCAATTAAGAAATAAAAAAAATTATGATGGAAAATCACAAAAGCTTGGTTGGTGTTTTATGGCACAAAGCAATGAAGCTATTTGCACCAAACATCCAGTAAAAAGTTAAAATAAAATTATTAAAATTCATATAAGGAAATTAAGGTAAAACAAGGCAAATTTTAATTACAACTCACCAGGATGACTAACAGGTAGTTCAAACAGCAGCATTAGTCACCTGAAGATGGCCTTTCCAATCCAGGTTTCGAGTTATTTTTGAGCCATTTTCAGAAAGTAAAGGAATTCAAGTTTTAAAAACTTGCAGCAAAATTATAATTATTATAGCTTGCCAGGATAACTAACAGGTAGTTCAAACAGCAACGTTAGTCACCTGAAGATGGTCTTTCCAGTCCTGGTTTCAAGTTATTTGACGTTACGGCCATTTTCTAATTTCAAATAAAACTGAATGGACTGTGATTTTTAAAAGGGAATCACATTAAAAAAACGTCTAATTTATAAATTAAAAAAACTTAAATAGTATTAAAAAGATTAATGGCCTTTAAAAACTAAAAACATTTCCAAGGTGGACAGTGTTATCATCACCAATAACACTATCTGACATTATGGACAAACCTTGTGATAAAACATTTAAAATGGTGCTGTCGTTGAGAGTCATAATGACAACAAGACAGTAAAATGTGGCTTACTATGACCTGAGTGTCAGGCAGACTACACAATCAATAAAAGAAAATGATGAGTTAAAAAACTATGACTAATGCATAGTCTAGTTGGAACAACTTCTTTCCAATATCTTACAGAAACAAGATGGTCAAAGTCCAATATAGAGTTTTATTTGAAAAAGCTTACTTTCATGCTGCTCACTCCAAGTCAACTGCCAACTGGCATGGAGTCGAGCCTTGAATACAGGACCATAGTCTATGTATGGAACAGGCACAACAGTGATAGTGCCAGAGCAGACAGATTTAGCTGCAGTATCAGCAAGCCAATATGGTCTGGTATCCAGAAAAACTGGAGAAAAGTAGATGTTAAAGAGAAATGGCCAGTCAGTTTTGATAATCAGCAATAACAAAATGAGAACTAATGTAAAGTGATTCCAGGGCCAGTAGAGAACTGAGGAGTCAGTATAAATAGTGCAATTTGAGTACTGCTTAGCTTCTATGTGATCCAGGGTAAGAGAAATGTTGTACAGTTCAGCACTGAACACAGAAGCTTCAGAGGGGATTCTGCATGCAACTATCAAACTACAACAAATCATAGCAAAGCCAAAAGAGTTACCTGATTTTGAACCATCTGTATAAAGAGGAATGGTAGGATGGTTCAAAAAATGTTCAGCAACTAACAGACAATATTCCCAATCAGAAGTGTCTGCTTTTCTCAGATGAATTAAAGACAGGTCACATTTGGGGACTGTAATTAGCCATGGTAGGGTAGGCTGACCAGTGGATACAGCAATGTTATCTAATGGCAGACCCAATTCATGCAACTGCTTTTAGATATGATGGCCAAAAGGAGCAATGGCAGATCATCTGATGTGAAAAAACATGATCCAGCAAGAAAGGAAAACACAACTCCAGGTAGGATGCTTTGGTAAGGAATGAAGTTTCGAAGCATATAGTAAAAACAGTTGCAAACGGCAGAGGTGCAAAGAAGGTTCATAAAACTATGAATAAGCTCTGAACTGGGGAAGGGTGGAAAGCCCTGGTACAGAGCTGAAGGCCCTGATGATAAACGGAGACCAGCATCTTTAAGGCTGAGGTCCTGGTAAAGCCATAGACCAGCGATCTATAGTCTAGTTTCAATTGAAGAAAAGCACTATAAACCTTTAGCATAGAACATCAATCTGCTTCAAAAGTGGTGGGAGAACAATGAGGATGTTCAATGCTCTTGTACATTTGACCTATAGCTGTTTCATGTGTGGAATAAAGGTCAGCTTATGGACAAAGATAAGCCACAAGACCTTTGTCTCAGGAACCACTGATATGGAGTTCAGGTTCAGGGTGAACACCCTTTTGGTAGCAAATGTGCATGCAAACAGTTTAAGAGAGAGGGAAGTTAAAGCCTTTTGCTGTGGTCCACTTCAGTAAACAATTAAAGGCAATCTGTAGCTGCCATTCAATATATCTCATGTTCAACAACTAACAAAATGTCAAAATCGTCCATATAGAACCTGTTTGCAACAGTAAGGGGGAGTTGTTCAGTGATGGCATTAATCTTAACACTGAAAAGTGTGACACTCAAAACACAGCACTGAGGGACTCCAAGATCCTGCAGAAAAGAATGGGAAAGTGTCAAACCCACACAAACTTGAAATCACCTAACCATTAAAAATTGTTAATAAAAATGGGCAAAGGGCCACATAATCCATATATATGGAGGTCTCGCAAAATGTCATACCTCCATGCTGTATTATAAGCCTTCTGAATGTCAAAAAATATAGATACAAGATGTTGTCATTTGAGAAAGGCTTCTTTGACTGATGTTTCAAGTCGAATCAGGTGATACAGGGTGGAGTGCTGTCATTGGAACCAACACTGAGTGGGTGAGAGGAAGTTGTTTGGTTGCTCGAACCAAACAAGACAAGCATTAAGCATCCTCTTTAAGGTCTTACAGAAACAGTTTGTCAAAGCAATTGGGTGGTAGTTTGAAGAAATCTTGGGATCCTTTCCAGGCTTTGAGAAAGGTGGGGTATCAGCTTCTTAGCCATCAGAGAGCAAGATCAAAAGGGGGACAGAATTACATTGCCCATTTACCTTTTGAATCTTGTCCCATATGACTTTGGAACTGGTGATAGATGATACACTGGTTGTAAACTTAATCCAAGAGTCCTTCTGGCTTTGACATCTTACCCACCAAGCATGTGCATGGGCCTGATGGAAAGCAATGTGATGCGAGTGTGTGGGATACCTATGAAAAGTACCCCAGGCCCATTTTCGAGCCTTACATGCCCTCTTGCAGGCATGATTCTGCCATAGATGAGGATATCGTAGAAAATATGACAAGGTTTTAGAAATACACTGAGCAACTGCCTGTAATAATACAGTCAGTTACTGCTGCCACACACCCGGGGCACGCGAGTCGGGTGGCATCGTCTACGTCCAGTCTATCTCAAAATTATAAGAAAATGATTACTGCTTCATGGGTTATTATCAATCCTCCATGAAAAGTGGGAGAATAGTGAGAGAACAATAGCAGTAAAGGACTGGGTTATAGGAATTTAATGATCTTCTGTCATAACTTTCTATTCATTATAACATGTTTAGACATACATGTATATCTGACTAGGTGTATGAAAATAAATATAAGAACCACTACTGAAAAGAAAAAAATTGTGATCACAGAGCATATGCTCCAGAGAACGGCGCTTACCATAAATATCAGTACTTTCCCAGGGAGGTTGATGTAAATTATAGTCCCCAAGGATTAAAGAGGGAAAGAGCATCAAGGTATGATTGATCATACGTCTCTCCAGGTGACATGTAGAGAGAACAAACACTGATAGTACGATCTAAGGAAACACGGATGGATGAGCTTCCAAAGGTGCATTGAGTGGCAAAGACAAGGTGGGCACATGCTGATCAACCAACAGTGCCACCCCTCCATACACTTGTCCATCACACAGCCTGTCATTTCTGTACAAAAAAAATTGCCAAAAGTTGACTGTATCTGTAGGTTTCAGAAATGTTTCACGTGAGGAAACACATGCAGGATGGTAGGAGGCTATCAGTTCTTCAATGTCATCTGGATTAGAATGTAAACCTTTACAGTTCCATTGTATCAAGGTGACCATTTTTATTTAAGCATAGGCAAATTGGGTGGAGAGCCCTTCTGTTTATGACATCTTTTTCTTTATTGTCTTCAATCAAGGAAGGTCTGTCTGCCCTAAGTCAATTGGGCAGGTCTTTGTTGTTGGAAGAGGATTCCAGTGACTAAGGATGCGAATAAAATCTTGGGGTGAAAGAAGATGATGTACCCAAGGAAATGCCCATATCCAGAACCAAAAAAAGTGGATCTTGGGGTTTGTTGGAATGCATGTTAGGGGTAGTGATGAGTGTTGACATTGATTCATCAACTTTTTAACCATGGAGGTCAAAAGAATTTTCATCTGTTTTGAGAACAATTCTTTTGGATACAGAAAGTAATCCATCTGCATTCCCACTATAGTAGTGAAACTAAATGTAGCAGCGTACATCCAAGATGAAGTGGTGGACAGCAATTTTCGAGCCTCAGGGTAAGTAATGTTTTGAATAATTTCAAACACTGCACATCTTTTTCTTCTAACCATTCAGGGTTTGAGAACAATTCTCTTGCAGGCACAGAGAGATCAGTCTCCACTTCAACTGTAGCAGTGGAACAGAGTGCAGCAGCATGCATCCGAGATGAAGCAGTGGACAATAAATTGTGAGTTTCAGGGTAAGAAACATTTTAAATGATTTTCAAATGCTGTACCTTTTTCTGCGATCCACTTAGGGCAAGAATGAAAATAGGACTGGTGAGAACAATTGCAGTTGATGAAATGAGAGTCCCTTTCACAGTCATAGTCATCATGGTCCTTGCTACTGCAGAGATGCCAACTATTTCAAATGACTGAGCGTAATGATTGTAGACAGAGCCCTTTATCATTTGCGGCTACTAGGCCTGACCAATGTCTCTAAGCTGTTTATCATTATAATTATAACTATTATTTATTACAATTATAGATTGCTCATTTATGACTGGATACAGTTTTGAGTCTCATCCATGTCTGTGGATGAACTGTAAACACTGTTAATAAGTACGCTTAAAATCATTTTGTCATCTTCACAACCCAACATTTGTACAATGGCCATAGTTTTGGTTTTTTTTCACTATAACACAGTCTGGGAACATTCTTCTGAATAGATGACCTGCATGATCGCCTGCAGCTAGGGGTAAATTATGAGCAATGACAAATTGTGTGAACATCACTTCTGCATTTATGGTTTCATATTCGGAATTCTTACTCATAAATGTTTTTATCTGGATTGTTTTTGTCTTTACCTCAGCCTTTTGTTGGCAAGATGCCAATTTAATTTGTCTGGAACAATGGTTTATCCCACCATGCACCACAGAAAATTCGATGTGACGAACTACACAAAACACATGACTGTCACTGACTTTTGATGCAATGATCGGATATTTTGCACTATACTCTTTCCTAAATTTTTGATTCACAGTTTTAGTACTTTTAGATTTGCCAGAAACAAGACAATCTGGTGAACGAGGCCTCTTTTTTTCCATCTTGTGAATGATTGCATTGCTGTTTCTATGCTGCTTAGAAAACGTGAAATACCCATCTACAGGAGTGCTGATTGGTTGACAACCATTGATGACGTAACTATGGAATCCCCCACATACCCAGTATGGAGAAGCACCACACTCAAAATATTGGTAGATGTTGGAAATACAAATATATTTTATTATTTCAAGCACAAACATGATCATAGTAAGTGGTCATTTTGACTGTGTCTTTTATTTATTTGTATCTCACTAGAAATGTTTCACCCCTTTCAAGCTCTGGGGGAACAATTTATCACTTTATTGTATAGGCTCATAATATATAATAACTTGGGAGTTGCAAAAAGTCATAATATTTGTCTGTATGATAGAAAAGTTGTAATGTATACACCAAAATCACAATGATTATGTTTAAATTGTTATGGTTTGCATCTTTGCTACTGCAAGAAGCACACAAAAAAACAATGAAATGATGTCTTTGAGTGACCAAACCACTGACACTGGAAACATCAGAGAGGGTTTGGAATTATTGGTTGTACCTTGAAATTAAAATAACCTGCCTTCATGGTGGCAGGTGGACACGGTGATTTAAATGTCAGAATGAGAACATTAGTCAGCATCATAATTCTATCTTTGCAAGTGGAATCACACCTCACTACTAAAAATTCCTTGGGTAGAGAAACCAGCAAAAATCTGATTCAGGAATGTTCTTCAAATCCCTTTCAATAATAACACCTCATGACAAATTCAAATTAGCATGAGACATAATCTCAATAGGTATATCCCCAATTGCCTTTGAATGCAAGAGGAGTTCACTGTATTGAGATAAAGATGTTTCCATCAATAGGTCACCAAAGCAAAACTTCTTCATTGACTTTGGAGAGCCAGCAAGTCACTCTTGTTCCTTCTGAAAGAAAAAGGGAGACATCTGTCCCAAAATGTTTGTCTGAAATAGAATGTAGAATAAGAAAATGAGGTATAATTATAGATGTTCAAGATTGCTGCTCAGAATCTTCAAAACAAGGTTGTTTACCAATTGATTGTTCTTTCACTATTTTATTTAAATTTTTATTTGGAAGAACGTATAACAAAAACATGATCGGAGACTATATTTGAGAGATGATATAACTTTAGTATAATTACATGTAAATCTTGATCCATATGTTGTTTTATTCAGATCAGATATTATTTATGCAAATTTGCCCATTTTTACACAAAAAATAGGTTAATTTCTAAATTTTATTATCCAGGTCACAAAATCAAAGTTTGAAGGGAATAATGGTCATTTTCTCTACTTTTACAACATAAGCAATTAAGAAATAACACATCCTATCCAGGAACAAGTTTGGAGTTACATTTTGTTGCCCACTAACCCTACCCACCATGGAACTCCATGAGGGGATGCATTGTAATATCAAACAAGGACACTGCATCTATGCCAGGGTTTCGTGAGCACTATACCCAAACACTGGCATCAGATACATTGTCCACAACACCTGTTGAGAACATCCAACACTGGTTCTTGCTTGATACTAGCCCATGTGGGCCAGCCAACTGACCCTAAGCAGACCACCCCAAGGCTGCCTATCTAAAGGAATTCAAGACTAAAGTGGTGCGTTGGGGTTGGACCCCTCAACCATCAGGATCCTCTCTTTCCCTTCATGGATCACCACATATTTCTTTCTTACTCAATAAATCAAAAAGGAAATTTCTAAAGCAAACATTAGTAGAGGAGTAGGCATGTGACCAATTCACAGATGCCACAGTAGATTACGACCCACGGCAGTATGTTGTGTGGCCAAAATAACTTACAGGACACAGTGTGCATTATTAACATGAGTGATAGTTCAGCAACTTTAAACTTCCTGTAGCTTGGGCTGTGGTAATCCATACTGTCACATATTTTCAGTGGATGTGTTATACTGAAACCTTATTTCACATATTAAATTTCAAAGAAATCTATTGAGAAATCAAGGATATATAAAATCTCCAATCTTGATTGAATTTTCTTTTTTTTCCTTCTTTGCACCAAAAGTATGAAAAATTTATTTGATAAAAAAAATACTTTCAGTGATTTTCTTTCAAATTTGGTACACTGACAGATCTTCTCAACCTAAAATTAAATGTCATATTTGGTTTAAATGTAAGATACACATGGGAAATTATTCAAGAAAAACTGCTAAATTTTGACCAAAATGTTCATATCTCCACAAAAAGTGAAAATAATTAAAGACAACTGATTTAAAATGGTGGAACTATATAGTTAAAGTATGTGCAGATGCAACAGTATTCCTAAGGCCAAGTAAACTACATTTTCTGTTTCCTCCTAAATTTTCAACAAAATATTATGGGTAGATGGTTGTTACTGATTATTCAATGCTAACTTTTATGCAAAAATTTGCAAATTTTTTTGAGATTATCCTAATTAATTGGCATTTAACATCATGTGACATTACCTTAAGCAAATAGCATAAATAATAATGCTTAATATAGTTGAACTAAGTGCATGTGGGTGATGTCAAGAAACTGTTAATCTATTTTGTGTGCAATTACTACAAAGGCAGTTTTTTTACATTGTCTAAAAGCAGAAGAAATACCACCATATATTTTATAAAGAACCTGGTTAGTTCTTTGAAGTATATATCTGTTCTGAATAATTTGGTTGCAATCCTAAAGATAATGTTAATTACTACTGAGTATCTCTTTTTCTTACTTGTAGTTTGTTGGTGTATACTGATAAAAAGTCACAGTATATAATCAAAAACACTTCAGGTGAGAAGATGCAGCCAAATAAGGATGACTTAGAGAAGTGAACTCAAAACTGGTAGCTACGCTTGTAGCATTGACAAATTTTACAGCAAATATTCATTTGTTAGTGAGCTAGGTTGTGTGTTTGGTTTTACCCACCATCATTTCTCAAGTTCAACAAAAAATGCACTTGTTTTATATCATATTAAGATATCCAAAATAGCCTAAAGCAAAATTGTTGCACAATGGTAGAGGAAACTGTCCAGTTGGAAATGGGAACTGAATAAGTTCAAGTTTCATGTAAACAATTCAGTGCCATCCAAGAATTCTGGAAGTCTAGAAAAACGCAAATAATTAATAAGACAACTGTTTATTCAAAATAGAAGAAGTAAACAATAGAATGCACTTAATTTGCAACTATTAAGAATGAAAGAAGAAAATTAAAGGAAAGTTTGTATTCAATTCGCAATTTAAGAGTATATTACCAGGAATTGTTGACTTTAAGAAATAGGAACTATAAGTGTGGAAGCCATGGACATCACAAGTGAGACTGATGACTCAACCAATAAAAAAATTAACAAAAGAAATGATATACTAGTAAAAAGAATACCTCATCTTCCTCCAGCTGAAATAAGGAGCACATTACTTTAATATATCAGTCAACAAGTTCATATATTCATTAAAGGGAAGCTTTGCACTGTGTTGATTAACATTCGTTTCAAGGCAGCAATTATTTGACCTGATCTGGTAACGAAATGTGGGAAACAACGTTCAAAGCTGAAGCAAGAAAACACACTAATGTGAAAAGTAAATGGTCATCCAGTTCCAGAACAGGATTGATTGATTGATTTAGTGTTTTATGGCACAAAGCAACAAGGCTATCTGTGCCAGACATCCGGTAAAAATGTAAAAAAAAAATAAATGTAGTAAAAGACATAAATGGAAATGAAGGTAAAACAAAAAAGTATAAAACCAATGTTGACACCTAGTCTACAACGTTAAGATAAAAAGCAGAGTATAAGAAGTTGAAAGGTATTTACTCTAGCAAAAAGGTAATGATCATAACCTGCCAGGAAGACTAACAGGTAAGAATAAAAAACCACCATCAGTCACCTGAAGTTGGTCTTTCCAGTCCTGGTTCTGGGTTATGAATCAATATGGCCAGTACAAAAAAGTAAAGTAGTAAAAGTGTGAAACGATATGCAGCAAAAGCATAATAGCAACTCGCCAGGACGACTAACGAGTAGTTCAAACAGTAGCGTTAGTCACCTGAAGTTGGCCTTTCCAGTCCTGGTGTCGAGTTATTTATTGTTCTGGCCATTGTCCAATGTCAAATTGAATGAAAGAGATTAAAATTGTAAAAAAGGAGCCACAATTAAAAAGGTGTCATGAATAAATATGCAACCCTTAAATGAGATTAAAAAGATTAATGGCCATTAAAAAATTAAAAACGTTATCAAGGTAGACAGAGTCACCATCACCAATAACTCTGTCCAATGTTACAGACTGACCCTGGGAAAAAATATGTTTAAAATATTGCCGTCGTTGAGAAATGTAACGATGGCAAGAAAGTGAAATGTGGCTGATAGTGATTTGAGTGTTACACAAATTACACATTGTTACATCGGTTCCAGATAAAAGAAAATGATGAGTTAAAAAACTGTGACCAATGCGTAGCCTAGTGAGAACAACTTCCTCCTTCTTCCGAACTTTACGGAAGCTAAATAGCCAAAGTCCAATTTTGGGTTTGATTTGAAAAAGTTTGTTGTCGCGTTGCTCTCTCCAAGTGGACTGCCAGCTGGCACGGAGCCGAGCCTGGAAGACAATACCATAGTCCATGTACGGAAAAGCCATAGGGGTGATGGTGTTGAAGCAGACATATTTAGCTGCCATGTCTGCAAGCTCGTTTCCGCAAATACCAACATGGCCTGGTATCCAAAAAAACTGGATTGAAGAAGCTGCTAATGAGAAATGGGCCAGTCGGTTTCGAATATCAGCGAGAATAGGATAAGAGCTAACGTGTAGTGATTCCAAGTCAAGTATAGAACTAAGCAAATAAGTATAAATAGTGCAGTTGGAGTACTGCTCAGCTACAATATGATCAAGGGCAAGAGATATGGCATACAGTTCAGCAGTGAACACAGAAGCTGTAGAGGAGATTCTGCACGTAACTACTGACCCATAGCAAACCATAGCAGAGCCCACTGAATTTCCTGATTTGGAACCATCTGTATAAATGGGAACTGAATGATTGTTTGAAAGATATTCATTGAATAAAAGACTGTACTTCCAATATGGAATATCTGTCTTTTTTAGGTGACTGAAAGAAAGGTCACATTTGGGGGCTGTAATAAGCCATGGTGGGATGGGCCGACCTGTGGAATCTGCAATGTTATCCAAGGACAGACCCAATTCATCTAATTGCGCCCGGATGCGAAGGCCGAACGGAACAATGACAGATCGTCTGTTCTGAAAAAGTACTGCCCACCGAGGAAGGAAAACACATTCCCAGGTGGGATGCTTTGTTAAGGAATGAAGTTACAAAGTATATTGTAAAGATAGTTGCAAACGGCAAAGGTTCATGAGATTCAATGTATATGCTTTGAACTGGAGAGTTATGGAAAGCCCCAGTGCAGAGTCAAAGTCCTTGGTGATGAATGGGATCCAGCATCTTTAAGGCCGAGGGTCTAGCAGAGCCACAGACCATTGATCCATAGTCGAGTTTCAATCTAATAAGAGCACGATATATCTTTAACACTGAACAGCGACCTGCCCCCCAACTGGTGGAAGAGAGGACACAGAGGATGTTCAGTGCTCTTGTGCATTTGACCCAAAGCTGCTTTAAGTGTGGTATAAAGGTCAGTTTACGATCAAAGATAAGCCCCAAGAACTTTGTCTCCGAGACCACTGGCAGCAAAACTTCACCGATATGAAGTTCAGGATCAGGGTGAATACCCCGTCGACGGCAAAAGTGCATGCATACAGTTTTGGAGAGAGAGAAATTAAAGCCGTTAGCCAGAGTCCACTTCCGTACACAATTGAGGGCAGTTTGTAGTTGCTGCTCAATATATCTCGTTTGACAACTGACATGAGATGTGAAAGCCGTTGACATACAGCCCATTCGCAACAGTGAGAGGGAGTTGTTCAGTGATGGCATTTATCTTTATACTGAAGAGTGTGACACTCAATACACAACCTTGAGAAACTCCAAGTTCCTGTACAAAAGAACGCGAAAGCGTCGAACCCACACGAACTTGGAATCTCCTGTCCATTAAAAATTTTTTAATAAACATTGGTAGATGGCCACGTAACCCATATGTATGGAGGTCTCGCAAAACGCCACACCTCCATGTTGTGTCGTAAGCCTTCTCTACGTCAAAAAATATTGATACAAGATGTTGGCGGTTGAGAAAGGCTTCTCTGATAGATGTTTCAAGACGAATTAGGTGATCTGTGATGCAGTGCTGTCAACAAAACCCACACTGGTTGGGCGATAGGAGGTTGTTTGAATCAAAGAACCAAACAAGACGAGCATTAACCATCCTTTCTAAGGTCTTAGAGAGACAGCTCGTCAAAGCAATTGGACGATAGTTTGAAGAAATCTTCGGATCTTTCCCTGGCTTAGAGAAAGGTAAAATAATAGCCTGGCGCCAAACATCAGGAAAAGCATTCTCCTGCCAAATCCGGTTGAAGACAATCAGAAGGACATCAAGAGAAGCAGGAGATAGATGGTGCAGCATGTCATAATGAATATCATCAGGTCCAACAGACATACTGGCAGACAGATGAAGGGCCATTTTTAGTTCCACCAGGGTAAAGGGACAATTATAGTCAAAGAAAGAGTCAGTTTGAAAGGAAAGAGGTGATCGCTCTGCCAGAGTCTTGATGGCCAGGAATGTGGAGGAACAAGCAGAAGTGCAAGATACCCGGCAAAAGCTTTCACCTAGAGTGTTAGCGATGTTCCGGACATCAGTCACCTCCTGACCATCAGAGAGTAAGATCGAGAGGGGGACAGAATTGTAGTGCCCATTAACCTGTCCCATATGATCTTGGAACTGGTGGTAGAAGATATGCTGGTTGTGAACTTAATCCAAGATTCCTTCTGGCTTTGACATCTTACCCACCTAGCATGTGCACGGGCCCGTTGGACAGCAACCCGATTTGAAAGTGTGGGATATCTACGAAAAGTATCCCAGGCCCGTTTTTGAGCCTTCCATGCTAAGTGGCAAGCAGGATTCCACCATGGACGAGAATATCGTGGAAAACGCGTCGAGGTTTTACGAATACACTGAGCAGCTGCATGTATAATACAGTCAGTTACCGCTGTTACACAGTTGTCTATTGATGGCTGATTGTAGGATCAAGTTCTGAGAGAGCAGTGAAAGTGGACCAGTCTGCCTGATCCAGCTTCCACCGGGGCACGCGGGTAGGGTGGCATCGACCACGGCCAGTCTCTCTCAAAAGGATCGGAAAATGATCACTGCCTGGTGGATTACTGTCAACCCTCCATGAAAAATGGGAGAATAATGAAGGGGAGCAAACTGAGAGATCAATAGCGGTAAAGGACTGACTAGGTGCATGAAAGTAAGTGGAAGAACCAGTATTGAAAAGAGAAAGATTGTGATCAAAGAGCATCTGCTCTACAGATCAACCCCTCCCATCAATAATAGCACTTCCCCAGAGGGGATGATGTCCATTAAAATCCCCCAGAATTAGAAATGGAGATGGCAACTGTTCAATGAGAGCATCAAGTTCTGATTGATCGTATGTCTCTCCAGGGGACAGGTACAGAGAACAAACAGTGATGGTGTGACCCAAGGAAACACGGATGGCTACGGCCTCCAAGGGTGTGTTGAGTGACAAAGACAGGGTGGGCACATGTTGATCAACCAAAAGTGCCACCCCTCCATGTACTTGACCATCACACAACCTGTCATTTCTGTACAGAGAAAACTGCGAATGGAGACTGTATCAGCAGATTTGAGAAATGTTTCTTGTAAAGAAAGACAAACAGGATGGTAGGAAGCAATCAGCATTTTGATATCATCCAGATTAGAACGTAAACCTCGACAGTTCCATTGTATCAAGCTGGCCATTTTAAGAACGGGTAGGTGAAGTGGCTGGAGAACCCTTCGGTTTACGACCACGTCTTTTTTCTTTACTGTCTTTAATTGGAGGAGGTCTACCAACCTCCATGGATTCTGCTCTGGGCTGAGTGGGCAGGTTTTTGTTATTGGAAGAGGAATCCAGTGATTGAGGACGTGAATGAATACTTGTTTTGTCTCTTGTGGTTGGAGAAAATGATGGATCAGAAGAAATGCCTGTATTTGAAACTGAAGGACATGGATCTTGAGATTTATTGAAGGTATGGGAGGAACACAGATGGGAGTGGAAGTTGATTCATCAACTTTTTTAACCACGGAGGTCAAAAGGCTTTTCATTTGTTTAGAAAATGATTCTCTTGGAGGCACAGAGAGATCTGCCTGCACTCCCACTGTAGTTGTGGAATGAAGTGCAACAGCATATGTCCGAGATGGAATTGTGGACAGCAATTTCCGAGCCTAGGAAATAACTAATGTTGTGTTGTTTTCAAACGCTGTACCTCTTTTTCCTCCATTTTGGGCAAGAATGAAAGTCAGAGGGGTGAGAACCATTACAGTTTACACAATGCAGGTTCATGTCACAGTCATTGGCATCGTGGTCCTTGCCTCCACAACGAGCACATGTCAGGGAACCATGACAAGATGTCTTTGAGTGGCCGATTCTCCGACATTGGAAACATCGAAGAGGGTTTGGAATGTATGGCTGTACCGTGCAAATGAGATAACCTGCTTTGATGGTGGCGGGTGCACGTGGTGAAGTGAATGTTAAAACGAGGGTATTTGTTGGCAGTGTAACTCCATCTTTGCGAGTGGAGATGTGCCTCACTACAGAAACTCCTTGAATGGAGAGACCAGCGAGAATCTCCAACTCAGGAACGTTCTTCAAATCCCTTTCAACAATAACTCCTCGTGAAGAATTCAAAGTAGCATGGGGTGTAACCTCAATAGGTATATCGCCAATTGGCTTTGAATTGAAGAGGAGTTCACTGTGTTGGAATGTGGATGTTTCAACCAATATGTCACCAGATCGAAGCTTCTTTACTGACTTTGGAGAGCCAGCAAGTCCCTCTAGTCCCTTTTGAATAAAAAAAAAAGGGGGGGACATTTGCCCTAAAGGTTTTTCCCAAAGAGAATGCAATTTTAGAAAATGAAGTACGTGTGTTACTGATGTTGAAGATTGCTGTTCTGAGTATTCAAGACGTGGTCGCTTACCCATTGACTGGTTTTTTACAATTATTTAAATTTTTTGGAGGATCCATAGGAAAGAGGAAAAGTTTCGGTACCCACTGATCCCACCCACCATGGAGTCCTACAAGGGGACGCACTACAAAGTCATGGAAGGACAATGCAGCAACGACAGGGTTTCATGAGCACCTTACCCAAACACCAGCATCAGGCACGATGTTCACAACACCCATTGAGAACTTCCAACACTGGCACTTGGTTGGCTCTTGCCCAAGGGGGCCACCCAAGGGCTGCCCGTCTACAGGAATTCGAGGCCAAAGTGGTGTGTTAAGGTTGGACCCCTTAACCACCAGGATCCTCTCCTCCCCTTCATGGGTCGTCACGCACAGCAAACAAGTGGGTGGATGTTTAGATCCCAGAGAAGGTAACCAGACAGAACAGAACCTTCCCTGGGAAGTCCCCTCACCACGTACAGGAATCCACACAGAGGGGGGTCCAGAACAGGAAAATTTTGAATTATTGTCAAAGAGTAAAGCTTCTTTATACAACATGACGTGCAAATAAAATGGCACAGAGGAAAACAATCTCAGAAATAGACTTCACATGGAAACATAAACATGATGTCAGACTACATTGAAACATTTTGAGTTTATGACTAGGAAATCCTCAGGCACTGTATGACAGTTACTCTGCCAGATGTTGAACTTCCAGTGATGAGGATGAAAACACAAGATAATAAGAAGAGCAAGCAAGCAGATTCCAAAAAGACAGGTGGTCTAAGTCAAAGGTTATTAACTACGATCGTGTTGAAGACACATCAAGAAAATGATGGCAAAACAGTTTCAGAAGTATCTGCATTTCATATTTATGGTAATAATATGTGATGTATTCCCTAATTTTTAACTATTGAACAAAAGGAAGGCAGTCAGTTAATAGCAACTTACTCCACAAACTAAGTCTGATTGTCACTCATAAAATGCACCCACAGCTTTAGAAGGAAATATTTGCTGTATTGAATGAATTCAAACATATCTTCCTGGTTTCTAATTGCACAACTCTACTACAGAAGCCAGTCAACCTTTAGACAACTTGAGGCTCCAGCATAGCTCTCTCTCAGGTTTTCCAAGGCTGGAGACAAAAATGGATTTCCTTAATTTATCTGAACAAAACTTCACCAGTGACAAGACAGCAATCATTTGTAATAGGTCATTTCATCTTTGAAACATAAGTTAAGAAAATGGACAGTTTGGAAACAGTAAATACATCATGCCAGTTTTTGTTTTTTTAAGTACAAGTTTAATTTTTATGAGTATTAATATTCTTAATTGCAAAGGTAATTCAATGTTACTTCTGAAAATTTAATGTCATTGGTTTCTTTGTGTAAAAGGAATGTTCAGCAAATTTCACATTCTGGGAAGAGGGCAGTATGGTTAACTTCGTTTCACGAGATGGAGTATTGATGTCACAAAATGAACATAATAATGTTTTATATTTTTCATAAGAACAGGCAAATATTTTTTTATTGTTTTAACTTGCAATGTTTTTATTATTAAAATTTTTTCTCAACATCTCATATTACAGGTTGCTTGCTAATTATAAATACTTTGAAACAAAAAGGAAAATTTATCTCCATAATTTGCATTTATTTATCAATTTCTATTGACAATGTTTGGGCTGTTAAGTGTTCTTGGCATAAGATTTTTTTCAATTAGAATAAACAACTGGTAACCATAATATTGTAATTATTAACTGTTTTTTTTTTAATATGAAAATTATTTTTTAAAGCTACTTAACTAATTATTAAACATACACAATCATAAATAAAATTAATTTGGAGAATTTAACCATACTCTACGTAAATAGTCATGCAGCTAAGTATTTAGTTCTTAATATATACTCAAGATTGGAGTACAAACTTTTCTTTGCTTTTATATATGTACATATATAAAAACCCTATGAACCTAAATGGAAATATCTTAGCTAATGTAATGTTAAAAAGCCATAATAGCAACACAAGAGTAAAAATCCAAATGTTTCTCAAAAAAATGAAAAGAAAATCATAGGCATAAAATCACAAAAATTCTAAAAATAAACTACAGCTTAAATCTTTAAAAATCATGTAAAAATAAAAATCTATATAAAAACAACTCAAATCAATAATTTTTATATCTATCTCAAAAAGATAATCGAAGAAGATTGTGTACTTTTCCTCTCCAATGCTGTCGATGATCAAGACCTTCCTCAATCAGTTCCGTTTCCCAGTCCTCTCCTTCTTCTGTAGGGTCAAAGCTATACAGTGGCATGAGGTGATGCCGAAGTTTGTCCAGTCTGTTAATATTTGAGATTTATAGCACAAACATAAAAAATCATTTTTCATTCACTAAACTTTTTTTATATTTAATGTGTTATGAACACTATGACCCTTTGTTTTTAATCATTCCACAAACAATAAAAACGTTTAAAACAACTTTTCAGCAAAATCCATGTCTTTACTTACATAGATCAGTTACGAAGCTGATGATAATGATTTATATGAAAATAATATGGGAAATATATGAATTTGAAAGTCATAAAACATGTTGAAAGCATTTATATTTTGAAAGTAGTTCAACAAATTAGTTTCATTGGGAAAATTTAGTACTGTGAAAATCTCGATTCAGTTTATATTTAAAATAAGTATTACACACACAAAATTTTAAAATGTAATAAAAACACCAAAAATAAGTTACTTTATTGGCCAAGTTAGAATAACAACTTTATGGCAGTGATGGTTTACCTATAGTTGGCAATTATATTGTCAATAAATAGGAAAACAAAAATTTGATGGAAAGTTGGAATAACTGATTATTTGTAGAATTGCTCTAAAAACAATTTTCAATCTGTTCTCTGGTTGGCATTGTGATATGTATAGCTAAATAAAGAAACTAAACTAGGTGGAAAGTTGATGTCACATAATGAACATTAAGGATGTTTTATATTTTTCATAATAACAGGTAAATATATAGCTAAGTGAAACAGTAACTTTGCCTGTCAAAGTAGGGGTTGAAAACCATTTTAAAAATCTATCCAACTAGTATCACTTTACTTGTTTGTGTACATTTTAATATAACATTTAGTTTGGATTGGATATTTCTTATAGCAGTTCTACAAATAAGCAACAATTCTTACCTTCCATTTAAATTGTAATTCTCACCTCCATCCCATTTACTTCTCTTGTTATATGTGCATGAAACAGACAATATCTCTGATAGCAATAACTTTTACAAGAATTAAAACAAAAACCAAAAATTCATAAAGTGTAACCCTTACTTTGGCCTACAGATAAGTTCATAATCCTGCCAAGGAATAACTTTTATAAAATTGTGATAGTGGGTTTAATTCTTGTTCCATTACATTTTATAGCAGGATCCCAACTTCATTTGAAATTCACAAAATTTGAATATTCTTGTTTGTTTACTTTTATCTTACACCTGTATGAAGTACATCTTTTACCATTAGAAATTATCATGTCTCTTCATCAATATGTACTGCCATCTGATGTGTTGATATAGATTTAAAAGATTTAAATATGTTTACAGTTTGTAAAAATCCTTTGTATATTTATCAAAATATTAAAAGAAGACTACAAGTAAGTTAGAGAAATCTTGTAGTGATAATCCAAGTCATCTAGGAGCTAGCCCTGCGGACGTGATCACATTGGTAAGTTGGTGTATGTTTTTTACAGCAAAGCCACATAGGGCTATCTGCTGAGTCCACCAAGGGGAATCAAAACCACTATTTTAGCATTGTATATCCATAGACTTACCACTAATCCAGCAGAGGATGAACAAAGATGAGTATGTATGCAAGTGAAAAATCTGCTGTTTTAGAAACTGAATTCTTACAATTATTAGTACATATGTGCATAACGTATCATAAACAATAATTTGGTAATTTTTTCACTTAGGAATTCACTAGGATGGTTTATCAGCACACCTATTATTTGAAAAACCTTGCCAAACTGTATAATAAAATTATACTAATAGCTCCAAACAAAAAAAATTACTGTTTTTAATTTAAATTTTATTCTTTAATCAAACAGAAAATCACAAAATTACTATCAAAAAATAAAAATAAATTATATACAATCAGATCAGCATGACTTGCAACAAGCTCATGAATGCCAACTTGTTTCAAATTCTCATCCAAAGTAAAACTTAAGTACAAAGTAATGCATCAATGATAAAAGGTGCTGAAATGCTTACTTAACAGCTTCTGGTGAACAAGTACTTCAGTTCTCAGTTAGACTATTATGCAATGATGTAAAATCTAAGATTCATACATAAATTTATATTATCATACTATAGTTTTGATGAATGGGATGAATCATTTACTGAAACTCAAAGTAACAGCACATCTCAAAACCAAAAAAACAACATAACAAGTGTCAATTATAAATAATACAGCACAATATGAATTAAATCAAAGCCCTGACAGCAAAACTGCTGTCAGAATTTTTTTTTTTTTTTTAAAAGAATCAAACTTGATACTTACTTGCTCTTACGTATTAGGAATATTACCTGAAAGAAAAAAGAATAGTTTACAGTACATTATAAACAACATTGGTTATGTTTAGAAAACACCCAAATATTAAATAAAGAAACAAAATTAAAAAATATAATCAAACATTTAAGCATACCCTCTACATTCCTACACTTGGTTACACAACCTCCTTCAAACATGTGATCAGCTATTGGTCAGTTACCTATTTCTTTCTTTGTGAACCTGATGATGACTGAAGAAGGTCAACACGTTTTTCCCTCCTCCATAAAAAAAATTTTCTGAACCTAAACCAGCCATTTTTACATATATATTTTTCTTTACAAGTGGGTTTTCTTGTCATCACTGATGCAATAGAATATCACTTGCTCAAACCAAACTATCTTGGTTCAGCACAATTGAAGTAAAATTAAAACTGGACACTTAACCACAATCAGATAAGAAGAATTGTTATTTGTGTGTGAAGTTTCATTACCTTCTTCCATATACTTTCAGGAGATGGGAGTTAACAAAAATAAATAAGCAAGTGTATGTTGATATTTTTGTTCTCATGTGAATAATTTTTATTTGTAAAGTATAAAACCATACAATTAGTGCATTTGCAAAAACAGTTTTCTTAGGGAGTGGGGGTGGAATATAATATTATTTTTAAAAAGATCTGGAATCAGAGCTGGCAGTAAATTATGTCTATAAGCTCTCTTGTTAGTTTTGAAATAATAAATAGATCTAAACATGGGTAAATATTTTCAAATATGAACATTTTGTTTGAATATTAGTTCATATGCAAGTTTGGATAACAGTACCATATTTATTTCTGATGATCTTACCAGAAAAATAATTTTTATATGTTTTTATTAACGTGGCTGCGTTTTCATGTAGAAAAACCCAGACAGTCCAGCCCTTGCCATTAAATTCAAAATGGTTATTACAAATTTGAAATAACTGACTTTTTTTTAATTGACTTTATATTTAATGATTTGTTTCACAACATTTCCAAAATCACTAACAATGGTACTGTTTTTGGAATAACTGACCTATAATGTCCTATACCCCACCACTTACTATCAGAAATGCAACTTTGCAAATAATGCATTCATGTCTGCTTTCAAAGTACCTGAAAAAAACACTTTGATATTTTGAAATAATGAAAGGTTCAATGTTTCAATATTCAAAATAATTCAGAGACAGTCCGTGACATTGAACCATTCACCAACTAACAAAAGTCTACTGAAATACTACTAAAAAATATATGCACACATATGTTTCTCCCCATGCACAGACAAAATCTGAGTCAGTGTGGCAGCAGGAGAGTGTATATTACAAAAGTAATAAAGTCAAGCAGGCCTATTATGTGACTGAGCATTTGATGTCCTGATTATAAAAAAAAAGGACTGTCCTGGCAAAACTGGAACATCTAGTCACACTAGCTTTAAATTATATTAAAAATTAATACCAATAGTTATTGATTTATTGAATTTTAACTGTGACTAATTTATTATTTTATTGAAACATTAAGGACATTTTAATAAAGAAATTTAAATACTCTGTAAGAGGTCAGTTACTAAACAGAAACAAATATAAATTTTGATAATTAAGATAATACTACCAAATTTAAGAATTACTTTTTAACAGTTACTTAGATTTTACAATACATTGTAATAATTGTAATACATTTGACTTAACAAAAATAGTGATAGTTTGAATTTTTTTGAGGTTTCTTCAGATAACTTCAAGGACAATAAAAGTAATGTTAACATTTACCTAAATTGAAAGTGTATTTCCATTAATACTTACCTCTGCTGGAACTTAAAGCTATTACCCAACTGACATGGTTTCGGTTGTTGCCCATCTAAGCATTGGTCTGATTTTTTCTTCAATGCTTCAGTATTTTGACTACCCTCAGCAGTATACCCTCCAGCTAAGTCAGTGTGTCTTCTATCCTAATACTGTATATATGTACTCATTCAGATAAGCTTATCACTTTCTCAAAACAGATACCATCCCAGTTTCTAATACTAGCTCTCAGTGGGGAGAAAGGGCAAAATAGTTTTAGCAGAGGTAAGTATTATTAGAAATACATTTTCAATTTAGGAAAATGTTACCTTCCAAATAACACACACCTCCACTGCCACTTATAACTAGAAACCCAAATTTAGAAAGTGGAAGGGCTGGTGAAGGCTTAATCAACACAGAAATTTTCTATCTAAAATAGGATTGTGTACCAAGATAAAAATGGTAAAAGAACGGGGAACTGTCCTACATCTAGAACAGATATGCACTTCACCTGGAACTTAGTTCCTATGTTAAAAGTAAAACTGAATACAAATAATCTTCAGTATAGGCCTAGATAGCTGGGGCTTCATAGCGAGAGGTTGAAATTAAGGTGTTGTGGTACCTATATCTGACATTGGTGGCTAGGGCTATTGAACCTCAATGTTTTTTGTTTTGTTTTTGGATCCCTAACTACAGCCACAGTGATGCATTCCACACCAACAAAATCACAACAACAGAGTAAGCAATAACTAAGTAAACAAACTTCACTTGATGAAGTCTGAATGCCAACATTCCACGCTCAAAATGATAGCATTGTTTATCCCATACTCAACCTGTGCAACAGAACAAGTAATCCGGAATTATGAAAATTCAACTTCACTTTCTGACAAGGTGGGTGAGAAGTATTGCCATTGCCCCTGAAATTATGGAGAGGTCATGGAAAACTGCTCAATGATCCAAGAGAAAACCATTCCACATTCAGAATTACAAGGAGAAGTGGATCTCCTTTCAAAAACAATACATTAAACTTCTTGGATCTGTTGGAAATTAAAATACCATAGGATGGGAGGATAATAGCATAGAAAAACTTGAATGAATGTACAATCCTGATGTCTGAACCTGAAGTACCCATGGATCTGTAATGAAGGAATTCCAGGTGTCCAGAAAATGTAACCTTGCTCACACAGACTCCATCCACACAAGGTAGCCACTAATGCCATTGACAACAGTCTGTCAAAGTGGAGAATTATGAAAGATAATGATGGGATCTAGTTGGTGCACATGATGAGAAACTAAAGGTCAGTGATGACAAAGAAGAATGCAAATGAGTGACATCAATTCATGATTGTAATCCCTCTGGAAAGCTAACAAACAGCAAGCAAGAATGAAAAGATTCTTCATTTAACTCATGGAGGGCTATAGAAAGTAGAGAACCTCCTTCCAACAAGACATCTTTACCCAATAAATCCCAACATGTAGCCAGGAAACAACAAAAAGAACAGAAGTATCAAGGCAGAGTAAGAAAAAGACCCAATTCATCCTTAAATTAATGTAGAGAATGCTGATAGGCTTCCAACAAAATTTGGAGGAAAGATAAATATTTCAGAACAGCACCAAGAGTCACAAGAATGTAAATAAGAAAATTATAAACTGTTAAAAATGACCATAGGGTTCAGTCTGGAACCCCACATATTCAAAAGAGGATAAAGTCTTTGAGAATCTAAATATACATTGTCCTATAATGGTAAATCAAAGCATGTTGTTCAAACAAAGGTAAAATTATCCCATCATTTAATTCGGCAGCTTAAACAGATATATCAGGTGAAGGAGATAAAACTATATAATTACCCTCAAACATTTTAGTCAGCAAGAAAGGAGTAAATTCAAAGACAACTGGAGAAAACACCAAAACTAACTGAAGAAATAGAGTAGAATATGACTAATCCAAATGACTCTGAGAAACTGGCAGAGTAAATGAAAACACTGGAAAAAGAATCCAAATTCTCTCAAGACTGTCCTGGATCATTGACAAAAACAGCCTCAGAAATCCCCTGGAGAGATGCATCCAGATCATATAAATATTTCCATCTCACAATGAATAAAATCAGAGACAATAAACAACTGAAATGAACCTTTCAAGTTGCTCTGGGGCCTATTAGGCCCCAATTTTCGTAGGAATGTTAACCTCCATGCTTGAATCAGTAACCTGCAAAATCATGTCTGAAATAAAAACATATTGCAAAATGTATGTTTTGTAATAATTATTAAATACAATTTATGTCAAAAGCCACTAGGCACAAACATGTTAGTTATTGCAGGTGTTTTGTAGAGAAACCCATGTCTATATGTTTTGTCAAGAAAAAAAAGATTAACTGAATGAGGTGCTTATATTTAGTACTAAGATAGAGAGCACCCTGATATTAGTGGGCACTATATTGTTAAAGGCAATTAAACAAGTTATGAACAACCAGAGCAGGTGAGTAAAAATCAGATCAATGCTTAGATGAGCATAGATTAAAATTATGCTGGTCAAGTAATAGCTATAAATGACAATGGAGGTAAGTACATTTTGGAATTTCATTTGTAATTATTTGGTGATATAGTTGGAAAATAAGGAAGATGCATAATTTCTTTTAAGACTAGTTGCTGTTAGTAATTATACTTTTTTTTGTGATAAAGAAGTTATCTTACCACAGCAACAATTGCAGTAGCAAGGGCAATTATCCCAATGGCAATTCCAAATCCAAAGAGAAAAGTTGAAGCTGCATGAGTTGCATTGAGGTCAACTGAACCTGTAGTTGTAAAAACAGTTACATTTTCAACATCTTCTGAAGTTTTATTAACAAGAATATTACTGGTAGAAGTATACAGTGGAGCAGAGGGCATGACCAAGATCCCAACCATCAGGATTCTTTTGAAATATCTCCTTAGTTTTTTTCTTTTATCATTACTTCAGTACCCTCGGCTGTACGTATAAACCTATAAACTATAAGAATACATTTTAAATAAATATTCATGTACACAAAACAGAAATAATAAGCATGACCACTTTCACTTAAGCTGACGAAATGTCACAAATAAACCCAAAAGGATAAATGACTTTAAAATCTTGGGTTATGTTTTTATCCAAGTTACATAACATGATTTAAAAAGAAATTATGGGATTAATTAGCTACTTCTTCAACAGGAAAAATTTCCACTTTGTAAAATGATATCAGAAACTAATATTTCAACTCAACTGTTTGTCTTTTTATTGAAACAGAATCATTTTCACAATTTAAAATATTACAATGCTAATACCACTTTATGTTGTTGTTGACAACCAAGCATCAAACACCAAAACCAAGTTTTTATTGCAAATCTGCATGTCAAATTAATTATAAAACCTTCTTAAAATTAACTCTCTACAATTTAGAAACATTATATAATCTCCAACATGATAAAGAAATAACCAGTTATATTCTATAATGAAAATGAGTAATGATGCATCTCAGTGAAGAAGCAAAAACTAAAATCAATAACAACCAAATTAAAATATAAATATAGAACTTTGTATGTTGTTCTATTACTAATTTGTAAATCTTTTGACTCGGATAAAAAATAAAATACAAGAAAATACCAGGAAATAGCTTCAATTCTTTAAATGAAGTTTTTAATATTTATCTGTGTTTCCCTTTGAAAAATAATCTTTTTAATAAACACTGAAAAATGATAAATAATCAAGAAGTTTTTTCTCCAACAAACATTTCAACAAAAAATGCTCTGTCCCAGTAGGAAAGGAACAGAAATTAGTTTTTAATCAAATTTGATTCAAATGTTACATGAAAACAGCTAGTAATTCAAAATTAAATGTTTTTTGTATAAGAATTCTTAATTACAAGTAAATAAAATGAGTAATATTATCTACATTCAGTTTTCTCAAAGTACAATGTTTACAGGGATGAATATGTTATATTAAAAACTCTGAATATGCTTGTAACCAAATATTATGTAACATCAGTAGAAAAAGTTATGGTGGATGTCAAAATTTTATTGCTTTTGAAAAGCAGCAGGCATTTCCAACACAGAAATGTATACATTCAGATAATAAAGATGTGTTCAGGGTCATCAACAAAAATACCTACAAACTGTACCCCTAACTATGGTAAGCAAAGTACAACATTATTTAACATGAAGGCCAGTGGCAAAAACCATCAAATTGCCTCAGGGCAACAGTACAAGACAATCTATAAAGGTATGACCTTTGGTGTAAATTAGACCAAAAGGGTATGGATTACTGTCATACTACCTAATCAACTGTCACATTCTTCAAATACATGTCAAGTTGGTGAAAACCGTACTTATAGTTTACTATGTTGCCAGACTAAAAATGACCTCATTTACTAGATATAGAAAGGAATGGTACAAGAGCTTTTTCTAATGGAATCTGTATTACAGAACTATTGTCAAGATGCATAGTCATCAGTAGGATAAGATATGGCAATATGGATGGCAACGACATGCAAGACCCTAAAATCATATTAATCCTTTTTGTAATAGGCCCAGTATAATATACACAAGTTCTTATACACATTTTCACACATTAAGTATTTACCCTTCAACTTTAAATACAGTACAAGTACCTTCATAAAATTTGGCAGACTTTTAGCAAAGGTTAAAAGTTTTATGTACACAAAAAAAGCAGATTTTTTAATGAAATATTTTTACTAAAGATTTGTTATATAAATATATTGAGTTTGTCTGATCACTAGTCAGAGTGCAAAGTGATTTCATGATGATTAAAAAACTATTCCTCATCTGCAAAATCTCAAATATTTGTGTACATCTAAAACCTCTTAATACATTCTTGACTGTGTTTTAGTGGACTAATAATTTGTATTATAGAGTAACATTTAAATTGTTATACTTACGTATATAGAGCATAACTATTTGGAAATAAGTTAAAAAACTTATCTTATTATATAGAACAATAAAAAAAGCAAATAATTTTCTCTTCTATCTACAACATTCGAACTAAGCTGCTGCTGGATATAGGTTGCTAACCCTTTTAAAATTTTGCATGTAGAGAGTATTAAACAAATTTCTTTTAGGTTTTACACACAGTTGAATATTAAAAAAATATCATAAACAAGTATACTGATACCACAGAATCCACTATAATTTTATTAAACTTATAAACTAAGCTTAATTAGGTTTATAAAAAATATGAAACTGAGCAGAATAAAGGCACAATCTACCTTCTTGAAATACCGATTGAAAAAAAATGAGTGTTTTCAAATATTAAAATGGCTCAAAAAACAACTGCTGGGACATTCTAAGCAGTTGATTGGTTATTCATTCATGTCATATATTGAAGTGTATATAAAAGTGACCATTTCCAAAAATGGAAACAGCTGAATGGGGCCACTGTTTGATTCAGCACACAAGCCACATCTCAGCAAAATAAAAATATAGGAAGTTCTTATTTTATATTCTAGCTTTTCAATATTAATAATTCGAGTTCTTAATTTGTAAGAAACTATATCCTCAGTATTTTGAAATCACAAATACCTAATTTTAAACATTGCTGTATTTAACATGTCATGCGATTCACTAAAATCTATATTTAGGTGTGTTCTTTTAACATATACTTCTAAATTATAAAATTAACTCATATAATAATAAAGTTTGAATTGTAATCTACAAATGAATTTCAAACCTATTGAATAAATTCATAAAATAGCAGTTAAATAAAATTTTGAGTACAAGTCAACATGTGCAATGACATGGCCTGTAGCAACAGATGTTAATACAAGATAATCATCCCTCTGAAGTTAACATTCAATGAATCTGAAATTAATTATAAATATCTAGCAAAATCATTCATGTTTAATCAATACTAAAATTATTTCTTAATCATATTGTTATATTATTATACAATTACTTAAATCTATTTTCAAACTAGGCTAAAAAACAACACACACACACACAAACATACATGCATCGTTTCTCACAAGTGTCATACATTTCAGCTATACTTACTAAAAAATCTACATACTCTGAATTACTAAACCTAAGAGGAAGTTGTTGAATCTTAAATAGCAAGCATAGCAAAAATATGCATCACTAGATTCCATTGTAAAAATATTAGTAGACTTACACTGAAATTTTAATTATGTATTTACTGATTAATAATTATTATTGTAAACTGACTTTTTGCATCACTCAAATATCTAATTTAAACAATGCAAATAAAATTGCTTCACCTGGTAGTCCATGAAACTTCTGAAACAAGATAAAATGTGACCGTATTAAAATACTTAAAAGTATATGCAAATTAATATCACATTGATAAATGGAAATTGTCAATAACTAAATGTTGAAAACAAATAATATGAACTTTAATATTTACTTATTAAAGGAGAGGTTTATGGTTGCACTGGTTTCATAATTAGCAAATATTAAATGGTGGAGAAATGTTTAGCTCTCAAGGCAATCTTATTACAGATAATTTACAATTAGTGAGAATACAGTTGCATTGAAGTAAACAGACTAAATTAAGAACATAATAATAGTAATTTAGACCATTTTCGTTTATTTGATGTACAGTAATAAAGTATTTGATTATGGGAGCCATACTATTAATTACAACTTCACAGTCTTATATTTCTGTGACTGAAAACTACAATTCTCTTGGAATCCATACTAAAACTGTCTTCCAAATTGAGTTTCTAAAAAATGAATTTTTTAATTTAATTCAACATATATAATATAGTATATAATGCAACATTTAGAAAACCTCTTCAAAAGTTAATAATTTAAAGATGAGAATTATCTGCCCAATAACCAGTCTAGACCTGGTTTTGAACTTCCAAAAAAGAAATAAAACCAGCCTAATAATAACTTATTCACATCAAAACCAATAAAAACGTAGAATTGAAACTATAAGCACATAATGCAGTATTTAGCAAAACCATTCCAAAAATTAATAACTCCAAGATGAGAACTGTATGTCTAATAACTAGGCTGGACCTTGGCTTCCATTGCTTAATTTTTCCAATTTTGAAATATATCATCTTTAGGCCTAATTGACCACAAAAAGTCTTTCCTGTGAACAGTTCATACATTAACAATATAATGATTTGGGATAACAATGGATCTAGCAATAAAAATAATAATCTTAAATCCAACCCTTGTTGTTCTTATTAACGTTTATCTTATACTTAAATTTACTGTCTCTACAACATCTGAAGGCAACTCATTCCAAAGTCCAACCACTCTGTTAGAAAAATAAAACTGTCTTTGTTGAAGATGACTCCCCCTATTCTCACTGTTAAGTACAAACAAAGATGATGCATCAACACCATCAGTTATCCTTACAATCTTAAAAACCTAAATCAGATCCCCTCTAACTTTTTTTTTAAAGAAAAAGCAATGAGAGATTTCGATACCCCTTGCATAAAAAACCCTATAACCCAGAGACCATTCTGGTATTTATCCTCTGAAAACATTTCAAAGGATCCAGGACAATGTCTCACCTGCATGATTACCAACTCTCACTTTAAAACAAAGTAACTTATGTTGCATTCCTATTCATTAATAGAGAATTCTGCATACATTTAGCATTAATTTGATAAAGTATAAGATTCATATTTTGGAAAAAATAACTACAGCACTTGAATGCAGTAATAAGATGAAATCGACCACCAAAATTTCTCTAATTTTTATAAATATTCAAGTTTTTTTTTTTTAAACAATGTTTCAATTGTGGGTAATTGCTCTAAGTTTTTACTCACATGAATTGAATCATCATATTTTTTGTTTTGTGTTGAGACAAAATTGTTTCTTTTGTCTGTCTTTTGTATTTCTCAATCATTTTTGAAAACTTGGAGTCTCTTGTACTCGAATGAAAAATGTGTTTGACTATTTTCTTATTGAAATAACCAAAACCGAAGTCAATATTCCACATAAGGTCTTGTCAAAGTTAAGAAGGTAATAAAAATCAATTCCTTAATCCTAAGCTCAAAATTTCTGGAAATAAATTCCACAACATCTGATCTTTTTACTTCTTTCAAACATTCCACTTGAAGACTCGAGACTTTCATCAATTATCACACTTATATTTTTCTCACTCTAAACAATATTTATAATTTCCAGCACTTAAATAAGATGCACATTTCAGTAACCTAATAGCATCAGTTTATGGTTAACAGTTTTAACTTATATTTGATATTAAATACAAAATGTTACAGTTGGTCACACTCATTTGTGGTACTTGAAAATCAAGGATGATTTTAAGAATGAAGTATTTTAACTGGTTATATATCCTTTGCCCAAAGCAGAAACATTATCTAATTATTTTCACATCAGTTTACTTCACCGATTGTTTATCTTACACTATGAGGTATGCAAGACTAATAGTAACCAGGTAGATAAAAAAAAAAAACAGCAAGGCTGTGTGGACCTCAAAAACTAACAAATATATATATAGCCAAACATATCTTTACAAATAAACATAAATTAGCTTTGAAGATTTCAGACTGCACATACCACACATCTTTTAACAAAATTCCACAAACTGACTCAAAAGTTTGAAGTTGTTTAAATGATAAACAAATATACAAATAACATTTATAACAAATATCTCTTCTAGTTCTGCACTTCCAGATAACAAAAACAAAAAGTGATTACAGGCAGATGACTCACTTCTCAAACTAGTTTATAAACCAAATAGTGCAATGCTATAAAAATTACCTTCATCAAAATTTATTTTTGTAATGATTATCTTTCAGTTTCAAGAAATTTACTTAAGAATAATTTCATAAAATTATATAGTGTGAATAACTCTATAGCCTACACACTATTCTTCGTAGACTGCACACAATAGTGTGAATATCTCTATAGCCTACACACTATAGTTGCACCAGTAAACTCCTGTGAAGTGCTGACAGCCATTATTTCCAGTAACAGATTGTTCTGTCAGTAGTTAGAGAAATGAAACTCTAAAATGGAACCTAGCCTCTTTTCCAGTTCTTATTGTAACCACTCAAAATATTATCTTTAGAGTATAATAATAAAAAAAACAGAAACTTTAATGCTATCAAACTTCCACATAATCTTATAAACTTTAATAAGTACACCTTTTACCTTTATTTTCTCATGAAAAAGTATGCTTACACTAGCCTCAAAAGATAACCCTTCCATCGAAGAACAATCGTAGTAAACTTTCAAAACCCTTTCAAATATCTTGAAATAAGTCAACACCATTTCTTAAATAAGAGCAAAGCTCTGTACTGTATGAAGTTTAAGTAAAGTCTAACTAATTGTTTCTATGGAAAAGATGCTACCTCTTTCCTCTTTTAATATGTAACCAACATGTTTCTAAAATTCTAAGCTTTACTTCCATGCCATTTTACTGTTATTCAGATAATTATGAGAGGGTACTAATTTGTAGTGCTATATATTTTTAAAATGTAATTACAATGCTCTGTATTGTTTGCTGGAGAATGTTTTCCTATTAGTTAATGATATGGGATGACTAAATATTTGCAGTGTGCTTAAATTTGGCATAATATCTGAAATCTTCAAGGTACTTGAGAAAAAACACTACTGTTTTATATGGTTAGGTAGTTAGCAAGTTACTTATATGGTGAGTTAATTAGGTGGTAAGCCAATTGAGGTGTAAATCTTAAGTTGTGTTTAAAAAAAGAGAGTTTGAAAGTGACTTTAGTTTTACTTGTGATTTAACTGGTAGCTCATAGAATTTGTACATTACATGCAGAGGAATAATTCACTTTAACCTTCTTCAAGTGGGTTGAGCTTTACATTATATTTGCCACAGTATCAAAAAACTTGCCTAACAACAGAAGCTATTACAACACACACACCAGAAACGGAATATTTTGGTGAAAAGCAAAACACAATCTATATTAAACTAAAAATGATAATATACTTAAAACAAAATAAAAAAAATAGTTGGAAGTGATAAAACAGTGAAAAAAACAAGAAAAAAGAGAAATAGAAAATTTACAAAAAACATGAGGAAAGCCAGGAATGAATTTACAGACAAATAAAAGTAGTACAGGGAGAAAGAGACACATACTTAAAAGAAAAAAACAACAGAAACTTAAAGGGAAATAAAGAAGTAACAGAGAGGAACTTAGAGGATTTAAAGGAGATGAAAGTTTCAGTTAAGATATTAGGACAAAAATATGAAAGGATACAAGATTTAAATAGTAATTCAAAACAAAAATAAAACAGATATAAGATTCAAATGTGAATTAAAAACAGAAATAAATCTGATTTAAAACACAACTGAAGAAACTATTAAAGATGTGTAAAAGGATTATGAGAGCAAAAAACTGGATACTCCCCCTTTAAAAAAAAAAAAAGTTTTTAAATAATAACAACAAATATTAATTGAGGCAAAAATCTATGAAATGCAAAATGAATTATAAGAGCAAGCTCAATGTGATACCAAAGAAAAACATAGCTGAAGTGTTATTAATTAGTTAGCAACTTACTCAAAGTTAGTAAGGAAGCCTGTTAAAAAAAAATTTAAATTCATTCTTCAACAATGTTGATATTGCAAATAAGTAGTTTTTAATTGGGAGTTGGAGCTTGTACATCACAGTTGAAGTTATAAAACACTTCCATTATATTATAACATGGGCTAAGCTATAAATAATTTTCCCAACAATACCAAAAACTAACAACAGAAACTGTTACAATGTTAAAGGTGTTATCTAATTTACATTTCCCCAAATGCACTAATTTACAGTTGCACTTGCAAAAATCAATTCTCAAATATTTCTCAAACTTATTGGTTGATACAACAATTTCTATACAGTTAGAAATATCCAAAAGTTTAATGTAATCTGCAATGTCTGGTAGAAGACCACTCTCCCAAATAATCACAGCTATAACATTTGTAGTTCTATCAAAGTTAACAGTAATAATATTAATATTCACTATCTTCATCATTATTTCTTAACCTTAAAATTAATTAAAATACTTAGAAATAAACAAAACTACCTTATCTTACCTTTGTGTTTTTTTTATCTTTGCCTTTTTTTGGTGGGAGAATGTTAGTTTTTATCATCGATACTAGAAATTCAGGAAAATCCTAAGTCTAAATACGCACGTCTCTCGAAAAACAAAACCCGTACTACACCCCACACAATATAACAAAATTAAAAGACTTTTATATCCAAAGGTGCTCCAAACCTTACAATCATAAAGCGCCATCTTATAGCAAATAAAGATAAGACAAGTCTTACAATTTAAATAAATATTGTTTTTCACTTTCATTGAGGAAATAAGCTTTGTCCCCCGCTTGTACAATGGTATATCTCCGGATTTACAACGCTAAACTCAGGGGTTCGATTCCCCTCGGTGGGCTGAGCAGATAGCCCGATGTGGCATTGCTATAAGAAAAACACAAACACAAAATAAGCATTAAGAAAATATCATAAATGTCAATAAAGTGTTGAATTCTGTGGTTAGAACTTTTTAGCAACAAAATATTATGCATTATATTCAGTTTAGATTATTATTTTGCTATCAGTGCTAAAGAAAGTTGTTCCACGATGGGACAACGGTAAGTCTTTGAATTTACGACGTTAAAATCGGGGATTCGATTTCCCTCAGTGGACACAGTAGATGGCCTGTTATGGCTTTGTTATAAGAAAAACACACACAAACACACACTTAAGAAATAACCATTAACCATAACAGTTAATATGCATCCGTTTATTAACTCCGTATTACTGCAAAGATGATAGTTTTTGTGAGTACGGGCAAATTTTATCTCTTGTTAGTCAAAAGATCAAAATTTTATTCGTATAAGAACTAATCATAAAGTAACAATATTCTGGCATGAGAAGCATACTACTTATTTCTTTTTATTGTCGCTTAATTAGACAAATATCTAGTCAAAAATATCTAAGGCGTTATGGTGGGTAAAATAAAATACGAGGTCCAGCTAACTACTGAATGAATATTTGCTGTAAAAGACTTATCAATGCTATAAATGTAGCAACAAGTTTGGCCTCCAATTCTGATTTCATTCCTTAAAGTCGCATATTCAATTCTTTCTTTAGCTGCACCTTTCTCTACACTTGAGTTGTTTTTTCTCAATATACACCAAAAAAACCACAAAAAGTAAAATGTTAAGCTCAACAGTGAACAATATTAGCTTTAAGATTCCAGTCCTATCATTCAGAACAGACCTTTACTCTACACAAACAATCAATTTTTTTAATATATGTGATGCTTGTTTTCCTCAACAAAACAGTACTAATATCTTTCTTTAAAGTTGGCCCAGCATGGCCAGATGGGCTAACTCATAATTATAATCTGAGGGTCGCGAGTTCGAATCTCTTTCACATCAAACATGCTCGCCCTTTCAGCTGTGGAGGCGTTATAATGTTACGGTCAATCCCACTATTAGTTGGTAAACGAGTATCTCAAGTGTTGACAGTGAGTGGTGATAACTAGCTGCCTTCTGTATAGTCTCACATTGCTAAATTAGGGACGACTAGCGCAGATAGCCCTCGAATAGCTTTTCGCGAAATTCATAAAACAAAAAAGCAAAACAAACCTTCAAAGTAACGTTATGTAATTTAAATTAGCTCTTCAATGTCGTTACTTACATGCAATCAGTATAGTCGTATCAAGCATTATTATTTATGACAATTGCTTAAGCTAACATTAGGTGATGCTAAACACTCTTTAATTAGTACTTCATAAAATGTAAATTTGTGCTGAAAGTTGACAATGAATAATCAATAATAACTGTCCAACCATATGGTTCTTTTGAAAACTTAAGCTAGAAACTATAAATTGAATTTAATTGGCTAATCCAATACTTATGTATTTTCATGCCTTTTAGCCATACAGTTTTGTTGCTCTAAATCAGCCGACCTTAATCCAAATAGGGCCCGGCGTAGCCAAGTGTGTTAAGGCGTTCGACTCGTAATCCGAGGATCGCGGGTTTGAATCCCGGTCGCACCAAACATGCTCACCCTTTCAGCCGTGGAGCATTACAATGTGACAGTCAATTCCACTATTCGTCAGTAAAAGGGTAGTCCAAGAGTTGGCGGTTGGTGGTGATGACTAGCTGCCTTCCCTCTAGCCTTACACTGTTAAATTAGAGACGGCTAGCTCAGATAGCACTCGAGCAGCTTTGCGCGAAATTCAAAACAAACAATTAATCTAAATAACAAAAGCGAAGAAGGGTCCATAAACTCTAAAGTGAAGCTACAGTAAAAATGTTAGACCAACAGCTCACGTGACGTTTTGAATAGGCGTGCGCAAAACTTTTTGCCATGTTTGAGCGGTTTTGTCAAATAATTTTACGCATGTGACTTATACTAACACCAAATGAGATTCTTAATTGCAGGTTTAAAAAGATATATTAGTGTATCAAACTATAAACGAAACATAACAATTAAATTGTTGTGTGTTGTTTTTTTTTAAATCAAATAGTTTGTTTGTTTTGAATTTCGCACAAAGCTACTCGAAGGTTATCTGTGCTAGCCGTCCCGAATTCAGCAGTGTAAGACTAGAGGGAAGGTAGCTAGTCATCACCACCCACCGCCAACTCTTGGGCTACTCTTTTACCAACGAACAGTGGGATTGACCATTACATTATAACGCTCCCAAGGCTGAAAGGGCGAACATGTTTGGCGCGACCGGGATGCGAACCTGCGACCCTCAGATTACGGTTTATCAAATAGAGTTCCATACTTGTGGTACGAATTAGAAAAAGAAGTAAATGCAATCAAAACTGAGGACGTTATGTCTAAAACTTTCTTAGTGGATTACCTTGAAATATGGTGTATGAGGTCAGAGTCAAGTTGCACGCATCCATCGAAACTATAAGGTACCTTAGATTTCCACGATCCGAGCTACAGAAGGTGGGAAATTAATCTTGTTAATAACACACAACATATCCTGCAGCAGGTTTTTTAGGTCACAAGACATTTTACCGTGTGTCTTGATCTCTTGTTCGAATAAACGTTTCTACAATTATGTAGGTACGGAATATAGGTTTAACAAAAAATATCGGTTGCGGAATTAATATTCTGGCATAACACGTTTTCTATCCGCTTTAGTTAAATTGGTTTTTTTTTCAAAATTTATCTAGTATCTATACAGTCTTAGCATGAGTAAGTGCCTTTCGCCCCCCCAAAAAACCGTCCATATTGCTTTATCTATAAAGTAGATAATGTCTATTCTGTCCGATATTGCAGTAACATAGTATACATTTGTTGAAAGGGTCACCAACTGTACAATCTTTTGCTGGTCGAATAAATAATGTATATTTGTTACACATTCAAAGGAAGTGACATTTCTCACTTTCTGAGTCATCATGTGGTAACTTCTTATAGAATGTATGAATTAAACTTTGCAACTGTTAGGGCAGTCATTGATCTACGCGATCATGAACTGAAAGGGAAAGATGTTCTATTCCTTCCAAACTATCAAGTGGCATTGAGATGCAGTGTGTGTACAATGTATTGTAGAATTTTATCACTCAATTATCAACACTTATGGCAACCATGTAATTGAAAAGTTAGTAACTGAGATAGCATTGTGACCTCCTGCTTTCAGAATTGAGACTTGGTAAATTTTCTGATTCAGAACATCGTCTGATGTGTCAAGAAGTTATTCCAACAGTCTGGTTGAGCTGTGAGAAATCTGCATAGCATACCATTTAGTATTCATTAGGTTTTTTATTGATTTTTCTTAGAAATATCTTGGATCTACTATCTACGAAAGAATCCAGATTTATCTTGGAATGTGTTGGTAGCAGCACTGGTTTTACCTTGGTAAACATATGTTAAGTTAAAAACTCGTAATTTTCCTGAAGTTTAACAGCTATTAATTAATTCATGAAGACAGAATGAGTATAAATTAATGATCTTTAGATGACACTCCCATTGCTTCAGCAGAGAGCTCGATTATTACCGAAGTGGATCACATGGAAGCTAAAGGTGAGTTTTAAAAACTGCAAGAGTACTTGATGAAGTACAATGTTTGTATTCGTATACAAACAAATACACGTGTGTGGTGACACGCATGTGTTAAAAACATTACACATGGATAACTTTCTAAGTGTTTTTAAAGCAAATGAAGAAAATTTAATCACTCACAGAGTAAATTAATAAAGAAGACAATAAAGAAATAGAGACAAATAATTTGTTATATATTTTAAGAAAAGATGAATATGAGATTAAGTGTAATAATTGACTGGAAAGTATCATTGAAAAATGTTGTGTTGTGTTACTTAATTCGTACTTGTGTGAAAATGTTTCTTAAAAGTTCAAATTATAAATTAAGCCTGTTATTAGGTGATAATTTTTTTATGGAAGAGACAAAAAAGTACAAAGACTGACACTATCACTAGAATGAAAAATTAATTCTTCAATAATATTTTCATAAACATTAAATGTAATATAGAAGTATTTAAACTTCATGAAGTTGAAATATTGACGAATAGATGAAGTTATCAGTAGTACGTAAAATTTACAGATAATTTCGTAGATTTCACAACAAATGTATATATATATTTATATATACATATGGTTTACCTCGTGTTTTATTCCATTGTGATAGGAATATTTTCAGGCATTTAGAGGGAAATAGTTTCAACAAGCAAACAGCTCCACTGAATTTTTTGTGACATTGTGTCATTACAAGATGCAGTTTTGAATCGTAAAACTGTAAGCTGCGAATATAATAAGTGAGAGAGTGAAACCTTATAATTTGTTACAAAACAGCTACACGTTTTGTAAATGAAAGAAAACCCCTTAGGAAAATCATTTACAAATTAAAAATCAAGGGCTAACAGTTAAAGTTGAAATTAGCATCACCTGCCTTGGAACCTATTGATCCTTCCCTTCCCATTACTTTCTAAATAACAACCAGATAATAGGAAAGACATGAGAATAGGTTAGAGAGTGTGAAGTGGATTCTTTAATTGTCTGTAACAGTGTAGACGCAAGGTAGCCAGTTTAGTAGAAATCCGAGGAGGTTAGGAAGTTTCCAAGTTTTATACACACATGTTCTATGGATTAAATCCAAGGAGGTTAGAAAGTCCACAAAATTTATACACACATGTTTTATGGATGAAGTTGAGCAGGAGCACATTTTAAGCCTGTAGATGTGTCATTTGACCAATATACGATTTCATAGTTCTTGGTTGTTATTACCTGTTGTGATCCTCTTTATTATACACTCTTGATTTGACCTCAGAACAATTAGAACTTGATAAACCTCGCAGTTGAATCTTAAATGTCAGTATTTAAAGTCAAGTTTTAATCAAAGTGAATCTTTGACTTGCCATTAATTACGATCCTATTAAAGTTTTTTCTTGTTTTTCTGAATTATGGACCATTTAAATCTTCGTAAGACCAGCTGAAAGGGTGAACATGTTTGGTATGACGGAGATTCGAACCCGCAACCCTCAAATTACGAATCGAGTGCCCTAACAACCTAGTCATGCTAGGCCTCTTGAAAAGAAAAACGTGATCACTCTGCCCGAGACTTGTTGGCAAAGAAGGCAGGGAAGAAAGACGAGAAAAGCTTTCGCTAAGAGTATCGTTGATCTGGACATCAGCAACTTTCTGGCCATCGGAGAGCAAAATTGAGAGGGAATGGGAAGTACACTTGTCACAGACCTCGTAAAATCTTGTTTCATCGGATTTTGGAACTGGTGAAAGAAAAGATGCTACACATGAACCTAATCCAAGACTTTTTTTGGTTTTGATATATGGTCTGCCATGTACTGGCATGGACCCGCTGGAAAGCAAAGAGGTTCGAAGAAGTTGGAATTCTGTGTTTCAGGTTCGTTTTTGGCAGACAGGACTCCAACATGGACGTAGTTACTGTGAAAAACGTGTCGAGGTCTTAGGAATGGAATGACCAACTGCCTGGACAATACAGTCAGTTACTACTGGCACTCAGTCATTTATCGATGGTAGACAAACCACTTATAGCAGAATCAAATTTCAAAATAGCAGTGAAAGAGGGTTAGTTGACTTGGTCCAACTGCCACCGAAGTATATGGGTTAGGTGGCATCGATCATGGCAGATCTCCCTTAAAGTGATAGGAAATTGATCATTGCACCATTGACCAACCTTCCAGAAGAAGTGAAGAGGAACAGATAGAGAATTCAATGACAGTAAAGGTCTGACTAGGTGAATGAAAATAAGTATAAGAACCAGTATCGAAAAGTTTTAATCCAAAAGCATACACTCTACGGAACGGCCCCTCCCATCACTATCAACACCACCTCAGAGAGGATTATGTCCATTAAAGTATTGCAGAATTAAAAAGGGCGATGAATCCAAGTTTGAAATGTTTGGTTCAAAGCATAAGTTGTATGTCTGGTAGAAGAAAGGTGAAAGATACTTACCTCAATGTATACAGTACCTACCATGAAACCCTGGGGAGGCAGTATGATGGTATGTGGATGTGTATCTGCTGAGGTAACTGGAGATATTCGCAAAATTGGTGGAATAATAGATCATTGCAAGTATCATCAGATACCGATCCATCATGATATACTCAGTGTTTTGCATATTATTGGTAAAGGATTCTGCTATCAATAATGTGATGACCGCAAACACGTATCCAACCTATGCAAAAATTATTTAGAAAGAAGCTGCTGGAGTAATTCAAATGATACAATGGTTTCCCCCAATTGAGCAGATCTGAGATTAGATATAGCAAAAACATTACAAATCAAAAGTTATTTCCAAAGAAACTTTATAGGAGTGTATTAGGGACATTTGGATTAAAATCTAATAGAGCACTTTGATAAAATATATTGAAACAATGATTGAAAGACTGTCCTATGAAACCAAAACTGGAACAAACAAAATATCAACTGTTTGCTGAGCTCAAGCACTTCCAATGAGTTTCTGTTGCACTAAAGACGAAGATTAATAAAATTTTGATGTTTCATCTGTGATTTACTTTCCATTCCTCTTTAAAAGTAGTCTGAAATCTTATTTTGACTTTGTCTTGACACTTTTATACAGTACTGTATACGTTTAATGGATCAATGGTATCTGGGTATTTTGCCCTGGAGGGTCAGGTTCTCTTTGACCTCTTCCTCCTTCCTGAACTTATTTTCCCTAACTGTTTGTATGTTAGGTCCTTCTCAGGGCAATGTCCATTTATAGTCTATTATTCACAGTAGGTCAAGTTAGCTGGTGGCAATTTATTTATTTATTTATTTTTTTAAATACATAAATATGTAAACTATAAATATAAGATTTAAAGTTTATATACATACATATTTTACTTTAATTTATTTTTCTTTATATTTAAAATATATGTTAATTTGGGAGAGATATTTAGGATTTTCTGCATTATGTACGAGGTACCTGTCTAGTTCGCATAATAAATCATTTTTCATCCAATTTTTGTTAAAGTACCTAATTGTAATATTTAGGAGTCTATCTGATATGGTTGGTATGTTCGAGTATTTATGAATGAATTTAGATGATATTGATCTCGGGACTCTGTATGCAGTTGTGACAAGTGTGTTTTGGATTGTTTGTAGTTTAGTTTTGATTGTTTTATTACTTACAGTTATCCATGCTGGAGCTGCATAGTCTATTACTGGTCTAATATATGTTTTGTATATTTTCAAAATGTTATCTGTAGATGCTCCACTGTTTTTACCAGTTAGACTCCTTACATAGTTGGTTCTTCGCCAAATTTTATTTTTAATTTCGTTGACATGATTGATCTAAGTTGATTTTGAATCATAAGTCAGACCTAAAAATTTTGCTTATTGGGCAATCTGGAGTAAAGTGCCATTCATATAAATTTCTGGCTGTTGTTTTTTGTGTTTTGTCGATTTCGTAAAGACTACGAGCTGAGTTTTTGCTGTGTTTATTTTAATTCTATATTTTTCACAGTATTCACTAATTCTATTTAATTGTGGTTGTATGTTTGTAGCTGCTATCGTGGGTGTTGCAGCACTTTTCCAGATTTCCACATCATCTGCGAACTGTGATGAGAATCCATGATTTGGATCCTTCAATGGCATATTGTTTACATACATGATGAAGAGTATAGGGCTAACCACCCCTTCCTGTGGGACACCAGCTAGTGGAGTAAAGTATTCGGAAAAAGTTCCTTCTACGTTTACTCTACATTTTCTGTTTTCCAAAAAGTTAGATAACCAGCGAATAATTCCTCGCGGTAGTTCCATTTCATTCATTCGGAACCTTAGACCGTCGTGCCAAACGGTGTCGAATGCTTTCTCGATATCGAGGAAGCAAGCGACTGTACATTCGTTTTTGTTGAAACTATCTATTATGGTTTCGGTTAATCTTATTAAATAGTCTGTCGTTTGTGTAAATTTTCTGAATCCATTTTGTTCTTCTGGTAATTTTGATGTTATCTCCATGAATGTGGAGAGTCTATTACTTATTATTCTTTCAAGAATTTTGCCAACACAGCTGGTCAGGCTGATTGGTCGGTAGCTATTTGGTTTATTCGCTGGTTTTCCTTCCTTATGGAACATTAAAATATTTGCTAGCTTCCAAGAAACTGGGATATATCCTGTATACGTTGGAATTGTTTTAACATGTTATTTCAAAAGAAGAGCGCTGTGTCGCTATTTGTTTATTATTGAAAGTTACGCCAACAAGTCACAGACACCTTTGTAATAATACGGCTTTGTGACTACAATTATAAAGTTTCAACGTTAGCCCTTGCATATAACTATTTAAGGCAAAAAAAAGCTAATTCTTCATCAGAAAAATGTAGTGTATAAAATGTTAAATACCATGAGAAGCTGCACTATAACTGTACAAATATATATAATTTACATTACAAAAATAGAGGGCTTAGCAAAACCCCTTCAAATCCCTTGGGTACCTGCAAGCAATATACCTAAATTCGGATATATTCGAATTGTTTTTCTAAAGTTTCACGCAAGTGTTATATTTGTAGTGTTATTCTTTCGCCGAACTGGTTCGTTTAGATTTTTAGTGAAAGTAAGACCAAGTGCAGTCGAAGTGATAATAACTAATTAGCTTATTTTTTCTCTTAACCTTTGCTAAATGTTATCACTTCTCCGCAGTTATTTTTGTAGGCGAAGGTTTATAAATGATGTTTTTAATAGCAATATCTTGCTAATGGCACCAGGACTAATGTAGAAATAAATTTACTTAAATGACTGATCAATCAACTAACTAAATATAGGCAGTATTTCACATTGATCTGAATCCTTCACTACGACAATTTCCCTACTAACTGAAAAGCGAATTAAATTACAGAAACATTAACTCGATCAACAGCTACTCGGCATTCACACGCTGAATTCTCCATTTGACATTTTACAGAACAAGTGGCACTATATCAACTCAAAATTGACTGGCTCGCTGCTGTTCTGCTAAGTGAATTATTCAGTTGTATTTAAAATAATTTTTGTTCTAAATATTTCAAAAAAATCCCTCAATCATCTAATATAAATTATAAACCTGTTTACAACGACCGCTTCATGCACTGCGCTTGAAAATTCGCCCACGCAGACAAAGCCCAATATTCACTTTTGAAATGACGAGGAAACAGGCCCGAAAATGTTGAAGCCAATTTTTTTTCGCAAGCAGTATATTCAACACTAAATTGTCAGGAATTAATCACACTATTATTCACATTTCAAAATGTGATGTAACTTAAAGAATGAAAATGTAAATTTATGACATGTTAAGCAACTGTTATGACTGAAATGATCAACGATTACTTTACACGACGAACGGTATAAGAAGTTCAGAGTGCAGTACATTTTGTTTTTTTTTAATTAAGCACAAAGCTACACAATGGGCTATCTGTGCTCTGTCCACCACAGGTATCGAAACCCGGATTTTAGCGTGTAAGTCCGCAGACATACCGCTGAGCCACTGGAGGGCAACATTAGTTTGTTTGTTTGTTTTGGAATTTCGCACAAAGCTACTCGAGAGCTATCTGTGCCCTAATTTAGCAGTGTAAGACTAGAGGGAAAAAAGGCACCACCCACCACCCACTCTTTTACCAACGAATAGTGGGATTGACCGCGCATTATAACACACCCACGGCTCGGAGGGCGAGCGTGTTTCGCGCGACTCGGGCGCGAACCCGCGACCATCAGATTACGAAGTGTATGCCTTAACGCGCTAGGCCATGCCGGGCCCAAGAGTGTATTACAATTAACTCTTTTAAAGTTCATGAAATAACTTAAATTGATGGATTAAGTTAAAAATTTCCACTGACGATGTGTAATTTTGCTTGATACATTATAATCATGACAATAAGTACTCCCTCTTTAGTAAATAAAAAAATTACAAGATTAAATATGTAGTTTACAGCATTATGAACGTAGTTTACGTCTTGTTTGTTATCTTAATTTACGAAAGTTTAAACATACTATCTTAGGAAAATATTACTTACAACACTACTTTGTCGTAAAAAACTATACCAATTAATTCTGTGTCTGAGTAATTTCATTTCAAAGAATGCTAAAGAGACTTGTAAAAGTTTTACGAGATGGGGTGAAATTTATTGAAAATATTTATTTTGAACGATATTCAACAGAGGTAATCTAAGGATTGTTTGATACTATATAAAAGCCCTGATTTAACTTGATTGTGTTGTATTTCATTATTGTTGTTGTGTGGGAATGTTCTGTAAAAAACATTTCTTTACCCCGGCAACTAGATACAGTGGATAACCAGTCATTAAAAATATGATTTATTTGCACAATTGTGAATAAATGTATTGCTTTATTTGCTCACTTAAGTTATCTTTTTATTGTCAGGGTTTTATGTATATGGGCTTATGTGTTTGTTACTTGTTAGCGATAAGTGTTAACGATAAACGAACAGCACATAATTTACTTGTTTCAAGATAATAAATTCCAAAACAAGTCAAACATATGTAAAAAAACTATTTACACTATAGAATATCATAGTTACAAATCAACTTGAAGTTTCAACAATGTTCTAGCGCTTTTTTAAAACACATATTGTTGATTCTTACTTTCAAGAACAGGGGGACTTTGCAATTCAAAGTCAAGAATATAAGTCACATGCAAAAAAGAAAAATCTATACTGAAAGAAGGGTAGGTATTAAAATAAACCTTTAACGGTAAATCTGTTACACCTGTTATATTAATCAGTGCACCTGAGAATATCACAAAATTAATTGGAATTACTTAAGAACAAGGGTCACTCTGCAAACAATTTTCTGTGTTTTTTGCACAAAATTTACAAATGCCGAGACAAATTTTAAAATTTAACGAAATAAAACATGTAACAATATTCAGGAAAGTGAAAATAGCCAAGGATAAGAAAATTGCTTCCAGTTGTAATGTTATACTAACTAGATTAGTTTTTAGCAAACCCACTGTTTAGGATGTTCTTTTCTGTAAATCTGTATAATACAATAGAACCGTCAATAGAACCATATAACTATTTCGCAAGGTGTAGATGCATCTTGACCAAAATTGTTATAAAAGTTTATTAGGTCCATGCGTTTTCCGTTTTGCGTATTTTGTGCATTTTTTGCGTTTTTTACCACTGCTTCTCTCCATGTTGATGAATCTTCACCAGATTTACTTTTTTGGGTCCACACGGAGATATTCGCAAATTTTTGGTTTCATATTTTGCGTCTTGTAGCTTTATGGGCGTTTTTATGTTTATATAATAACATATAATCGAAACGACTTTTTCATGCTCTAAGATAATCTTTCATTAATTACAAATTTACATAACTTCCGTTCAGAGGAGCTGTTACACCAGATAGTATATCAATATAACTTATATTCAACACAAACGAAAAATGTCACCCTCTAAGTCAGCGGTAGCTTTGCAGACTTGTTTGTTTAAAATTAAGCACAAAACTACACAACGTGCTCTTCCAACCATGATTATCAAAACCCGGTTTTTAGCGGTGTGAGTCCGCAGACATACCGCTGTGCCATTAGATGTGAGGGGGAGGCTATGCAGACATAAAATGTTAAAATACAGATTAGATTTCTTGCGGAAAATAACCGAATGTGACTTTACTCCAAAACAAATAGAAGAAGAAACAGAAAACGATATTTACATGTTTTGCACGTGTTTACCACGACTGAATTATTCTGCTTGGTTTTATTTTTAAACTCTTTCTCTGGTTATATATTCACGCATCCCGGTGGCTTAATGGTAAGTATTAAGGCTCACAACGTTCAAGACCGTGTTTCGATATCCGCAAATTAGTATGCTTATTACGTCTTAGTAATAATTTCAAATACTCATTTGAATGAATAGAAATAACATTAATTTATGAGCACCCTCAGGTTTTCTACTAAACCTAAAATAATCACCAAGTTGTTTAGTTAATTAATCCCGCAACGAGTAAACTACAGATAGCTAAGTTATATAGTTGTGCTCCAATTAATGAAAAAAACATCTATTTAGATATATCTCAGAACGGCTGGTATGGGTATTAACACTTTTATTGATAAGGTTTGTTTGTTTGTTTTAGAATTAAGCACAAAGCTGCACGATGGGCTATATGTGCTCTGCCCACCACGGGTATCGAAACCCGGTTTTTAGTGTGTAAGTCCGCAGACATACTACTGTGCCACTGGGGGCTTATTGATTAGGAGAGAACAACGTTTCGACCTTCTAAAGTCGTCTTCGGGATAAAGTTCTTAATCTGAAAGTGACCTAGGAAGGTCGGAACATTCTGAGATATATTTTTATTTCAAGTGAATTTTTCGTCATCAAGTAAATTTATTTAGAGTGCCCTCTATAAACGATGATCGTTTAGGGGAAAATGGAGTGTGGTAGGGTTGGAGTATACCTTGCTTGTCGTATTTTCCCTGTTTTTCGTACTTGGTGTTACAAAAATTCTTCATGCTTAAGTTCTGCTTTCATATCAACAAGCAAAAAGAACAAAGAAACCGCATTTGTTTCTGAATCATTAATTAAGGAGAAGACGGCTGAAGATTTTGCAAACGTAAAGTCTGAACTTGAAAAGGTACGACTAAGCTAATACAACCAACGTAGGTACTGGAACTAATTCCGTTATAACTTTTTGTTTTAAATGGTGTATAATGATTGGTGTAAATTGTGTTTTTGTATATTACAATCTATAATTTATCACATTATTATTGTTACTACCTTTTTGGTCGAACAGTTTTTTTTGGGGGGGGGGTTATACTGATACTGTTTCTATTTATTCACCTTGAAATAAGTTCAACCGCTTAGTCATATAATTCGTATTGTAAAAATTTTTAAACAGTGTGATTTATTTAGAACGTATATGGCTTATAATTATATCTTTGTAGATGAAATTTTTGAAAGATTTTGTATATATATTTTCACTCTTACTTAATGCTGTTATACTGTTTCAGAATCTGGTGCAGTTTGAAATTGGTGTTTCATAATAGGGAAATTGAAACAAATTAAATTTATAAAATATCAAATTCAATGGCCAGTATGTCAAAAGTACAAAACTTATTCTGTGTCACTTCATATTGTAGCTTCTTGTTGGGTTAAAAGATTAGAATTTTTATTAGTAGGGTGAACCTGATGTTACCCCATGTTAAATCTGTGCCTGGTGAAGCTTGAAGAAATATAAAGAGGGCTTAAAGTTTTCCTTGTATTATTTTCACATGTATTATGAAACAAGATGAATACTGGACCTTGAAAGACTGGCTTTTATATCATTTAATTATTTTATCAAAAACTTTCTGTAGAATAACATCTATCATGATGTTTACACATGCAAGTGATCTGGATACATATAATTATATGCAATTTAGAAGTCTCTTAAACATTTCAAAATCAACATTCTCGAAAGATGCAATTACATTCTCAAAGAAATTTATAACTTTGCATGTTAATATAAGACTTAGTTTATTACTTCTTGATAAAAAACTTGTAGTGGCAGTGCTTAAACTTATTCTAGAATTACTTAATTTTATTTAGCAGTTGGTCTCCAATGTTTTTTTCTGAAGCCTGGATGAGTTGTTTCAGAAACTAAAATTTTTAAATAGTGAAAGAGAGGTTAATAAGTGCAGCTGGCTTAAGGACTTTACATGTGAATAACCATAATATGGTGGATAGAAAATTTCACAGCTAATTGCACTCTACAGGCATTTTTTATGGATCCTTTATGTAAAATGATTGGATTTTTGTTTTTAATTTCACTCAGTATCTGTAATTTCTGTTTGACCACGTTCTATCTTTTACTGCTGTTAGCAATGGTATCTCCACATACTAAACATTAATTTTGTAACCAGTGGTGTACAATTCTTTAAACCTTCACATTTCTATACTTAGTGTATCATTATCTTCTGGCTAGATTTGTTTATACAAATACAGAACACAATTTATATGCTCTTAGTAGAAATATGGAAAATGAAAAGTTTACTTGCCATGTAAAAGAGTAATTAAAAATGTATATGTGTGTATCTGAAAAATTATAAAATTTGACCCGAAATATAGAAATGTTTATTAAAATTACTTAGTGCATGAATGTCAAGATAATGAATTGTAAAGTGATGCATTTTGAAAATGAATGTTTGGATTTGAGACATATGCATTTATTTGTGTGCACACTAAAAGAAATTGCTTACATAAACTTTAAAAAAAGAAAAAAGAAAACTTCCCCAAAGACACTTTGGGAAAGTTTTGAGAATGAGTTGTATATTCAACATTACAATGTATTTCAAGTGTAAATGTAACCAATAAATATGTCTAGAACTAAAAGAAACAAAACTTGTGGTTTATTTTCAAAATTTCTGAATATTTTAGTTCAATAAGAAAGAACTAAAAAAATAGTAAAATTCAATATTAGCCAATCAGTCATGGTACTTTTAATTGTAATTAACTTGAGAATATTTAGATCCAGAAACATTTAAAATTTTCATTGAATAACTAATTAAAATTTTTGTGTCCTTGTTTAAGATTCCTATTACTCAAACACCAGCAACACACACGGTTGCATCAGGATCATCAAATATAATGGATTTCAGTAGTTGATTGGGATTGGGAAACAAATGCAGGAAGTCTTTTAGCAGAGGGATTTGATCATAAAGATGAGCTGCATAATAAAATAAAATAAAATATTAAAACTATATATAGTTAACCTGTTTTTCTCACCTTTTTATTCAAGTGATACTTCCAATAGTGGAAAACACCAGACTTCTCTGAACCACAAGAAGTTAAGACTTTGCTGATGATTATCTGTAAATCTACAGTCACTGCCAAGTGTGTATGCGTTTTTTTTAACTTCAAACAAGTATCCTCCCAAACACTTTTGCAGTTTTATAATATTCTATTGATCAAATATAATTATCAATTTCTACTTCAACTCTCATATTTTTTCACTGCTTATTTTTTGCTTACTGTCTGCTTTATCTTTGTTTTTTAAGGCTCATTATCTTATCACAACCTAAAGCTTTATTTGGGGAAGTTGTACCAAACTATTTTTCATGCTGATGCCATTTTTTTCTCAGCAGTTACCTGGCTCACCTGATTTATTTGTTGCTGGGATTCCTTCATCATCATGCTAAAAATTTTTTGTATAATTCCTTGTTATTTGGCCCATTTTGGTGTTTGCCTCCTGGTAGTTCATCATGGAGCTTGGCATTCAGTTGTTTCTGGAACCATAACATGGCTGTAGTCTTGCTGGAGCATAGTTATTACACTTTGTTCACTTGTGAACTGCATTTTACAGAAACTTTTGGGTTACATAGATTTCATATAAGGAGCTTTATATTTTTGGGCTGAAAGTTATCAGTTTTCAACTATGCCACGAGAGTTTTGGCAAGAGAAGATGGGTTAATTAGGTCTGAATGCCCACCACTTTGAACAGTTTGCATCTCTTAGCCTGTTCATGGACAGCATCATTGACTATAACCGCCCTTCTCTTGGTGGTGTCTGTTTGGTTTGATTGTGTTCTTCAGATTCCCATTCAGTATTTGACTCATTTTGGAGTCTTATCAGCTCATTTGCTGGATGATTCGAAGTTTCTATACATTATTAGATATCGCACTTCTGGTTTTGAAAGCTCACATCTCTTTTTTTTTCCCCCTTTATATGAGATGCTGTCTCTCTTTTGGAGGGGAGGGGAACTGTAGCTTCTCATAAAGTTGTTTCTTCCTCTAGCCTTGTCCTTTTATATATTCTTCAGTGAGCTGTAGCAGTTTAGTGGAATATTTCTTAATGTCCATTTTATTATTTCCTGTAACCATGGTGACTGCTGGATATACACAACTGTTTCAGTTTAGTGTGAGAGTTATGAATTAGGTAGTTTCTGTAACATGAGTATTAAATTTTATTTTTAGAAGCAGTAGCTTATAACAAGTTTGTGTATAGAATTGTTAATGAATCATTCTTGTGTAGTTTGATAGTAACTAATTGATTGTTATTGTATTGCATCATTTTACTAGAACCTTTCATGTTTTTTTGCTTTCATTAAAAATTAATGTATTATCATATCTAGTAGTGTGTGGAATGTTCTAGACCTCTATTGGGATGCAAATACGCATATAAAATATGGTGAAAATGTAGGTAGTTCTAGTTTGAACTATAAAAAGTGCATAGTGATAGTTTTTAAAGTGAAATTGTCATAGATTGTATTGTAATAACAAAGTAGAGAAGAAATAATTTGTCAGTTGTATTTTAAAGTCATTGAACTAGCCTGTGTGAAACATGACAAAAAATATACTTTACAGCTCCAGATGTAACTATTGTAACTAATATTTATCGTAGTGATTTTAAAGTGAAATTATCACAGACATATTGTAATAATGGAATAGGAAGAATAATTCACTTTTTTAAATTGTGTTCTAAAGTAACTGAACTAGCCTGACAAACAAGTGAATTATTTAAAGCTTTAGATGCAAATGTAATAATTAACAATGTAACAAACATTTGTATTTATTTTTACTTGTTTTAATATTTCATTTTAAAACAAGTGGGTTGTATTGCTGTTTCTTTAATTGTTGAAATTTAACACCACCAAGTCATGGATACATACTGTAAAGAATCTTACCATACATAAAACTGATAGTGGCTTTATCATTTACACATGATTTTGGACATCTATCTTCCTCCACACCACCTGTATTTCCATTTGTTCCAAGATGTCTCAGGTTGTGTGTGATTTTTGATACCTTCATATTTTCTGGTATTTGGTTTCTTAAGGACAAAATCTTCCTGTATATATGACCTTAATATGAGCTATTCAGTGGACATGCTGTCATTTTCTTTTACATTTGTTTGAATGCCCTATTGTGATCTGTTTTAACTACTCCACAATTAATTTTTGCATCAGCCGGCAGGGAAGTATTCATGCTCAGAATATCTATTTTGTTCCCTAGCTCCACTTTTGGATTCACATCAACAACAGCCTGCCATTATCTGGGAATTTAACATATTGGTTGATCAAATCTCTCACCTAGACTGAATTATTTTGACAGAGTGGTCCTAACGTTCGCTGGTGTGTCTGTGGATTGTCCTCATTTTGGTAGACTTTGTATTGATGCATTTATAATTCTCCTCTAATTCAAGCTTCCACTTTTATACACATTTACTCATCTATCTGCAAAATAAATAACTGTTACATTGCACCATTGTCAAGAAGATTTTTGCACATGTAGAAGGCCTTGAATGAACCTACAACCTCTACACTTGAGGGTGGACTGCACCAGTCTGAAATATAGTCTAATGATGACAAAGATAAGTGTTTGGAATTTTATATATTTTGTTTTTTTATAATTAAGATATTTAAGAGAAAAACTACACTTACCTCTCTCATACTTTAACTTTATCCTCATGAAAGTTTCTTTGCCCATTTAAGCATTGGTATGAATTTTATCTCACTTGTTTCAGCCTTTATATTTAATTATACTGGCCATAGTAATTTAGATTTTGTGATTCTCTCCACTTACATTAGTGTGTCCCCTATACCATATCTGCATGTAAGTTCCCTGTTTTTACTTTCTATTTGCTTTTTCTCAATTATAGAACATTAAGACAATGGCTTTACATGCTTGCTGAAGGTTTGTCTTATACCTTTAGCTATACCTACACTTTGTACAATTTCTTTTAGACCTCTCATATTAGGTTTTGTGTTTATTGTTTATTTTCAAAAAGAAATTCCAAAATGTTTTGGAAATGAACATCTCTGACATGGAGTCTCGTAGTGTTCTTAATCTGAAACCTTTGAAGGATAGTGTTGCTTAAGTGTTTAGGAAGGACCCCTTTCTGCAGATATCCATCCTCTCATGGGCACAGGTGTGTGTTCTTGCACAAGGTCTAATGTTTCTTCCCCTGAAGGCTCAGAGGCTGAGTTTATGATGGGTAAGGGACAGACTTGTAAGAATTTAAACTCTATTTTTCCAGAACCTTCCTTTGCTATTACAGTTCATCACAAGTCTTATTTTACATCTCTTCTATTTTCTATCCTGATGGTTGTCTTACCCCTCTCCAAGGATCATCTTACACCCTGCTGTTGAGCATAAGCCATCTAGGATCTTTTGTACAAACTTCTTGTCAACTTTTTTCTTGAGGTTTTTATTCCATTTTGTTTGTAGTTCTAAAGAAGACAAGTGATTGGTGACCTATCATCAACCTCTCTCTCATCTTAATCATTACCTCTGTCCTCCTTGGTTTAACATGGAGTTGTTGTTGTTTTTTCCTTTTGTAGCATTTTGCACCTGGATTGTGGAGAACAAAGTTTGACATTGCTGATGTCAATGTTCATTTTTCAGTCAGAGTCTTCACATTATCTCCATTTTGTGCATGAGGGACGTTTTTCAGCTTTTTTATTACTTACCTTTCAGCATAGTACCTGCCACATGTTTTTACTGGAAATTTAGATCCTTTTCACATCTTAATTCATGAATTTACTCTTACCATTATATGGGTGATTGGCTTCTTCTTGCTCCTTTCTACCACTTAACAGAGCTTTAGTCTCAAGGTCTTTTATCCTAAGCTGTGAGAGATGGGTTTCTGATCCATTTAGAGGTATTTTTCAATTTACATCTCAGTCAGGCCAAACTTTATCCTTTACACCTTCGGGTCATGGAATGGACTATTTTTTAGTACAGTCACTTCTCTACCAGAGCACGCAGTTTTGTTTTTTTTCTAATTTGAGAAAGTGAGCATCTTTGGAGTCACTCATTCTGTATCTCCAAGAGTGCTGACTGCTTCTACTTCCTCTCTGTCAGGCTGGGTTGAACATTTTTCACCTAGCAGTCACTGTTCTCAGGGTTCAGCCTACTTTTTATGTGGTTTATTGTATGCCCTCAGGGATTGATATTTCAAATAATATCTTTGTTAACAAGGTCCATTCCTCATTCTTCATTGGATTTGCTTATTATCAGTGGTCTTATAACAATCTAATGTAAGCCACCAAGATTGTGAGTGCAAGTATTGTTGATCAATTTAGAAGAATGGAGAATTATTACTGTAGGTTTCAAAAGGAAATAATAGAACAAAATCTGAATTTTAAACTGTGAATTATCATAACCTTGTCTCACTTTTCGCTTCAAAGTTCATCATATTGTTTATGAACCTCAAAGAAGACATTTGAATGTTTCAATCCAGTGGAAATCTGTTGGACAAATGGAGGCTGGCCATTTATAGTATAGGTTACAGACTGACTACAAGTGTCTCAAAGCACTGTCATAAGAGTGTAGAACTTCTACCAAACCAATGGTTACTTTAACAAGAACAGTCATCATCAACAACACAAGCAGGCAGCTATTGTCTATTTTTCATCACTGTGGACGTAGAATGTGTTTCTAAGATTGAGTTAAATGCTTGTAGACAGAGAGCTAGAAATGGACCTTACACCAAATGATATTCAGTGCAGGGCTGTAAAATAGTGGCAAACTAGCCCTGTACTAGTAAGTTGCATCTGGGTTAGTAAATTTAGAATTTCATTTGTCTTATTATTTAGTGAAAAATTCAGTAAACCAAGTTTTCTAGTACAGAGGCTTCCTGAAGCTTGTAACATCATCTTGATGGTAGAAGTGTTTCCCTTGTATTTCAATGTTGAAATTTCATTCATAAAATGTATTAATTTAAGCAGTTACTTTTCAGTTATTAAAATCATGTTTTCTATCAAAGTTAACTTATGTTTTAAACCTATTGACTTGATAGACTAATCTTTGGTAGAGTTTTTAAACATAATAGACACTATTAAAAAACATGATTGTTCACTCTAAGTTTTATGAAAATTGTTGTTAGTTAAAAACATACATCAGTAATATGTACATATGTTGTCTTGGGCCATATTGTTTAGCATAACTGTATAGGAATATTGAATTTTAGTTTCTCTCTAATGGTAGCTTTTTCTCTAATCAAAAGTTAATATATGTATCATTTTGAAGATTGAAAGTTTATTGAAATGATAAATATAAAGCTAAGATAATTTATTTACTAAAAATAATTCTTTGAATATTTTATTAAAGTTGCTGTCTGGTAACCAGATGTTTACACATTTGGAAAAGAACATGAAATCAAATCAACTATTATTTTTGTACAAAAATGTATGGTGGTGCTATAAGTGTGATGTTGGTAGAAACAAACAGTACCAGTTCTTACATTGTGCAGAATGGTATTATCAACTCTATACAGAATGGTGATACCTTCTAGGCATCAATTGCACACTGGAGAATCAAATGTCAATATTCAAGTAACAATAATAATTATAGTTGTATTACAACAATGTGTAACTCAAAAATATTTCAGTATTGTTATTTTATCATTTCATATAGTTGTGAAAAATAAAAAAAGGTCAAACTTTTGTTTAATTTTGAGTCTCCCTTACACCAAAGCATAAGTTATTATTTATCACTTATCAATTAACATTTTTTTTAGAATACTGTTAGCTAAGTGAAGATAATTATTTCTCTCTGAGGTTTTTTGACTACATAGCTCAGTTCCCACATTTCATGTTGCAACATGTCCACACAATTACCAGTGAATCTCAGCTTTGGGTAAAGCTACAGAGAAAGTGTATAAGTTTAGCTTCTGCAGAAAACTATAACAGTTTTAGAAAATTTGTGAACAAATTATAGATCTGAAAAGTTTACTTAATTTTTTTGATCATTGTTTTATTTATTAAAATACTGTTTAAAAAGCTAATTTTTTTTTTGTATGTCAATAAATCAGATAAGTGTAGAGAGTACAATGGCTATGTCAGGTTATTGTGATAATTCAAATCTGTATTTTTTCAACGTTATTGTTAAACTTATTCATATTCAAATAATGTGCAGGAATATATAATGTGAAATTTGTGAAAAAAATTATCAGATGTAAATTGATCTTGGTCAAGAGCATTATTAACAAAAAATATTGAAAGTCTTACCTAATATTATTTTGATAGATCCTTGGGTATCAGTAAAACTTTGTCTGTTCTTGCAGTGTTTTTTACTGTTTTTAGCTTCAAGTAGTGACAACTGTAACTGGCAAAGTATAAAAAGACGTGTGTTAATAAATATCAGTTAACTTGAAACTGACTGGAACTACAAAATGTAAGAATAAAAAAAATGGAATTATTCATCAAAAGAAATTATAATATTTTTCAAAACAGTATCTTGCAATAGAATTTTAGAAATTTCAAGCATAAAAAAACATTGAGACTAAATTAATTTATGTGAATTTTTGTAAGCTGAAACAAGATAGTGTATATTAATATTCAAGTTTCCTGCAAGTTGTTTTATGATTCCCATTATGAGAAGGGAAACATCAAGGGATATCAGTGAACTCTCTCTAATTCAGTAAAAGTTAATGCCATTATTAATATAGAGAGCAATCCTGTAACCCATTAGCTGCCATGTGCTGGTCCATTTGGGTTTCACTTTAAGTTAATTGATCATAACATGACAGCTTGTCCCTTATGTTGATATGTTTCTTAAATAGTAGGAATATTGTGAAAATAGTGGTTTACATGCTTACTGAACTTTAATCCCATCAAGCATGTATAGAATGTTGGGAGATATGTCCCATCTGATGATTCTAGACACTAAAGATGTCCTAGAAAGAGCTCTTTCAGAGGAGTATTCTAAAATATGTTCTGGCTTTGTTAGCACTATTATTTTAAATATGTAGTATCAGCCCCAGGCAACTCTTGCTATTTATGATAGCCAAATTATTTCATAATATAATAACATTTGAAAAATATAGTCACATCTATTAAATGCTCTTTTATAAGCATAGACTGAATGACCAATCAAATGCACTTCTGATTACAAGACAAATTGTCAGATGGCTACTTTGTATAAAAATGAACTGAGATTATGGGTAATACAGCTGTGATTTTGTGCCATTATAACTAAATTTTAATTTCCTTCTTTTTTTTTCCCTACAATGTGTGTTTATACACACACACACACACACACATACTAGGCTTAATAGAAATTAAAAGGTAAGATTGTTATTAATGTTTTTAATGTTATTAAAATACTAAGCTTTTATCAGAACACATAATATAATCCTTTTATCTTATTAGTATAGTAACAGCTTTTCATTACATTTCACATGTGAAGAAGAATACTGCTTAGTCATCTTGTTTCTTGGAATTCTGAAAAATGTCCAGCACAATAATTTTTATTTATATATGTGTTATCATCTTAGAACTGGGTCAGCTATGGATGGAGTTTTGAATCCAAGGAAGAAGACAGATCATCATATCGTTCAGCCTGTTTCATGGGAATAACCGTGTGTGTAGTGGGAGGTGGTTTCGTTCTCTTCTATATGCCTGACTTCAGGTTTGTGTTTTCATATTTTTTTTAGGTGTTGTAAATTGTATTTTGATTAATATTTTTTGTATTTTAACAAGTCTTGTTCATTAATTCTTAATTTAAAACCTACATAATTACTCACAGTGTATGTAATATCCCATAGCAGATTGTGTTTTGAAGCTTCAGTATGTAAAAATGTATGTTTATAGAAATATTTTCTGCTGTTCACTTAATGTAAAATATGGTTCTTAATTGTTCCCATGTACATGTGTCTTGAAGGAGATACTGTTACCAGTAACTCTCAAGTATTTTCAGTTACAAAGTGAGTAAAATTATCTTAAACTATTTAAAGTAAAAAGCAAAATATGTTTCAAACATTTGGTTTGTTTGTTTGTTTTGGAATTTCGCACAAAGCTACTCGAGGGCTATCTGTGCTAGCCGTCCCTAATTTAGCTGTGTAAGACAAGAGGGAAGGCAGCTAGTCATCACAACCCACTGCCAACTCTTGGGCTACTCTTTTACCAACAAAAAGTGGGATTGACTGTTACGTTATAACACACCCACGGCTGGGAGGGCGAGCATGTTTGGCACGACTTGGGAACGAACCCGCGAACCTCAGATTACTAAGCACACACCTTAATGCACTAGGCCATGCCAGGCCAAACATTTGGTTCTAAGACTTACAGTATATCACCTTCACAAAAGATTTTAATGAAACTGTTCTGTATTTCAGTCAGTTTCAGCCTCTAATTTGTCAAGTTCATTCTTTTAAAGGATGGTGGCAGCAGATACTGCTGTAAGGTCCATTTAGGGTTGGATGAATATATTTATTAAAATATATTTCATCAGAGCAGAAGTATGTTTGGGGAGTTATTGTTGAATAAATAGTAATTGAGTAAAACTTATTTGAGTTAATGAAACACTGTTAATAAATGGTAGATTGTTATGTAAAAAATAAAGTTTACATCAATGTACAGTATCTATACAACATTTATCTGATAATATAAGGTTAAAAAAATTAGATTTCTTCATAAAATGTAAATCAAAACTTCATGTTTCTAGCTAGCTTTGATAACCATTAAATTATCAGTCTTTTTAAACCATTTATTGATGGTGTGATCCACAAGTTACATGATATTGAGTAATTTTAGAAATGCTACTTACCTTCTGTATAACTGAGAGCTATCACCTCATATGCAATGCCTGTGAAAGGACCTGCATATGTCGCATAACTTAAACTGAATTTACTCCTATGCATTTTTATATGTATTGCACCAGCCTATGTCATAATCAATATAATGGTGCAAATCCCCTTAACAGGAGTGTGATACAATCTCCATGCACAGTAATTGCTTTAAGTACTGACATATGGTTATAGGCTCATTCTTTCCTGGCACTGCTTGTGTTCAAATGTTTTTTCTGTGCATTTAGAATTTCTAGCTTTTTGTCTTTTTTCATGTAACCCTATTTTAGTTTTATACTCATTGCACTTTGTTCCACCCACATTTTTCCATGTGTTACTGCTTACAACAGTAAGTATAAAACAGTCCAAAAGACCAGACATTCTTCTTCTCCAGGTATTTCCTCCAACTAAGTCAGTGATAACCAGATGCATCTTATCTGTCCATGGAGCTTGTGCTTGATTATCCTTTTAGCTTACTTTGTAAGTCAACTATTTGAAATGTGACAGGTTTCAGATTTTGGTTCATGATGAAATATAAGTTTTGTGGAAATTATATCTTACCACAATCTTTTAGAATTGTGATGATCTATGATGTAACAACATGTTGCTGATATTTTTCAGTCATGAATAGCTCTCTCTGACATTTAAGACTATATTATTTATAGCCAATAGAAAGCTAAAGTTCTTTTCTGTCAATTGATTTATTATATTTCATTGTTGCTTATAGAAAGAATTGTTTAATTTCCTTCTAGTTCAGATCTTATTCCCACAAGAAACTCATCAGTGAGCCTACCTGAATTTTTAACAGCCTTTGTTGCATAACACTGGTTTACAAAAAAATATTTTTTGTCTGAGGCAAGAATGTGAATAGGTGTTTTTTACTAATTTGGGTGTGCTGAATTCAAATTTATAAACAGTTTTGCTCTATCACCTCTAGTTTTCTGGCTTTTAAATAGTCTCATTTTAGTATATACAGAGTATATACGTGCTTATTTCAACAGTTGCAGCAGCTTATTACAGATAAAACAGGATAGATGAAGAACGTTGACAGAATAAATATACTTGTATGACACAATGTACACAATTCATAGTACTGCAGACAGTTAGAAGTGTGTTTTCTTAGATGATCTGGTGTATTTTGCCTCCGGGATGTCACGCAAGAGCATCCAGCAGAAGTCTCCCATCATGCTGGGGTTCCACTTGCCTTGGTAGTTGCTCTCCATCTTCGTAATGTCTTGGTGGAATCTTTCTCCATGCTCATCACTCACTGCTCCAAGGTTTGGAGGGAAGAAGTTGAGGTGGAAATGGAGAAAATGAATTTTGAGTGACATTCGGCATCCCATATCCTCATAAGTCTTTAGCAACTTCTCAATACAAGCTTGGTAATTTGGTACGCGTGTGTTATCAAGGAAGCCACTACAGACTGACTTAAATGATTTCCATGCTCTCAGTTCCTTTAAGGTAAGAAGCTCCTCAAAATCAGTATCCTTCAGCACTTCTCAGATTTGAGGTCCGACAAAGATGCCCTCTTTGAGCTTAGCAGCACTGAGACCTGGGAACACAGAAGACAAGTGTTGGAAGGCAGCACCATTTTTGTCCATGGCCTTCACAAAATTCTTCATCAAACCAAGCTTGATGTGAAGAGGAGGAAGAAGCACCTTCTTCATGTCAACCAGAGGATTCTCCTTGATGCTGTGTTCGCCAAGAACGAAAGTGCTTCTAGACCCCCAGTCTTTCTGCTTGTAATGCTGGGATACAGCTCGACTATCCCAGAGACAGAGAAAGCAACAGTACTTTGTGAAGCCCGCTTGCATACCCATAAGAAGACCAATGACCTTGAGGTCCCCACACAGACTCCACTGGTACTGGTTGTACTTAACAGCTTCTAAAAGAAGCTCCATATTGTCATAGGACTCCTTTAGATGGACAGAGTGTGCAGTGGGAATGCTGGGATATTTATTTTCGTTGTGCAGAAGCACAGCCTTGATACTTCGCTTGGAAGAGTCTATGAAAAGACGCCAGTCTGAAGGATTATGTGGCAAACCAAGGAAAGTGAACAAACCATGTACATTTGTGCAGTAGCACAACTTGTTTTCCATGTCAAAAAATGAAGCAAGGTCTTTGTTTCGATTCCTGAAACTGGTGATCCTTACATCTTCCTGGACTCGGTTCCACTGTTTAAGCCAAGAAGCCAAGAGCTCTGACTGCTGTTTTGACAGATACAAATCACGAGCATGGTCATTAAGGTTTTCTTGCATGATCCAGTGTGGTTTGTTGCCACTTGTTCCTGAATAAGAAGAATCAATATCTTCAGAAGAGATTGACTTGACAGAATCTTCCCTTGGAGGCATTTCTTCATCTGATTTATTTGCATTTATTGCATAATAACTAAAAAAGAAGTCATAAGTCACACAATATTAGAAATTAACCCTGAATGCATATACACCTTTTTATGTACAGTCTGTGTACAAAATGTACAGTATGCATATCTAAAAAACTAGAGGTGATGAGTAAAAACAGATTTCAAATCTGAATTCAGCACCCCCAAATTAGGTTAAAACAGCTATTTTTGTGCTTGCCTCAATTTCTTTGTGAACCAGTGTAATTAGAATACTAACCCATGGCCATGTGTTGGATTAAACCCTCAGTCCCCAAATGAAAAATTGCATCCACCTGGCCCATGGTGGGCCTAAAAAAAAAAAAAAGGAGTTTAAGTTTATAACTCTATCTCGAGCGTGATTTCGAGAGACAAGCAGCATCAAGTCTTACACTAACCACTGTTTCCTTTACAACATAAATATTACTTAAATATAATATACATTATTCATAGCTCATATGTTAAGTTTCATCTGCAGTTGAGAGCAAAAAAAAGGAAGTACTTTATTTCTTGTTTTCTTTGTTTATTATTTATTATTATAAAAGGAACTAAAATGTAAAATCAAGAACTCTTTAAGTTAGGTAAACTGAAATAAATAATAATATCAATTTGTTATGAGGTATGCTCGTGAGTAATCCTTGAGTTATGCAATTTGATACCATAATGTATAGGCATATTTACCAAATGATTTGCAGTTCATGTAGTGTGAATAAAGCAATAAAATTTAAGTATAAATAGATGCATACCGTTGCATTGTTTTACTTACTTAAGATTAAGATAAACTTGTTTTCCTTTACAGTTTGCAGTCATCCTTGAAAGAAAATAAGGGAAATTTATAATTATTTCTTTACTTTTTATTCTGGTTACAAGGTCAGTTAAATCAACTGACCTTGTTTGGAGTAAAGGTAAAGAAAATGATAAACTAATAAGTTTTTCCCTAAAAAAGTTTGCTCATTTAAGAGGTTAGGGTTATACAAATGATATATGAAAATTTTTCAAATCAAGAAAATTACTTTGCACTCATGCAAGGAAACAGCATGCAGTGTAAATTTTAAATAGTTTTCCATTGACACTGAAGTGCTTTTTTACTTTTTTGTGAGTTTGTTAAATGTTACTATGTGGTGTACCCATGAGACTTATAAATTGCACTGGAACTTTTGAAAAGTATTTAAGCCAAAGTTTTTTGGCCTGAAGTCATGACTTGTATCTTTCTTGTCAGCTTCTTCTATTTTTCTGTCTGCTTTGCATGCTCTTTCTTTTTCTACAATGGCTTTTTTTTTTCCTGTTGCCTGGTCATATTTATCTTGTCTTTGCTCCTATATAATATCTTCACCTCCTAACTGTGGCTCTCCACAACCATGATAGTTTTGATGAGGGGTTTATTCTTCTGTGTTTGCTCTTTCAGCTTGTATTTCTTCCTTTACAATATCTTTTTTATTCATTTTAAATATTTTTGGAATTTTCTCAGTCTAAATGCTTTCTTTTGTCTCCTTTCCTTGACTTGAATTTTGTCCCTTTTCCCACTGCAACAGTAATAGACTCTTATGCTATGACTACCTCCTATATTTCTCTAGTTCCTCCTCATACAAGACAACAGTTGGTTACCCGATCTTGGGAACCTCATTAGAGTATCCTGTTTCTTATTGCTTCTACTCATCATTCTCCCTCCCATGGGGTGGCATCAAACATGCTCGCCCTTTCAGCTGTGGGGGTGTTTTAATGTGACAGTCAATCCTACTATTCATTGGTAAAAGGGTCGCCCAAGAGTTGGCAGTGGGTGGTAATGACTAGCTGCCTTTCTTCTAGTCTTACACTGCTAAATTAGGGATGAATAGCACAGATAGCCTTTGTGGAGCTTTGTGTAAAATTAAAAAAACAACAAACCCATTGGGTGGGCCATTGAGACTTGGTATTAACCTATCCTTGGAGCTGATTCTTGGCTGGAACTTTTGGCTTCTGGCTCTTCTACTTGCACACTTATAGTTTCCCTTTGTTGGTAACCCTTAGATTTTTCAAGTTCTTTCTTAAAGTCAGTCCCTGCTTTTTATATTCCATCTCTGCTTTCTCCTTATCCTTTCACTTATCTTTTTCCCTCTGGTTGTCTTTTTCTTCTACATTTTCTCAGGAGTTTCTTAATTCTTATATTGGACATGCTCAGTTATCTCCCTTGCATTTTCATTCCATCAATATCTTGGTATTAAAAACTTCTGTTTCCTTCCTGACATACATGACAGGTTCCCTTGCTTTCAGAATTTACAGTTTCTCTCTTCTCATATACTTATGGGCTCTGAGGGATCTGTTGCTCATGAATTGCAATTATTTATTTGCTCTTATATTCCTCTTTGTCATGGTGGCTCAGCTGTCCCAGGGATATTGTACTTGACTTGAATCTTTACATCAATGCTCTTTTTTTTCCCCTAAAAACAGTACACTTCCCTGCAGACAGTATTTACTTTTCCCATGCATGTTGTTGAGATTTTGCACTCACATCTCAGGTTATTTTTCACTAAAATCATATGTTTTCACATGAACTGTGCTAGTGCATGATGATCATGTGGCAGTTGCCTTCTACCAATAGGAGGAAGGAGGACAACATGATCTTCCTGTGTAGCAGAACACCATAAACACCTGCATTTACAATTAATGCCATTTTTAAACTTGGCATTGCTGTTAACAAATGTTTAATTTTGCTTTTCAGTTTTGAAAGATTTTGCATGACTTTTGTGATTAATTTGATTGTGTAAACTTTATTGCAGTTACTGTCTTGTTGACCATTTATACTTTTAATGCACGACTGATTATTTTCTACATTAGTGAGAATTTCTCACTTATTCATTTTTTAACAGTTTTAAAAGCTGTGTTAGAATTACCTTTCAAGTTGTTATTAATACTTGTATTTCTGTAGCTTCATCTTCTCAAGACTCTGTGTGTTCACAAAGACGAAATTTTATCTGGAATGAGACTAGTTGATATCCTCTAATATATTTTGCACATTCTAATGTCTCAAAACTTCTGACAGCTTATACCATGTTCTTACCTACTGAAGATTCATTGTCTTTAAAAAATGTTATCAGTAATTTTCAGCACTAATGGTTCCTTTATAGCTCCTCTGTCTTCTTTATTCCTAAGGCCCGTGAGGTCAATATTTTTGTCTAATTCATTCCACTCTATGGTTTTGCTCTAGTTTCATTGTTCATCACTGAGGAACTCATCTCTCCTATCTCTCTTTACAGCTTGTTTTAGGTTTGTACTGTGCTTTCTCTTTCTCCTATGTCATCTTTTTTCTTCTATGTTTTGTCCTTTATTTTATACTTCATGCTGTAGTTTTATTATTTCCCCTTTTAGTTCCCATGATAGCATTTTTTTGTTAGTTCATTTCTTATTCCCCTCGGAGTGGATTCCTGTACGTGGTGAGGGGACCTCCCAGGGAAGGTTCTGTTCTGTCTGGTTACCTTCTCTGGGATCTAAACATCCACCCACGTGTTTGCCGTGCGTGGCGACCCGTGAAGGGGAGGAGAGGATCCTGGTGGTTGAGGGGTCCAACCCTAACACACCACTTTGGCCTCGAATTCCTGTAGTCGGGCAGCCCTTGGGTCAATCGGCTGGTCCACCTGGGCTAGAGTCAACCAAGTACCAGTGTTGGAAGTTCTCAACGGGTGTTGTGGACATCGTGCCTGATGCTGGTGTTTGGGTATAGTGCTCACGAAACCCTGGCGTTGCTGCATTGTCCTTGCATGACTTTGTAGTGCGTCCCCTTGTAGGGCTCCATGGTGGGTGGGGTCAGTGAGTACCGAAACTTTTTCTCTTTCCTATGGATCCTACAAAAATTTTAAATAAAATTGTAAAAAAACAGTCAATGGGTAAGCGACCACATCTTGAATACTCAGAACAGCAATCTCCAACATCAGTAACACACGTACCTCATTTTCTGATATTGCATTCTCTTTCAGAAAAACCTTTAGGGCAAATGTCCCCTTTTTTATTCAAAAGGGGCTAGAGGGACTTGCTGGCTCTCCAAAGTCAGTAAAGAAGCTTCGATCTGGTGACATATTGGTTGAAACATCCACATCCCAACACAGTGAACTCCTCTTGAAATCAAAGGCAATTAGCGATATACCTATTGAGGTTACACTCCATGCTACTTTGAATACTTCACGAGGAGTTATTGTTGAAAGGGATTTGAAGAATGTTCCTGAATCGGAGATTCTTGCTGGTCTCTCCACTCAAGGAGTTTCTGCAGTGAGGCGCATCTCCACTCTCAAAGATGGAGTTACACTGCCAACAAATACCCTCGTTTTAACATTCACTTCACCACGTGCACCCGCCACCATCAAAGCAGGTTATCTCATTTCCAGGGTTCGGTCATACATTCCAAACCCTCTTCGATGTTTTCAATGTCAGAGACTCGGCCACTCAAAGACATCTTGCCGTGGTTCCCTGACATGTGCTCGTTGTGGAGGCAAGGACCACGATGCCTATGATTGTGACATAAACCCACATTGTGTCAACTGCAATGGTTCCTACCCCTCTTACCATCATTCTTGTCCAAAATGGTTGGAGGAAAAAGAGGTGCAGCGTTTGAAAACAACACATAACATTAGTTATCCTGAGGCTCGGAAATTGCTGTCCACAATCCCATCTCGGACATATGCTGCTGCACTCCATTCCACAACTAGAGTGGAAGTGCAGACAGATCTCTCTGTGCCTCCAAGAGAATCGTTTTCAAATCAAATGAAAAGCCTTTTGACCTCCTTGGTTAAAAAAGTAGATGAATCGACTTCCACACCCATCTCTGTTCCTCCCATATCTTCCAACAAACCTCAAGATCCATGTCCTTCAGTTTCAGATACAGGCATTTCTTCTGATACATCATTTTCTCCCACCACAATAAACAAAACAATTATTCGTCCGCGTCCTCAGTCACTTGATTCCTCTTCCAATAACAAAAACCTGCCCACTCGACCCAGAGAAGGATCCATGGAGGTTGATAGACCTCCTCCGAAGAAAGACAGTAAAGAAAAAAGACGAGGTCGTAAACTGAAGGGCTCTCCAACCACTTCACCTACCCGTCCTTAATAATGGCCACCTTGATACAATGGAACTGTCGAGGTTTACGTTCTAATCTGGATGATATCAAAACGCTGATTGCTTCCTACCAGCCTGTTTGTCTTTCTCTACAAGAAACATTTCTCAAATCTGCTCATACAGTCTCCATTCGGCAGTTTTCTCTGTACAGAAATGACAAGTTGTGTGATGGTCGAGTACATGGAGGGGTGGCACTGTTGGTTGATCAACATGTGCCCACCCTGTCTTTGTCACTCAACACACACTTGGAGGCCATAGCCATCCGTATTTCCTTGGGTCGTACCATCACTGTTTGTTCTCTGTACCTATTCCCTGGAGAGACATATGATCAATCAGACCTGGATGCTCTCGTTGAACAGTTGCCATCTCCATTTCTAATCCTGGGGGATTTTAATGGACACCATCTCATCTGGGGAAGTGCTGTTATTGATGGGAGGGGTCGATCTGTAGAGCAGATGCTCTTTGATCACAATCTTTCTCTTTTCAATACTGGTTCTTCCACTTACTTTCATGCACCAAGTCAGTCCTTCACTGCCATTGATCTCTCAGTTTGCTCCCCTTCATTATTCTCCCATTTTTCATGGAGGGTTGACAGTAATCCACCAGGCAGTGATCATTTTCCGATCCTTTTGAGAGAGACTGGCCGTGGTCGATGCCACCCTACCCACGTGCCCCGGTGGAAGCTGGATCAGGCAGACTGGTCCACTTTCACTGCTCTCGCAGAACTTGATCCTGCCATCGTAGATCAGCCATCAATAGACGACTATGTTGCAGCGGTAACTGATTGTATTATACATGCAGCTGCTCAGTGTATTCCTAAAACCTCGACACGTTTCCCACGATATCCTCGTCCATGGTGGAATTCTGCTTGCAACTTAGCACGAAAGGCTCAAAAACGGGCCTGGGATACTTTTCGTAGATATCCCACACTTTCAAATCGGGTTGCTTTCCAACGGGCCCGAGCACATGCTAGGTGGGTAAGATGTCAAAGCCAGAAGGAATCTTGGATTAAGTTCACAACCAGCATATCTTCTACCACCAGTTCCAAGATCATATGGGACAGGATTCGAAAGGTTAATGGGCACTACAATTCTGTTGCCCTCTCGATCTTACTCTCTGATGGTCAGGAGGTGACTGATGTCCGGAACACCGCTAACACTCTCAGTGAAAGCTTTTGCCAGGTATCTAGCACTTCTGCTTGTTCCTCCACCTTCCTGGCCATCAAGACTCGGGCAGAGCGATCACCTCTTTCCTTTCAAACTGACTGTTTCTTTGACTATAATAGTCCCTTTACCCTGGTGGAACTAAAAATGGCCCTTCATCCGTCTGCCAGTACATCTGCTGGACCTGATATTCATTATGACATGCTGCACCATCTATCTCCTGCTTCTCTTGATGTCTTTCTGATTATCTTCAACCGGATTTGGCAGGAGAATGCTTTTCCTGATGTTTGGTGCCAGGCTATTATTTTACCTTTCTCTGAGCCAGGGAAAGATCCGAAGATTCCTTCAAACTATCATCCAATTGCTCTGACGAGCTGTCTCTGTAAGACCTTAGAAAGGATGGTTAATGCTCGTCTTGTTTGGTTCCTTGAATCAAACAACCTCCTCTCACCCACCCAGTGTGGGTTCCGTCGACAGCACTCCACCATAGACCACCTAATTCATCTTGAAACATCTATCAGAGAGGCCTTTCTCAACCGCCAACACCTTGTATCGATATTCTTTGACATAGAGAAGGCTTACGACACAACATGGAGGTATGGCGTTTTGGGAGACCTCCATACATATGGGTTACGTGGCCATCTACCCATGTTTATAAAAAAAAATTTAATGGACAGGAGATTCCTAGTTTGTGTGGGTTCGACACTTTCCCTTTCTTTTGTACAGGAACTTGGAGTCCCTCAAGGTTGTGTATTGAGTGTCACACTCTTCAGTATAAAGATAAATGCCATCACTGAACAACTCCCTCTCACTTTTACGAATGGGCTGTATGTCGATGACTTTCACATCTCATGTCAGTCGTCAAACATGAGATATATTGAGCGGCAACTACAAACTGCCCTCAATCGTGTACGGAAGTGGGCTCTTGCGAATGGCTTTAATTTCTCTCTTTCCAAAACTGTATGCATGCACTTTTGCCGTCAACGAGGTATTCACCCTGATCCTGAACTTCATATCGGTGAAGTTTTGCTGCCAGTGGTCTCGGAGACAAAGTTCTTGGGGCTTATCTTTGATCGTAAACTGACCTTTATATCACACTTAAAGCAGCTTCGGGTCAAATGCACAAGATCACTGAACATCCTCTGTGTCCTCTCTTCTACCAGTTGGGGGGCAGATCGCCGTTCAATGTTAAAGATATATCGTGCACTTATTAGATCGAAACTTGACTATGGATCAATGGTCTATGGCTCTGCCAGACCCTCGGCCTTAAAGATACTGAACCCCATTCATCACCAAGGACTTCGACTCTGCACTGGAGCTTTCCGTACCTCTCCAGTTCAAAGCATATACATTGAATCTCATGAACCTCCTCTACACCTACGCCGTTTGCAACTGTCTTTACAATATACTTCTAAACTTCGTTCCTTACCAAAGCATCCCACCTGGGAATGTGTTTTCCTTCCTCGGTGGGCAGTACTTTTTCAGAACAGACGATCTGTCATTGCTCCGTTTGGCCTTCGCATCCGGGCACAATTGGATGAATTGGGTCTGTCCTTGGATAACATTGCAGATTCCACAGGTCGACGCATCCCACCATGGCTTATTACAGCCCCCAAGTGTGATCTTTCTTTCAATCACCTAAAAAAGGCAGATACTCCAGACTGGAAGTACCGTCTTTTATTCAATGAATATCTTTCAAACAATCATTCAGTTCCCATTTATACAGATGGTTCCAAATCAGGTAATTCAGTGGGCTCTGCTATGGTTTGCTATGGGTCAGTAGTTGCACGCAGAATCCCCTCTACAGCTTCTGTGTTCGCTGCTGAACTGTATGCCATATCTCTTGCCCTTGATCATATTGCAGCTGAGCAGTACTCCAACTGCACTATTTATACTGACTCGCTTAGTTCTATACTTGCCTTTGAATCACTTCACATTAGCTCACATCCTATTCTCGCAGATATTCGAAACCGACTGGCTCATTTCTCATTAGCAGCTACTTCAATCCACTTTTTCTGGATACCAGGCCATGTTGGTATTCATGGGAACGAGCTTGCAGACATGGCAGCTAAATATGTTTGCCTCAGCACCATCACCCCTATGCCTATTTCGTACATGGACTACGGTGTTCTCTTCAAGGCTTGGTTCCGTGCCTGTTGGCAGTCCACTTGGAGTGAACAGCGCGACAATAAACTTTTTCAAATCAAACCCAAAATTGGAGTTTGGCCATCTAGCTTCCGTAAAGTTTGGAGGGAAGAAGTTGTTCTCACTAGGCTACGCATTGGTCACAGTTTTTTAACTCATCATTTTCTTTTATCTGGAACTGATGCACCAATGTGTAGTTTGTGTAACACTGAAATCACTATCAGCCACGTTTTACTTTCTTGCCATCTTTACAATTCTCAACGACGGCAATACTTTTAAACATATTTTTTCCCAGGGTCAATCTGTAACATTGGACAGAGTTATTGATGATGGTGACTCTGTCCACCTTAATAATGTTTTTAATTTTTTAATGGGCGTTAATCTTTTTAATCTCATTTAAATGTGGTATATTTATTTATTACACCTTTTTAATTGTGGCTCCTTTTTTACAGTTTTATTCTCTCTTATTCAATGTGACATTAAACAATGGCCAGAACATTAAATAACTCGAGACCAAGACTGGAAAGGCCAACTTCAGGTGACTAACGCTTCTGTTTGAACTACTTGTTAGTCTTCCTGGTGAGTTACTATTATACTTTCACTGCATATCATTTCACACTTTTACAACCTTTTTGTACTGGCCATATTGACTCATAACCCGGAACCAGGACGGAAAGACCAACTTCAGGTGGCTGACGGTGGTTTATATACTACCTGTTTTAGTCTTCCTGGCGGGTTATGATCATTCCCATTCTGCTACAGGTTGTCCTTTACAACTTTGTTGACTGGATGTCGACATTGGTTTTTGCACCATTTCCTGTTTTAATTGCCATTTTGCTTTTATCTTCAATTACCTTTACACATTTTCCTCCATTTACTTGACTTTTATCTTTTTACTGGACATTTGGCTACTCTTTATTACGATTTTGCTGAGTGTCTTTTAAAACTTTTATTCCATTACATTTTGATAATAGCTACTATGACACATAACCCGGAACCAGGACTGGAAAGGCCAACTTCAGGTGACTGACGGTGGTTCTTGAACTTGTTCGTTAGTCTTCCTGGAGGGTTATGATCATTATTATTATGCTATGAGTAAATAGTTTATAACTTTGAAGACTGAATGTCACCATTGGTTTTTACACCATTTTCTGTTTTAATTGCTGTTTTGTTATTACCTTCATTTACTTTTACAAATTTTACTCCATTTATGTGACTTTTCTCTTTTTACTGAACATTTGGCTACTCATTGTTGTGATTTTACTGTGTGTCCTATAATACTTCTATTATTTTACATTTTGATACTGGTCGCTGTGACACATAACCCAGAACCAGGACTGGAAAGACCAACTTCAGGTGACTGACGGTGGGTCTTGTACCTGCCTGTTAGTCTTCCTGGCGGGTTATGATTATATCTTTTTGATAGAGTAAATACCTTTCAACTTCTATCTTAATGTTGTAGACTAGGTGTCAACATTGGTTTTATACTTCTTTGTTTTACCTTCATTTCCATTTATGTCTTTTACTACATTTTTACCGGTTGTTTGGCGCAGATAGCCTCGTTGCTTTGTGCCATAAAACACTAAATCAATCAATCATTTCTTATTCTTTTCCACAGTTCCCAGTGTACTGCATGCTAACTGTCATATCACTTCTCACTATATATATCCCTTTACATTCACATCTTGGAAGCACAGTTGTTAGTTTACAGATTTACAATGCTAAATTCAGGAATTTGATTCTCCTCAGACTAGGCTCAGCAGATAGACCAATGTGGCTTTGCTATAAGAAAAACACACCCTTTACCTTCTATGACCATTGAACGAAATCTTAGAAAGGGAATGTGAAACATTCTGTAGATGATTATGGAAAAGGCTAATACTAGAAGAGTCCCTGTGCACTTCCCTGGCTTGCATGTGGCAACTTTCCAAAATAGGTTTCATGATAACCCATTGTACTTTCCCCAGTAAAAGGCATTTGCATTGATTAGATTTGATTGATTCCAGGCATTTCTCTAGTGTTTACCTAATGTGAATTGCCACCATCTTTGAGTGAAGCACAAAAACATTTGCTCTTCTCATTTTCAAGCCACTGAGGTGATTGACTATGAGAGTTGCTCATTGGTAGTATAGTCCCTACAGAGATCCTGGTGGTTTTGACCAGCCTAATGGGTCAAAATGTTTTCTCTGGAAGGTATGAAGAAATCTTGATCTTTGTTTCTCTATATATATGGTGAGTAAATTGTACAGCAGAATACAAATGAAACCTCATTATTGCTTTAGCCATACTACATCTCTCATCCATCCACTCTTTTGTATGCAAATACATGTTTGATCATGTATGTTTTCTGCCCATCCTTGCAACACATTAACTCATTTTGTCCCTTCTCCTTTCATACTTCCCTCCAGTTGAAGAGTGTACCCTGTTGGAGAAGGATGCATTCTCCCACAAGTTGTACTTCTCTACTAAGCCCTCATTAAGGGGTTTCATGCTCCATGGGCTTTCCACTTTTGATGCCTTCTCTTAAGGGAGCTCATATAGGTTTTTTTCATTTGCACTAGCTCTTCCACCACATGAGAGTGACATTCTAGCTGCTGTTTGCAAAATAATAAGTGGATCATTTTGGAAATTAACATTTTCTTTACTTGAAGTATCTTCAACAGATACTCTCTTCACACCTTTCCACCCTTCCTCTCCACTGCTGGTGCACATTACAATTGCCTGGTCTAAGAGTGAAGTTGATTTCAAGTGCATGTGCTAATGGGTTCCTAATGTGTATGATTAATGTGTCATCTTTCATTTGGGAGAGGACTGCGGTCACTTGACAATCATATCATGTATTAACAAAGTTTTGATTAAAACATAATTTATGTGGCAATAGTTTAAGGTTAGTGATGTGTGCAAAATCTCAACAGCAGTTGCATGAAAAATAGCTACTGCATGCTGAGAGGAAGTATCCATTAGCAATACATTTTCAAGTCAGAAAAATATTAATTTATGGTATGGAGGGGTGGTTCTTGACACCCTCGTTCTCTCTCTGGAGTTCCTTGTGAAAACTTTTTTTTTCCCTGTGATATTTTGTATTTGAATGCACAGAGTTCTTAAAGTATAAAAGCAGGGCTGTTTATTTAAAGTAATTAAAACAGTTATCTGCCAAGAATGCTTTGGTATGAGGTTAGATACTTAAGAGTTTTAAATAAATCCAATAACCATGCAATGACTGCAAGGTTAAATCTGTTCCATAACATACGATACCCACCAAACATTTTTAGTATGACAGACACTGAACCAAAGTGGTCTGATCAGAAATGACAAACGGATAGACTTATCTAGTAAAAGACATCAGTTCTAGAGTAGAGATGTCTTCAATATCTGGATGTTATAGACAAGTATTAAAATAATAACAGGATTAGTAACAGTGCATGAGTGTTTACAAACAAATGAAAAATAATTCATACACAGATCCTTAATACTTTTATTGGAACTTTTCAAGACATCCATTTTCAACCCTCTGCTCTTCTGTTGTGTTCTATTTTTTGCCTTTAAAATGAAAATTTTAATGTTATTGTTTAGTAAAACTTTTGAATCTGTCTTTTGTATACATTTTCAATTTGACAAATTGCACTTGGTACTTTGAAAGTGGCATGTTACAAATGTATGTGCATGTCTCTGTGTAAATTAAATATGTTTCAAGAAGTTTAGCAATTATATGTTTGCAAGAACCACTGTTTTTTCTTCTTACAATGAAATTCGTTTAGAAATACTAACAGAAATTTCAATTATATGTATGTTACAGAAACAAACAGTGGTCAGTGAGGGAAGCTTTCTTACAACTCCATAGAAGAGAAAAGTTAGGCTTACCACTGGTTGACAAAAACCTCATAGATCCAAGCAAGATTGAGCTCCCATCTGATGAAGAGTTAGGAGATACTGAAATAATTATATAAATTAATAAAAATGTTAACACACTTGTTAGACAGAGTAGCATGCTGATATAACCTTTGCATCTGGATTGTAGATAAAGTAGAATTTTGTAGTTATTCTAAATGGTACATTAAACTGTGTTTATTACAGAGGGTGGCTGTAGTTTTGTGCTTCTTTTGTTATTTTCTTTTTCTATAGGATAGGATGGAAACTAGTGTATATATAATATATATATGTGTGTGCATGTGAAACGAAAAAGTAATGTATGTTTCTCAATGTTTTCTTGCTTCACAACATGTATCACATCATATGAGAAACCAGGTGCAACATAGAAAATTAATGAAAAGTACCAGTTAGATAAAAAAGAAAAAGTTAACAGTTATGTTGAAATTTTTGATGCAATATTACTAAGGCATATTGCCAGAATTATTTTTTGTTGCAATGTATTGCATCAAATCTTTGCTTACCAAGATAATTTTGACTAGTCTTTGATTGCTTAGGTATTGTTTAGGCAGATCATAAAGCTTTATCCAGTCAGAAAGACTAGTGTTATAACAATTAAGGTGTTGATGGCTCTAGTGTTGGTTGTATTTAATGGAGATATTTTGATAGCTTGGCCTCAAAGAATATGATAGGCAAGATAAAACTTGTCAGTGTGCCTAGTGACTGTTTGAAAAACTTGAATTATAGTGTAATATAGGGATAATCTATATATATATATATATATATATATATATATACACACACACACACACACACACACATTCCAAGACAAAGTTGTTATACGTTTACCTTTAATGCCATTCATACTTCTTCCATTAATATGTAATGTTTATTACTAAGTTTCATGATTGTTTAAGCTGTAAATAGAACTTGATTTTGACACACTTGTCTCAAAATAAAAACAGTTGGAAGACAATGTTTAACTTGTGCTTAAATTGGCAATAAAGTACATAACCAGGTAATTCAAGTACTTGTTATGGTAAATCATTTGGGTATAAAATGTTTCAAAATGTTAAATATGACAAAATATGGGAAAAGTAGTAGTAGTGATAGCAGCTACAAAGAGACAGTTCAAACAGTCCTACATTATTGATTTGACATATAGATTGAAATTCAGAGTTTAAGCAATAGTCTGTTTAATTTACATAAGGAAGGCTCAGGGTACATATTGTGTTTAATAGGAAAGCACTGTTTTCAAATTTATAATTATATTGAATCGGGCTGAGTAATTCAGTGTCGTGGCTGTAAACTTTAATATCAGTTACCTTCTGAAACTAGAAAAGTTAGTAACAGAAAATTTTAAAATGTCATCTGTATTACTGATTTATATATGCAATGACCATTATTCCATATAAACAAAATAAATTACATTCATGGCAAACAATAATGCATTTAACTGGCAGCAGACATAGTATGAGCTGTTAGATTCACTAGTATATTTTAGTGCATTTTAAGGTACTGAAATTTAATTTTAATGAATTTATTGTACTTCTAAAAATAAAGAGGGGGAGGGATAAATTAGTTGTAGAATGTGTCATTATTGAATTTTCTGTTTAATTAGAAAATCATCGACTGTACTCTGATGTTTTAAATCCATCAGTTAAAAGATGATTTGTGTAATTTATTTATTTGTTGAAAGGAAGGTAGCATCTCCTAAAAATATATACACACATCTGAAGAATATTGATAGTTTGATGTGAAGTTATCATGCAACTAATGATGCCATTCTTGGTGGAAATTTTTCCTCCAAGTGATTGTGCTGAATTCTCAGCCCCACTGAAACTATAGTCCAAGTAAATTTGGAGTACATGGACACCCTGAACAAGTTAAGACCAGAAGTATTGCACATATTTTGGGACAAGAAAGCACAACACTGGAAAACATGTTGATGGTTAGAATTATGGAGCAAGATAGATACCTAGCCTTTAGCCATGCACATTCCTAAATAAATGGACGTGATCACAAATTGGTCATGTTGGAACAGCTGCATGAGAAGACTGAATGATTTGGCTGAAGGACAACGTGAAGTATTGGCTAATGGAAAGATTTCATGTTTACTATACAGGCTTGGTGATATTATCAAAAATTTGGTTGGGAGAATTACATGTAAGGTGAAAATAAAGTGTAAGTAACTTAAAAATTAATGTAACTAATTCTTTGTATTATACTGACAGAGTAACATAAATATGAACACACCATCACAGGCACAGTTAATTCAAACCTATAATGATTAAGTTGAAAGTAGAGTACTCCCCATTAAACAAAAATGCAAATGAAAAGATGTATGGTCATAAGTTCCACACAGGTTACTGTACAATTCATTTTTATAAACAAAACTACAATGACAAGGGCAATAAATGTTTACTGTTTGGGATGTACTAATAGTCATTTAATACTTGAATGTTTCAGAATGTTCATATTCCATTTTTAACAAGCTATAATAAACATTATAAAAGCTAAGATACAAATATTTCTGAAATTATATCACTACAAGTTAGTAAGTGAGGTGTAAGCTTTGGTGCAGTGAAGTTTTTTGTAAACTTTTTGCTGGTATGTTAATGTGTACTGCAATAACATTCTTTGAAACTACTTGGTTGGCATCCCAGTTTGCATATTTGTACTGCAGTAAAGTTATTTTCAAGTATTTTATAATGCCAATTTGTACTGCTAATAAGATTTATTTATTTAATTTGGTTTTCTTTCATTTTGCCCCCCAGTGGTTCAGCGGTATGTCTGCGGACTTACACGCTAAAATCCGGGTTTCGATACCCGTGGTGGGCAGAGCACAGATAGCCCATTGTGTAGCTTTGTGCTTGATTCTAAACAACAACAACAACTTCTTTCATTTTGTATATGGTCTACAGTGAAGCAGTGTAAGTAATATATTTGTCTTTTCTGCAGTTGAAACATATTTTGTAATGGGATTTTTATCAATATTTATTGGTTTCTGTGTAATACAATGCTAAAGTGTACTGCAATTAAGCTTTTTCTAAATATTTTGATGATTTTATTTGTCTGCTAATGTGTACTGCAATAAAGATCCTTGCAATTAAACTGTTAGCTTTTCTTCATGCATGTTAGTACTGCAATGAGGTTGTTTGTAAGTAATGTGTTAGATTCTTGACAATGTCAGTGTATTATTGTAAGTAATGTGTTAGATTCTTGACAATGTCAGTGTACTATTGTAAGTAATGTGTTGGTTTTACTAGAGTCTCAAAGAGTAGTGTAGTGAGGCTCAATTTAAACATTTTGCTAATTGTTGACCTGTACTGCAATGAAGCTGATATTTACTACTTTGTTAGCTTTCTTACTTGGTTGGATACCTGTACTGCAATGAATCTTTTTGTAACTGCTTTGTTGGTTTCCATATTTATGGGTTAATTATGTGTTGTTTTTTCACATTTTGTTGACTTCCATGCAGTGAAAATGAGATTCATTTTGTAGGTTTTTGTCACCTTGCTGTGCACACATACTGAGATCAACCTGTAACAGATGGGCACATAGGGTAGTCATTAGAGATCGACTTTACCCTCAGTCAAAATATATTTATATCAAATCCAAGTATACAGCCACAAGTGGAGTACCTAAGTCTCTAACTCGGTGAAGTTTACAAATAGAATAAAAAAATGACTGTGAGACTTAAGTTCAAACACAACAAAACTTTAATTCACCATATAAAGATACACGGCCACATCAAAATAACTGAAAGCATCTTGAAACAAATTATTATCAAATTTATCAATTCTGTAATTGTTCTTCCATTAAATTTTCCATAACATCCATTAAATCACTCAATACTACCGTAAGTTACCAACTGGCACACTGATTGAAATTGCTCATTCATATATTAGTGTTAAACATTGCACAGTCAATCTGAATTATGTTATTCGTTTCTAAGGAAGAGACAGCAGTAATTTACTTTCTTACAGTTAAAGCAAGAAAGGTTATGTACTTGCAGCATGGTTGTAAACATGTTTATCTTTTCAGTTCTGAAAAAAGAGACTTCTAAACTTGTGAGAACTAACTTTTCTGGTCTAAAAAGTGGGTTTTTACACTAATGCTTTTCATATCCTTACGTCTTTCCAAATAAAAGTACATATCTACCTGCAAGTAGATCTGACTCTTAAATGGTTAAATTTTTTTGCAAACTCGTGATTCTCAGAACCAGAAACAAAACTGCTTTAATAATTGGTTATAACTGAAGACGGTAAATTTATTGTTATTTTCTTTTATCTCTCACATTTTTTACATGGACACTACACCAAAGCTCCGATTCAGCCTCGTTTTTAGTAAATATGTCTATGTGAACTCTTCTTATGGCTTTCCTTCTACTACAATGGCGTCAGTCTATAGATAGCACTTTGTAACCAATTTTTTGCCTTCTCTGCAGTTGCAACGTGTAATGCAGCGAGGCTTTTTGTAAATGCTTCCCTGCAGTACGAACAAGTAGTGAATTGTAAAAGTTCTGTAGCAATTTCGTTGGTTTCTATGCAGGACCAATGTTTCACGATAACGAGAAACTCATTTGAATCGAAAATGTATTCTCAAGACGGCTGATATGGGTATTAAAACTTTAAAATAATTTTGTTCTGTACTTTATTTTAATTAAAGTTTTAATATCCATACCAGCCGTCTTGAGAGTATCAATGTTTATTATAGTGGTTTGGTTTTTTGAAATTTCGTACAAAGCTAATCGAGGGCTATCTGTGCTAACCGTCCCTAATTTAGTAGTGTAAGACTAGAGGGAAGGCAGCTAGTCATCACCACCCACCGTCAACTCTTGGGCTACTCTTTAACCAACGAAAAGTGGGATTGACCGTCACATTATAACGCCCCCACGGCTGGGAAGGCGAGCATGTTTGACGCTGGCGCGGACCCGCGACCCTCGGATTACGACTCGCGCGCTTTACGCGCTTGGCCATGCCGGACCATTTATTATAGTAAAACTGTTTTAATTATGATTTTGACTTCACTGCAGTGAAGCACTTTGTAAAACCATGTTGGCTTCCTTATAGTGCCGATATTTATTGCAGTGAATCTGTTTGTATGCATTTTCTCGGCTACACTGCATGGTTAATTTATACTCTTTATACGAGTTTCCAACTATTTTAGTGGCTTGCTTTTAATGTTCTATAATATGTTGGCGTTCCTGCACTACCAAAGTACTCTGTATCTAAACTGTTTGTGAGTAGTGTGGTCGACTTTAGTGAAGCGTTTGGATGATTTATTGTTGGTTTCCGTGCAGTGCTAACGTGTTCTGCAGTGAAGATTTTTGCAATTTTTTTTCATTTTATCCTTTTAGTGCCAACATGTGTACTGCACTAGCGCTGTTTGTAACTTATTTGTTGGCTTCCTTGCTTGCAAATTGTACTGCAGTGAAGCCTTTTCTCGCAACTGTTTTGATTTCCATGTATTAAGTCATCCCATGAGTTATATCCGAAAATATAATACAGAAAGTGCATCATCATTTCTTTGTAGAAAACTTTAATGATTAAAATATATAGTAAAACTTTTATAAAAATGTTGAGACAAATAAAGAAAACTAACCTAACTCCACTTTGTCAAATAATTAATCAAATAAAACTTTTATGAAGATGGATGTGTCTGAGGAGCATATTAGGCATATAATACTTTATGAGTTTAAAAAAGGCAATAGTGCAGCAGAAACTACACGAAACATTCAAAATGTTTATGGTGCGGAGTCTCTCAATGAAAGTAAACGTCGAAGGTGGTTTCAAAGGTTCAGATCAGGTGACTACAGCTTAAATGATGTGCCACGTTTAGGTCGTCCTGTTGAGTTTAATGGTCACTTACTGCTGGCTGCACTTGATTAAGATTGTACTGCAAAAGTTGAAGAACTAGAACAGAAGTTTAATTCAACATATTTAACAGTTCACCGACATCTACAACAGCTTGAAAAGGTGTAAAAACTTGGAAAATGGGTCCCCCATGATTTGACAGAAGCCAACCTAAGAGCAACTCTTGTGAATGTAACTCACCTTTTTTGGACAAGTTAGTGACTGGGAATGAAAAATGGATATTTTATAAAAATGCTAGGTGCCGCAGACAATGGCTCTCTGCAGATAAACTGGCTAAAGCACAGCCCAAAATGGACCTCCACCCTAGGAAAGTCTTATTAAGCGTTTGGTGGGATATTGTTAGTGTGATCCACTTTGAGTTCCTGCTACTCAATGTAACAATTACATCAACATTTTATTGTCAACAGTTAGAGTGCTTAAATGTTACACTGAAAGAAAAAAGGCCTGATTTGATCAATCATAAAGGTTATGTTACACAAAGATAATGCACGGCCCCATACAGCAAGGATCACATCTGCAAAGATTGAAGAGCTGGACTGGGAAAACTTCCACATTTTTCTTATTCTCCAGATGTTGTCTCATCTTACTGACATTTATTCCGAAGTTTGCAGAACTATCTTGGTGGAAAATAGCTTAGAACACATGAAGATGTCAAAAGTACCCTCTCTACATTGTTATCCTCCAAACCCTAAGAATTTTATAGAAGTGGCATTCAGAACATTGTGAATCGTTGGCAGGAAGTAATTAATAATAATAATATTAAATAACATTAAAATTGTTTGAAATCTTTTCTCTTTTTCTGAATCTAAAATCATATATTACGTAAAGGATGACCTAACAGTTTCAATCAGTGCTGCTTGTTTGTTTGTTTTGAATTTCGCACAAAGCTACTCGAGGGCTATTTGTGCTAGCTGCCCCTAATTTAGCAGTGTAAGTCACATTATAACGCCCCCATGGCTAAAAAGGCGAGCATGTTTGGCGCGACGGGGATGCGAACCCGCGACCCTCAGATTACGAGTCGCACGCCTTAACCCACGTGGCCATGCCGGGTCATCAGTGCTGTTATAAAGATATTTATGTTATGTTTATGTCTCATATTCGGCTACAAAGGACGTACAAGCGGATGTGTTCGAAGTCTAGGAAATATTCATTGCAAATGAGTAATATAAATTACCAAAGTAAAATTCGAGTTTGTTATTCATATCTAAATGTAGATACAAACACCAACTTTCCTTATTTACAAATTCTGATGTGAATAGAGACTATTCATTTTTAATATATTTGCTACCGTCACTTGAAGAAAAACACAGACAACCTAAAGCAAAGTAAATAATACACTTGTCTTGTTATATTTATAAATACAGGAATGGCGTGTGTTGTAGCTTATCGAAAATGTTTCCTTGCAAAATCAATCCAGGTTACGTTTGTAACCAGGTATTTTGTAACAAGTTTACGAGTCGTATGTAGACTAACAACTAATAACATACGTGATTTTATAAGAAGTTGACTTTGTAAAATTTTATAAGCCACGATAGTTGATTTTTAGCGCTATAACGGTATTATTTATAGACTGCGAGATTTTACAGACATATTATGGCATATAATATGTTTACCTGACGTTTCACACGTCCAAGTAACGAAAACTTCCTCCACATAATGTTAGCTATAAAATGTTTGTCCGGAGATTATGTTAAACGAAATTATTTACTCGTGCTTTATATACAATGACTAATAAAATTCCTCTCGATCAGCGGAAGTGTATATAATAACACTGATTGAAATATCGTGAGCTTGACAGGATAACCAACATAAAAAATTAATACAAAGCTTTCTTATGTTACTCAATTTCCGGACATTCTGCAAATCATATACGTTTCTGGCACGCAAAAGGTGCTTGTCGTACACGAATACATGTCAAATATATATGATACACCCTTGTGCAAATTAATTGAAACAAAACGGAAAATAAAGATTTTTTAATTTTTTGCGTTTTATTTCTGAGAATCCAAAAATTACTCACAAATTAATACATGATATGACCGCCTTTATTTTTCAGAAAATCATTATTTCGCTTTGGCATCGAGTTCACGAGTTGACTGCAATCTTTATTAATTTTTGGATCGCGGTACCACACCTCAATTATGGCCTTAATTAGCTTATCTTTCGTAGTACAGTCTTTTCCCCGAAGTCTTTCTTTACAAATCGCCCAAAGATTTTCAATAGGATTTAAGTCCGGAGAGTTTCCAGACCAGTCCAGCACCTTTATTCACGTTGTAGTCATAAAATTCTTCACAAGTTTTGAAGTGTAGCACGGACCCAGATCTTGGTGAAAAATGCCAGATTCATCTGGAAATCTCTTTTTCAGTTCTGGAACGACTCTTCTCTGCAAAACTTCGATGTACTGTGGTTTTCGCATCATACCTTCTAAACCTTCGATGCCATAGTAGCTGATAAAGCCCCGAAACATTTTCTTCAAGGGATATTTTACGAACTGATTGATGTTAGATTCTCGAAGTTTCTCACCTAAAGATCTGCGAACATGCAGACTTCTTTGACCCTGTACGAAGAAATGAGTCTTGTCACTGAATAACACCTTCCTCCATTGTTCTTGCGTTCAGTTCTTGTATTTAGACCCAACTGATACCGTTTTTTTCTTCATCGAGTTGGTAAGAAGTTGTTTTTTGACTGGTCTCCTTGCCTTTTAATGTAATTTTGAATCACGTAATATTTCTCAAAATTTCGTCATATATCCCAAAACTAGATCAACCGTACTGCATAACACAGATAATGATGCCGTCTGTGTAAAAATATGACTAAGGAAATCAGCGGGTCCAGCGAGCCTACACCGGCCGCCATGCTGAAAATATTGTAAAATGACCATTTGTTTCACATAATTTGCACAAGGGTGTATCAACAGATGTTGATAAAGTATAACACATACATTGTATATACATTCAAGAGTTTACTTCTTCTATTCTATTTATTTTTAAGGCATATCACGCAGACATGTGACATTAGATTAAATACCCAATGTCTCCACCTTTAAAGACTTAATAATAATGTGGTAAAAATCAAGCGCTCTTATTAACTGAGTAATACGGATGAACTTTTTGTTGGTTAGATAATAATTAACTGCATATAAACAATCCGTGAACTGTACATCAGTTACAAAGCTTACGCCCTCCTGTTCAACAGTAGGCTTAGAGGGCTTATAAAGCAAATATTAGGAGTAAAATTTCTGCAGTGGCAACTTTGCTTTGAATATTGCAAGAAATTAATAAAAAGCTAAAAATACAGAATATATTTGCAAATATCACGAACAACAAACAAAACTTACAAATATGTTTGGCTTATACTACATGAGTTTAAGCAGAGATTCAGTATATAACTACTGTTATTAGCGTACTATGTATGCGTTGGTGTTGCATTGTTTAGTTGAGCTATATTCATATTATCAATAAAATGAATTATTTTTTCTTCTATTTACTTGGTTATTTTGCGTCCATAGTTTTGTGTTTGTTATTCAAATCTATGGAAATGAAGTTCATGTTGTGAGACTTTACATTGCTTAGATAATCTCAGTCTATTGACTTTATTGGGTAACAATTCAGTTATGCTACTATGGATACATAATGTTTAAAATCAATCAACTGTTATAGATTGTTTATTACTATTGATTTGTATTTCATACAGGGCCGAATTAAGGGCAACTGATACCCTAAGCATATTCTAACAATGGTGGCCCCTCCATTGCTTAACTGACAAGACATTAAGACTCAGTAAGTGCTGAAAGTTAAATAAAAGTTTGAAAATTTATAATTCTTCTTCAGTTTTCTTCCAGGTCAAACCTCATAACTATATTAAATAAATACTTTTTTATTTTATTTATTTAAAAAATTAAGCTTGGATTAAAATCAAGCAAAATTTAGAAATGATGAGTGAAATTACTTCTTTAATTAATGATAATTAAAAAGAATTATTTTTACTGTACATTTGTTTAAACTTTGAGTTGACAATTTTCACTTTGATGTTCACAAAAATTTACTCAAAACCCTTTCATCCAAAAATTTTTCATTTTGAACTTAAAACCCTGTAAGCAAATTATTTACTCATACCATAATATTTCTTTAGATTCTGAAAAAAATTTCTTCTAGATTTTCTAATTGTAAAGTATTTTATCTGGTCTTCAAAACTAACTTGGCGTAACAAATCTGCTTCAATACTTAGCTGAGATAAGGCATCCTGCCTGTCTTGTCGCATAGTTGTTCTGTTGAGAATTTTAATGTGCTTCAGTTGAGAAAGTGAACGCTCATCTGTGTAATTTGCGACCATTAATGTCAAAAATATATGCAATGCAATGTCACCATTTGGAAACGCACACTCAATTTTGTCTTCTGAAATTATTTTATAAAGTTCAGCATGGCCTAATCTAGTTTTTACAGCTTTTGTTGCACTGAACTTATGGCGCACACATGAATGAAACTGCTGAAGCTCGGCAGAGATATTAGTGTCCAATTCCTCTGGGTATTAGCTTTGGGGAACACTGAGAATACCTTTCAATTTCAGCAGATGAACTGACATCATTTGTCACATCAATTAAGAAAGAAAATCTGTTTGTTGTGTCTTTGCACACCTCTCCTCTTCTTCTCATCTAGGTTTATAGTTTGTCAACAATTGTGCAGAAGGTTGTGATACGAAATTTATCTCTGGCATTCAGATCTACTTCTTAAGCATCTCCGTCATTGAGTACCTTCTTTCTGACACGTTTGCGAGTTTGAACTGCATTGTAGTCAACATCTGGTAGTATTTCCTTTGCAACTGTTTCAAATTTTTTCAAAGGCTTCCCTTAAAGAGGGCCCCGCATGGCCTAACGTGTTAAGGCGTGCGCTTCGTAATCTGAGGGTCGCGGGTTAGCGCCCGAGTCGCGCCAAACATGCTCGCCCTCCCAGCCATGGGGGCGTTATAATGTGACGGTCAATCCCACTATTCGTTGGTAAAAATAGTAGCCCAAGAGTTGGAAGTGGGTGGTAATGACTAGTCGCCTTCCCTCTAGTCTTTGACACTACTAAATTAGGGACGGCTATCACAGATGTTAGTACAGAGTCTCAGTGAGTAGTGCTTCTTTCATGACGACCTGCCCCCCAGTGGCTCAGCGGTATGTCTGCGACTTACACGCTAAAATCCGGGTTTCGATACCCGTGGTGGGCAGAGCACAGATAGCCCATTGTGTAGCTTTATGCTTAATTTAAAAAAAAACAAAAAACAAATTCATGACGACCAATTACAATAGTATTTCGCCAGTCACTGAACCCTTCTCTTTCAACAAAGCGCGAGGAAAATGTTAGGGCAAAAAGTTTACAAACAAAGAAGTAAACTGACCTTGTTGATGGTGAATATAATAACCACTCTCTCTTGTATTCCTCACCATTGGCTTTTACCCCAAATAAAAGTTTTTGTGAACAGTATCTTGTTGGTGTGCCACTATTGAAAGTCCAGCAAGATTTGTCAATTAGTCCATTGTGATGTTGAAAATCAGTGGATCCACAAGTAATCCAATAAACCACATCATCAGCAGAGAACTTGAGCTACAACCCTGGATCTTTTGCATAGTTTCTTCATCTTTTGTAGACTGAAGCATTTTACTATAGTCCAATAGATTTTCATTTTCATCAATTATTTCAACTTCAAACTGTTTTGCAGAGCAACTTACATTAACATTAACACTATATATCAGGAGAATTTGCAGGGAAAGTGTGTTCAATTGTGAGTCTTGTGCCAGTTGAGCCAGTCTGTGACACCTCAACGTCATCGTGATATTCTGACCTTAAAGTGGACAAAGTGGTACTTGTGGTTTGGAGCTTGGTTCAACTTTAATCTTGTCAGAGTCAGATGCAGTACAAGTGACTTCTGATGGCAGAGATAAGTTTTGATTTGGAAGATCACGTTGTGTAAGTTGAGTAAAAAAAGTAGTCAGCTTTGTTGGTTCTTTTTACCAGTTTTCTCTTTTGTTCACCACTTAATTGAACACATTTCATCTCACAGTCTACAAAATATAGAAACAAAAATAATAAAAAACAAGAAAATATGAATCATATATAGTTATAATGATTGCAAAAACGTTGGTACGACAGTGAAAAATACTAAACTCTTGGTCTACATTTAGACAAAGACTGTCAGAAAGTTATCCTAGGACTTAGGTCTATCAGTACATAAACATGAATTCATAAATACCTTTATCGAGTTGCTGCATTCTGATTGGTTGAAAAGCATTTGAGACTGGCTTCAATACATTTTAGGAGAATTAGTTTTCAGTCATTGCAAATGTTTTATTAAGGTTGTTGCAATGGTAGCTGTATGCAAGAAGCAATGTCAGTGGTAATATGCAAATCCATTGTAAGCCAAAAGATATTTCAAAAATAATTTGTGATCAACAACACATACTGTAGTAACTTATACACAAAGTGATCATTCTATACTGCTAAACATGCATAACATATTATCAATTATAAAATGTACTGCACGTTGAACTACTAAATACTGGATTAGGCCTAGGCTAGAGTTCCTTAATCCTAATCAAATATCTGAAGAATGAGTTGTAACCTCAACTCTGAGCTCACATTTGACCGAGGGACTTCAAATGAGCCAACAGACCATACATCAACAAAATAAGCATATGTCTGAAACCTCATCTGCATGCCAGAAGGTGAAGGCAAATTCAAAACGACGGCCTTGAATTGGGAATAGTCCACTTCGTTATTACAGGCTACAGTAGCGTTTCCAGTGTACTTACACTAAACTAATTACAGTATTTAGACCTGAAGTTACTGTCACTCATTCTCAAATAACAACACAAATGTTAGGCCTGATGCTAATGCCTTGCAACTTAGGCCACTAATGTTAAGGCTAGTTAGCACCCAGTACTAATCTTGCTCACATGAACTTGTTCAATTCACGCACTTTTTCAGACCATCTTAAATTGATTTTGTTGATTTGTCGGCTTTTTACAGTATATTTGTAAGACCATTGTGCCACAATGCTCTACTACTACCAATAGTATTTCTGCCCAGTGCTCTGAATGTCAAAGTGAAGAAATTCAACCAAGCGCGGGTAAACGGCGGGAGTAACTATGACTCTCTTACCAGTCTTGCCAGATTTCATGTCCATCCACATTTCGTCAGACTTGTGGAGGACATGTATGAAGGTGGTACAACAACATTTATGGTTGGTATGGAGCATACCAAACCTATTCGCCTCCTCAGAGGCGTGAAGCAAGGGGACACCATGTCCCCTATTTTTTTCAACATTGCCCTGGATCCTCTCATCCGCAAGATCGAAAAGGTTGGCCGAGGCATATCGCTAAACAAGAAACTGGATCCAGTTTCTACCTTGGCGTATGCTGATGATATGGCAGTGCTGGCACAAGATTATGCCAGCCTCCAGGAAATGTTGAACACCGTGAACGATTACTGTTTGGGTAACAGCCTCTCACTGAACATCTCGAAGAGTGCCGGCATGCTAATTAAGGGGTCCAGAAAGACCTTTACAGTCAATAACTGCTCACCATGGACAGTTAATGGCAAAGGACTCCCGATGATCTGACCCGAACAACCTTACCGTTACTTAGGAGCCAATGTCTGTCCATGGACTAGGGTGTACAGCGAGCCTGTAACTCCTCTCCTCGAGAGGTGGATAGATAACATCTCGAGGGTACCGCTAAAACCACCTCAGCGTGTTGAGATTCTCAACAGGTTTGCGGTACCCCGGCTCATTTACCAACTCGAATTGGGAGCATCGAGTGGTAAAATGTTAAAAGAAATTGACAACGTAATCAAAAAGGCCGTGAAGAGGTGGTGTTACCTTCCACCTTGCACGACCGACGAGTTACTTTATTCCCGTTACCGAGACAGCGGCCTAGCACTTGTCAAGTTGGAATCTCTAATTCTGCTCTTACGATCAAGACAGGTTTAAGGCATATTCATTCAACGGACAAAACCATTAGATATTTATCTGAAAGTGATAACTTGATTGATAACATTCAAGGAATTGCCTTAAAGGCGGGACTTCCGATCCCTAAGCCCGAACAGACTTTTAAGACATATCATTCTAATTGGAGGGATATGGAAAGGAAGCGCTGGGAAGGTCTTGCCCTGCAAGGGCACGGTGTAAGTCTCTTCAAAGGCTGAAGATCTGCCAACCACTGGTTGCCAAAACCAGTGGGAATGAAGGACCACCACTGGGTGAAGTGTCTTGCCTTGAGGGCAAATGTGTATCCCACTCGAGAAGCCCTCTGTCGAGGGAGCTTGAGTACGAGCAAAGAAGCTGCTAAATGCCAGGGTTGCTCGGCCCCGAGAGAGACCATATGTCATCTTAGTGGACAATGTCCTAAGTTAAAATCTATGAGGATACGGCGTAACAACAAGATCTGTGACCATTTAGTAGCAGAATGTGTAAGTAAAGGGTGGAAAGTACTCAAAGAACCCACCATTGAGGCAAGCAATGGTGAGCGTCGGAGACCGGATCTCATCTTCCACTGTGAGGATAAAGCAGTGGTTGTTCACGTGACGGTCCGATATGAACTCATGTATAGCTCCCTCGAGGAAGCATACAAGTCCAAGGTTGCCCGCTATGAAGAGCTCGCACCACAAATTAAAGATCTAACTGGTGCAACTTCTATTGTTTTCCATAGCTTACCAATTGGTGCCTGGTATTCTGGAAACACGGAAGTACTGGCGGACCAAGACATAAGATCAAAGTATTTTGAAGAATTCTTGTGCCGGCGCACGATGCTGTACACCCTGGATGTGTTGTGGAAGGCAAATGGTGAGGCACACCTCGCCTGGTAAGGCAAGTTACCACCCGCAACACATTACGAAATTGTAAAAACAGCCTCTTGTCAGTTAGAACATTGTAGGTAAAGGATTTATGAGCTTTCACTATCGGCATCTGTCGATATCGTCGACCCTGACGTAAAATTGGGTAATTGTATAATATCGATAGCCAGATGCCTCGTCATCTAATTAGTGACGCGCATGAATGGATTAACGAGATTCCCACTGTCCCTATCTACTATCTAGCGAAACCACAGTCAAGGGGACGGGCTTGGAGAAATCAGGAGAAATCAGAAATTATGTATATACTATATACATAACAACGTTAAGAATCATGTTGTCGTCCATGTCTAAGTTTTACGCAATTTAACCTAACAAGTCGAGTTATCGCCTTTAGACCGCTCCGATCAGTCAATTATTTTCCCTGCTTTTCAGAAATGTGATAGAAACAACTCCCTGCGATTTTTTCTTGTTCTCCAAACTCCAAAGACCCTTGAAAGGAAAAGATTTGAGACGATTCCAGATATTAAGGCAAATGTAACGAAGGAGCTGGAGGACATTACAAAAGAAGCGTACCAGGACTGTTTCAACAAGTGGAAACACCATTGGGATAAGTGTGTGCGTTGGGGAGGAGAGAACTTTGAAGGGGTCCCAGACCTGTAACTTCTAAATAAAGTACATTTTGTTTTATGACGTCAGCCCGCGTATTTTTTGAAAAGCCCTCGTACGATATGAACTCTGAGTAAGTAACCAAATAAGACGAAACACCGGTGAACTGACACCAGACACCCGCAGGTGATGCGTGAGTGAATAAATACCACAAAAACAAAGGCCGATGCGTGACTTAGGGTCCATCAGGGCGGCTGGGATCTACAGATTCAATGCCAGAATTTTGATGTGGGGGAAACGGGAGGACTCCGAAAAAACCCACTTTCACTAGCTGGTGCCAATAATCCAGCTAGTGGCGGTTTAATACTCTTCAAAAGGGAGGGTCACGGAGGCAGAAATATGAGGTTATTACCGTATAACATGATGCATGTTTCATTAATGTGCTGAGGGTGAAGAGAGGTGGTGATTCAATGTGAGACCGGTGAGACCGGAGGGGTCACAGGCGTCACGGGACCTGGTATTTCGAACAGCATGACGTCGGCACATGTTGCTTGTACGGTGTCTAGACTAGAGACGATGGAGAAAGCACGTCTTGCTTGCACGGTGTAAAATGAAATCGAAAATGGAAATGTGATAGAACACATAATGATCCGAATTTATAGTCGCAAAATAGTTGAATTACAATTAAAACTTATCGTCATTGTCTCTGTGTTTCTGTCTCGGATTGTTCTATCGTCTCATAAAAATATCATCAGACGACCGAGCCAGGGGCATTATGATGTAAGGATAGAATCAAGGAAGAAGTAAGGAGAATATAATTGTGCTCTTCATTTTTGGGTCTAAGAATGGCATATTTGACAACATTTTGTGGATTATTTATAAATGGGGATAAAAACAAGGACACCCTTGCATTTATCCACTGAGTAAATCTCAGTTTCAGATCTTTTTATATTATTACATAATCACAATGTTATACATACATGCCCAAATACTCTTATAGGTTACATGTAACCTGAAAGCTGGCATTGCTACAGTGGCATTCCTTTCTAAATGTTTTCATAGAATGATAAATATTAAAATATGCACTCACACACAAAGGAAATTGATGCAGCAAATTATTTAAAATCAAAAAATTACAGCTCAGAAAAGCTTCAGTGAGAAACACTTATAAAACACACATGAATAATGCAACACTAACGCAAACAAAACTAAAACAAACTAGACAATAACACAAATATGAAACAGAAGCCGAAAAAACAAACTAGCCACGTCTCCATATACATCTCTCACCATTTAGTTTAGCTTATATTTCTGTGGTATTATGCTCTTATTTTTCTGTATATATGACTGAATAAAACAGTAAAAGGTAAAACAGTTCAACTATCTATAACTTCTTATAAATAGCCACAATAGAAGGAATTATTTCATTTTCAAGGTCAGACATTATAACCCACGATCACCTATTACCTGAAGTTTTATCAACATTTTGTTCTGTTATTTGCAGTAATCTTTCGCGAATCAATGTCTTCTTATTTCAAATACATGGTTTAGTAGTTTCTCGAAACTTTAGTCATTCACCGAACCAAATAAAACGTTTTTTTTAACAATACAGAGTAAAGTCAAACACGGCAGATTATCTGATAGGATGTGTTTTGAACTATTGTTATTATGAGTTCCATGCAGTCTTGTCTTTGTGTTGTTCTAGAATATTCTGCGATGAAGTTTGTGTTTAATCATGTCCATAATTAGTTTTTTGCTGTCGTTGTACAATTCCATGTCTTATTGTGTTTTTGTTTTCACTTTCGCTAAAAGCCGTACGAGGCCTATCTGTGCTTGCCGCCCCTGACTTAGTAGTGGGAAGACAACTGGTTAATCCTTCCAATCGCCAAATTTTGGAATACTCTTTTACTGAATAATATTATGTGTTTAGTGTGACGTGAATTCGAACCCGCAAACCTCAGGTAACGAGTCGAGTGCCCTAACCATAAAGGCATGCCAAGCCTGTCTCAATGTCTGTTTTGTTAGTTGTTCAATCATTTTGTTGCTTTCAATGCAGAATAAACACACATCTACTGTCCTTGAAATTTATATATACTATAAGAATTTGAACAAATGTTTAGTTTTTCAGTTTGAGAAACACTGTTATGAAGTTTGCTGCGGAATAACAAATCAGTTCAATTATCTGGAGGGTCATCCTTGACAGGTCTCATAACACCGATTTTGTTGATTTTCAGTCAGCTCATGCGGAACTCACTTATCCAACTTCTTCGTCTTTCCAATCGCACTCAGGTGGTTGGCAATATTTGATTTGCTTGTGTCTAGCTTTCCTCAAGCTCACGTACTGTTGTATGAAGGTCTGTTTCAATTGATTCCCTTAATATGTTTTCATCTAAGGGTGGCTTCCTTCCACGACTTTCGTGGTCTTCATGACTTTTATCTCCATGTTGAAACCTTTGGAACTAACGTTGAACTGTACATTCAGTGACAGATACATGGTCAAATGCCTGGTTGATGTTTCATGTATTTTTGGTAGTTTTTCTTCCGAGTTTGAAATCGTAGAAGAAATTCAAACGAAAGTCCTTCTTGTCCATCCTGACTTGGGGGTTGCAAAACTTACTCTGAGTAGAGTTGAAACAGTAAACAGTGAAGACACTTTGTAAGCGACAAACGTTGGATTAAACCAACCAACCACCCAGCGATAAGTTACTCAATATTCAGCTTCTTAATGTCATCGTGAAAATTCCAACATTCATTTCTGTGCTCTTCCCAGCCCCTCGGGGTATCTAAACCTGGTTTCTAGCAGTGCAAGTGCGCAGACATACCGTTGTGCCACTGGGGGCACTCAAATCTGTATCTATAAAAATAGATATATGTTCGTAATACATAATAAGTAAATAAATTATATTTATTACTTATTTATAATTCTAATAATATTAAAAACTACATTTTTCAAGTTTTCAGTAATAGTCAAACTAAATGTTAACTATATTCACATCTGGCTTCTTTTTCTTTCCAATTTTGCAATTAAATCAGTAACTTGAAATCTAATAATTATTGTGACATATTTTGAATTAATTTTTATCACGTAGTTTAGGTTAGATGGAAGTACAAAGTAAAAAAATATAAACATTCGAATCACGAAGGGGATTTCTGCTTTGGTAGGCATATCAGAAATGCTGGATAACAAGGAGGGCAATTTGTTGTGCGTTATTTGTGAGATATTTGGTTGAAATTTCCTGACAATACACATATTTTTTATGTGTAAAGCTATAGAATGAGCTATGTGAGATGTGTTAACGCGGTAATCGAACCTCAAACTTTACCGTTATATAAGTTACAACTGAATCTTTTTACAAGTTTTATGAAACACGAAACAGCACGTATTTGTAAAATTTATACATTTTGTGAACTTTTTATACAGCATTTGGAAACAAACTGTTTAACTAACTTAGGTCCGAAGTACATTTTAAAAAAGTTTCAAAATTCCTTGCAGTTATGCACTGAAAACTTCGCCAGGACCCTAAAATATCATTATCTCATCATCAAAATACCTTAACTGCTCAAATTGAGCATTTAAAACTGGGTCTATGTACCTCCTGAATTCAGTTGTTCAAGTTTTTTTTAAATTTGTCAGGGGCTCATAAATAATAATTGAAAAAGTCCAAGATAGCCGATACAAATCTCGAAATATCTCTATCTAGTCATTAAAAGCATTTATGCACTCAAATTTCGTTTCTAAGACTAGGTTTTAGTATCTCTTGAACCAATTTACACCCTTACAGTTACAGGTTCACAAGTACTGTTCAGCTTTTGTGTACGCAAACAAACATTCCAAGACAGCCATCACAACTAACTACGTCCTCTTTAAGAGTTTGGTGTTTATTAACATATCGCTGTAGCAGACCCGGCATGGCCAGGTGGTTAAGGCATTCGACTCCTAATACAAGGATCGCAGGTCTAAATCCCCGTCGGACCAAACATTCTCGCCCTTTCAGTCGTAGGGGTGTTATAATATTATGATCAATCGCACTATTCGTTGGTAAAAGAGTAGCCCCAGTAACTCAAAAGTTGGCGGTGGGTAGTAATGGCTAGTTGCCTTCCCTCTAGTCTTACACTGCTAAATTAGGGACGGCTAGTGCAGACCGCCCTCGTGTAGCGTTGCGCAAAATTCCAAAACAAACAAACTGACGGAAATATCACCTGTTTATACTCTGCCAAAGTCTTGAACACTCACATCATTTATTATTCATTATTTTTGAATCAGTATGAATGCTATGCAGCGAGACAAGCTCGAAAATCTACAAAACATCCATTTCTCACACACTATGTTTACAAATGAATACCACGTCGAAGTAAAGCTGTATATTAACAATAGGAAACGAATAACAAACAAACACAGAGTGCACAAATACCACACAGCAACAACGATATGTTGACCAAGTACCATCAATAACAAACAAACTAACAAATATTACGTAACAGTAAAACAAAAGCTATATGTTACCAAAGAACCACGAACATTCCACCATTACTAAAATATCAACCAAGTAAGATATCACATAGAGGAAACAGTCAAGGGTGGACGAGTATCACATAACTACCGCCAATATCTAATTGTTCATGTGGAATTCATATATTTTACAAGTAGAATCTGTGGAAATCAGCCGAGACGGAAAATATGGAGATTGGGTAGAGAATAAAGCAAGAAAAAAATGTTTGTCAACACCTTTTTAAATACCATGAGAGTCAGTATTTGATTTTTTGGTTGGTTTTTTGTTTTTGAATTTTCGCGCAAAGCTACTCGAGGGGCTATCTGCGCTAGCCATTCCTAATTTAGCAGTGTAAGACTAGAGGGAAGGCAGCTAGTCATCACAACCCACTGCCAACTCTTGGGCTACTCTTTTACCAACAAAAAGTGGGATTGACTGTCACATTATAACACCCCCACGGCTGGGATTGCGAGCATGTTTGGCACGACTCGGGAGCGAACCCGCGAACCTCAGATTACTAAGCACACACCTTAATGCGCTAGGCCATGCCAGGCCAAACATTTGGTTCTAAGACTTACAGTATATCACCTTCACAAAATATTTAACTTTTATGGACTTTTTGTGTTTTTCAATTAGTTACATTGATAGATTTTTACAACTTACAATTAGGTGTCAAATTAAATTTAAATATAAGCCACATGCGCGAGGTTATTCAATAAGAACCTTTCAATTTTGACCAAAGTTTTTGTGCACACCTAAACCAGAAATTATGTGAGCTATTGGTCTGAAATGTTTACTACAGCTTCCCCTAAAAGTGGTTTGTTTGTATGTATAGAGAAAATATCATAATATCTAATCAAAGACATTTTAGGTTTGGAAAAAAACAACCTTTAAACGTGCGACTCAAAGAATTTGTTTGTTTTTGAATTTCGTACAAAGCTACTCGAGAGCTATTTGTGCTAGCCGTCCCTAATTTAGCAGTGTAAGACTAGAGGGAAGGCAGCTAGTCATCACCACCCACCGCCAACTCTTGGGCTACTCTTTTACCAACGCATAGTGGGATTGACCGTCACATTATAACGCCCCCATGGATGAAAGGGCAAGCATGTTTGGCGTGACGGGGATGCGAACCCGCGACCCTCAGTCGCACACCTTAACACTCTTGGCCATGCCGGACCGATTCAAAGAAATGAAACCAAAATTGTCTTCCTAACTGGTAGTTATACTTATAACAGTTAAAACGAATTTTACATGCAAATAGTCATTTATTAGTTAGCTAGGCTGCGTATTTTGTTGTACACATGCAAATACAGAGATACTGACAGACTCTTTCGTAGTTCACTAAATATTGAATGATCTGCTATGTGAAATTGACTGTTTTTGCTTGCATTATTTGTTTGTTTGGAATTAAGTACAAAACTACACGATGGGCTATCTGTATTTTGCCCACCACGGGTATTGATATTCGTTTTTTTTAGCGGTGTGAACACGCAGACCTGTCGCTGTGTTTCTGAGGGAGGGGTTGATTACATAACGAAACTAGTCCTAAGTACCTTTTCTTCATTGAAGAAAAAATATATATACATAAATAAGAAATAAAAATAAATCAAAGCCACCTTATGTTAGACATTACACACATATCATTATTAATTTTAATTTACTTTTATGGAATTAAAAAAGAGTTATAAATGTGAATGTTCTCGGTAATGTTCAGAATTGATGAAAAAATCTGAAGCTGAACAGCAGCAGGAACCGTTGTGTAGACTTTCGCACAACTGGATAAAGCAAAAGTGCATTTTTGTTTGTTTTCGAAATTCGCACAAAGCTACTCTAGGGCTATCTGTGCTAGCCGTCCCTAATTTTGCAGTGTAAGACTAGAGGGAAGGCAGCTAGTCATCACCACCCACCGCCAACTCTTGGGCTACTCTTTTACCAACGAATAGTGGGATTGACCGTCACATTATACACCCCCACGGCTGGGAGGGCGAGCATGTTTAGCGCGACGCGGGCGCGAACCCGCGACCCTCGGATTACGAGTGCACCCCTTAACGCGCTCGGCCATGCCAGGCCCAAAAGTGCATTTAACACATTAATATAATTACATATTTGGACATGGCCCTAAATGGGGCCAGATTTAAAGTGTGGACTAGCTAGACTTTGGCCTTCTTGTAGTAATTACATCAATATTATACAGAAATCTATCACCAAGTGCAGCAGGGAAGAAAAACTACGAATGAGTCTGACCATCCCAACTCTAAAACCTAATGCCGCAAGCAAACTGTTAACAACATGATTAAACTCTGTGGTTTGTAGAAAGTGCTACGAACATCACTCCCCGGAGCATTACAGAAAGTTGGAACAAGGAAGGGTTAAGCAACACGGTGCCTCATCGAATTCTGTTCCACAAATGGTGTTTTCAACAAATTCAAGGACAATGAAAAGCGCGAATAAAGAACTGAAAAATCTCAAAATATAGCATCAAAACCGTAACAAAAATACCCCGTAATTCCCTGTGAAAATATATTATGTTATTTTTATCGCTGAGAATAACAGGAAGTCGTTAGATAAACCTAACTCATGTGAAACACGCTTGAATTATACAGGAAATACAAGTTTTTCCGCTTATAAATCATATACTTTATTGAAAACTTATTGAGCCAGATTAGAATCTCATTCACAAAAGCAATATATTTTGCTTGATTCTCTTTTGCGGTATCTGTGAATGTTAAAAGTAGCAATAAATGAGAAGACTAAATACAGCGTTTTTCTAGACAGTATACAGCACGGGGAATTTCCTTCATTTTTCAACCATTAATAAAAATTTATGTTTATACACGAAAGAATGGCAGGTGAATATGTTTTGGTAAGCGACAACAAAGACACAAACGGTGCAATTTCCATCAGAGGAAATCTTGTATCCGTGACGTACCACATCATTACCTAACATGTCACTGATATTTATGTAATGGTTTATATAAATAGTCAACTGTAAGAGTGAAGACATATTTCGTATGAAGACGATTTAAACGAATATCCAAGGTAAAAAAATATAAGACCACGTAGAAGGCTTAGTACACGGATCGCAATTTTCACACAAATAATGACTAATTTTCCGAAAATGAAAACGATTACCTTTTCTTTGTGGATCATCGTTGTTTTTGTTTCAACGTTTGCACAAGAATTACCGAGTACAAACCTCACCATATTGAAACCTATACCTATACGACCAAGTAAGTTATAAATATAATTACGCTATATATACTTAGATTAATGAAATTCTCTACGTCAATTATCTGCCATTTTAAGTCTTAAAAATTTCTAACAAGTGTATTGTATTTTCTTTTCTGAGAAATTTAATTATCTTTCTTTCCAGTTTACTATTATTGCGACGAGTGTTTCTTGGAACGAACCCAGGAAGGAAGGGCGATTCGTCGTGTAAGTTTTTTTTGAAAATTTGTAGAACTTAATGCCTATTAAATATTCTAATTCCCAGTTTCATAGTTCTTGAATGTTGTGTTTTATGATCTATCAAAGTTAAAAGAGGATTACTAGGGTAAAAATAACAAGTATCGTACGACATTTTGATCTAAATAGTTCGTTTTGTTAAGGTATTGCTGACTTTCAATTTTTGTACAGAATTTGTCAATTTATAATGAAATTATAATGCGTGAACAAACAAACTAAAAATTAGCTATAGGATTTAGCCAAGTGTTTAAGTAACTTTTTGTTTCTTTACCGCTAGTGTTGGTGTTCGTTTCTGAGGTATTATCGACGCTATATGTTTGTAAGTAGCGTTTTTATCTATTGATTGTTGCTTAAGTTTGAACCTGAAATAAATTTAAATTACATTGTCTAAGTCATAATTTCGATACTATTTACAACACACTTGATTTTAATAATTCCATCAGATAGAGATGTGAATTTTCATACAATGGCAATATTCAACTTCGATCATTTACGTAAAAATATAGATCCGTTTAGCCAAAATAATTTTCACGCTTCAATTGAGGCAAGGGAGGAGATTCGTTGACATTTACGATTAGAAATTTACGATGTTATATCGCGTACGGCAAATGGCGGTATATTTGTCACCAAGATATACACCATTGTAACTGCGTAACTTGAGCATTGTTTTGCCAAACCCTGTAAACATGTATATTCGAGCTTTCATTTGCCGAAGCGATCTTACAAAGGCTACCTTTATTTACAACAAATGCAAAGAAGGTTGCATCTTTAACTACAGACCTTTACCTTGAAATTTTTAAATGCAGTTTTATGAAAATAATACAACCTAAATATTTAACGTTAACCATCTCCATACTGTTAACAATATTTTACACGCTTTACTTATCACTGATTGTTAAGAGTTGATATTAAAAAAAATGAATGTATTTTTTTACAGAGTTCGACCGAAACAATGAAATACCGATACTTATCCAGACTGTGCCAGGTAGGTGACTATTACTTGTCTGACTGTTTTTAAATTTTTGATATTTCTTGGTAGTGAATGTTTATTGCACCATGTGGTTACAGACAATCTATCTAGTAAAACACAAAACTAATTTAAAAATTTAGAATGACCATTTTGTATAAAAAATAACGCATTTGTGAGAGCGAGTTGGTGCAATGTTATGTCACTACTGTAAATGAATCTCTAGCAATTTCAAAATTAAGAATTAGCACATATAGCCTTCGAGGAGTTTTGCAAATTAAATTAATCTCACACTTGTATTTCGCAAACCTAATGCCAATTAAGCCACAAAAAAGGTCCAGCATGGCTTGGTGGTCAGGACATTCGACTCGCAATCTGAGGGTCGTGGGTTTGAATTCCATTCGCATACTTACTCGCCATTTCAATCCCACTGTTAGTTGGTAAAAAGAGTAGTCTAGGAGTTGGCGGTGGGTGGTAAAGGCTAGTTACCTTCTCTCTAGTCTTACACTGCTAAATTAGGAACGGCTAATGCATATAGCCTTCGTGTAGTTTTGCGCGAAATATGAAACAAACTGAATCTTAAGTGAAATATAAAGTAACATTTTTTTCTTGTATTAATTACAATATTTTAAGTTCGTTAATTTCAAACTTAATTTTGACAATGAAGCCATATAGAAATAAATCATGGAAAACTACATAGAATGTGTGCCATAACAGTATAATTTCTGGTTTACTGTCTCATTCTAAATAAAGTTTTGATATTTATTTACAGTGTATCAGAAATGCAATAAGAAGATACCCTCCTGGAGTGGCCATGATTACACCGCAGATAAAACTTAGTTTGGCAAATGTGACCAAAATTGGCTGAGCTCCACAGTAACAGTACTACAGTTACTCTGGCACTATATAACAGACACACTACCTACTATTCATTAAACGTTTTACTGTTTTCTTATTCTCAAGTGGATCCACTAATGTATAACCAGTTCTAGTTATCAAGAAATATATGCAATAAAGCAAACATTTTGGATTTATTTGGATTAAATGTATACATATGTTTATACCTGCACCATACAATTATCCTAAAGTAAATAAATATGACATTTAGCATGCTATTTCCTGAGAAAACATATTGCTGAAGCTTTTAAGGTAAAATATACACACAGTTTTATTGGCATCAAAACTTATTTTCCACATAAAGTAATTTCTTATATATTCTGTTTCCCATCTACCCTTTAGGCACAGAATATTTTCTGTAGCACGCAAGAAACATTCTTACAAAATGTTTATCATTAATGACTGTAAAGAAGTTGATACTTTTTGAAGTTACAAAGTACAACGGAATGAAAATAAATTATTCCATAGTTATTCTGTAAGTACTATCTATAACTTTATTTCAAAACAAGTGATAATGAAAAAAAAACCTTTGAGAATAGGATGAAAGAAATGTTTTTGAGATACATTAAATAAAGCCTATACATTCCATCTAACACAGCAGTGAAAATATTTTACTCCCATATGTTAGTAGTTTATATACTTCACAGATAGCCTATTTTTGTGTAATATCTTTCTTTTAATTATTGGGTGATCCATTTAACTTTAATCTATGTATCCTAAACATAATTCCCACTCTTGATAAACTGTAGTTACACACATGAAATCAGCTGTAAGAAAATTTTCAATAGCACTTATTCATAAATACATCAATGAATCAGACAGTAACAGGTACCCACCCATCAGTAAATGAGTTTTAAAACATATTTAACTAGTCTTTTATATTTATTCAAGTTTCTCAATATAAAACTATATAATTTCCTTAAACCCTCTTCAGAACTAATCCAAAAAGAAGTTTAATGTAAGCACTTTATTTTTATTTTCTGAGCAATGTTAAATTTTAATTGTGAAAACCTACCTTAGTAACTGCTTTATACGAAAACTGTACTTGACAGTCAGCCTATAAATACAACAACACCATTTTTTTATTACCATCTACCATGAGAATGCTTGCAAATTACTGAAGAAACAACAAACAGTTCTTCAAGTTCAGTTCAGTCTGTTTTTATATTAGTAATTATTATGAAATAATTGTGTGAATTATTCAGAATATTCAGTAATTTAACTGATCCTCTTCTGTTGTAAAATACTTCTTTTATTGTAATTTTCCCTTGTAATTTCTTACACTGAGTAAAAATACTACTTGAAAAACTAATACACACACAACATTATATTTATTGCAGTTGAATAATTTACCTCAAACAGCTTTCTTTTAAGAGGTAACTGTTGTCTCCCAGTCACACGAACAACTGTATTTTAATTTGGAAAACATTTTTATTCCAGCTTACTTGTTAAGTTCTCAAAATTTAAATACATTCTGTTACATCAATTGTTACAACTTATAATAAGTTATTAATGTTTAAAAATGCACTAATCTCATGAGTCCAAAAAAACAATTCTCATTTTTCACATAACTCACTATTCAGAAATAATTTTTACAATGCTGAATGAAAGGTAATTGTGTAGTTACCATGAATAACTACTTATATGTAGGGGTATAATAATCTTTTGCATCATAATTTCACATTACAAAAATATTTTAAATTGGGCATGAGTTTTTATCAGTATGAAGACAGATTTATGAAACCTGGTGATATAAATTTACCAATAATTTTTAATATACATTGTATTTCCCTTTCTTCTTAAAGACACATTTTACAAAATGAAAATCGCTTTCACCCTATATTTCCATCACTATATATTACCTTCACCAATACTACCATCAATGGAAATAATGTTCACACTATATTACCATCAATATAAATAACATTCACACTATATTACCAGCAGTGGAAATAAGTTTCACACTATATTATTATCAGCATAAATAGCCTTTACCCTCAATGAAAATCTAATGCAGTGTTTCCCTTGAACTAAATGAGAGGATATTGTTTAGAACTATTATGTTTACTACTAAAGTTTCTCAATGTTAAAAGTCTGATAGCGATATAGGAATGTGCTTACAATCAATAGTTCTTCATACCTGCAAGCTATAGTTAACACAGTTACCTCACACAGATACTTCTCATAACTTATACAACACACACCTGCCACAGGTATTATCACTGTAAATATAAATATATCATTTAATACAAAAATACTATTAAAATATAAAATTTAATTAACCTCTATATACAAGAATACAGTTAGCTAATCCTGATGTAGCAGGAACTAATAAGGTTGATAGATGCCAGTAGTTTTCCTATTTTTATTACTATTTCATAGATCCTACATCTTTGGTCTATCATCTTTATCATAAGCAAACATAGTGTAAATGATTACAATATTGCTAAATCAGAAAAAAAAAACATTATATTTATGCAATTGCTCCCAATCTATTAAGTCTGCAAATAGATTTTTTCTCTCTCTCTTATTGTTTCTTCCCTATTTGTGAAGCCTTGAACCAGCATGTTGAAGTGTAAATACATCTAAAGATCAAACATTATTTAACAGTTGTTTTTCTAAAGTGTTTATGCACTAAATTGATTGTGGTTCATGACTTTGTTGGTTACAGAATCTCTAATAATATAAAACTTCCAAAAGAAATGTGAACAAAAACCCTGTTACATTTCAATTAATTGCACTAACATATTGCTCCAGTCCCCTACATAATTTATATTAAAAGCAAACAGTTTCACAAATGTGTTTAGATCAGTTTTTCACATTGAGTGTTGTAGCAGGTACAAACATAAAATTACTCAACACTATGCAACATATGGCCCCAAATAGAAACAAACGGTAGAAAAATAGCTCCTTAACTTACTGTTAATGTAATACACCATAGTGGTATTACATTTTATAAATACTATATAAACCTTCTCACTGACACTTATTAATATATAGTATTTCAGCAAATGGTGTTAAATAAGATAAGGTATGTGTTTCAACAAAAGGAATTATCACAAACATCTTTAGGTAACCACTTAACATCAAATACTTTTCATAAAATGTTAACTCAGATTTTCACAACTTTGTCATTTTAGGTATCCTAGAAACCATACTTGAGTTAAAATAACAAGTTGACATAGATCATCACATTTAAGCTGACAAATGTTTTCACATTATCAAACTTTCATTATGAAAAGATGATTTACATATAAAAATAATTATCAGAAAGTTTGTTCTTAACATCATAACGGTTGTAAGCAACTTTTTCTATCTGATCTGGTAATGAAAGCGGTCCCAGATAAATACACAAACTAGCTACTAAACAAAGCACTGTTAAAACTACGTCACATTTAACTGTGAAAACTTTAGAACACAAATTCATGATTAAGTAAATTACATGAACGTTCATCAGAGTAACTTTTTTTTTTCACTTTGGTCTTTTGGTCTCCTTGTTAGTTTGATTTCTACAAAGACTATTTGATTTGAATACATAATTTCTAACTAACTAAATAAAATATATTTCTGAAGTAACGATAATTTAAACAAAACTAAAATACATAGAAACTAAATTACTGACAATAAAAAATGCTGTAAATATTTTAAAATGTGCTATTTTAATGAAGGCTACATGATATTGGTGTTGGTTAAACTTATTTGATGTGAATGGTTTCTTTAAGTACTAATTCCAGATCAGTGTTAGCCTTATAAAGAATATTTATATTTTAATGTTCGTGTCCTGTTTCTTCACTATTTTGTTTTATAAACGAAAACCATGAATTACTCAACTTTTCTGAGTATTTTCATGAACAATCCAATATTTTATTAACTCGTACTACTAGATGACTTTCGGTTTTTGGAATACAACAGGCTTTACTGCCTTCACTCGTGAAATATCGACAAGCCATGAATAAAGATAAATTCGTTTGTTGTTAGTCAGGAAAAATCTCATGCGTAATATGGTGTTAAAATTAATGTGGAACTATTAACATAATTTATGAGTTATATGAAAGCAATTACCTATCATCGTATTGCTCTGTACTTTTTGTTTTTTTTAATCTACCTTTCTAATTGCTTTTTTTTTATCTTATCCCAATTTGGGAGCACCTTTCAGATGTTGGGTGCACAACCCACGTATCAAATTTTAAACTTTAAGTAAATCATAATTCTAAATGTGTGCTAACAGTTTTACTCAGAAATATTTCAGACTCTTTAGTTTTGTAACATTCATTCAATGCATGTCATAAAGAAGAATTAACACCAATCCAGGTTTTCATGTTTGTTAACATGTAAACTCTGACGAGTTTCTCCAATCGACAAGGGTCTGGCATGGCCAAGCGCGTAAGGCATGCGACTCGTAATCCGAGGGTCGCGGGTTCGTCCCCGCGTCGCGCTAAACATGCTCGCCCTTGGGCCGTTATAATTTTATGGTAAATCCCGTTATTCTTTGGTAAAGAACTGCTAAAGAGTTTACGGTAAGCAATGCTGAGTAGCTGTTTTCTCTCCGGTCTATCATTTCACAATTAGGGACGGCTAGGGCAGACAGCTTTCGAGCAGCTTTGTGCAACACTTAACAAACAAACAAGCTTTTATACAGTTCCGACTGGCTTTACTTAAATGTAATGATTTATTTATTAATCTAAAATTTGTCTTTTCTTATTCTAAGAAACAAATAAAACAAACCCTCATATGTATGTATATTTATATATTTGTCGTGAAATCGGAACTATAGTCACCGCCAGTTACAAAGTAAAATTGTGAAGCAAGTCAAGTGTTTTTTGGAAATAATAAAATATTATATTACCTGACAAAAAGCTACAAATAAGCCGTCTCATTCAAAAGTTTGTTTTTTGACTTCACGCAAGGTCACACTACGAGGTCTATATCCGTTAGCTGTCTCTAATTTAAGGGTGTAAGGGAGGGTAACTGCTTATCATCAGCTAGCGCAAAGTAGGATTGATTGTAAATTGTATCGCGAGCATGTTCGGTATGACGGGGATTCAAACCCGCGATCCTCAGATTACGAGTCGGGCGCCTTAACGACCTTGTCATGCCAGCCCTGACATACACAAGAAAAAAAATTTCACAGAACTCGTGATTTATCTTAGTTGATAAAACCAACACTCGGACGATGTACCAGAGGTTAGTGTATTCCTTAGTACACAATCAACCTTTTAACGATGTGCTATAGTTTAGTGTTTTGTCAGTCCACAATCAATCTTTTAACGACATATTACAACTTGCTACGTTCCTCATCTTACATTCAATAAGAATAATACATTTCTGTAATTCATAGCCTTCCTCAGTTCATATTTAAATGTTAATATAATATGCTTTTCAACGCGTTGCTTCCCTCTGTCCTGAATCAACATACTGCATCCAATTAGCTACAAAAATATATTGCTTGTTTCTTTACCCACACAATTATCTGTTATGACGGCCCGGCATGGCCAAGCGTGTTAAGGCGTGCGATTCGTCATCTGAGGATCGCGGGTTCGCATCCCGGTCGCGCCAAACATGCTCGCCCTTTCAGTCGTGGGGGCATTATAATGTGACGGTCAATCCCACTATTCGTTGGTAAAAGAGTAGCACAAGAGTTGGCGGTGGGTGGTGATGACTAGCTGCCTTCCCTCTAGTCTTACACTACTAAATTAGGGACGGCTAGCACAGATAGCCCTCGAGTAGCTTTGTGCGAAATTCCAAAACGAACAAACCAATAGACAATCTACCTATTGTTTTTTTTAACTACTAATCCCAAATCCTATGATTGTATTTGTTAACTAATTTTTATTTCTTCACATTAGTACTAATAACTCATGTCTCGTTTTTTTTTAATTTTCTTAGTAGTTTACTAACGACAATCTTTTTATTTTACTCTTGTATGACATTTCATAATGGGTCTAAAAAACAACAAATGAAGACTGACTTTGAAAGTAGCTGAAGACAATATTTGAATATGACTGGAAAGAGAACATTATGTACAACTTCTTTTACATTGTGAACCGTAGTGTCTGTCCATCCGTTCATTTGTCTCCTGTTTATGATTTTTGTAACTGAAGAAAACCCAAAATAAGTATATAGGAAAATTATATTCCATTAAAGCACATTTTTGGAACAGTGACTTTATATTTGTTAGGCCACTTGCTCAAATTATTTTTAAACATCCCAACATTTAACTTATCACAGACCAACCAATAGAGATTTTTAAATTTATTTTTCTGAATTATTTATACTCCTAATTTATCATGGGTTGAGATCCCATTTATTACAGTATCCCTGATAACACACAAGTCACAAAAACATTTAAACAGTAATACAGTGGACATTACAATTAATCAAAAATTTATATACTTTATACATGAAATGAGTGACTTTTATCCAACTTTTTGGGCCCATACAGTGAGTGTTATAACAAGCAAAACCATTAGATTATTGCCACATGATACAATAAGTGAATTGTCATTGGTACTGAATAGGAGGGAAAAAATCAGTAATTTGAGGATCAAACACATCCTCATTTCCTGTAATTAATTAATATTCATTTTATAAATTTTATTGTTCTCTATTTGAATTTTTGGCAACATATTTGATGATTTGAATTTATTTCAAACACTTTTTTCCCCACAGTGAACTTTGGATAACATACATACACATATGTATAGTATATATTCACAATACATGTATACAAGTTTAGGAATTCATTTGAGAGCTGAATTTGTGCATTTAAACTTTTGTTTTAAACGTTGATAATCAGTTTCAATATCATGTTGTAATATTAAAATCATATAAATACAGTTTACAATTTTAACATACAAACGATATTCAAATAATACATCTTGTTTCAAAAACATTGTGCTTATATTTAGAGTAATTGAAAGTCTGATACTAAGGGTTTGAATGTGGAAAGAATCAAGTACAATGAAGTATAACTGTACATATTTAAACTGATCTTCAAATGATAAACTGTAAAGACAGAATTACATGCATTACAAAAAATAGATACAAATTACAGCCTTGGCCATTTAAGACATATTTGTTGGTTTTGTTAACTTGTATACACATGTGGTTAACTTTAAAAATGAACAAGAAAAACACCAAATTTTGCCAATTTGGTTGGTTGGTCCTTTTGGTGTTTTATGGCATAAAGCAGCTAAGCTATCTATGTTGAACATCAAGTAAAAAAAGTTAAAATTAGAGCAAATTAAATTTAGTAAAATTCATAAAAGTAAATTAAGGTAAAACAAAACAAAATTTAAAAAGAAAACATAAATAGTATAAAACCAATATTTACATCTAGTCTACAGCAGTAAGAGAAAACTACAGTAATACAAGTTGTAAAGGACTTTCTGCAGCATAATTGTATGTATTTTAACTCACTAGTTTTGTGTTATTTGACATTACGGCCATTTTCTAATTTCAAATCGAACTATACGTACTTTGATTCTTAAAAGGGAATCACATTAAAAAGGTCTAATGTAGAAATTAAAAACTTATATGGCATTAAAATTTTTTATGGCCTTTAAAAAACTAAAAACATTTCAAAGGTAGACAGTATCACCATCACCAATAACACTGTCTAACGTTATGAATAGACCTTGGGACAGAACATTTTTTAAAAAGATGTCGTCGTTGCTAGTCATAACTTACCAATCCGAGTATCCAGAATCTGTTAATTTTAGTATAATTATGAATGTTAGTGGTATTAGTTCAGTGTTATTGTTCACAAACTACTACAAAACATTTTTCTTTCTTCTCCTGTGTGGAATATACACATGAAGGTATCTTTAGAAAACAGTAAGTATTAAGTTACATGCAGAAGTTATCAAAAATATTCTAACAATTTCATATCCCAATTAAGCTACACATTAACACGTGACTACATTTTACCCTTCAACCTACACATAAACATCTCATGTGTCTGTTAGTTGCATGTCTGAGATTGCAAATAATAGGAACTTTAGGGTAATGCTAAAATTTGTACAGCTGAAAAGAGAATAGAAACAGTATTTAATGAAATGTTTTCAAAGCCGTTTGATGGTGTTTTAGTATTACAGCTGCATAGTACCAAATCTTCAATTACAAGAGACCAACCATTATATAATTATAAAGTACATTTTTCACATTTACTATAAAGTACTCTTCCAAAGCTTATGACAACATTTAAGGGAAGACTTTATAAAGATACGTGACGTGATGTAAATGTTAATACTTAAAAAGAATTATCAGTAACAAAATTCAAAACTTGGTGAAAAATATCACATAGATTTAAAGTTACTGTATAATCTACAAGAGTGTGTTATACATGAACAATTACAATTTACTGATGTGTCTGAATAAATTTTTAATAAAATTTTTTCACAGCCACAAATACATTAACTACTATAAATATCAAACACCAGGGAATTGACAAAACGGATATAAGTGAAAGCGAAAGTAAAAGACTTGATAAAGAAAGCATGCCCAAAGTAAAGAAGATGCATACCAAAAAGTTTGGAAGGTAAAATGATTGGTGTTTGTGTCAGAAAATGATCCATTGTAGAATGGTAAGTTCGAAATCTAGATTTTGAATAAGATAGTATATGATTCTGAAGAATGACGTATATTCATTTATGTAATTTGCTGAAGACACAAATGAGGTTGATGGAACAAGAAAAACCAGCCCAGAAGAATAATGAAATTTTCTAGAATTCAGGAAAACTCGACAAAAGAAGAAATACATAGGATGTTGCAAAAAGAATAAAAAATCGTACCAAAATATGCTTCAGATGAGAATAAGTTAATCCACCTGGATTTAAAGCTTTGTCGATTTTATTTCTGAAAGCCATCGGAAAATCCTCAAAGAAATAAGAATATTTAAAAATGTATCTGCATTTTGTACTACAGATGGGAAGAGCTCAGGTAGTGAGGGATCATCAAAGCCTAGTGGATCTTGAAGTGGGGTAGAAATTTATTTTCCAAGAAGGTTTGTTTGTTTGTTTCGGAATTTCGCACAAAGCTACTCAAGGGCTATCTGTGCTAGCCGTCCCTAATTTAGTAGTGTAAGACTAGAGGGAAGGCAGCTAGTCATCACCACCCACCGCCAACTCTTGGGCTACTCTTTTACCAACGAATAGTGGGATTGACCGTAATATTATACGCCCCCACGGCTGGGAGGGCGAGTATGTTTTAGCGCGACGCGGGCGCGAACCTATTTGTTTTGAAAAAATAAAGAAGAAGGTACAGTCCCATTAGTCAGAAGAGAATATACCTGATAATTCTGTTATCTTCGTAACAGCTTGAGTTTATTCTAGAATGGACTAGAACGGTAGAAATAACAGAAATAATTGAAAAGTCTATTCCAAATTCAACACGTCTCCACTCAGGTAAAGTTACGACCTATTCAAATAAGACCACGATGTTGTTCGAGAAAGATAGAATTCCGATAGTATCGATAATCCTGTAAGAAGATTGAAGATTGACGTAGAACGTCCAGTGCTGACTAGTTAAATCCTGACAACGTGCTAAGTGTCAGAGTAGTAGAAATATGAAGCAAACTTGCAGGGTTAAGAGCTGATCCTAGTATAGTGACAAAAGAATTAATCTGATCGGGAGTGAATATGGTTGATTCAAGCATATGAACGGTAACAGCAATAACATAATGATATTTTGTTAATGGGAGGGGGGAATACCAGTCTGTGACTGTACCTGACCAGGAAGATTTTCAATTCCAACTAGGCAAGGTATGTTGATTGGTAAAAAACAGGAGTTATACTGGAGAATGCAGTAACAACATATGTCCAAGAATCCGATTTGGGTTAAGTAGGAGATGGAAGGTGTAACAGGTATTTCTAAATGCTGTATAAAGCAAAGTGAAACTGGTTGAGTTAAAACATTATGTGATGGAAGAAGTCGATGACAACCATGATAAGATAGATTTGGTACGTACTATCCACTGCTGAAGAAGTAGATGGTGTGTAAGTGTATGTTTTTCTTACAGCCACATCGGGCTATCTTTTAAGTCCAGAGAGGGGAATCGAACCCCTGATTTTACCGTTTTAAATTTGTAGACTTACCGCTGTACTAGCGTGGGACGAAGTAGATGGGTATGACAGTACAGTTGATAACTAACTTTGTTATTTTAGAAGGAAAGTATATCATGATAACTAAACATTCAGGATAATTGTTAGCAGGAAGAGATCATATAACTCCAAGAACGACTGAATGATAAAAAAGGGACGATCCTTGATAAATAACTTGTTTAACGCATTGTCTTTAAAAACAAAACAAAACCAGGTCGAGCATGATCTCATAAACGACTAAAATGAAGCGGAAGTTGAAACTAGAATAGATAGCTTGCATATTTAATTGAAACTGAAACGTTTCTTTGGCAACATAGTGAATAAAGTCGAGAACACCGGGTTTATAAAAGCGATTAAAATTCTGACGCATGAGAGCGCTGAAACGAAAAATGTGTTAAAAAAAGACGTGAGAAAATTAGTATTACCTGCAGTGGCAACTGAGATATCATCATAAGGAAGGAGTGAAGGTTAAATGTGCCAATTACAAGATTAGCTTGGATTATTTGGTTGGCACGTATTGCATCAAGAGGTACATCTAGTTAGTTGCATTGATGAACCAACTGTAAGCAACAGCAATGTGCACATATAGGTATTTTGGAACAGATAGCAGTGGGATGAAAATTATAAGTGAAGTATTTCTCGCAGCGTTAAGACTAAGGGGAAGTGGATATCTGGAAGAATTTCACGTGATATCATTATTTCAATATCTAAGTTCTGTGTTGAAGTAAAGCGTCATATATGAATGAGTTAAAAACTTACCTCTTTCTAGTGAAAGTTTTCAGTGGCACAGCGATACGTCTGTGGTCTTACAACGCTAGAAACTGGGTTTCGATACCCGTAATTGGCTGAGCACAGGTAGCCGACACGTGGTTATGGTATTTGACTTGCAATCTAAGGGGCGTGAGTTCGAATTCCTACTCTATTAAACATGCTCGCTCTTTCAGCCTTGGAAGATTTATAATATATTGGTCACTCTAACTATCTGAGTAGCTCATGTGTTGGTGGTTGATCGTGCTAACTTATTGCCTTCCTTTTAGTTTATGACTGCTAAATTATGGACGACTAGCGCAGAAAGCGCTTGTGTAGCTTTGCATAAAATTCAAAATAAATATAATGAAAGTTTGCTTGAAACACTTTCCAGAAGACTTTCTTGTGTCTGGTTAAACTAAGGAATTACTTATATAGTATTTCTGTTGTTTAATTAAGTATGTCCATATTCAGTTTGTTATATAGTGCAAACGTCCTTGCTTTATAAGTTAGGTTTGAATTTTGTCCTGAAAAGTTTTGTTTGTTTTTTGGAATTTCGCACAAAGCTACTCGAGGGCTATTTGTGCTAGCGGTTCCTAATTTAGCTATGTAAGACGAGAGGAAAGGCAGCTAGTCATCACCACCCACCGCCAACTCTTGGGCTACTCTTTTACCAACGAATAGTGGGGTTGACAGTCACATTATACGCTCCCACGACTGGGAGGACAAGCATGTTTAGCGCGATGCGGGCGCGAACCCGCGACTCTCGCATTACGAGTCACACGCCTTAACGCGCTCGGCTATGCCAGGCCGGTTTGAGAAACTGGGTTGCTTTTGTTCGTTAGTTTTTAACACGGCCTGGCATGGCCGAGTGCGTTAAGGCGTGCACTCGTAATCCGAGGGTCGCGGGTTCGCGCCCGAGTCGCGCTAAACATGCTCGCCCTCCCAGCCGTGGGGGTGTATAATGTGACGGTCAATCCCACTGTTCGTTGGTAAAAGAGTAGCCCAAGAGTTGGCGGTGGGTGGTGATGACTAGCTGCCTTCCCTCTAGTCTTACACTGCAAAATTAGGGACGGCTAGCACAGATAGCCCTCGAGTAGCTTTGTGCGAAATACCAAAAACAAACAAACAAAAGTTTTTAACACTTTTAGAAATAATTGTATCGGGCAGTAAAATCGGACTTCATCTTAACTGTATGATCATACATTCATTTATAAAATTATCTAAATTTTTATTTTAAAAACTAAGCAGTTCAGTCTGCGTTTGGGTTAGTTCTTAAAAATTAAAATGATCGCTTGAAGTTAAATTTTAGTTTTATTATTTTTATTAATCATGACGTTGAAGCCTTCAGTTTGTTTTTCATTTATAATTTAAAAATTGTTTTATAAGTTCTATTGCGCTTTAATAATTTTAATTATTTCATTTTTTTATAATTTGTGCATTTAATCTTCAGTAAAATTGTCATTGAAAATGGAGAAAGTTAAGCTTATTCGATATTTTTTTATTATCATAAATGTGTTAATTCGCGATTTCTTAATTGAAATGCCCCTCAGTGTCTGCGGACTTGCACGCTAAAATCCGGGTTTCGATACACGTGGTGGGTAGAGCACAGATAGTCCATTGTGTAGCTTTGTGCTTAATTGATAAACAAACAAACTTAATTCAAGTATACTTTACCATGCAACAGAGAATTTTTGGTGGGCTTTTCATGCTAAAGTTTGTATTTTCTTATTGCAAAGTCACATCGGGCTATCTGCTGTGTCCACCGAGGGAAATCGAACCCCTGATTTTAGCGTTGTAAATCCAAGGACTTACCTCTATGTCAGCGAGGGATTATATAACGCTAAAATACGTGGATCGTTCCGTCAAAATGAGCACAGAGCAAATAGCCCATTGTGTGACCTTCTAGCAATTAAACAGTCAGCTAACCAAAACTCATACATTTTCCAGGGGCTCGTCGTTTGGTACTGTAAATTTTCGTTCCATTTAAACTGCTTATATTAATTATTTTAATAATATAACATTACCATTACGGACAACAATGTCCTTTTCCGTATTATTTATTCACCCACTTTTGAAAAATCAAAGGTTGTTAATGTCTGTCTTTTATATTATTTAAACATAACTAAACAGAGCATCCATCTCATTTTATGTTTTAAGTATCCATTTAATGTAGTGATAATAAATATTAATTTTGTGGATTTTTTCTACTCTCCAACTAGATTGAAAAAGCCTTTGTTGTTAAGACGTTCGACTCACAGTTTTCATATGGAGATCAAATTTTCTCATCGAACATATTTTTGTGTGTATGATGGTAAATCCCAAATGCTGGTGATGGGTGATGCTGTGTGTGTGTTTTCTTATAGCAAAGCTACGTCAGGCTGTCTGCTGTGTTCACCGAAGGGATCGTACCCCTGATTTTAGCGTTGTAAATCCGTAGTTTTACTACTGTCCAAGCAGGGGACTGGGTGACGTTGCGCCGTTTCACTAATTTATCTGTTCAAAATTAAGGACTGCTAACGCAGAGAGCTCTCGAGTATCTTTGCGCTAAATTCAACAAACATACTGTTTAAATGTGCTGGTTTCTTACTTCAGATCAACCTTACTTTGCAAAGTGTCATCATAATTATATAACTAAACGTGTAGGTTGTTTAACAAAAATGATATATTGGGCTAAATTATGCATTGATAAACATTTAATAACTGATAAATTATTAACTATATTTTACTTTTAATGTCATACTTCCACCCTTAAATATGGCATCATAATTTTCCTTTTTGCATTCCTGCTGGACTCATGAAACAAACCTTCAAAAGTCAATTTGTGCTATCTGTCATAGACTAGATAGAAGGCAGCTGGCTAGTTGACACCACTTATTGCCAAAGCTTAGGCTACTCTTGTTAGACCGAATAGTGGGATTTAACCATCGCTTTTATATCTCACTACTGGGAAGCGCAAGTCTTTGTGTATGTGTATGACTCTTTGTTTTTGGCACTAATGAGGCACGAACCACAAAACCTCAAGCCCACAGTCCGACAGTAAACCTGATAGAAGATTAACAGTTCGGTCAGACAAGACTAGCCGAAAAATTAGCAATGGGTAATGTCAATTATTTGCCTTTCCTCTAACCTTGCAACTCAAAACTTTAGACAGCTATAACCCTAAGTGTAAGTTTGCGCAAACATTTTGAAACAAAAAACAATAAGAAATTAGCATATTCACAGATATTTAATTTGAATTTTACGTTTTATAAACATTATTATTTTGTGTTACTGAAACGAATGCCATTTCTTATATGAAGTAAAAAAAATATGTTTGCCTTCTGATTCTTATTGTAAAGTTGTGCTCAAATATTTCTTAAAGAAGTTACTATCTTGGTAAGCCGTTAAATTTACCATATTATTCTTATAAGGATAGAAAGAGTACGTGATTAAGTTTTAATTCTAATACAGGTGTTATCTTGGGAAATTTTAGTTGACTCAAAATTGAAATATGCTTTGAAGCAGAGTTGTTTTAATTCAGACTTTCGTGATTGTCCGTTGCATTTTTCTTTCAGATGTTGCTCTTTGACTATTATGCAAACCAGCAACTTAATGAGAAAGAGTTTAGTGTTGATTCTACGTTTTGTCCAGTTGCAGAATTTACATATAAATTTAACTTAGGAATAACAATGTTTTAATTTAAAAGAAATATTTAACTTAGTCTTTTTTATTTATTGGCCAAGTTGTAAATCTAACGAAGTTTCACTGAGTTGAAAGGTTCTCTCTCCTGAATACAGAATGCTCTATATAAACACGTGATAACCTGTCAAAATGAACAATCCAGCTATCAATTCAAGGGACCAAATTTAAACCTAAGACTTCTAGAGCTGCTGACTGGATTAGCTTCGCTGTCACATCTAGCAAGCAAAAGTAGAAACTGACCAAAGGTTTCCATTAGGATTTTAATATTTCTTTCTTTATGAGTTGTTTTCTAAAATATCTCAAGTTTTGAACATCTAGACTAATTGGATGGAGTCACTGATTGCAAGAAGTAGATTGAAGGTGACATTGAAGATAAAGTCTATCAGCCAAATACAACTGATAGTAAGCAGTATATATTTTACACTATTCTAAAATCACTGTCCAGAACAGCCAAACTTACAAAAAAGAGCTAAATGTTGGAGTGGAGTATTGTGAGTTTTATACTCCATCAGCTAATGTTCAAACAATTTTTAAAATTATTGTAATTTTCATCGTTTTTTTTTTTTTTGGAACGGAGTAACGCGTTTAAGTAGGTTACACTTAACTTTCGCTAGAGTGTGCTGTAATCACTTTGTTAGTGAGCTATCTGTGCTCTAATCACAGCTGGTATCGAAACCCGGTTTCTAGCATTGTAAGTCCACAGATATACCGCCGTGCCAATGGAGGCTAATTTATTGTTATCTATATTCTCTTGCAAGAAAAATAACTGGTGTTGTCGTTAGAGAAACAATTGTTTGTTTCCTAGGCGAATTAATTAATAGCTGCTGGTCGCCACACCGACCAGTCGACGCCAATAGGATAATTCTTTCTTACTTCGGTCTTCTGTGTGTATTTTTGTATTCATGGAAAGCCACTTTTGCTTCAAAAGCTTCAGATTTTTGAATATTTCATGAATTAAGATTTTTAGCAAACTTCTTGTTCTAAGTTTAAGCATTGTAGACTTTGACTGTAGCATAACATGAGCAGGTTTTTACTGTTCATTTATTCTCATTTTAGCTAACAGTTTAGAACTTTTGTAATAATTGATTAGTCCTGCTTTAACCTTTGATGTTCATCTTTAGTAAACTGATATAAAATATCTTTTGTATTTTGATATAGAACTTGACTTCCAAGGTTGGAAAAGTCTGTTGCAATTCAAAGTTTAAGAATTGGTTTTAGTTTAAGTGCACTTTTATTAAAATCTTATTAACTTAACTTTAATTCCGTTTGTACTTTATTTTAACTTGAGCTGTCGTTTGTATCAGACAAATTTGGCTCAATTTATAGGATCAACAACTGGATTAACTATTATATTGATACTTTATTTTAACTCAAGTTATCTTGGATGTTTTTCATGTTACGAAGGGGCTCACACTGAACTGATAAGAACTCTGTAATAAAGGCTTCTGACACATCTCTTGCCAGATCCACACATTACGAGAAACACATGCTCTATTGTTTTGTATAGTATTATATTTTGTTTCTGTGTTAAATACAAATTTGGATTTGTACATTTATTTCCTTATCTCAGTTTTCACGGGCCCGGCATGGCCAAGCATGTTAAGACGTGCGACTCGTAATCTGAGGGTCGCGGGTTCACATCCCCGTCGCGCCAAACATGCTCGCCCCTTTTATCCATAGGGGCGTTATATTTTGCTGTAAATCCCACTATTTGTTTGTAAAAGAGTAGCCCAAGAGTTGGCGATGGGTGGTGATGGCTATGTGCCTTCCCTCAGGTCTTACACTGCTAAATTAGGGACAGCTAGCACAGGTAGTCCTCGAGTAGCTTTGTGCGAAATTCAAAAAACAAACAAGCAGTTTTCATGACGAACTTGTTCCACGTTCAGGTAGAAGCATAGCTCCAGAGTTGCTATAAGATTCCATACGATGAGCCACAACTGACTACTCTGAGGTAAATCTGTGAGCCACGAGGTACCACAATGTATATTTTTATTTATAATATGCGAATTACATCTAACAAATAAAAGTGTTTTCATTTGTGAAACATTTTCATAGCCTCATCATCTCAAGTAAATACTTAATTTCAGTGGTACTTGTAAGTCGTCTTCAGAGTAAAATACAAATAACAAGTTAATAACAACCACTTCACGCCATATACATTCTCAATACTCTGCTTAAATATTTTATTATCTGATGATTGTGTTGTATTTATATATACATGCATGCATATAATACGACATACCAACATACGCAAACATTTACGCAAGATGTAGGACTAAATGCAATTTGCTTTTATCTGTATGCAACAACATTATGTACAAGTTCATATGACTCTGATACATTACATATCACTACAGATTACATTGTCATGGATGAATATTGAAATTTGTTTCTCTGCGTATTTGTCCAATTCTGTACTGCTCATAATGAGTAACGAGCCATAAAATCATTTTTATGAACATTGGGAGTATATAATTGCAGGTAAATTCAAGAGGAGCTAAAGCCTTTTTTATTGTGAATCACATAATCAACACCATCGTTCTTGTTTCCCATTACAGTGTGTACTAACCAACGTAATGCAAACCAATAAACGACAAGCATGGTTAGAAATCATAAAATATATTTACTGCTTTAACTGAGTTGAGTTCAAAACAAAAAATAAAATCATGGGGATTGTACTGATAGATACTGACTCATCATAATATATAGAGATCTCATATATTCGTGTTACAAGTGACCTTCTGGCTGTATACTGTTATAATTGATTCCAAATTTTTTGTTACACAATGTGATGCTTTATTTTAAAGAAGCCACATATCTTACGGTTGTTGCTGAAACTTTCATGGTTGTTACTTTCACGTTACTATTACAGAGAAGATCGATTTTCTGCTAGTAGAGTTAAACTGGATTTGATAAATGGGTTTTTCTTGCGAGATTTAATCCAGTATATCCTGCTGCACATATGCAGGTAATGATGCTATGCGATTGTTTTGTTCTGTGACATCTATCTAAGCCATAGAAACCGCTTTTTGATACCTTTGGTAGGCAAAGCACAGATAGCCCCTTGTGTAGCTTTGTTCTTAATTATAAACAAATAATCGAACCATCTGAATCAGTACTTTCGTTTTATGCAGTACTGCCTGTAAGTGAGTCGCAAATATTCTGTTTGTGGTACTGTCTGTTTGCGATTTGCTGCATTCAGCAATTCAGAAAAGAGTTTATTTCACGGCTTCCACATCCATCATCGAGCTGCTTCTCCATTTGTCATATGTAGAATTTTATTACTCCATGAGATGATGAATGCAAGATAAGATGTCTCGTTATTTTTGGTGTAGAAATTGCCTGGGAGTATGGTGACAGGTCCATTACAGTTTTAAAAAGATGATAACAATATTTTTCTGTTTCACTTTCTGCTCAACCTTTACATTTTCTATCTCGGTTGATTTTCATAGATCATATTGGCATCAAGTATTTATTCAAGAAGAGAACAACTGAAATGTGGTGGTGATTAATTGTACCAATGATGACTTGCTATTCACGACTGTTTTATGAGGCACTTTTCTGGACAATCCTTGACTGTGGTGTTGTTATGGAGTTGGAATGCTCTAATTAAAAACGACAGTGGTTCGACAATGGAATACGCAATATTTACATTGGAAAAGTTTAATGAATATTTTTTTCTTTTAAGCATTTATGGCGTTTTGCAATATTGCTGAGTCCTCTGAGGTGCAATCTAGTTTTGATAGAAGTGGCTGAAGGATCAATCTTGAAGTAGGTGTTTTGTATCTTTAAAGTCTTATCCAACTGCGAAGCAATTGTACTAAACATTATAAGCACAGAATGCACGATGGGGTAGATAAGATTTTGGTAGTATAAAAGCAGCTCTATTTCCTTCTACAACTTTCAGTGCTCTGATGCCTATGGGAGCTCTGATTATCATTGTGTTAATGTGGCTGATGAATTTGATTTGCTTGTTAAGTGTTAACCTCAGATACTTCAGTGTTTCTTCCAGAGGGAATGCAGTACCTATAAAGGATGTTAGTTGCTTATGCACATCAGCATGTCTGTTGTTGAGCGTGCAGGACATGACTGTGGCATTGAAATAATTGGTGATCATTTCTAAGTTATTACACTATTTTCTCACACTGCTAACAGGATAATTATTCGTTACTTTGCTTCCAGCTTTGCTACAGCTTTCAGAATGTTACTATCTAGCGTTACCACACTGGTTAGGGTTGTGATTCTCGACATTGTCTACTGTTGATAAGGATCAATCCTGATTCTTGGATTTCATGCTTCATTTTGCATCATTTGGTAGTTTGTGCAGTTACAACTCATCTTACACGTGTTATTTTGAGCATTTCATGATCAATAATGGGCAATTGGACTCTGCTGTACACGTCGTTTAAATCTTAACCTATTATTGATGTGTTACAACTGGTTTTAAAGCCATTTTACATATCAGCTGGAAATTCAATTACACTGACCAAGGTTTCTCTTCCACTGTGATAATCATACAACAATGACAGTAGAGGTAGTTCAATCTGATAGGTAAGATTTCTTACTACAGTCTTCTCTGGGATGTTATTAATGAGGTTTTATAGGATGATAATTTAATGGCTTTTCAGATGAGAATAATCCTTCTTGGGTTTAGTCAAGAATTTGATAAAGACATTAGTTTATATTTCAGGGATGCTACATGCTACCAACCTCTCTTTATACTCTAACACTATTTTAAAAAGATTAGCTTCCAAAAGTTTCTTAAAGGTGGATATTTTTAAACTATCTAAGTAAGGAGCTCCATATTTATATGCATTTATTATTCTATGAAACTCACCCTAGTTAAAGATGGCTTTCATAGCTGCGTATAATTGTAGCTTAGATAGGATTTTCTCTACCTATAGCATCTCCTGCCTGTCACCATAGTCACATATATATTTGAATATCATCCTAACTGTTGATTTAAATGCCATAAATGATCTTCCAAAAAGCCTAACTTCTTCTTTCTCACCATAACCAGCCAAAGAAGTGTGTGGTTTCATTCTCATCATCGGTCAGATGGCGATAGTTAGATACAATACTCTTGTTCTTTATGCTTCACCAATCTCTTTTTTCTCTGTATATTTGACAAACTAGAGCACAAGGATCATATCAGCGATGTAAAATTTTAGCTTATCAAAGACTTCAACGTATTTTCAGATATGAACTAACTACTACAATTCAGCATTTAATTATTTAAATTGTGAAAATATGAGATATGGAATAGTGAAACCAAATCGAGAACGACATTTACACGGCATTATTCATAACAGTTATATAACACTTATAGTTTCTTGTATAAAAGCTATGTTGCACTTACCAGAACGAACATATGACGTCTCATCATTTTGCACATCTAAGTAGTACCCGAGTTAGGTTTAGATTGTTTAGCTATTGTTCTCTAAATTTCTTGCTATCATTCTTGGGGCAGAACTACTAGCAAAATAATCATTGCTCACATGATTTATTGTCGATAGTACAGCATTTTCTTTCACAGCCGTATGGTTTCAAAAATCTGAGTATTCAACAAACAGGTAAATATTCATCATCTAGAGAAACAAATTATTTTTGTAACTATGCTACTGTCCTAGACGATGTTGCATAACAGGGCTACACTTCTGCAACATTTTAATGAAAAGAGGAATCACAACTGCCAGGTTCTAGAAGATCATGAGCCAGTTTAGTACTGCATTATCGACATCGAGAGAAAGTATCCTGTCAAACCAAATTTGAGAGTTGTGTTTGATAATATTAAAACTTCAAATATTTCTTTATTCATTTTGAAGCTTGAAGTTCAAGTCTATCAATGTATAGTTGACATACATGAGTAAATGGTTCACACCATTCTGCACCTGATGACACAATTTTAATTCCTATATCACAAGCATGGGTATCTTGAATAAATGGAAAATATTGCATAAGATGAACCAGCACAAAAGTCTCATCTAAATCACACCTTAGCGATTGAAATACTTGGTCCTGATCTTTGGTCCATTTAAAATGTGAATCAGTTTTAATTTTAGAATAAAATAGTATGGCTTTCACGAAATTGACCATAAAATGCCAAAAATTAGATAAGAGGTCGAGAAAATTGGAGGATTTCTTTTTGTCACATGAAAAGCCAGTTTCTTAATGGAAGCAGTAATCCCAGGATCAATGGAACCCCATCTTTGCCTACCACGTGATCAGAAAAGCTCATTCTCATGCTTTTTTCAATTTTTAGTCTGCTTTCCTAATCTGCTGAAACACCATTAATATGGGAGAAAATTCATACAAATCATTTCGAGTTAAAAGTAATTGTAAGGTTACTTTCATCTTTCAGTTTGACTTGCCAATAGTTAAACATTAACTTTAATGTGTTTAATCAATGGATACTTTCGAATGCATCTGAAGTTTCATCTAAACTTAAGATGAAAATAAATTAATGAACATTATCCTGTTCACTAATTTGAAATTCATAAAGAATCCGGATATTCTCTTTTATTCTTCATACTAATTACTTGAAATGACTAAGCACTCTATAATGTATGTATTATTCCGCCCTTCAATATATGTCCTGTTTAATTCATTGCAGTATTTTTGGTGCTCCAAGAAAGTTTGCTTGTTTGTTAGGACAACAGGTAATCAGTACTACCCATCGCCAATTTCTGGACTATACTTGGCAAACCAAATAGTCGTATTTTAGCACCATTATAAGAAAGCATGTGTGGGCACAAAGTTCAGAGTCAATTTTTCATGGTAACGGGACTCAAACAATTTAACCTCGGTTCCACAGTCCTGCGCTTGCCTCTTCAAGAAAGCCTGTGAAGTGATTAATCTATTGAAAGCATGTTACTTGTGTCTAAATAATAATTAGTAAGTAATATTCTATTGAAAAGCATCTGGTTTTGTAGTATAAACATTATTATCTCTGCTTAGTTTCTGTCGGTAGTATGCTTCGACAGTATTTGCTTGATCTTCAAACAGCAATCTGAAAGGCTTTGGTAATCTCGGGTTTATAATGAAAAGTAATGTGATTGTAGCTATATAGCTAGTGGCAGCTAATTATCTAGTTATAGATGCAAAATATTCTGTACAAATATCATGCATTGATAAAGGTTTCTGGACAGAATGAACATTAGCTCATTCTACTGAAAGAGTAGAAAAGAAATAAAATAAAATATAGAAAGGATTTGTCACAAAATTATGATAATGAAAAATAACAATAAAATAAAAAAATTAAACTGTCTCTCTTCTGATGTTATCACGAGTCTTGGTCCCTAACAAGATGTGAGAGAGAAACATGAAGGTTTAAACCAAAATTATGTATGCGTTCAGTAAATTTACAGTGAGCAATTTTTAGGCTCTTGTGTCATGATAATAATAAAAATTGAAAATTTTAAATTATATATTCTATATATAGTAACTTAGTCATCCAAGCTTATAAGTTTATAACCGGTCTCAGTTGTTAGGGTTTAGACTATGAAGTTCTGATACTTAACCTCCTGCCAACAGAAACATGAACATTTATCACACAATTTTAAAGGCTTAGTAGTTGTATAAATATCCTACGAATCAAAGTTCCTAATTCTGAATCTATATCATAAGAGTCTTCCTTTTCGACAAAACCTTAGGTTTTTTACCTCAAAGTTTTTTACACCATAGTTGTAGTTGTAAACAAAATTTATTAATTATAGGAGAGTAAATATCCAGTTGTAAATGACCAGCCGTTAATAATTTTCGCCCTTCTCTCATTTTAGCGGCACAGTGATAAGTCTGTGGACTTACAACACTAGAAATCTTCTTTCGATACCTGTGGTGGATAGGGCACATATAGCCCACTGTGTAACTCTATGCTTAACTGAAAAAAAACAAAATAAGTTAATAATTTTTTATAGAATTATTTATAGCAAACATAACTAGCATTCGTAATTATCTGTTTAATAAAGTAGTAAAAACATAAGCTTGAATGAAGAACAATAGATTTATACATTTAGCTTTTATTAAGTGGTTTTCTTTTAGCAATACGAAATTTAAATAAGTTTTCCTTTATTATTATAAAATGTGTTTGTTTTTAGATAAAAGCCACATTGGGCTATCCACTTCGTCCATAACGGAGGAATCGAACCCCAGTCTTAAGTGTTGTTAGTCCGTAACTTATCACTGCCCCATCGAAGGATTTGGTTGTTTGTCTGTAATTAAACAAAAACTACAGAGCGGACTATCTGTACTTTGCCTATCCGGGGTAATGAAACCTGATTTCATGCGTTGTAAGTCAGCAGACATTCTACTGGGGTCCCATAAAGATACTTTATTATAGTAATTGTTGGAAAACTCTTCATCCTATGCTAAATGTTCGCGCAAAGCTACAAAGAGTGCTCTACGTTTACTGGCCCTAATTTTTAACAATTTATTTGTTTTGAACTTCGTGCTAGCCCCCCAGTGGCTCAGCGGTATGTCTGCGGACTTACACGCTAAAATCTGGGTTTTGATATCCGTGGTGGCCAGAGCACAGATAGCCCATTGTGTAGCTTTGTGCTTAATTCCAAAAAAATAACAATGAACTTCGTGCAAAGCTGCACAATAGCTATCTGCGTTAGCCGTCTTTAATTTTGCAGTGTAAGTCTAGAGGAAAGCCAGGCAGTTAGTCATCACCACCCATCGCCAACTCTTGGGCTACTCTTTTACCAACGAATAGTGAAACTGACCGTCACATTATAACGCTCCCACGGCTGAAAAGGCGAGCATGTTTGGTGACGTGAATTTTGAACTGATAGACTGTAGATAGTCAACAGTAACCTTTGGGTAATCTAATTGAATAATGGCAAGAGTAAAATGATTGTTATAAACAAATTTCCCAAACGTTACTTACGTATGTGAACCGTTTTTTGTTTAAAAATTGTTCCCTATTCTCAACCTTCTTCTTTAATCATCAAAACATCTAAAAACTATTTGACAGTCAATATTATCATCAAATTAACTAGTTTGTACATTCAATGCTCTGTTTGACGATGTCAGTCCTACCATAACAAGTTTTGTTTTAGCGAGAATCAACAGAATTGTCATCGTTATTTTTTTACACATTAATTCGGATTGGAAAATGTAAGACGGATGTAAAATGTTCCAAATTATTCGTGAAAACCTTCATTCCTAAATCATGATAAGCAATGGCTTACAGGACTTGAATAGTTAGTTACTAATCAGCGAGGAATCTAGGTCACATTTCATGTAGTTATCTCCAAGTTTTAATTACAAGATTAAAAAAAAATTTAAAAGCGCTGAAGCAATAGCTGCAAACATGAGTTTTTCAAAGACGTGCAGATAAAGTGCTTTTAAAATATGTTTCTTGTCGTGAAATATAATTATATATATATATATTCATATACTGTTTAATTAGTCCTTGATATCAACATGGTGCCCCCCAGTGGCTCAGCGGTATGTCTACAGACTTACAACGCTAAAAACCGGGTTTCGATACCCGTAGTGAGCAGAGCACAGATAGCCCATTGTGTAGCATTGTGCTTAATTCAAAACAATATCAACATGATTGTTTTTCTTGCCATTAAACGACAATTATTATCAGTCACCTCTTTTCGTAATTTCTATTTTTCCAGGTGATATATTATGGTAGTATTACATTCTGATAAAAAAAAAAAAAACGTCAATTTTATCCGGTCTCTCAACAATGCACGGGATAATTGCACTTCATAGGAAATATTGTTATGTGCCAACATATTAATGCAGTGCCACAGGCGACTTGTTTAGCAATTTCCCGACCATTTTACAAGTACTGTAGTATGAATAGACGTGTAGTTTAATGAACATGTTACTATCTTTTCTGAGTAAAGGTTATTGATACGGCGAAATTGTTACAGAAAATTAAAGTATACAAATTTCGAAAAAGAAAGCCCCAGCGTTCTCCATGTAAGTAGAAAGAATCTCTTAGCAGAGAGTTTAGAAAGTAGCGGGATGTAAAAACAACATCCCAATTCAATCCAGAGCAATACCCTCTTTCGTAGTGAGTACTATAGTTATAAGACAGCCTTCCGACCCACCTCCTCCCCCATCCATCGCTATGAGTGAGAACATGTCTTCTAATATCGATAAAAAGATAATAAATAAATTTTAAATTTTGATAGCCACTCTCAAGGTTCCAGTCACACTTTGAACTCAACAATTATTTTCGTAAAAAAAGCAATAGTTGAAGACACTGAAATGGATCTGTGTTCAAATCCATCCTTAGAAGCCAGCATTCATTTAAAGTGTATGTTCTGTAGAACATTTTATCAAAATTGTTGTCTCAAACTGACCTCACAATACAAACTTTGCCGTCAGATAGATAATAGTGTGCAGTCATGGCCTTTAGGCTGAGTGCAATTGACAATGGAACAAATAGTTTCAAGATTAGTACGGAATTTGGAACGCTGTTATAAAGTTCGATTGGTCCTCTGTAAGATTCTTGTGGTTTGAAAATAAGGTGTTCTACATAACTCATACTTTTGAACCTTAATATAAATACAATTTTACTTACCTCTGCAGTAAAACCTGTATCAGTGAAAAGTGTTTATAAGCTCTTTTCTTTACTTTGATAGATTTCTCGTTTAATCTTATTTTTGACGTTATGAATGACATAATCCTCTTTTCCTTGAATATAATTATACTTCAAGTAATAGTTAAATAAAAAACACTGAAACACATTATGTATACTCATATCTGTGATCGATATATTATTGATTATTAGAACAATATATCAGTATATTTAAGAGTTATTTAGGTAGATTTTTCTACTTTGTTAACTCTTAGTATCGATAATGTTACATTGTTGTTTCCTCGGACTAATAATGGATTTCCGATGTTAAAAATACTGTAAGCGAAAACAGTTGTTTTTAATATTTTCCTTTAATGCATTTGCTACACTTTACTTGTTGCATATAAGGTTTAAAGCTCCTTTGGCGCTGATAAAATCTTCTTTCTGTTCTACTGTTGATCTTACCCAGAACATTTTTGAGGATGTCGTGGTCTTGCTGTACAGATGCTAAACCATTTTTGATCTTGCCATATAACTTCTAAACCTTTCTTGTTTGTTTTCACAGACAATCAGTTTTTTAACAACCTCATTTCATTTTAAAAATCAATTTCCATTTTTTTTTGCGTTCATGTTTCTCGTTATTGATATTTTGTCTAAACCATTATATGTTCCTTGTTATTTAGGCTTAACTTGTATTCCAAGTACATATTTTGCTTGAAACTATATTATACATAGTTATATTATAGTTAATATTATTTATACAATTTGTTTAATTTTTTTCTGTACGAAGGCTATATTCTACTTATAAAAAGCACTATTTAGCTTGGCTTTATTGTGCACCAGTAATTTTTATTTATAATTATGAAACATTTTGTGACATAACTGACAGATATATTCGAGCTTTACCATATTAAACGAAACCCTTTTTTAAGAACGTCGCGCATAACCGTGCACGTTATGATTTTTTTTTTTTTAGTCAATACGTGAAAGAAATCTCTTGGACTAATAGCGCGTAAGATATTTAAAATGCTGATTAAATTGATAAACTGTTTCTAAATTTGACAAATATTCAAAATAGTTTACTTCTATTATTTTGATATCTCATAAAATAATTAATTTAATTAAAATTTCAAACTGTATTCCCTACATTTATTGTGTATTTTTTACCTTTTTCTGTAACTTGTATATAAATAGAGCTTTCGGATCTGTTGCTGGAATACTTCTTTTCAGATTTTTTTTGCATCAAAATTCGCAGTTTTGACTTTGTATTTTCAAGAAAATATTGTCTTCTTTATAAAAAAGGCGCCCCCAGTGGCTCAGCGGTATGTCTGCGGACTTACACGCTAAAATCCGGGTTTCGATACCCGTGGTGGGCAGAGCACAGATAGTCCATTGTGTAGCTTTGTGCTTAATTCAAAAACAACAACATTAAAAAAAGGCATGCGTTTTAGTTGGATAATTTCAATTTCATAAACAAAAGCGTCGATTGCTGAGAAAAAGAAATAAAAAAAAATTGCAGATAACCCGAGAAATCGAAGAGTTGGACTTTTTACTGTTGGATTAATGTATGGAAACTTACTACTAGTTGTTTTTTGCATAGGTCGTCCAAAAACCTCAGCTTCTCTCTTTAGTGCAACAAATAAAGTGGTTAAGTGTGTTTTGCAGTATTAGTCAGCAATCATAGTTTAATAAAGCTTACAACCTGATTTCTTTACTTTCTCCGCTCCGGATAGCAAGAGTGATTGCTAATTTTATAATACATGTACAGTTAAAAGGACAGAGCATGTATTCTGAAACATTCATATGATGCTCAGCACCCTAAAAAATAGACCGCCCAGTTTTTACAAATAGACTGTTTTATTTTCGTAGTTTTCACGCAAACTTACACAAAAAGCTACATGAGTATAGCCGTCTGTAATTTCGAAGTAATTGACCAGTTGAAAGACATCTAGTCAACAGCATCTACCTCCAGTTTTTGAGCTACTCTTGTCTGACCCAACAGTGAGTTTTGATTGCATCCTTCAATTGCATTCACGATCATAAAATGCGAAGTGCGTCTTTGGAACAATGGGTCACCAACCATGAATTCTCAAATTCACATTCCTACACACTATCTGATATGCTACGCCTAACACTCTACAAACACATGTCAAAAGATAAAAGAGAAATTGATACTTTCACTTGCATATTGTAAAAAATACACGAACTAACTAATAATGTTTTAAATGCTAAACGAAACAAAAAGAAAGAACGAAAGCTGTAGGCAGCGTTAAAGGCTTTAGTTTCAAGTTAGTTTAAAAACCGATTATGATTAACAACAGGAATTGCAAAACAAAATGAAGCTGTATAACTACTCACTCGTAATGTTATATTTTGTAAAAATTCATAGGAAACAAATTATTTTAACGATTTGTATTAGTATGAAACTACAATACGTAAAGAGAGAATATAAATTACCGTCTTACTATTCTGATTTTAGGCTAATACAGATGAAAATGTTTATTTATCAGGCGACATGTGAATATATTTGTTTCTTCTTAATCGTTTTGAAAATATCGTACAACTTTATTAAAAATAGCTCAAAATAAATCGGCAAGGGAGATATAATTTATTTTATATAAAACTGTTTATTTTAAATATAAAAACTCTAGGAATTACCTCTGGTATCAAAATGTATGAAATTAATATATAAAAAAATAAATGTACAGAGTTATTATGAGGAACACATTTCATGTCTAGTAAACCAGCCCCATCTCAGACAATAACACAAATTTACAAAAGTTAATTATCATACAAAATGTAATTTTATTGCTATGAAATGATAAAACTACCTGAAGATTTGTTACTGAATAAAGAAATATGTCAAAACCTCATACGAAATATATATATATATATTAAACGAACGTCATAACAGAAAGTTGCTTTAAAAAAAGAGTAGACAATAAAGAAAACGAATATTGCTTTTATTTTCATCCAAACCTCTTTTCAAAATATTAGTAAAGAAACAAAAGATCTGGAATGAGTAACACTCATTCATCTAATAAAATCTGGTAAAGCTACTAAAATATCAGTTCTAAAATCATCACACACAATCCATAAAAGCCTATACGTTTTCGAATACAATTACACGATATCCTCTCCTATTAATAACTTCACGTAATGATTAGCCTAGTTTTGAAGTAATTTCTCCTTTCATACACCTCATTAAAATATATTCCTGCTAGTTATTTAAATATCCAATAATCTTAGCATTTTAAAAAGTAATTAATTTTGTATAATTTTATTATGTTATTTTCACTGTATTTTATTATTTAAAATCTTAGTGTTCAATTCAAGTATTATCATCATAATAAAAACAAAAAGTGTCACATCATGGTATTGTCGAGGCTTTCAGGATAACCCGATTATTTACAAGCGAACCGGTTTACGGCAAAATAAAATTAAATTAACTTCACTACCAAATTGCCAATACTTTGTACCTCGTTATTTTCATTCGTTCTAATATTTGTAGATATTTATTGTGGGAAAATATTTCCAACAAAAATACAAGCTTAAATTTCATGTTCTAAATTAACTACTTCGCTGTTGTTGTTTTGGAATTAAGCACAAAGCTACAAACTACTTCGCAATTATGTGCTTTAATGAAATGTGATTTATGTTGCCTATCAAAAGTACTGAGAATCTAAGGAAAAGCACACAATAAAAGAAATAAAAATTAATAATGATAATTACTACACGTGTCAATTTACATTAGATATATGAAAAATAAAATTCTGTTCCTATGTTACTTGGTTTATTTAAATCCGGATTATTTCGAAATAAATTATTTTCTGAAAACTATTACAAACAAAGTCAGATTGAGACCAAAGTGGACCCATAAGAAACTTTAGTTTTATTGAGTCCATTTTCTTCATAACCCATTTTTTTATGTAGAAGTGTAATATAATGCTTTTAAATTTTAGTTTCCAACTTGAAAGAGGCAAAAGAGAATAGTTAAAAACATAACCACTACTCTGGTTGGTTACGAGTAACAATAACTAGTTTTTGAAGATAATTAGTTTCTCTAGGATTCTGCAGAAAATGATAAAAACGTAGGAGTCTTACATAATCCTTGCAATAATTCATCTCGTTTTGTAGTACAGCAGTAAGTGCAAGCTAATATGCTCATTTAAGTAATTGTAACTCCTAAGATAATGCCAAGAATAACTCCAATTGTTACAACAGCAAGAATTATCCATAACACAATTAAGTGGCCTTGACAACATACTTTGTCTACCGTGTACTGATCTTCCACTTTAGAAGAGTACCCAGGAGGCGGAGTTCTCAATTTGTAAGGATCTCTCATAGGTAAGGGCTCCATTCCGACTGCTGGATACACCATTGGACGAGGACGCATCATTGGAGGTAAAAAGAGGGGAGGGATAGGAGCATTTGCTTGCAGTGTGGATGGCTGGAATGGTGGTGGAGGACCCATTGGCAACATCTGCATAGAGCCATGAAACATTTTCTTATCCAGCATTGGAGGTGGAGGTCCCGTGTTATATATTGGACCCCTCAAATCATATAATGACCCATATCGGCGCATTACATTAGGAGGAGGAGGTCCGTGTGGATGCATTGAATGACCTCCGTGTACTGGGCATGGTTCGCCGTCCCAAGTAGCAATAGCTAAAGCAGGTACACTACGAGTAGAACGCAGCGTTCCCGATCGGAAAGGACCAGGATATCCGGCTGCTGGAGGTCCAACTGGGTAAGCATCTGGAGAATTACTCATCATAGAACGTTGTGCTATCTGGGATCGCTCTTCGCTTCTACTTCGAGCACCTCGGCTTTGAGCTCTTCGAGGTGGTTGTCGTACGATAGGAGCTTCATCGCGATCATCTGAAGACGACGACGTTTCAGAAGTGGAATAGGGTCTATGAGATGGATGAGACTGAGCTGTCCTTTGGAAATGCATGTCCCTCTGTCGAAAAGCCATTGAAACAGTCCTTATGTCACAGAAGCTGTCTCTGAAATGTTTCTTAATTTAGTTTTCGTTCTTCAGAGTGATCTAAATATGGCCTGTAAAAAATAATGACAATAATGACAAAGCTGTTGTGTTTAATGACACAAAACATTACATAACACGTTTTGAAACAATAGGAAAGACTCTTTCATCTTATCTATGAGACCGGGAATTGAAAAATATCCAATGAAATCCAGACCGATATTAATGTTAGAATTGAGTTAGATAACACTTTCATCAATGGTTATCTCACAGTAATAAGCATGATACACGACACATAATAAATATAGTGTCACTTAGCCCCTTAGGTGCTTCATATCAGCTTTTGATTAAACAAAGTAGAGTTTCCTCCGATATTAAAGAGTGACAGCTCCAGTGGTCACCATGCCCACCTTTTATGTTATCATTAAATGCCACAAGTTTAGGTGAAGTTACTAGCGATAGCACAATTCAAACAGCATTCTCAGATGGATATTGGGAGTATGATATACTGTTTCACGGCACCTCGTGCCGCGTTTCCTTAAGGGATCTGCAATGACTGTTCATTCATTCAGAATTGTACATCCTCGTACATAATCTTATGAATTAAAAACAATAAAAGAAACAGACAATAAAGTAATCAGTTTAGTAGTAGATTTAAAAACTTTGATGGACTGCAACTGCCTGTCGGAGAAAAAAGAAGACACAATTCCAGCTTCTATACTGGAAGAAAGCCCCAATAAAAAAACAAACAAACAGAAATTTCGTCTTCTTTTCCGTTGCAGTTGCACTCCATTAAAGTTCTCAAACCTGTTTTATTTAAATTTCTATACAACTGGTTTAATATTGTGCCATAAAGATATGGTAAATAAAACTTGCAGCACATTTACCATCCGATCAGATCAAAAACAGCATTGTCCCTTTCCTAGTTTTCACTTGCGAAATATTGTTGCTAGTTATCTACAAATCACTAACTGACGAAGAAAAAAAAGGCAAGTTGCAAAGACAATTTATCACGCCTAGCGAACATCATAAAAAATAGTTAACAACGACAGCAGATAAAAACATTCCAAAAACGGATAATAAAAATGAAATTATTGTTTCTTGATGCGAGAATTGTACAACTGAATACTAATAGAATTGATGGATGAGGTATTTTTGAACTAATAAGGTTTGTGACTTAGTATTTACATCATCATAACTTTCTTCATTTGACCACTACTTCAGCAATAAGCACAAGAAGGCACCATTTACGTTTTATGAGCTGATTGGCAAGTAACCTAAGTTTAGATAAAGAAAAAAACAAAAAAAATTCAATTATTCCAGTCATTTCTTTATTATTTCTAATAACACAGCTTAAAAGCAAAGAAAAATGAATTAAAATATATATTAAATACCAAAATATTTCATCCTATTTAAAAATTAAATGACATCTTAGCAACTACTACGTTGTGAAAGTGTAATTTTTATCAGTTTTATACGACTCATTTATATGATAAATCAGAATTAAGGTGAAGATTAACAACATATACACGGGATCGGCATGGCCAAGCGTGTTAAGGCGTTTGACTCGTAATCTGCGGGTTCGAATCCCGGTCGCACCAAACATGCTCGCCCTTTCAGCCATGGGGGCGTTATAATGTTACGGTCAATCCCTCTATTCGTTGATAAAAGAGTAATCCAAGAGTTGGTGGTGGGTGGTAATGACTAGCTGCCTTCCCTCTAGTCTTACACTGCTAAATTAGGGACGGTTAGCACAGGTAGCCCTCGAGTAGCTTTGCGCAAAATTCAAAATCCAATAACACAAATGTTTTTTATTCATTTCAACACCAATTATCTGCTATTAGTATTAATTATTTTTGCTTGAATGAACTTTTCTTATCTACCAGATGAACTGGCGAAACAGAAAATTAATTTTATTGTTCTCGGAGCTGTTTAGCAACCATTTTGTTAACGAGAGAAGACGATGTTGGTAGTTCTAAGAAATTAAGACTGAACATTTTTGTTGGTTTTGCTTGTTTTGTTGTTGTTGTTTTGTTTTTTTTGCGCAAAGCTTTGTTTGTTTGTTTTGGAATTTCGCACAAAGCTACTCGAGGGCAATCTGTTAGCCGTACCTGATTTAATAGTGTAAAACTAGAGGGAAGGCAGCTAGTCATCACCACCCACCGCCAACTCTTGGGCTACTCTTTTACCAATGAAAAGTGGGATTGACCGTCACATTATCACGCCCCCACGACTGGGAGGGCGAGCATGTTTGGTGCGACTCGGGCGCGAACCCGCGACCCTCAGATTACGAAGCGCACGCCTTAACGCGCTAGGCCATGCCAGGCCTAGCGCAAAGCTACACAATGGTTTATTTGCTCTCCGTGCAATGCAAGAAATCGAATTCCGAATTTTAGAGATATAAACTCTTAAAGAAAGCTAAATATTAGTTTGTTAGACATAATGTCAAGGAATGTCTAAATTATAGGTTAAAATTATAGACTGTGGACGAATGACATTATTGTAAAATTACACATATATGTATTGTGGCAAAAGTCTATAACTAATGCATATCAAATCACCGGTATGCCCTTCAACTTATACTGTTTAAATCAATAATTTAAACATTGGAACAGTAGGCTTTACTACTAGATGTACTTGCAGGAGGTCCCCGAAGTTATACTGTTTCAAATAAATTAAACTAAAATTGAAAACAATAAGTATCTTTTTTTTTAAGTTCATACGTCATGTTATATTGTAGTCAACAGAATGCGTAATTTTTCTCGTGATTCATGACATGCGCACGCTTTACTTAGGTCACAATAGTACAAATTACAATGTTAAGCGTCTCTTATGTGACATTATTTTAATATCTACTGATATAAAACACACTGCTGTATAACAGTACGACAGGTTAAAACAGGTAAACCTTTCGAGGAAACAGCCTACATAATATTTGGGTATATTAATAAAATACACAGAAGTTTAGGAAGCGTTAAGTAGTAAAAAATTTCAAACACGGATTACGAAGGTAATAGAACAAACACGGGCGATTGTTTAAAACAGCTTTTATTTATACAATAAGTTAAATGTGTTGTTGTGACTTTGTTTAAACTAACTAACTCCTACATTATCTATAGAACTTATCAGGGTGCGAGCGAAACGTATTTTCTTGAGCTATTGAAATAATAATATGACCATATTTAAGTCAGAGAAAATGTCTAACGAGCCTTCCAGCAATTATAGATTACCCACGTCAAACTAACGTTCCTATGTTACTTTCTGAAGGAAGATAAACTACTTTTACTTGTGTCTATATCGTTCTTCGCTTCGAGAAGGCATAAAAAAACAGGGACAAGTAATATAGAAAATATTAATTGTGGTCTGTAGCTTCAGCCAAATCTGGAGGATTAAGCGCATTCTGACGATAGATTTTTGTTTCTAATTTTCCAAGTTGTTTTGATTAGTATATTGTTTGTATATATTCTGTGTGCTAACCGTAGTATTACCACACTTATCAGAGTAAATTTTTGAGCATATGGGGGTGCATAAGGGTTGTATATATATTTCTCCCTGAGAATAAGACCTCTAGAATCAAATATTTTTGATGATTTTATTTTTCATCTCGCTTGTTTTATCTACAACAGATATAACTTGTAACACACCAGGTTTGTTATTTTACAGCTATTGCTAAAGGTTTCCCTGCGTCTTTTAGCTTGCACGCGTTTAACAGACGTGTTCCGCGTGAGTAAAGGCCTATTATATTTTGTAATCGTGATATAACTTTAGTAAACGTTACTGAGCGCAGACGCTCAGAGCAGAAACAAACAAAACACCATTTCGAATTTTGTTTAGGAAAAATAGTTTGCAATCACTCGAGCTTAATATCATATTTAAGTACACAGTCCGAGAGCTCTATTTGATCCTGATTGGTACAAACAGGAACATGTGTCTTCCACTGATATTCTGCGGTTTCGACCCTCCACTCAGAAGGAAAAATTAAACAAAAAAAAACAACTACAAAAAACACACAAAAGAACAACGGATATTACCTAAAAGAATTTTTATGAACTTAAAAATTTAAGAAAAATATATCTAAATCTTTAACCAAACGCAAGTTTTATTAGCAAACCTATTAAGGAAAAAACAACTAAAATAAGATTTCATAAGTTTTTTCCTTGTATATATTAAAATATGTTTTATTTAGCCCTAACCACAGTAAGTGAACTTTTATGAGTTACGTTATAATGAAGTAAATTTCTTTAATTCGGTGGAATATTTATATAATATGTTTCAGCAATAAACTTATTTTCTGTGTTAAATACTGCTTTATCCCTGTCATAAAAATTTTCACGAAATAGTGTGGGGGTTTCTTACTAAAGTCACACATATAAAACCTGATCCCCACAAACACTAAGGACTTCAAGACTGTCCTTGTACACCCACTTCTTTGCAAAGTAAAATTTTAAACCACCTTTTCCTTTTCAGGAAAATATTTGTTTCTATACTAATTTAAAATACCAACCTCTACAACTGCCGATAACAACTCGTTCCGTTTGTGCTGTTATGGAAATCAAAGTCTCTTTCCAAATATTAAACATGTATTTTCTTACCTATTATCTTCAGAATATAACAAAAGGAAATATGATGTCTTAATGATTTTTCTCAACATAAAATAAGATGCGAAATTTTAACCTAACCCCATGAAATAACCTGGATTAAACTAGCAGCTCTCCTCTGATTCCTTTTCAAAGAGTCAATATCCTTTGTCACATAAGGAGACCTGAATTGTTTATAATATTCTAAGTTAGACCAAACTAGTGACTTGTATAAAGAAGCAATAATTTTCTCTCTTTGTAATCAATATATCTATAAACACGTTTGCTTCACTACTAGCAACAGAGTACTACTCCAGTGCCTTGAGACTCAACCACTATGACACTATTATCCCATGGCTTTTTTTTTTCAGTTACCTTATAAGGCTGGTTCCCATTTACATTAAACGTGAAACCTAGATTGTGACAATTCAACTATATTACTTTACAGTTAACGTAATATAAGGTCAACTCCCATACATTTGTAAGATTTATCAGTTGTTCGAAACCAATTTGTAGTGCTCTAATATCTTCAGTGCAGCTTGAAAGGTTATATTTATCAGCACAATTTACTAATTATATCTCTAACTAACAATATCACTAATGTAAATTAAAAAAAGGTCCAAGAATTGACCCCTGAAGTACTAAAGAAGAAACAAGGGTCCTGTTTAACAAGACTCCGTTAAAAATAATATTCTGCTTTTTCTAGTCTGGCGACGTTACAATCCAATTAACTATCCTTTCCACAATCCTCATCGTTATGGGTTTTTAAAAACTTTTGTGTAGTACTTTCTATAAAGCCATTTGTAAACTCAACTGTAACAATTTCTCTTGTCCAGATAATAAATAAGGTTTTCGAGAAAAAATTAACATATTAGAGGGGGGGAGGTAGGATTTCCGTTTGGTAAATCGATGTTAACTGAATGATTTTGTAAGTCACTTTATTTAAACGTAGACGTACTATAAGTAACAATACGTCTCCAGGCCTATCAAAAGACCCATCAACACTAAGTGAGATTAATAGACATGTTATCTTTGACCTCCTATAAAATCTTGGGAAAAATATCATCGGGCTGTGGTGCTGTATATATTTTTAATGACTTTCAATTCATCTTTTTACCATCAGTGAACTAATATATATATAAGTTTCGATATTATCAATACAATTCCCAGAGGCAGGAATATTGCTAATATTTTCTTTTATAGACATATAACAAAAAGCCTCCACACACCTACGCACTTGCATTATAGTCACATTGACTTTACACGAGTATTTTGAAGTTACGCAAGAAGCTTAAAAGAATTCATTTCCATTTTAATTGCGAGCGACAAGAACATTTTATATGTACAAGTATATTTAAGTATAATAAATAGCACTTAACAACATATCAACCATTTTTCCATATCATGGGTTCATAACATCTGTTTGCTCAACATGGAAAATGTTATGCCTTAAATAGTTTCTTTTTGATGAATGCGTGAGTAGCAAAGCAAAACAAATCACAGGTGCTAATTTTAAAGCCCTTCTGTTCTTTTCATTAATTTTGTTGTTATAAATCAACAAACCAGTGCAAACAACTTCCGTATCACATTGTATTTTCTCATTCTATGTATTCAGGAAGAAACTCCTCACTCGACAAAAATAATCTTTTCGATCGTTTTAACCAAAGAAACATAGTAATGATCTAAGGTCTAAAATACTGATAAATTTTGCACAGGATATTTATAATTTGAGTAATAACCCTTTCAATAGCATATCGCTTATACGTTTTACAAAACCTTTGGTATTTCTCGGTTTTAGTAAGAGATATTAAAGTAAAATCAGAATTTCGAATTTAGTTTAAGCATAACCGATTCATCACCACCTCAGTTTTAAAGATTTGCTATGTTGCATCATCATTCAATTTGTCATGAAAGTTTTAAAGTGTAATACATTAACTATGCGAGAAAAATTAACTTACGTTTCTTTCTATTATTGGATCAATGCTTTATAATTTTAGTTGTTATACTAACTGTATTAATCGCTCAGTAACTGTTTCAGTTTTAAGATACGAATTTCTTTTTTTTCATCTGAAATACTGTTGTCCTCTAAGACGTCCGAACCTCGTAGGATATTATTGGGTTTACGGCCGAAAATAGTTAATAGCTAGGGTGACATAAGTGATGAAACATTATATTTTAATCTTTAAGAGTAAGAATATGAGAACATATTTAAATATCTACATTGATTGAAGTAAGTAGCTTGCGCTGATCGGTTTAATATTGATGTACATGATAATTTCAGTATGAAGAAAGAAAGATATTATCACTAAATACCATATCTTTAACATCTGTACTAAGCGTATCAAGATTTCTTTTCGGTAAGATGACACGAAAGGCTAGTTGTTATATACGTATGAAGAGTTTTTAGGAATGAATCATTAACTTATAATGACGTTAAAATCAAAAACTGAATGTAAGTGTAAAAGTTTAAAGATGTGAGACGTCGCTTCAGATTTGAAATATTTTTGGATAATCTGTAATTATTATCTGAAAACTGAAAACAGATCCAAATCAAAGAGGATCTTGTATTATATGTAAGTATAGATTTAAAAACGTCAAGTTGTAGAAAAACTGAATAATGTAACCAGGGCAAGAAATTATCATAAAAACTAGTCATAGAAAAGTGAGCAATACAATAAAGAAATTAATAGATTTTAAAAGAAGGTGAAAAAAGAATAAAATAGAGCATAGAGTGTCATTCAAACTATTAAGATCGAGCTCACAGATATAAAAAAACAACAACAAACGAATATTACAATTGTTATTATAGAAAAAAATACGAAGCTGAAAATTTCGATTGTTGAAGAGAAGATGGGCCAACGTTACACCGGTCTATACATATATGTTATCTAGAAGTTTGAGTCTGTGTAATATTGATCAAAACACACACATTGTAAAAACTATAAACACTGATACCAGCAAAGCATTGTCTCCAAAAATGCTGCACTTATATATCATACAAGGGAGTATAAAGACAAATAAATTAAGAGATGTTATTTCATGTTCAGTTGTGATAATGACATAAAGGAATAAAGACATTAACAGATAGGCACACAACGATTTATAACCATAAGGAATTTTCTTATATATTCATGGTAGAATGTAATACGTGTTTCGAAATAACATTGGTTTGTATTCTTCAGGTATGATCAGTACTAAGCTATACACAGTATACGTAACATTATGGAGACAACAGGATTAAGTAAGACAGAAATAATGTCAATAGCTGACCGGATATAGTTAAAAGTCAAGTCTGGTCAATTGTGTGGGTAGTGAATAGAGCTTGCCAAATACGGTTTATGTTACTGGACCATTATCACGGTTTAATGAGAGATTTCTGTAGTTTCTGAATATTCTCTTTCTTTCTTAGTTTTAGTTTAGTGTAGTAGGTGAACTTCATTCCACAGTATTTTGTGACCTGCTTGATACTGATGACATATCAGGGCTGATAGATAACTGGATCTCACCTCTACGAATGTGACTACGGTGTTTTTTGAGTCTTGTTTGTAAAAAGCGTGATGTTCGCCCTATGTATTTCTTGGCGCATTCGCAAGAGACCTACAGATGCCCTAATTTTGCTTTTGGGGTATAGATTCTTTGCATTATAAAGCGTTGTGTGTCTACGTATTGATGTACTAACATAATGTACTTCCTTCTACAGGTAGACGTCCCTCGCTGGTACAGCAGTAAATCTACGGATTTACAACACTAAAATCAGGTGTTCGATTTCCCTTGGTGGACTCAGCAGGTAGTCCCATGTGGGTTTGCTAAAAGAAAAAAACACAAAAACACACTCCGCAGGTAAAGATTAAATACCTAAGAGAGGAATACATTGAATAACAATCAGTCAACAATTTCGTGTTTCTGAATTTGATTTTTCGCTAGTTTTATGAAGACATTCCAGTATAAATCAGGATAATAATGAATGCACATGTGCACAATACAAGTTCCGCGTTTTGTGAAGATTATTGGAATGGAACTTTACGCAACTGATTTAGAAGCCAGAAGACGAAATATTTTTTGGCAATTTTAACTACTTCGGAATGAGATATCCTGCCTTAACATAACCAAGGAAAACAACCAGTACAACAAACAGGGAAACACAAATGGCCACGAAGATCAGTTGCAATTGGCAAAAATTGAAATAACTAATGGATAAAAATAAGTTTGTTTTTCGAATAAAACTGCCATCATCCATCTGGTCAGCAACTCTAAATTAGGAATAGTTTTGCCTAAACCTTAAAGGTTTCTGGCTGTCAGGTCCACGCCTCAAATACAGTGCTGTTTGGTTAAAAATATCAACCAGAATGAAACAAAACTTCGTTAAACACATTTAATGAGGCATATAAATATATATAACATTAATAATACGCTATAAATACAACAGCCTCCCAGTGGCTCAGCGGTATGTTTGCGGACTTACAACGTTAATAACCGGGTTTCAATACCCGTGATGGGCAGAGCACAGATAGCCCAATGCGTAGCTTTGTGCTTAATTCAAAACAACAACATAAATATAATAACATTTTTAATGCAATGTAATAACAAGATTTTTCAAATAGAAAAATTTCATTAATAACTTCCCTAATAACATTAATAACATGTACACTGTTATTTCATGCAAGGATATTTTTGAAATTCTTTATGTTCCCTTGACGACAATTTTAACCAATTTTGTGCTGAAATTGTTCTTTGATTGACAAACCAGGTTCTAAACTTGAATTTCTTTACTTTCAACTCACGCCACAAAAGATACAGTTTATCAACTTATTCTTGTTCCCAGAGACACAGTTGTTTAACTAATGTACAGCGGTTACTGAAAGGGCAGGGACTTATTCAAAGAAAATGGGTCAGGTTTCAAATATCGTAAGCCAAAAAAAATGTTTTGTATTTCAATTGCGTGTGCGCGCGGAAGGAAACCAATGGATACTGTGGGTTGCTCGTAGTTCACATAGGACAGAAACGTTATGTGAAGCAAGCAGATCCTTTGTTTACTGCTTTTCTATCGATTTTATAAGTGCGTTTAAAATCTAAAACTAAAAAAAATGAATTCTTGCGTATAAACTCTTAACACCATATCACTATTATTTATTGCTGTAAAGATTCACACAAGTCCCTGTGTGCCCTTCATTTTGAAGCTTAAAATTATTTTTTCCTTAATAACTCGCAGCAAGAAAGGTTTGAAATTAGGTGTATCTTTTAATAGCTATGGACTGTTTCTATGAGTAGAAAGATAGGGGCTAGAGCGCATTATTCATCGGGGACACTTCAGTTTGTAAAACAAGCATCTCAGAAACAACTTGATACATGCTAAGGTTGACTAAGTCCCTCCACAGAATGACAACCACAGTGTGGTACGTTATCACTCATGTTAATTTATGAACGGTCTCTGAAAGTTTTTTTGGAACACACAATAAAAATGTTGATTCTGTTTATGCAACAGATATGCTATCCTATTTACTTATTAGCTTATAAATGTTTGTCTGCTTGTGGCTTTCTCATACATTGACATGTTTATTCTTGTGCTATGTAATATTGTAACTCCGTAAACATTCATATCAGACTTTCTGTTGTTTTTCTGTATATGAAGGGAGGGTAGTGGAAGGTCTAATCAGTGATGTCGAGAAACCCACTTGTTGAGAAATATATATGCAAAAACGGCTCGTTTGGGTTGATAAAATATTTTAAGTTACCTCTTTCTTTGTGAAGCCCCTCAGTGGCTCAGCGGTATGTCTGCGAACTTACACACTAAAATCGGGGTTTCAATACCCGTGGGGGGCAGAGCACAGATAGTCTATTGTGTAGCTTTGTGCTTAATTCAAAATAACAATAACATTCTTTGTAAACCTGATGATGACCGAAGAAGGTCGAAACGTTGTTTTTTGCTTCTATGTAAAATATTTTCTCAACCCAAACGAACCGTTTTTGCATATAAAGTGGGAGGTCTGTTTACCTAATTATTATTTTAATTGAATATTCATTTCCATTTTTTTATTTTCATACATAACATGCGTAATTATTTTTTTTATCCCAAACCCATTTTTTTTTCTAATTTCCTTTTTATGAGATTATTTTCAATTGTATTACATTAAGTAATTTTCTAATATTTCTCCTCTTTACGAGCTACAGTTCCTTATTTCCATCTCTTGTACACTTTCCGGAAATCACTGTCATAACTGCAAAATTACTTTTGATGCCAACATAAGCACTTCCGACTTCCTAGGGTTGGGGAACTATAAACACCTGAAACGTCACTACAGCTCACATGATTAGCTTTCACACTACTTGCTCACTTAGAGCAAACCTCTAACAAAAGGTCCGCTTTTAGAAAGCGCTCAGGCTGATGAATTTGTTTAATTACGCACATACGCATCGTTGCACAAACATGTAAGGAAATGTGATGTTATAACTGTTGAAAGACTTTCAAATAAGGCCCGGCATGGTCAGGTGGTTAAGGCACTCGACTCGTAATCCGAGGGTTGCGGGTTCGAATCATCGTCATACCAACCATGCTCGCCCTTTCAGCCCTGGGGGCGTCATAATGTGAAAATCAATCCCACTAATCACTGGTAAAAGAGTAGCTCAAGAGTGTGCGATGGGGAGTTGATGACTAGCTGCTTTCCCTCTAGTCTTACACTACTAAATTAGGGACGGAAAGCGCAGATAGCCTTCGTGTAGCTTTGCGCGAAATTCAACCAACCTTCAAATAATATCATAAAAAGAAATAGATTCGAATGGACTTTAATGTCTTCTTATCTAATATTATTTTCTAGTGTTACTTTTAAACTATTTTTGAATATTATTGATTTGTGACTAATTAAAAGAAGTAAATTTGAAGTAAAAAATAAGTTACTTTATTTATTTGTTTATTTGGTTCGAACTACACAAGAGCTATTTGCGCTAGCCGTCTCTAATTTAGCAGGATAGATGGAAGGCAGCTAGTCATCCCACCACCTACCCTCCACTCTTGGGATGTTGTATTATCAGCGAATAGTAGGATTGACCATCACATTATAGCATCACTAAGGCTGAAAGGGCTAACAAATTTGATGGAAAGGGCATTCGGAAATGCGACTCCCATATTGTAAGCTAAGCTTCCTGATATTCAGACTACAAATTAGACGAGAGGGAGAAACACATAGACATGTGTAAATAGATATGTTTTCATTTATTTTATTGTTTTTAGTTTGATTTAATTATTTACTTCCATGCGATCAGCGGGCAGGTATTTTCTCGTACTTTCTGTGTAACATATCTACTGTTTTACGTCGTTCCGATAAATTTAAGTTTTTTTGCTGCCCTGAAAGTGATGATTAAGCTATATACCGATGACGTGCACTTTAACCTTGGTTGAGAAAATTGTTGTACTTTGTTGAGCCTTGGGCGATGCTCTGGTTACTCTGAATGTACTGGAAGGTTCTTACCAAACAATTTGTTTTTGCTACTGGTTTTAATGTCATGAAAACAACCTCAAATGAACGAAAAATTAGTTGAAGTTTAAATCTTGAAACTTCTGAGTGAATACCTTATTATATACACGTATATAAGACATTAATTGTTTACTAGCACTGCCAGACTGAACGTAAGAAAGATTGTTATTATTTCTATCGGATTATATTTATCTCTGTTTTAATTTTCATCAAATGCAGTAAGTTGGATTAAATTTAATTTTAGTGTACTCTCAACATCAAAATGTAATGTTTTGTTATACATTGTTCATCTAACTACAATGATATTCCTGTTAATAGCACATGTTCTAAGGAAATAATACGCTGTCTGTAGAACACTAAGAATTTATGTCGAGAATTCTACATATATTAAAGTTTGTTTTATGTTTGTTTGTTTGTTTTTAAATTTCGCGCAAAGTTACACGAGGGCTATCTGCGCTAGCCATCCTTCCTAGAGGGAAGGCAGCTAGTCATTACCACCCACCGCCAACTCTTGGGTACTCTTTTACCAGTGAATAGTGGGATTGAATGAACATTTTAAAGCCCACACAGCTGAACATGTTTGGTCTGACGGTGTGTATACTTAAGATCCGTTACACCTACAGACTTGTTTTTGTCACCTTACATGACATTCTGATAATGATACTTAGTCTCAACACACATAGAATCCCAATCAACACCAGACAGACATCAGTTTTTTTGCATGGTCAAATAGGTAAACCAAATTAGCATCCCGCATATACCAATATAATGTTTATATTAAAAATACTTTAACGTATTTTACAGCATCATTAATATATGATTTTTACTAATCCATGCTTTAATTCCTTCAGGGTAATCACGGGATAACGCAAACTACCACAAAGTCACGAAACCAATAACCTCTACACAAAACGAAAACTGTCCATTGGTACTTGTTTAGCTGACTATAAACACTACAACGATCCAAAAGAGAAAAACAAGATTTAAAGGCACAGCAGGATTTAAAATGTTTGACTGAGAAATTGAAGAAACTGGACAGTTATGGATGAATTTTTGAAAAACATTGGTTGGGGTATTGAACCTCAGAAATTCAAGGACACTGGACATGCATGAATGGATCTTTGTAGAAATTTACTAAAATGGTGAATCTCGCATATTTAGAGACACTTGAATAAATATTATCTTCCAAAAAGTGAGCTGAACTAAAGCAACTGACTCAAGTGGAAATTATTACTACAGCTAATGTTTGTTTACCACGACCTTCTGGAGGATACAGATAGTTTCAAGGCCTGTTTCACGTCAAACATGTGATCATATTTTTGCATGAAATCTTAAGACTAAGCTTACAAGTTAGAGAATACTGTGCATTAAAAAAAGCAAAAAAATAAAAACTTTTCAAAAAAGAAGTAAATTTCGAAAGACTACATATTATTAATAGCCCCCAGTGGCTCAGCGGTATGTCTGCGGACTTACAACGCTGAAATCCTGGTTTGTGTAGCTTTGTGCTTAATTCAAAACAACAACATAATAAAAGCTCACGGTGTAGTAGAATGTTCACTGACAAAAATAGAATAAGTTAAACTCAGTTGTAATTCAATAGTCATATATATTCCTATATTATAATCCTTGGTTGTGCTATTGTGTAAGGATGATGCAAATGTCATCCCTGCTTTCTTGTTTCCATTGTTTTTGAAGGACTGATAGCAGCCGTCCACACCGTTATTTCCTTTTTAAATGGCTTTGTCTTTACTTCTTTCCTTGCTTTATTTATTGTACTTTTTTCAATAGACATAGGAAAGTTGTATTTTTAATAAACTTTTGAATACAATGAGGTTCTAACTGTAATATTTGTTCTCTGTTTATTATTTCACTATGTACTTACACTTTTTAAAGAAACATCAAATTTCTGCAAAAAAGCTAGCTTCAAGGGGTAGTGACAACAGCGTTTACACTGAATTCATAATTTTCTTTTACCATCACCAGTTAATAACGATACTTATAAAAACAGACACTCCTTTTGAAACTATATCAACTCAGAAAAGTTTGTGGAGACCATTGTTTGGGTTTATGGATTATTATATAATAATAAAAAAGGAAGAACAAGAAATTACAACTTTTTGCTATGATGTACACATCCAAAATTTGAATCTCGGAAACTACCGCTCTGGTCATAACCAATTACAACTGGGTAATATTTTTTTTTATAATTTTTTACAGCTACAATTTTTACAACAAATAAAATTTCCACAAAAAGGATGTTTCAGATTTATCCAATAAAAAGTACAAACAAAGAGGACCAAGTTTCTGAGTTTTTAAACAATAAAAATTACAAACAAGGAATAAGTTTCAAATATAAAACAATCAAAAGACAAAGTTTAATTTTTTTTTTGTAGTGATTGTTTGTTTGGTTTATTTTGAATTTTGCGCAAAACTACACGAGGGCTATCTGCGCTAGCCGTTTCTAATTCAGCAGTGTAAGACTAGAGGGAAGGCAGCTAGTCGTTACCACCCACCGCCAACTCTTGGGTACTCTTTTACCAGTGAATAGTGGGATTGACCGTCACATTATAATGCCCCCACGGCTGAAGGGGCGAGCATATTTTGTGTGACGAGGATTCGAACCCGCGACCCTCGGATTACGAGATCGAGTGCCTTAACCAGCTGGCCATGCCGGGCTTTTTATAGTGAACAACACATCAGTGTTGTGATAGAAAAGCAAGGTACTTTCATTGACAACTGTGTCTACAAAGAAATACGTTCCTGTGATGTAATGTTGAGATGACAGCTCATTTCTAAACTAAAAATTCAATAATTTTTTTCCCATGGATCGTGAACATTATTGAACGTTATGCATGAGTAAATTCTTGTTGAACTTTCAGACAAATTCAGAAAAGAACGCAGGCCCAATAGCTTTCTGCAAGAACTGGTAGTTTTACTTGCCCGGCATATATTTCTGCTAGTTGGTATAAAATAAAACAACGTATAATATTCTAAAATTCTGATGACTTATTGTGATATATTTGAAATACCATTTCGATGAAGAATCCAAGCCATTGCTGACAGAGACGTAAAGCAAAAAAACAAATCTGCATTGATAAGTTAAAGTCTTCAACTCTTCACGTAAGAGATTAGGAAATACGTGTTCTTAACTGTATAAGTTTGTTTTAAAGTTAAGCACAAAGCTACACAAGAGGTCGTGTTCTACCCCTCTCGGGTGGCCCGTCATGACCAGGTGGTTAAGGCGCTCGACTAGTAATTTGGGGGTCATGGGTTCAAATCCCCATCACACCAAACATGCTCGTCATTTCAGCCGTGGGGTCGTTATAATGTTACAATCAATCCCGTTGGTAAAAGAATAGCCCAAGAGTTGGCGGTGGGTGGTGATGCCTAGTTATCTTCCCTCTATTCATACACTGCTAAATTAGGGACGGCCATAGCGCATATGACCCTCATGCAGTTTTGCGCGAAATTCAAACCAAACCATCCCAGGTATCGAAAACCCTGGCATGATGGAATGGGTAATACATAACCTGTAGAAAAGAAATATATTCATCAATTCCACCTTCGTAATGTTACAAAATGGAAGAGAAGGGGGATCAGAATCGTTCTTAAAGCACGTGTGTTGTATATTCTACTATGAATAAAATTGCCTGCCAACCTATTATTGTATTAGCAAAATATATTTCATTACTCAAGTACGTCAGCGTATAATCGAGAATGAAGAACAGAGGACACACACGAGACTATTATAATCTCAGTTACATCATGTTTTCTAAATGTAAAAAAAAGGAACTCTCAACAGTTGGGGCTGTAAATTAGATCTCAGTGTAAGTTACGGATATCAAATGTAGTCTTTTGAGGTTTTCTAGGTAAAGAAATCAAGTTTTAAATACTGTCGAGAAACTATGAAAACTATGACCACTTATCTTCTGCAATGTAGATTTATATATGAATATCTTTTGAAATTAATACGTGATAGGTAAGTTAAATCAACAACAACAACAAAAAATATGCGATGGATTAAAAGACAAACTTATCTGAAGAAAAATCCTCAGAATATATACCAGGCAGACGGAAGCACTGCCTGGGTAGAGATGTTATGGATTGTTTATGGGAATTGTATTTTAAAATGCCTTCTCAATAGGCCATCAGAACTTTACAGTTTTATACAGAGTTTCCTTTTATTATAATATTTATGTAATGATTGAGTCATCAGTAATAACGGTTTCAGAAATAATGTAAAAAGGAAAAATTAGAATTAATTAAAACCCTTCTTCTCCTGAACCAGTAAAAATAGAACAATAATTTTTTTCCACCGTTGCAACATTCCTCGTGTAATTATTACCGGTCATATTACTTTGATTATTTGTGTTTCGGCTCTCACTTTTACGTCTAATACAAATATATATTTATAGAAAAACAACCCTGAAACGTTGAGGATGGTTTAGAATCATTCTCCCGTAATACAGGTACGTGTACAGGAATGCATGTCCTCAAACAACGCCTCAAGCAGCAAGAAACACGTTTGACCTGCCTTCTTTCCGGATCCCGACTTTGTCGAAGCTTCTGCTACCTAAGACAAAGCATCCGGTACAAGTAGGTTTACACGTACTCCATGCGTCAAAATGCGTTACAGAAGAAACGCGGAAATAATTACATTAATGTAATCGTACACAACGACTTTTTGAAAAAAAAGTTATTGCACTACATAAAATAGTGTTTTACAATGATTTAAAGTGATCATTCGTTCCACTTTAAAATTTTTTAATTCAAAATCATTTCCAGCAATTACACCACAAACACAACTCTCAGCAGTGAATAGTTGCTCCGTTACTACTTTGCTCTCGATGTGGCGTTGTCTAAAAAACAAACAAAAAAAAACTACTTTGCTATTGTTGGGTCTCCTGCTGGGCCAAATGTTAAGTGTATGGATTTAGAACGCTAAAATCCGTGATATAATTCCTTGAAGTGTACAGAGTAACAGTTAACCCCGGCTATAACTTTCCACTAAAATCAAATTATCGTCGTTTTTAGTGAAGTTATATCGTCCTAGAATTTAGCGAAATACACATTTGCTTTCGTACTTATTAACTCTGTAGGATCGACAGGTTTCTAAAATAAACATATCCAGTTCGATTTTTCTTAATCCATAAATCAGTCGCTTTTCATACAGTATGCAAATCATCATCGGACTCGGATTTTGCCATAAGATGAAAGTCTATGCGTGAAAATTATAATAAAACTAGAAAAAGAGGCCTAAAGCTGAAGCGATATCAAAGGATTTTTTTTTTATTTTGCGCAAAGCTACACAAAGGCCATCTGCGCTAGCTGTCCCTAATTTACTAATGCAAGATTAAAGGGAAAGCAGCTAGTCATCAAAACCCACCGCTAACTCTTGAGCTACTCTTTTACCAACGAATAATGGGATTGATCGTAACATTATACATAATATATTATTATAGCACCCCCACAGTTGAAAGGGCGAGCATGTTTTATGTGATGAGGATTCGAACCCGCGACTCTCGGATTACGAGTCGAACGCTCTAATCACCTGGTCACGCCAGGCCAATTTGAAAGAAACCAGAATTTTTAGAACCACACTGTCAAACAAGAACATCACTTTTCTTTAGATGTTATGAATACATATTAACTTCCTTAAGCGATTAACGTTTTTTCGAATTTAATAAAAAAAACGATACGTAATTTTACATGGAAATTTAAAAAGAGCCAGCATACACTTGGATATTGTGACTAGGGAAACAACTGTGAAAGTTTTCGACATACACATTAATAGAATAATAATGCAGGACAACAGGGAGGCTTTAGTTAGTTTTCTTTTCTGTTGTTGTTAAGCATAATATTACGCATTAGGCTATCCGCGTTCTGCCCATTTTGAGTATCGAAACCCAGTTTGGGAGGGGAGCCTTGGAAATCGTAGGGCAGACCCATTCCAGTTCTTTCTCACAGTTTCGCTGTTTACCCTATTTTCACGATACATGTTTTAATATTTATACATTTATTATGGTTTGATCCAGGATTTGTGTTAGATCATGAAATGAAAATTCTTGAAAATGAAGTACTATATTCTTTATTAAGTCTAAGGGTACAAGTGTTTGGTAGTCCATGAAAAAGGGGATGTAACTCCCTCGGACTTGCCCATACATGCATGGCATATTTTCTTTTTGCAATCTCATGAATATCAAACCAAAAGTATCTTACACTCTTCATGAAAAAAAACAATAGTGTTGAGAAAACAGAAGTATTTGTAGCGGACAAACCTTGTCTTTATATATACGTATATGTGTATCAAGTTGGAACATATATATTGTGACTATGTGTTTGACCTCAGATGTTTTTTTTAATTCAAGATCCTCAAGTCAGAAAACGAGCGTCTTCTCTTGTCAAATCTCTGTCGCCAAACCTGTAACAAGTCTTACCATCTTGAACAAAATATTAGGATTTTTATATATATTTTAATTGTGTGTTTGACCGGGAATTTTGTAATTTCAAGATCCTCATAACAAAAGCAGGGTATCTCCACATCAAGCCTTCCTATTTGAAAGAAAATATTCGAATTTTATATTTTACACAATTAATAGTCACGATTAAGGCTTCCTGGGAACACTGTAATAATACTTAAATCTTTTACTCAAATAGGTTGGAAAGAGTTTAAAAGCAATGCTTCGGAGAGGACAGAAATCAAACTCAAACCATTAATTGTAGATTGAATAATATGACACAGTTAAATATTCGGAAGTTAAAATTATAAAATAAACATTATTTACTCTTTTATAAAAAGAAAACAAAAAAGAGTTCTATCATGGCCACTTGGATTTTTCTTGTTATACATTGTGCTTAGTTGTGTTTCTCTAGGATCAAGTGACGTCATCAATGTGGGTGAGCTGGAATAACAGGTTATGCACTAACTGGTACAGAAACTTCTAAATGTCGAATATATGTGTATATAGTAGACACTTACTAAGTTTAAGGTTGAACCTGAAACAGCACGTGTAAGCTGGAAAATGTGGATAAGGTTTTCTGTAAATTAGTTTACGTTATTTTATTTTAACGTAACTTTACGAATGATTCACTTACACCTATTTTATACTAATATTACCAGTAATACTAGCGTTACTTTGGAAGTAGTACAGTACTTGTCAGTCATAAACTATTTTGAGTTCATATAACATTTATGTACAACACCACACCTAGCTCACTTACCTCATTAAATATACGTTTCGATTCTACCACATTCCTTATGTTTTGGATAATTAACGACTAAGAAATCACATCTGGCGAAAACCTCTTCTAAAACAATACCAATTACAACAGCTTTCCATCCCAAATACAGCGACGTCTGTGTCAAGACTAAGCATGCGTCAGGTAAGTTGGTTCCCTTTTCCATACAGGTGAAGAAGGCCACATAAGACGCATGCGCATATATTGCAAGAACTTTAGAAGAGCTTTCTCAATAACGTATTTATAGTGCAATGACACTAAGCGACCCAAAGAACGCAGCATTGTTTATTCGTTAGAAGTTTACCCGTGTGAAGATAATTTTTATTACTCTAAAAGTAAAGAACTATTTCTTCAAAAATAAGTAATAATTAGTAAAACTTTATTATCGTTGATGTATTATTGTCGTTGAAATCACGTCAGCGACATGTAGAAAACAAAATGGCGAAATATTGCAAGTTGCTCTTTAACGTTTATTCAATAAATTTGATTCTATACTTCAACTGTGTAAATGGAAGTTATATTGAAAGATTCCTATAAAAAAACACATATGGTAAATACAACCTGAAAAGTAAAACAAAATCCTTACGCCATTAATTACTTTGAAACAAAGTTTTTCTGTCTATATTTTGTACATTAAATATATGTGAAATATAAAGCAAACTTATAGGGGCTGACAAGTTAAGTAAAGTTATATTCGGAGTATTATGTTTCAAATAAGATGCATTAAGCATATATAAAAACAATGTATATTTTGTACGCTTTATCCATTTTCTGAAAATATTAGCTTCATTAGATCGGTAGAGTCCACATTGAGCTACAAATTGTGTCTACTGTCGGGAATCAAACTTTGGATTTGTATTCTCAAGACGGCTGGTATGGGTACTAAAACTTTAATGAAAAGAACGTACAGAACAACATTTCGACCTTTTCAGGTCAACTTTAGGCTTACAAAGAGAGTTTGCAACTGGCTATTGCCGGGCACGTCTTACGGACCAGAATGTAAACGGGTATGGGATTGTAGGGGGCATTGGAGTTAGATGTTAGGTTATTAATTAGTAGAGATGGTGTTCCTTTATATTGGTTTAATTTTGGTTTTAGTGGTTGTATAAGTAGGTCTTCTTTAATTTTGCGTTTGTTTATATTTGTTTCCCTGCTTAATATCTGGGTGTTTTCTGTGGTTATGTTGTGTTTATTTGATTTGCATTGTTCGAAAACTTTTTGTGTTCTTTGAATATTATTTCCATTTTCCTGCTTCTTTTTCCAACACAGAAGTCGTGACAGTTGTTGCATTGTATTTTATAAATAACGTTGGTGTTGTGTTTCTTAGTGGGGTTATTTTACATAGTATGGACTTTAGTTTTGTACCTGGTTTTGAAATACATTTAGCGTTTACTGGAATGTTGTGTTTTATAAGTTTTTTTTCCCAAATGTTGGTTGTTTTTTATCGTTGATGTCGAGAACATATGGTATGCAACAGGATTTTGTAGTTTGTTGTATCCTGGGGTTTATTGTCGTTTGCTTATTGTTCATCTAGGTGTGTGTGTATAATATATCAACGGTGTTTGAAGAAATATGTTGATGTTGATGAAATGTTGTTTTATTTTGTTGATTTCGGGGATTGTATAAACCAGTATGGGTGATTTTTCTGTGGATTTCTGTTTTGAATTGTACATTGGTTCTTGTGATCTCGAGGTTGAGAAATGCTATTTGGTTATTTGTTTCGTGTTAACAATGTGACCTTGACAACTGGGATGGTTTTGATTGCGTGATGTGCTATGTTGGTATTGCGTCAGAATATAGTTGTTTTTTTCAATTTCGAGCAAAACGACTCGAGGGCTATCTGTGCTAGCTGTCCCTAATTTAGCTCTGTAAGGCTAAAGGGAAGGGAGCTAGATATCACCACCTACCTCTTTTATTCTTTTAGCAACGAATAATGCGACTGGCAGTAACATAATAACGTTCCTACGACTGAGAGGGTGAGCATGCTTGAATTTAGACCAGAAAGCCCAATTTTGTCATATATAATTACAAAATCTGCTGCCACATGTCTGAAGTATCATTTACATGTTTTGTTGAAAATTCCATTCAAGATTTAAGATGATTTTTTCCCAGTAATGGCTTTTTTCTTGCCATTTGTTCATACAAGCTAGTTTTGTGTAGGGATCGGTATAGTGCAAATGTGTGAACACTGACTTTCATCTAAAACATGGATCTTTGTAAATTTTTCAAAGTCACTATTTATTGACTTCACAGTGGCATTTATGGTCTGTTTACTGTTTGCTCGGTTGCTTAATTTCGAAGGGTGGCCTGATCTAGGTCATATGAAGCGCATTTCACTTCTTTATGATGGACTTCACTACATTTAAATGAATAATCAGTGACTACGAAATTATTTCGTAACCTTCTCCTGATCTGTTCTTCTCTGTCTCTTTATTTCTCAGCTATTTGGAAAGCTCTTTGGTCTTCATGGTTGGTTTGTAGTATCACCATGTGAGTCTTAGCTGAACGGATACATGCATTCTGAAATCATGTTAAACCTCTTTGATTACATACAAACAGGGATTATTACACTAATTGCGTGACCTTTCAAACTACTCTTTCGTTCCTTAACTGACATGGGGCTGCCGTAGCAAAGGAGTTGAATACTGAGGCATTTGAGAATATTCTGATTTTCTTTAAAAATTTAACTTACAAAAATAATATCAGCCTTTTTAGTTTGGAGTAGATTGCGTAGATTGTAAATATAAAGTCCCGGTTGAAAATTTTATAATTGGAATCACAGACGGCAAAAAAATGTGGAAACTTTTCAGAAAGTTGAATACTTTTGAAAGGTGTCATCTGAGAATAAGTGAAAATATTCTTTATCCTTCTAATCCTTTGCAATATTTAAAATAAATACGATTTAAATATTTTTATTTAGAACTTCAAATTATTTTAAAATGTTCTTTGCGTCGTGTCTTGATTCGCAAGATATAAACTTTCTCATAAAGTGATATTCTGAAGTGTGATATTTCTCTCTCACCTTCTCACTCTTTCACACATGTAATATATATATAGATAATAAAAATATAGGACATGTGGTTCATAGTGTAATTTAAAAGTACAAAGAAAAAAGAAAGAGAGAGGAAGAAAAACTGAAAGTAAAGTTGTAAAATAGTAAAAAGTAAAATAGAGATAATAATTGTGAAGATTTTGAAGTAAAAAAGAAGAAATAAAAATAATTCATATTGCAATACAAGAAAATGGAGAATAATTGGCATATACAGTAACAAAACTAAACGCAATCTTATTCTAGATGTGGTGCTATAGGAGATAAATATATTCAAAATCATCAAAAATACAAGGAAAAATAAACGAAAGTTTCAGAAAAAGAAACTTCGATATGATGAAAGATATAAGAAATGGAGTAAGAAGGGAGATATTATATGAAAGAGCTACGATCTTTAAAAATGTGAAAGAGTTCTGAAACATTTTAGGTAACAAGGATAAGAGTTTTGAAAATTGTTAATTTAACATAAAATAACTTACAAAAAATAAAATACGATTGTTATCAAAAGGTTTAATATTTACGTCCACAAATAAACCTAACGTAAATATATATACAACTGCCAGAAGATATATATGAATCCAATTAGAATGTAAAAAATATGTTTATGAAGTTTCAAATAAAGATATTTCTTAGTAAAATGCAAATCAGATTTGGATCCTGTTTAAGGAATAAACTTGAAATTATAGCTAATCTGTGAAAAATTGGGTATATTGTTACTGAACAACAAGGGAAGAATAGCTTCACTTTAAATGAACGAAAGGTATTTAAGAAACTTAAAAATTCTAATTTAGTGTTTCAGAAAGTGAATAATGATGAAATATAGGTAATTATGATCAACAGATTTACTCTCATATAGCTTGTGAAGATTTAAATGACAAAATGATTTAACAAAAACTAGGAAGTTTAAATAAACTGAGATGCATAAATTTCATGAAAGAAAAATGAAAGAGTTTCGTTAATGAGTTCAAGGTGATGTAAGTAAAAAAGAAGAATATTTATTTTAAGTAATTCAGTAATTTGATACTTTTATATTTTTTCTGAGATCCATAAAAATTAAAATAATTTATTGAATTATTGTTGGAAACAAGAAGTGTACATATTTATATTGGAAAACCTTCCTGTATTTCAAGGATTTCTGATCATGTAAATAACCTTTTGGAAATGTTAAACTCTATTTTATTTCATCTTCCTAGTCTTAGTAGGATGATTTTGAATTTGTTGAAAAAATTACCAATGAATTTAAAACAATTTTGTTTTTCAGACATGGTAATTCTGTATTCAATTGCTGAACATGACTGGGGACTTAAAGCTGTGGAAAGTTTTTGGGATAAATACAAAGAATTGATTGATCTGAGCTTTAACGAAGGTTTATCTTAAAAGTTTTTTTTCTTTGTTTTTGTTTAAATAATGATGAACAAAACTTTCGTTAACTTTCTAGTATAGCAATGGATACAAGAGTTTCCCCAACTTATAGCAATAACTCAAGAGATTTTTGAATTACAGAAGTTAAAAATATCGTCATTCATTTAAAAGACAATTTTGTAGCTCATATAAAAACTTTTTTGCAGTTCTAAGAACTATTTTATATTTTAGAATGTTTAACTTGTGATGCAATCTATAATAGTGAAACAAATAAGTTAAGATTACGTATAAATTTCTTGTTAAATGTCGCGAAAAGTCTACTGTATGCCAGCACACATTTAAATGAATGTGTTTTGAAAAAAAAAAAATTTCTAAAAGAACCATATTTTCATGAGTTTTTTTTTTCAACACACAGCACCAAACTTTAAAGATTGTTTTTCGAAAAGTATCTAATAATGTTTTGGCACCAATTAACTATATAATAGTAAGAATACAGAAGTAACTGAACAGGAATTGCGAAAACCTTGAAAACTATACTAAAGGTTTAGAGAAAATATAAAATAATAACGAGTATGAAATTTTAAAGTAAATAAATTGCATTTCTATCATAAACTCATAATTATAACAAAAATATAATTACAATAATATTTGATTTAAAAAAGAAAAGTATATTGACAATTTTATTTGGTTTTTAGCATTTTTAATGCCCTTAATTTATACATGGAGTGTATTACATGTTCATGTTTATATGAAAATAAAGGTATTTTTATATTTCTATTATAGATTCTCAGTAAAATTATATCCTGAAGAGTGGCCTTTGAAGTCACGAAAAGAATTGAAGAAATTAATAAAGGAAAGAAAAATAGAATAGTTTGATGTTCTATTGTTTTTTTATTCATATCGAGAAGTGAATGTGATTTAGTTTTATATTTATATGCACGAAGTCCAGCATGTCCAGGTGGGTTAAGGTCCTTGACTCGTAATCCGAGGGTTGCGGGTTTCAATCCCGTTGGCACCAAACATGCTCATCCTTTCAGCCGTGGGAGCGATATAATGTTTTGTTCAATCCCACTATTCACTGGTAAAAGAGTAGCCCAAGGGTTGGCGGTGAGTGGTGATGACCAGCTGCTTTTCCTTTAGTCTTAAACTGCTAAATTAGGAAAATTTAGTGCAGATAGCCCTTGAGTAGCTTTACGAGAAATTAAAAAAAAGTACGAACCTTTGAAAGATAATTATAAAATACTACTTAATTTTGTTAACAGTGTTTTTTCCGATTTTACTTGTACTTTAACATTCAAAGCAGAAAATACATTAAATATTTATCCCTATTTTTCCACTTAGTTATTGTAAAATAAATGTAGTGATAAATACTTTCGAACTTGTGTGTGTGTATTTCATAAAGCCACATTCTTGTAAATCCGAATATTCAGCTCTATCCCACTGAGAGACTTTGAACTTATATTCAAACATTTAAATTTCATTTGATTATTAAATTTTAAATAGACTTATACATTTATCTTTAATTATATTTTATCTACTTGTTTAATATGATTAAAAGTAATGTCTAACATTTCAAGACCTTTGGATTTATTATACTCATTCTTTTTAATAGGCCTTTTAAAGATTATTAATTGGCGACTATAAGTTGGTTAGAAATTTCAAATTCCTGTTAGTATATCATATAAAAACTTTAAGCTTTGATGCGTTAATTATTATGATACTAAATTATGTTGTTGCTTATTTTGTATTTCTCGTTTTTGTTCTTGTAAATTGTGTAGCATTCAACCCTCCAGTTTATGATGCAGAGCAATGGAGCTTCAGGTTATACAGGGGCGTCAAACAGCAGGTGGCTACATTAGCATGTTGGAGAGAGAACCCTTATTGACTGAAGGCCCTCGCTTGTGTGGAAATGACTAGATCTTTCAGCAGGACTACGCTGCAATCCACAACGCCCTCAGGACAAAGGACTTTTCCGTGGAGAATAACACGATTCTTTTGGACCATCCAGCTTGTTCGCCCGAACTGAACCCCATTGAAAATGTTTGGGGGTAGATGGCAAAGAAAGTATATAGAAATGGACGTCAATTCCAAACATGATCTTCGTGAAGCCATCTTCACCACTTGGAATAGCATTCCAGCCAGCCTTTTGCAAACGCTTATATCGATCATGCCAAAGCGAATGTTTGCAGTTATTCGCAATGACGGCCGTGCAACTCACTACTGAAACCTCTTGTTGGGTATTTCTTACTCTGTTTAGGATTTCTTTTCGGCATGATTTTAAATTTTTGACCAGCTAGTATTTAGGCTGATATCATAGTGTTTACATTTTCCATATTAAATGCTAAAAAATGTTTATTTTTATTTTCATCTTTCGAAGCTCTACTCAAAAAAGTGGTTGAGTCTAACAACGCAAAATGCATACTTTTTCTTTACGTTCATTGGCCTTAAGATTTTGGCCAGCAGTATATATATATATACGCAATCATACTTATGGTGATATTACAAATTGTCTCAGCGACGAGGATGCACATCAACAAGATAGATGTTCGAAAAGAAAGAATACCAAGAAATTTAAAGTTGGTATAGTAGTACAAAATATATTACTTTTTGATTTAGAGTTTTGCAGAAAAACAGTAGTTAATAATGAAATGATAATACTTCAATGTAACTTCAAAGAAGGACATTTTAGCAAAGAAAACAGAAGCTTAATACACAGCTAAGCTTGATTGTTCGGTAACGTTCTATGAAAACTAACATAAACTACTCAGTAAGAGATATCTCCTCACGTACACAAAGAATAACATTATTAACATAGATATCACCTGTGGACATCGTACTTCATTAAATGATACATCCAGACACAGAAAAAATAAAACCATTAGTAATTGACATGTCGTTTTTACAAGACAAACAAGACAAGATTTCTGAGAATGCTTAATTGTTTCGGAAAGTTCATCCAAGGGACAGTTGAACTTTTACAACTTTTAAGGTGCTTATGACAACGTCAATAAAAAGAACAAGCATATGTTTTATTAAACCTATTTTCAGTACAGGTGTCATTACCTAAGTTGCTTCTTTCAAGAAAGCCCCCCAGTGGCTCAGCGGACTTACAAAGCTAAAAACCGGGTTTCGATACCCGTGGTGGGCAGAGCACAGATAGCCCATTGTGTAGCTTTGTGCTTAATTCAAAACAACAACATCTTTCAAAACAGATTTCTGATATAAGTATCAACTCCCATTTTGCCTCTTTCCACAGTTTTCAAAGTGTCACATTTTTGGTTTAAATTAATGAATTGCTTTAATAATAAATATTCCAAAACAAATCTGTTAGCTGAAGACGAAATATAAGGTCAGATGATTAATGTGAAAAATAGAAAACCACATTAATTGTTCATTAAACTATTTATTTGCACATTATTTATGTTTGTGTTTATCGCAAACTTTTCATCATGTATTGGTCTCAACGGCATTAAGATAGATCCAAATTGCTATGTTATTTATAAACACTTCATGAAGTAAAATGCTTACATTCAGCGGGTATATTTCTGCCAAACTTGATTTACTCTCAGTTTTGGAGACCCTTCACCCATACACACATATTTTGCTACTGATGCATATGTATAGTATTTGTGTTTATTGTTACAAATAGTAAGAATATGTGTCAAAAAGAATATATAATTTCTAAAAAATCAAAATTCAGATATTACAACAAAATGTTGAAAAATTCCAGAAACTACAATACCTAAGTAGGTTTAGTTATTAGAATAATCGAGACGTTGTTGTTTTTGAATCAAGCACAAAGCTACACAATGGGCTATCTGTGCTCTGCCCACTACGGGTATCGAAACCCGGATTTTAGTGTGTTAGTCCTCAGACATACCGCTGAGCCACTGGGGGGCAGTAATCGGGACAAGCGTAAACTTATGTTCACGAGCTCATTTTCTAACAGCAAGATATTAAGAAAAAATCTACCAATCATCAGTATATTATTCAAAAACAGGCAAAGAAAGCAAACATGAAGAAAAAATCGATTCTTCAATGAAGATACGCAGATATACTGAAAACAAATTATTGAGAAAAACTTAATTTTTTTTTCCTGGTAAAAGAATTATTTTAAGCGGAATTACGTAAAATCATAGGTAATGCCTTTTTTCACTACAAACAGCCATTGGAAACAACTGTTTTAAAATATGAATTACTGGACTTAGTAGTCGCTAGGAGCTTTTTAACTTCACTGGGTTATGCAATGATGGAAGATTCTCATCATACCCATTTAAGAGTCTGCAACAGGTCTCACAATTATCATTCCAGTTGAACGATATTTATGTAATTTGGTTAACAGAGAAGCGAAAGCGTTACATGAATAAAATTGGGTGAAACCCCAGTGCTTTTGACATGTGACCTGTTTTCTTTTTGATTTAAGCTTTAGGCCTAATTTTAGCAATTTCACTTTAACTAAACTAGGTAGCTTACAAATTCCTTGATTGTATTAACAACTGTAAACTTTCATTCAAAATGACGTAATGGGTATCTGTGAAATTTCTGGAGTGTTAAATTTTATCAAACTTTCAAAAGGTCAACATTTTGAACCAGTTTTTTTCTACGAAGAAAGCAGTCTTGTTTTGTTTTTGTAATTTTCTACCTTCTAATAAACAGAGATCAGATTTGAAGTATTTTTCAATTTGTACCAGCAAACATGAAAGTTAATTGAATACATAATTAAGAAGTGTCCTTTCTTTTTTAAACTTTTTATAGGAAATCACCAAGTAGTTTCACAAGGCTGGGTGATTTCATTTTAAAGTATTCTGTTAACTTCTGCTTTAATCATATCTTCTGTTGAGGCGGTTGTAAGTTTAGAGTTTTTTACCTAGATGGGTGTCTCAACTCATAAAACTGATCATAACTTGTCTCTTTTGTTTGTGATGAATTTAGATTTAGGTCGCAGCTTTCCATATTTTATTGCAGCTATATTGTTCTTTATACCACACCAAGGTACTCTTTATTTTCCTTTACTTAGTTATATGATTTCTTTATTGTTTTCCAGCAGCTTCATTCTCTGGGAATGCCAACGTAGACCTTCCGTGGTTGACAATTTTATCTCACCAGTGTCTAGAAGGCTGGTTTCCTGCCGATAGAGTTGTGCTGTATTTGAGAAAGGGGATTCTCGTGTAAGTTTATCAGCTTCCTAAGTCCAACTCACCACTACATGATTTGATACATATACTCAAGTAATGGTCTTACTTCGAAGTTCTTTGAATTTCTGCCATCAATTTAAATACCAAACCACTTTGAATTGTTTTCAGAACTATTAATGAGTCACTAATAAGTTAATGATAGTGCCTATTTGTGGATCGTTGCTTTTGGTGATTCAGGAAGAGCTTGCTAAGTGTGGGAAACTTGAATACTCCATCCGCCTTACGCATAATGTTGTTATTCTCTGAAATGTTGAATAATCAACCACTTCTTGTGCTATCTTTTGAGTAGAACCATCTGTGGCTATGAAGACAGGTGACTCTACTATGTCACTAACAGATGCTGACAGGCCTTTTCAGCTGCGTAGTCTCTATATTGTTTACTATTGGTGTCTTTAGTGGTTATGGTGTTAGAACGTCCTAAATGATAAGTGCAATGGTATGATTTTTACACAACAAGACCATAGTGAAAAATGTTACTTGTAAGCATTGTTTTTGGTTTGCAGTGCTTCTGAGGCTTGTGAGGTGTAATAGGACTTTAATTGTATTTCTTTATGAGTCTTAAACAAGTGTTTTGTAACATTTCATAAGTATTGCACAATCCAAAATAAACGGGAAAAAAGTTTGATACATTATAGCAGCTGGTGCTATTCCGTACTATTTCCTTTTTTAAACTTGCATTAATGTCTTTGATAGCTCAGGTTATCAAGATGTTAAATTACCTGATGAAGTAGATTGTCTGTCAAAGTTAATCCCAGGTATTCAGTATTTTTTACATAGAAGATGGTAATGCTACAAAGAATAGTGATTTTTGTCCTGGTCAGGATATATGTTGCTGTATTTTCAGAACATGACTGGATTTGACATGATTGGTGACCCGTACTGTATCTTTGCACTATTTTTTCACGTCGGTAAAAGGTGGTTGAATATTACTTTTCAATTTCAGCTTTTTCAGAGCCTCTTTTTTACACAAGAATATTATTAACAAAGATTAGCATATGTCATCTTTTTGGACTGTTATAGCAGTCAAAATCCATAGTATATGTGTTAAACAGGACTCGTAAGAGTGGTTATCTTTGAGGCAGATTAAAATTAATTATGAACCAATCTGATTGCCAGCTCCATACTTCACGGCCTGGCATGGCCAGGTGGTTAAGGCACTCAACTCGTAATATGAAGTTCGCGAGTTCGAATCCCCGTCGCACCAAACATGCTGACCCTTTCAGCCGTGGGGGCGTTATAATATAACGGTCAATTCCACTATTCGTTGGTAAAGGAGTAGTCTAAGAGTTGGTGGTGAGTGGTGATGATTAGCTGCGTTCCCTCTAGTCTTACGCTACTAAATTAGGGACGACTAGCGCAGATATCACTCGTGTAGATTTGCGTGAAATTCAAAACAAATAAACAAATAATACTTTGTACTTAGTGTAACTAAAAGATATCTTTTACATCTTACACCAATGGCTACTTTGAAAATGTTATCGTCAAGAGTGAGCAGCTGGGTTCCGTTTTCCAAACCTAAAGCTATTAATAATGCATTATAACCAGATTTAAGCCCTTCTCATCCAAGGCATGCGATTTCTTTTTCAGTAAATTAAACATTTAATGGTTACAATAGTAATGGTTAATTTTGATTAAAAAAAATTTAGTTTCACCCTTCTTGTTTTGGAGGATGATGATTCAATGGTATTTAGGTAGAGAGTGATCATCCAAGGGTTTATATAAGATTTGATAAAGGTGTGAGTCTATATTTTAGAAATGCGATGTGTTGCACTGCTAAGCTGGAATCTAATACTAAGTTCAAGAAGTTAATTTCTATAAGATTCCTAAATGTGAAGACTCTTACACGATCTTGATCCACAGCTTTATCTTGAAATTTGTTTATGGCTTTGGATATTTCATTAAAGTTAAAGACGACTTTCATACCAATATATATTGGTAACTGAGACAGGATTGCTTCTTTTGCATGCCATTATCATCATACTGGTTTAGTCAATGTATCTGCACAAGAAGGTCATGTCTTGTTCTTAATCTGCACATAATGTGCTATTGCTATCATTGAAAATGATTGGCATTGATTTGTTTTAGGATTCTTGCCAACCGGAAATTTGTGGGAGTATCAGAATGAAGTACTTATGAGATTGGTTTTGTTGTATTGTTCATTCAACTTCGTGTCATTATCTCAGAAGCTAATTTAATGCAGATGATCTTTGCCTCCTGTACTTGGATGGGTAAGGCTTGTTCAGCTTGGGTTTTATAGTGTGCTTTCCAGGCTTCATCAATATTCTTATTATACAACTCTGGTATGCTTCTTTTTGTAGAACTTTTGTTCATTTGACTTTGCATGATGGTAGAGGTATGTTTCAGATTGGATGCAACCAAAAAGCTTGATATCTTTGTCGGGATTTCAAGATTGTTTTACACCACAATGTTCTCTATGATTACTATAGGCATTATGTTCTCTATGAAAGGTAGAGATGATACATAGGATTAATTTAGCAAAAAAATATTTTTACAGGAATCTCTGTCACATTGGAACTAAGCCGTTCTTATTGGTTCATTCAAATTTAGCAATATGAGATTAATGACTATACTGTGGAGAGTTGAATGTAAATCTTTGCTACTAGTGTTTTACTTGTATCCAACTTGATGTGTCTGGCAATGATACTAGATACATAGGAATTTAGTCAAGCAGGTCAGGTAGAAACCTTCATTCTTCAACATAACATGTTGCGTTCCATTGTGGGTTGGATGTAGGTAATTCAGATGGGCTGTCTGAACGATTTATATCCTAATTTGAGAAAGGATCTGACCCACTGCTTGGTCATTAAAGCTTGTGTATCTTGTATGCAAGTTAGCTTCTCCTCTTCCATGTCTATCTGTCGGTCACCCACATTGTGTCTAACAAAATCCAACACAAAACTGTCGATGTAGCATTTAAATGGTTTGAAGGTCAGATTTTCTGCCCTCATAGCTCTCTTAGTTTTTTCAGGTGATTTTTCACTCTGGTTGTTCATGTCAAAATGTCGTGTGTGTGTGTTTTTCTTATAGCAAAGCCACATCGTGCTATCTGCTAAGTTCACCAAGGGGAATCGAACCCCTGATTATAGCGTTATAATTCCGTAGACTTACGGTTGTACCAGCAAAGGAGCAGAATGTCATTTTGTCCTCATCATGTCGTTGAATGTTGCTGTTGAGTTGACTTACCTAAACGACATTCTCTTAAAATAATAATAACGTGACTATAGTCCCAATTTAACACCGACCCCGAACCAGATATAATAATAAAGTAAATGTTAAACTAAAGTTAGTGAGTAAGTCTGTTAGCTCATTTAACTAATACTCAATGCATAAATTAGCCATATATCTATTAGTATTAGTCAGTTAGTTTCTTGTTGTAAATGTTGAGTCTATGTTTGCGACGAAGTATATGAGATACGAGATTAGTCGGTATAAGTGAAAGGTTTGTTTAGACGTTGTTAATTTGTAAAGTTAAGTCCCATAAAATCATGGAACTTATCCTGAAGATTTGTAGTCAATAAAAAACACACACTTTCGTTAACATTAAAAGGACTAGAATTTTCAGTCTTCTTATTACTGAATAATAAAAAACCCAACGACTCTTAAAGCAGTTGAATCTGTTTTAATAGTATATATTTAAATTACCAGCACAAGTATTAAAATCATTATGAGGTTTTTCAATAAAAGGAACGTTGTAGTTCAAGTATCGAACTACTCATTGTTTTTATAATATCATATTTTACCTTATGGTAGAACTATAAGTGTCAGACTATAAAAGTTTTAAGACAATGTTTTATTTAAGTATTCTTTTTGCAAAATGACGCAGGTGTGTTAAGGCGTGCGACTCGTGATCTGAGGGTCGCTGGTTTGCATCCCTGTCGCGCCAAACATGCTCGCCCTTTCAGCCGTGGTGGCGATATAAGGTTATGGTCAATCCCACTATTCGTTGGTAAAAGAGTAGCCCAAAAGTTGGCCATGGGTGGTGATGACTAGCTGCCTTCTCTCTTGTCTTACACTACTAAATAAAGGACGGCTAGCACAGATAGCCCTCGAGTAGCTATGTGCGAAATTCAAAACAATCAAACAAAGCAAAATAACGCATAGTCTTGACATTGGCGTTAGGCATTGATTCTTCAACTATTAAATGCAACTAAGTGCCGTTTTCTGTATAATTTGATATTCTTGAAACTCTTTTGAAGATGCCTGGCATGGCCTAGTGCGTTAAGGCGCGCGCTTCGTAATCTCAGGGTCGCGGGTTCGCGCCCGAGTCGCGTCAAACATGCTCGACCTCCCAGCCGTGGGGGCGTAATAATGTGACGGTCAACCCCACTATTCGTTGGTAAAAGAGTAGCCCAAGAGTTGGCGGTGGGTGGTGATGACTAGCTGCCTTTCCTCTAGTTTTACACTATTAAATCAGGTAGGGCTAACACAGATTGCCCTCGAGTAGCTTTGTGCGAAATTCCAAATCAAATAAACTTTTGAAGATTGTAGATAAACAGAAGAAAATTTGTATTTTCTTTCTAAATTATAATAATTTGGTGTGATCTGCACGTTCTCTCCCTATTTTATTGTACAGGGTGGCCCATAAGTCCCTACCCATCCATATATCTTATGTGTCCGGTGTATCTGTGTGGTGTCATTAGTATTCTTGCGCTCATGTACTTGTCACAATACGCTCTTTAAGTGTGAATGGGCTTACATCGGCCATATTTCTCTGAAAAAAAATGTAATACATGCATAATTGAATATAACATAATAACATTTGGATGGGTAGGGACTTACGTACCACTCTGTATGTTTATTGATTATGATGCCTAAGAGTAATAGTAATAAAGTATAAAAATATGTTTCCACTGATGTGAAATAGAAAATATACACCGTAAGAGGGCGATTTAATCCGAAGTAGTTTGTTAGAAAGAGCGGTTCTCTATATATTCAAAACTTTTAGTTTTACCTGTGAGCTCTTAATGGATGTTGTGTAATTTAATTACAGTACCGTTGATGTGAGGAAGAAGGACGATTAAATGTTCAAATATTAACGGATATAGCCTCACGTTAGCCAGACTTGTAAGTTTATTGTTAATAAAGTGGTACTGATAGAGATAGATTCAATTTTTGTAAGGTTTAATGAATTATCAAATACCAAAACTATCTGATACCGCATAGAACTTGAAGTTGTTGAAGTATCTGTACCAGAGACTACAAAGTGACTAAAAGAGCAAAACACACTCATTAACTACATAATCAGTTAATAGCATTCTAACTGACTTATAAACCGACGAGTCTGTTAACTAACTTCTTGTTTCTCTAATCAACAAAAAATCGGGATTTGTTATATTAATATATTTTTTACCAAGTATGCAGAAAATTTAAATGTCGCATCAAGTTTGGGCACTTGGGAAATCTCTGATTTTAACCATCAATTTTATTCAGATCACCATAACATCCTGCCGAATCTTTTTGCTAAACATATCAAATATATAAATTAGAATAAAAAAAAGCATGCCTTTCTGTTACTAAATTCAGAAATATTGTGATCAAGAAGTTACACAAATCATTAATTTTAGAAACAGCAAAATCCTAGAATGCTGTGGAGTGACCCTATTAAATACATTATTTTAATGTAAAAGGCGTGTTTGTTACAACTTGTGGTGGGCAGAGCACAGATAGCCCATTGTGTAGCTTTGTGCTTAGTTCAAAACAACAACAACAACATTGTTACAACTTTTATATATTTACCAGTGATCTAAAAACTGAACTAATTAATTTATTATGTACAAAATTATTCATTTACTTTGAATCATTTCATTGTTTAGATATAAAACTACTATTTTAATATAATCCTGATTAAATGATATCTTTGAATAGTTTTGTAAATAATCTGACCATGTAGATTCCAACACAACACTGTGTCACCCTATAAAGCTTATACCATTCCAGTTTCCCTCATTCTGTTCTGTTGAAAAAACAAACATTTATTATCATGTCGTATTCATTCCAAACATTGAGAATTTCTTCATTGTTATTACTCTTTCTCCCCTCATCTCCATTTCTCTGCTGAACTTCAAATTTTGAGGATAAGTTATTTCAAGACTATTAAATATTTATTTGGGTTCATGTAAAGTTTTTCTAGATTTCCAAAAATTGCCTTTTCTTCAACAGAAAATGAACTTAAAGTAAATTAATAGCAACTGAAAATAATATTTTTCTAATTGCTTAGGAATGTCTTGGTTATCAGTAAAAATTGTAATAAGAACTTATCATGCAGTTTGCTTCTTAAAAGTTTTCCATTTGATTTTAATAAAGGATCAGTGCTATCCTGGAATCATGTTTTGCAGTTTACATGAGATCACCAATGATCAAAATGAAGTGACATTTTTAGCTGAAAGACCTCAGTAATATCTCTTTGCTTTAGAAATGGTTTTAATTTTTTAATATACTATTATGGATAATTTCAACTTGTTTTTGACAAGTGCAACCTTTCTTTTCATTTCCATGGTTGATTTTTGGAGCATCAAAAACCTTCTAAAGTAGTTTTTAAACAAAAACAACATTTAACCAAAGCTAAGTGATATAATAAAATGTAATGTTTTAAAAGAAACCAAATTTCACGTTATAATTTGTTCATTGGTAAATGAATTGTAGGAAATTATTATTAATAAAAAATAAATTATTACTAGAGAAAAGAAGTGCATTCTTTCTAAAATCTGGGTAAGTATAAAAATAATTATTAATAAATGAAAACTAGCAAAATTTCAATAACAAGAAAGTACTAATATGAAGGAAGTTAAGGTTTATTGTAATATTATAAAATACAGAAGGAAAGGAAAATTGAAAACCTTTTGTGTAAAAATATTGTGTCTTATGTTATGATTTTCTACTTAAAGATCAATTATAAAGATAGTTTAATAAGTGAGTGCAGCTAGGATTCTTTTTTAACACTTTATTATTAGCATTTATGCAGATACGCTATTTTAATAAATTTTGGAAAGGTTATCTGATACTAGTGTTCAGTGTGATTAAGTATCTAATTCTGTATATTAAACTTCCGACCTTGTGCTTTGATGTGTTTTAATAGAGATGCATTTTATTATTGGATGTTGCTGTAGTGTTAAAGGACAGAACAGATATCTGGTGGTGGATTGAAACTTAATGTTTATATAATGTGTATATATGTAAGTTGGGGCTCAAAAAGTATTAAAACTTTGTAAAATTCAGTAGTTCAGGATAATCAGTGCCAGTGGACACTTGTCAAAAAAAAACTTGGAATGCATTTTCTTATTTTGCAGGAAATCACTGATTTCTATTCAGAACATTTGTATGATGCTCACCTGCACTACTACTCACAGCAAATCATCTTGTTTGAAAAATAAAACTGTTTTACTTTGAACCTAGCATTTATTAGAGAGACTAATTTTAGAACTTTCTTTTGTCAGATGTATGGAACAGACAGTTACTGATATTGTAATAAATTATGGCCTAAACACAAATCTCAGGCTGGAATAGCTAGTGTGTTTTATAGCATTACTTTAACACTGTTTCTTAATATTGGTTGGTGAAGGGTTTTAGTATAATAAGTTACTGTAGTATAAAATACTATTAGTATTACTAATGAGCACATACATTACATATTGGGCCCGGCATGGTCAAGTGTGTTAAGGCGTTTATTCCCAATCCAAGGGTTGCGGGTTCAAATCCCGGTTGCACCAAACATGCTCATCCATTCAGCCGTGGGGCATTGTAATGTGATGGTCAATTCCACTATTTGTTGGTAAAAGAGTAGCCCATTAGTTCGAGGTGGGTGGTGATGACAAACTGCCTTCCCTCTAGTCTTACACTGTGAAATTATGGATGGCTAGAGCAGATAGCCCTTGAGTTGCTTTGCCCAAAATTTAAAAACAAACATAAGTTGTTGTGCATACACATGTCAGTACATATTGTGTTAATTCTGTGCCATTAAGTCAAATTATACATGCACATGGTAAAATCACTAATAAAATGGCTTCTAGGAAAAGTAGTATACAATGTAGTATGTATTTTATTAATAATAAACCTCTTTAGACTATTTCAAAAAATACCAGTAATTGTTGTGAAAAATGTATTTTGCTTCTTTGTGGTATATAGTATAAGACAAGAGTTAGAGAAATTCTAATAAGGTCATTGTAGGGTACTACATTTTTAGTTTCATTTACTGAATAGCTTGATACTTAGAGATTAAAAAGAGGATACATTGTCCATTTTTTTCAAACATAGGTTCAAACTTTTAAAAATCTGTAGATCACCTTCAGAACTTAGTTGTTTCAATAGAAGCTATTAAATGAATTTTTTTTACTGTATGGTGTTATATTTTCAACATAATATGCAGTGGTTTTTGAAAGTTTTTACTATATTTACATTTTCTATAATTGTAGGTTTCTGAATTATTAAAGTATGGTATTAAAGTTAGTAGTATTTTGTATGAAAGTTATCAGTTTGCTTTATTAACTGTAAGAATTATTAACTTTAAGAACTAAAATGCTTTTAAAGAATCTTGTAAGACTGCATTTCCCAAAGTCTGAGGCAATTACTTCCAGAAGGGCACAAACAATCTGTTTGGGGAAAGGGGAGCAGGTAATTAAGGAAGAGTCAATAATGGAAAAATGCAAAATTTATTTCGATATGTTTTTTGTTAATGACAATAGTATTAATAATTAAATACAACAACACATGTAACATTATAATATATATCTGTGTATATCTCATAACTCTTTCACTCGTTTAAAAAAAGCATGCACAAAGATTTAAGATCATTCAAGAAGTTAGATTCTATGTATATAATGTAGTTACTGAATTTTATTTCTGTGTATATTCTTCTCCTATTGAAATTTTAGTTATATCTAGATTTTAAAACTACACCTTACTTTCTAGCTTATATTTGAAGTTAAATGATGCTAGTGTTACACAATTCAAAAATTCAAAATGGTCTCAAATTAATTTTTCCCTAAGATTTTTGTATCTTTTTGTTTTTAACAACTTAGTACTGCAATGTGTTCATTTCGTCAAGTTGATGAACGACACGTCCCTTTGGAAGCTACTCAAATGGTGTGGTCCCCAACAATGGACCTCATTGCCTTAGCTACAGTGCAAGGTGAAGTTCTGTTACATCGTTTATCTTGGAAAAAAGTGTGGTCTCTGGGTCCACCAAAAGGAAAAGATAATACTGTCAAAGTACAAGTGCTGGTTTGGAGACCAGATGGGAAAGTTCTAGCAGTGGCTTATGATACAGGTAGTAACAAAGAATGAAGTGGTTGTCAAATTCCTTTTCAAGAGTACTTTATATATATAAAGTGCTGATAATAGTTAATTGGAGCTGGTTGATTACTGGACTTTAATAATCCAATAATAATTAGGTTCATGAATTGATTCTATTCAACAAATAAATTACTTTTCCCTGAAACTTGGATAGTTGGAATGATCCAAAATGAGTAATCATCAGAAACACTGATTTCGATTATTTTAACGATATAATCAAACATGATTTCATTTAATCAGTTACTCTGCATGATAATAATGTAATCAATGCTCATAGCTAATTCATTATATATTAGTTAATTGTTCAGCTCTGCAGTTGACAAGGGAAATAGTTAGAAAATGTACACTTACAATGTAAAATGTGATGTAACAGTGATTAATCTTGAATTAATTTGATTGTAATATATTAGAGGGAGCTTTTATTTTCTCCACATAAGTTAATTGTTATAGTTCTTGACCCAAAATTAATATAAAAGGAATAAAATTACCTCAGTTATTTTAATTTGAAAAAGATTGCAATTAATTTTTTTATTTAGTTTTAATTATTTAAAATTTTTTTTTTGCTATAACAAATTATACAGAAGATTGAAATTAGATCTGATATTGAGGAACTAAAATGAAAATGATAGATACGTGAATTTAACCTGTTTATTAACAAATGTGTTTAGTCTTACCACATCATGTAGACTTTCGACCATCACTTTGGTCATTTTTAGGCAAACCAATAAACCTGAATACAGAAAGATGAACATATATTTATGACATCATACTTACATTTTAACATATCACAATGGCTCACTTATCATTATGTTTGTGTTCTTGTATTCAAATGTTTATTGAGCTAATACTTTAAGAATTTATGTCAGTAAATTTGGTATTAACTTGTAGATTATAATACAAATTTTAGTATTACATATTTGTTAATTTCTTAATTAAAAATGAAATATCGAAAGAACACAAATATTGGTTTTTGCGTCACATGGCATGTTGAATGCAGCACTGGTTCACATTAAATGTTTATGATGTCAAAATGCTAAGTCTGTTGTTTAATGTGAATTAGAAACTAAAATTACAGATATTAACAAGCACAAATAAAATGTGAGAACCTTGTGTTTTCCTATTTGATTCATATTAATCAAACGTGTTGTAAACATTATTTTAATAGACTCATCATTGAGTTTGTTTTTCAACTTTTATAGGGACTGTCTTGCTGTGTGATGTGGAGAATTCTGATGTCTTACACAAAATTGATGTTGCATCAAGTATATCTTGTATGTCATGGGTGCAGAAGCATGAGCAGCATGAGAGAGAACATTTGTGTTATATTGATAGATCTTCTCAGTATCTTCCAAAGTTACCTTCTTTAACTAAAAGCTACTGCTCTGTGAGTAAAAATACAGAAGATTCTGTGGAAGATAGCAAGAAACTAAAGAATCAAGTAAGTCTCAATATTCTATTAATTGGAACAGTGACTGGAAATGTTTTACTAAATGCTTTTGGTGTTTATCCATGTGGAAAGTTGTTAGTAAAGTTTGAAGACAAACATCAAAATCATGTGCCTATAGTATGTTGTACTCTGTCAGAAAATTTCAGTATATTATCAGTCATAGCAGGTCGTAAAATGGAAGATGAGCAAATTATTTACAGCTTACTGATCTATAGTGTTCCAATGCTTCAGCAGTACCATGAGGAACTACAAATTATTGCCTTAAAATATGGCCAAATAGCTTGTTTACGGAACTACTTATCATGTACAATACAGGCGATTGAAGAAGCATGGGAAGATATTCTTCTGGAAATTGACTCCAAGTTGATGACCTATGCTGAAGAGAAACAAAGGGTTTCCTCTGGAACAGTGAGTGATGGTTTTTTGGAACTGCTGATGTTTGGGACACCATCGGATGTATTAGAGAAATTCCTTTTGCATGATTTAACAGAATCAGGGTTGAAAAAATTAGGTCATTCAATAGAGTTATCTTACTCAAATATTCAAAAACTTGTGTTGAAGAATTTACAATGTGTAGCACAAGCCATATACTATCATCTTAATGACGTGAAAGGCATGGCTCTATGGAAGAGTAGATTTGGTGCCTTAGGATTGTCCATAGAAATGGTGAAATTGGCTGTTATGAACACTGGCTCATTCTTGATGAAAGCTACCGAGATCCAGCAAGTGATTGATAATAGTATGAAGAAGTTCAAAGCTTTCTTCAGGTGGCTTTACACAGTTATATTGAGACTTTCTGATGAACCAATTCCACCTGAGATAACAAAGGTAACACAACAAGACTTGAATTTTGTTGCAGACTTTCTGAAAGAGAACTTTGCCAAGGAATGGGATCAAGAAAAAAAGTCCACCTTCAGTCTGGAGCGAGTAGGTCAATATCTTAAGATGGAAAAATTAACCTTCACCCAACATTTGAAAGACAACCCCTGGATTGCTTTCCTTGACACACACCCACAGTTTAAAGAAAATGACATGCTCTTTAACCATTATCCTGAGAAGTCCTTAGTTCAACAGCAAGTAGAGTTAGAGAAAGCAGTGGAGGATGCATTTCAAGGACCATTTAATGTTATAGGTGGTAGTTTTGTAATTAGTGAGGAAATGACCTTATTCTCTTGTAGGACAGATTTTAGCATTAAAATTTCTTATGTGACAAACATAAAAACATTGTCCTTTTATATAGCATTCACAGCAGACAAAGTCCCTGCATCTTGTATGTACATTGTTCGAGAATCCCTAGGTGTACCTTCATGTCTTGAAGCGGTTTGTATTTGTTTTGGGGAAATTGGTAATGAGCACACTGAATCTAATGAAAGCACCTCCACCACAGTAGAATCTCGTAAGAAACACAGAATTCTTGATGTTCAGTTTTACAATGAGGACATTTTATCAGTGTTATTGGTAGAGAGTCATGATGAGATTCCAGATCGAGGTATACCTATCCTTGTACAATTTCCACTGAAGAATGTTGCTCATGAATTTCAACAAATTAACACTCAAAAGAATGTAGACCTGATAAATGGGTTGAAAAGGAATATTGATGGTGCCAGCTGCTTAGATAAGATGAATTATCGATATTTAGAAAGCATGCGAGCATTACAGTTTGCTGTGAGTGGATCAAGAAAAGTTGCATGTGTACTTTTTAGCTCCCGACGTAGAGTGAGGCTTTTTGAAATGGATGTTGAAGATGAAGAAGATGATCAAGATGATACTTGTCTTGATGAAAGTGCAACAAAAGAGTTTCCAGAAAGAGAAGAATCAGGCATAATAGGAACTGATGAAACCACTGGTGAGAATAACAAAGAAAATAGTGTTGACTAATGGCTACTTCACTTTGGAAATAAGATGTATGTAAAGTTGTGTAAAAAAATTCTTAATTGCTTGCTTGTTTGTTTGTTTGTAAATTGATATAAAAGACAATATTTCATTGTTTAAGCAGGATAAAGTTTGAAAAACTGTATTTTTTGGCTTATATTTTCATGTTTTTGACACACAACAGTTTATAGAAATTGCAACTACAAGTTTCAGAGCTAACAGTCTTCATTAAATTCATACTAATGCTTCTATGTACAATCACAATGTCCTTGTGTAGTAGTTAAGTAAGGAGATATTTACAGATGTATTAGATAAAAACCAGAAGTAAGAACTGTATTCATAAACTGAGCAAACCATTAGGACTATACAAGACTACATTGGGTTTGATTATAAAATTGGGTTAATATTTTAAATTGTAAGTTGGTAAATCATACTGTACACCAGTGTTTCCTAAAGGTTGTATTATACACACTAGTCAGTGGGCAAGTCAGCTGGTGGCATGTCATAGCATATTACATTTTTATGTTGCATTTTAAAGTAAACAGTTATAATGTCACGATCAAACCATTTTACTCACCACTCTCCCTATTTTCACTTTGATATGAGTGCTGCATTTAGTGGTGTGTTTTAGTTCCAGGTCTACATGTGGGATACTTCATTAAAATGTAATGATTTATAATTGTAAAAAGTGCCATAATTTTAATGCTATGACTCAGTAGCAATGTTGATGGTATATTCCATTCTAATACTCTGAGTTTGTGTAAAAGTAAATATGTTTAACTTGATAAATTAACATAACATTAGATATTTGTGCTTGGTACATTTCAAAGATAATTGTTTTTCAAGTTATTGACTTAAAGAACTAGTGACTATGTATTAAATGTATATTGTTATATTTATCTACCCATGGGGCTACTCATAAATAAACAGCATAATTAACTATTGGATATAATGCTCCCCATAGCTGTATACCACAGCTTGAACCTGAGATATACTAACCTGCAAACTACTTGGGTAAGTTTTGAAATAGCTTATTGTCACTTTTTTTTTCTTTGGAATTAAAAAGAAACCTCAAAAGATCATCCATTAATTGAAATATGGGAAAATATCTGCAACATTATACAAGAGAAATTCAGTTTCAAATGGTCTAGGTGTGGCATGATGGTCGGTTAGCCTGCTAGGCTGTTCATTAAAGGATACAGGATTTAAGATGTGATTCTACTAAAAGGACATCGCACTTCCATCTGTATGTAAAATCAATAATTTTGTGTGCTACAGGGAACAGATCATTTCATTTTATGTAGCCATTGTGAAAAACAAAACATACCAAAAAGTGTAGAAGAGAAAGTAGGTTAAACCTAATTTCCATAGACTTTGTAGACTGCATAAATAATCATCAGATTTTACTAAGTGCATTATCATCAAGTTTACTGGTTACCTACAGGTAAGATTACCCACACAAATAACCAAAAGCTTGAAGAGGGAAATACATATGTAATTAAAAATATTAACTTGACTTCACTGACTCACAAAAAAGAGAGAGAGAGATGAATAATGTAAAATCAATCCAGTTGTAACAGAAAGTAAAAAATAATTAAGAAATGCACTAGAAATGCTTCTAGAGATTATCTACAGAAATTCTGAAAAAGATAGTTGAAGAAACCTTGAGAAAAATTCTGAATAGATGGAAAGAATATCATCATTTACACTGAAACATTAATGTATTTTCATTTTAAAGTGCAGGCTGTACCAATGTGATTGGTTATTCTTCGTGAAAGTATAGAATATAACTTTTAAACTTGAAAAACAGAAATAGGTCTATACCAGCTGTGTAACTAACACATTGTGTGAGATCAGTACTAAAAACATTTATAAAAGATTTTGGTAAAATGTACAGTTAACTTTTCTTTACTGAAAGAAAGGGAACATATGGCACCTCCAGGTACCACATAAGAATGAAACTAACTTCAGTTTAATCATAATATATTAAATTGTTAAAATAGCAGCATTATTTGCCAATGGTGCTTCACAAAAAAGGTGGAAAGTATTAAAAATATTGGCTTGGTTATTAGTTCAATTTTCCAATAATAAACAATTAATAAACTCCTGACAAGTAAAGGAAATATTACTTTTATATAGACTTATTACTGGTTGCATATGTAGAATATATTCCCAATTTAACAAATGCCATTGAGTTTAACTCTCGGATAAAAATCTTAATATAACTTGTTCACTGCCTCCACGTAAGACCACTTATATTTTCTGTTGGAAAGAATGGAAAAAGTAGTTTAATTAGGGTAAAAAATGTATTAATTTAGTGCCATTTAAACTTCAGTAGCTGCTAGGTCTCATTAAAATGATCACAACATAGTTTAATGATCAGTGTAAGTCCCACTTTTGAAAGTTTATGGTATACTGGATTATACATTTTGCACTCATGAATGTGAGTGCTTTATGAAATTGAAAGTCCTTCGAGTATCAATGTACGATTTTGGTGCTCAATACTTCAAATTAGTAATGAAAGTACATGAAACTTAAAATTTCTACATAAAATGCCCATCAGTTTAAAAATATGAAATGCTCTTGAAAATTTATTTTATGAATAGCTCAGATGCTTTACTCATCTAAGAAGAGGCATTCATTATAATGCAAGGGAATATTAAATGTTTTATTACCAGCTAGATTGTTTACAGATAATTCGATTCTATTGTTGACAGACAATTCTTAGTTTACCTTTAAAACAAATAATGGAAACAATGAGAACAAGGTTAATTCATCATTAAGGACTTCACTGGTCAGTTTTGTAGAAATTAAATAAATACTAGAATTAAAAAAAAATTCACAGTAACAGAGTCAATTTTATTCAAAGTTCATAGCTTTTGGGAAAAAGTTACAAAGTATTAGTTACAGTTTCTAGCTTGTAGGCAGTGCTACCAACTAGAAGTAGAAAATGCCTATGTACTACACTTATAATGATCACAATGCATGGTTTCATCTGATTACTCTCACTATATAAGGTCGAATTTCTTAACTTTCTAAAATTACTGTTGCATTTGTATTTTATATAGTTTTCCTCCATTAAAGTTAAAGTGTGTCTTTACCATTTGTTGTATGAAGTCAGTTACCTTGGGTAACTGCAACACTATTCTAACAGTGAAACAAAATGATTAATACTGAGTGGCACTCGTGTCTTTATCAAGGCAGCTACACTTGTGTAAGTGGGTTAGTTGTGTGTAAACAAGTGTTGCTGTGACTGCATGCAGATCAGTTTGTTACAATATAAATACATTGATCAGATGTTTAGTTAACCAATAACTGTCTTGTACTTTTGTCTGGTATTAAAAACAGCAACTGAAGGCTACATAATGCAGATGCTTGAGTGTGTGTTTTCGGTTGGGTAATGCTTTAAACAAGGTTAGAGCTTCTTGATGACAAGAAACTCACTTGAAATAAAAATGTATCTCAGAACAGTTGGTATGGATATTAACACTATTGATAAGGAGAGAACAATATTTCAACCTTCCTAACTCGATACACCCCAACATTAAGTTCACCTGTGACAAGGAAAAAAACCAACAAAACAGCATTTCTTAATCTCAAGATCATTAGAATTGATACACAATTCAAAACAGAAATTCACAGAAAAATCACCCAAACTGGATTATACATTCTATGGGACTCAGCACATGAAACAAAACAAAAACTCAACATATTAAGAAACCAAATAAACACAACCACGAAACTATGCCCACCCAATAAAATTAATGATGAAATCAACAAAATAAAACACTTCATAAACATCAACACATTTCCTAAAAAAAACCATAGAAAAAATTATACTATGCACCTAGACCAACAACAATAAATCCCAAGATACAACAAACTTCAAGACCTTATACTGCTGCATGTCATATGTTCCTGATATCAGTGAAAAGATAACTAACATTTGGAAAAAAATGTAACAAAATGCAACATTCCAGTAAACACCAATTTTTTTTTCAAAAACCAGGTGCTAAATTAAAGTCTATATTATAAAAAAACTACACTGACAAATACAACACCAACATAATTGATAAAATACAATGCAAAAACTAATGTGACTTCTGTATTGAAAAAAACAAGTAGAAAAATGGAAACTAGATTCAGAGAACACAAAAAAATACCTTAACACATTTTTAAACACTGCAAATCAAATAAAAACAACATAACCATAGAAAACATCCAGATATTAAGTAGGTAGACGCATATAAACAGACACAAAATAAAGAAGTCCTACTTATACAGCAACTAAAACAAAAATAAAGGAACACCTTAATATCTATACTAATTAATAACCTAACATCCACCTGCAACGCTCCCTACAATTCTGTACTCATCTATGCTCTTGTTCCTAAGATGTGGCCCGGCATGGCCAAGCGCGTAAGGCATGCGACTCGTAATCCGAGGGTCGCGGGTTTGCGCCCGCATCGCGCTAAACATGCTCGCCCTCCCAGCCGTGGGGGTGTATAATGTGACGGTCAATCCCACTATTCGTTGGCAAAAGAGTAGCCCAACAGTTGGCGGTGGGTGGTGATGACTAGCTGCCTTCCCTCTACTCTTACACTGCTAAATTAGGGACGGCTATCACAAATAGCCCTCGAGTAGCTTTGTGCGAAATTCCAAAACAAACAAACAAATTCCTAAGATGTGTCTGTCAACAGTCACATTCAAACACTTTCTTAACCTGAAGATGGTCAAGGAAGGTTGAAATGGTCTTCTCTCCTTATCAATAGTGTTAATACCCTTACCAGCCATTCTGAGATACAAGGTTAGTTTTTGTGTTACTAAATTTTGACATTTTATCAGGTTACTTTTTCAGGGTCTTTTTCCGTGGCATCTTATGTTGAGATTATAGTACTGAGTTAGACTTTTTCTCATTAGTAAAAAATGTGGCTCAGCATTTTCAAATTGTGTATTCTTTTAATCTTGTGAAAATTCTAATAAATACTCATTTTTCTTCTTTTTGATAAGTATTTTTGTATAAATATTAACCTTTTGATTTTTCATAATGTAAGTTAACAGCTGTTTCCCATTTAATATCATTAGGTTCAATCAGTTAAGAAGATGTAGGTTAGTTTCTGAATCCAAATTTTAAGTAACATGCAAAATACCACTTCAAAAAAATCATCATTACTTAACATCTCACATTTTGTTCTCATAAAGAAGTGGAAATGCCAAACATATCTTTACCCTCTCTGGGTGCTTTAAGGATTTGAATGTTTTTTATCACTTTGGAAATAATAAAGAAATGTGAGTGTACATATATGCTTATTTTGGGATTTAATACTTTATAGTTATTCATCAGTTCAGTATATTGCAAGAAATGCCTAGTACACTGAATCTGCCAGGCAAATGATTAGAAAGGTAAAAGATTGCCCGATAGAAAATGTAAAAATCTCTGCTAAATGCCATATGAGCATCCTTTTGGAAAATGTTTGAAGAATAGGTGTTTATTTTAAGCATATTTTCCAATTATTAATAATTTTAAGGTGTTTTTTTTTGTCCTTCTAAATAAGTGACATTGGGAACACAGCATAACCAAATACACAATGTTTAATTTAGGAATTTCTCAAAAAAAGAGTTGCCTTTATTGAAACATTCTTTGTAATTATCAGTTAAACAGATGATTTTCTTCATATAAACAATGTCAAAACTAACATAGATAAACTCAAAATAAAGCCAAATTATTTATAATTTTCAATCAAATCAGCAAAAAATAAAACTTGACTTTTGTAAACTGATTCACATTATAGCAAGGCCAAACTTAAGTTAATTCCAATTTTACATTCGGATGTTAGCAGAGAATATTTTGTATTACTTTTTATCAAATTTATTTTTGCTAAGTTGTCTCTCTATGTGACAGTATGTAAACATTTTGGTCTACATATATATTTGTTCCAAAAAAAAAAATTAAGATGGAGAAATCTGTTTCCATATAAAGCAGGCTCCAGTGAACTGTGGCTTACAGATTTGTCATATCAGACTGTGAAGATGGATACTGTAAAACTCTTCTTTGTACACTATGCAGATTATGGAAAGTCAGCAGGGAGGAGTGTTGTGCTTTAGACATGTCAGCTTTATGAAGAAGTAATTTGCAATTAAAACTGTGCTGCATGGCTGTTGTCAAAGTACTTGATTATCTGATAGAACACAACTTGATGTGCCAACACGGACTGTAAATGTTTTGTGGGGTTCTAAAATGATTTTAATATAATTTAATTTATTTATACTGAATGTTACCTTATCTATAATTATTGCATCAAATTACAATATTTCCTAAGTATTTTGAATTTTATTTTATAGAACTAGTGCAAAAAAGAAATTCCCATGATATTTTGATGGTGATTAAAATCTAAATATAACTTTTACCACCTTTACACATTTTCTTCCAGCAAATTTCTTTCGTCCTTCAGAAATTAAATTACTAGAAAGTTTTCTAACAGACTTTTAATTCTATTTTTAGTACATTTATAGAAATGTAAAATGATCTTGTGTATTTTGTGGTACTTTTTATATGTCCTTTATGACACATTACTGATTCTTAGAGGATTATTTTTTTCATAAGAGAAGTTTCAATTCTTTTCCTCTGTATAGATATTGTACATGAAAAGTCCTTGTAAGCTGTCATAAACTTGAATTTAATAATAAATAAAATCACAGGCATGTGAAAAGAAAATGAAGAAAACATCTGTTATGTTTTCTTAATTAAAAGAAAAAATATATTTCTAATTTTCAGTGATTAAATCCAAATTTTTCTTCAATTGGTATTCATATGTGATGAAATAATCCTGTTTCTTCAGATTTAGCTTTGTACACACAATTTGTTGAAAACCAACATATTCATATTTCTTGTAATTTTTAAAACTTATGAACAAAGAAAATAAAATATCACACATAAATATCTTTTATATCCAGTGCTGATTAGGTGTTTTGCCCAATACCGGAGCCCAGTGAGCTGGCCTGGGTATGACATATCATGGGTGGTCAAGATGTCATTTCCATCATATGTTACATGAACAGCAACTATATTTTGTGTGAATTAATTAGGTTGGCAAATTATAATTGTTAACATCATTTAAATCCTTGTACATGATAATTATGTTTGATTTTTTTATTAACATAAAATTATTTATTTAGATTAACACCACTCATCAGTCAGAAGAACTGATGAACCAGTAAAGTTTTTGTTTTTCAAATACCCAAACAAATGAAATGCCCAAAGCATGAACTGTGATAAGCCTATTACTACATACAATAACTTCAGTATAAGTAAAGAAGCATGTATTAATATGTGAACAACATATATAGTGCTAACAAAGCCATGAGGCCTTTTTGCCCAAGACTTCTCAGACTAGCTTGGATATGACAGACATAGTAGTAGTGGAAACAGCCACTGTTTCAGAATGAGCTTAATTAAGTTGATAAGCTGTAACATCCTGTGTATGTTTAAAATTAATTATTCTCTTAGTTATGTGCTATAAAAATTAAACTGTAACCACTGTTTAAAGAAATTTTTCTGTTTTTAGAGTACTTCTTTCTATCATAATTAACGTATTGTTTCTGTCAAACAAGTAAATTTATAGTTTTAAAATATTTTTTTTATATCTTAAAGCTTTGTGTATCTGATTTTCATATTGGATATGTTTATACTAGGGTCTGTAAATTGAGTGAATTTTGAGATGTTTTACGTATAACATTCCTTCTAAATTGTCTTTGTACTGAATGAGTTACAAAATCCACCAAATGCTATTTTGTCCTTTGGCAAGCTTATAATGTATAACTCACTGCTATGTCTACAGTTGTCAGTTGCACTGAAGAGAAGATATCTTTTGTCTTTATACTATTTCACTCTACAAATGTCAAAGTGGAATACACTAAGCAGTAAATAATACAAAAATATGAACTACAACTAGAAAGAAAGCAGTGAGCAGCCATACACGTACAAGGGTTAGAGGGAACTTTGGCTACTATTTGACATTTTGGATTATCTGAAGCAAAAGATTTGGGTATGAACTCTTCTTGTTCTTGACAGTTGTAAAATACAATGAAACATTTAAGAGTAAAGCAAACAAGAAATAAAATTGTGTAAAAATATTGAATAAATCTACAGTTTTATTTTAATAATACTTCTTAAACTCAATATTTCATACTCCAGAGAAGCTAACACTATTTTGAAAATTCTGATTTGCTCTCCAGTTTTATTTAAAGCATGTTTCTAACATCAGTACTTCAAATGTTCTTGCTTTCAGGCAACTTGAGACAACATTTAACACAAAATGAAAGGCAAGAGCTTACAAATACATTTGTTGGTAAGAGTTTATTACACAGAATGTGAAAATATTCATTCTTTCTCAAATTTCTTATGTGTCAAACAGTACTGCCTTTTGTTATACCCAAGTTCTTAGTCTCAAATCAACTCTCATGTTAAAGTTGCAAAAAGAGCCATTTCTTTTATTCTGCCTTAATATAATAATCAAATAAAGCACATTTTTATTGTTAAATATCTTGTTTCAGTATAGTTAAATAGTAAATTCAACAATAACCTTATAAACATCTCGGGTGACAGCAGGAAATTTTTACATTCTTCTGGGCAAAGTGCATATTCTTCTCTTCACTGATAAATATTCCTGGAAAAAGCTGTAAACACTGTTGAAAATGGTTAACTACTATGGGACAGTTTGCTTCCAAAACAGAACAAACGTGTCAGACTAAGGCAGTCAAAGATTGTAACACTGTTGAAAATCTCTATGCAAGATCAATTTTTTCCCACCTACACCATTTCTGAATCCCTTTTCTCAAGAAGTCACATACAAAATCTAAAATATACAGAACAAAGACAATGAGTCAGTTTTTTTTTTTCAGTTAGAAGCTTTCATCACTTTCCATAGCCTGAAGATGAATATCCTCCACATCCATTACAGAACTATCATGTGATGAATCATGATCTGCTGGGCCTGAACCAACACTGACTATATCATCTGATGCTGTAAAGAAGACAAGTTTCTTATTAAAATGTTAATTTGATGAATAAAGAAAATGTTGTTAAACAAAAATGAAACTAATAAAGATTCATTATAAATATTTATGTGCTTGTAGGACAACCTTACATATTATATGGAGAAAAGTAATGCAGTCATAAGAATCAGTCACCTCTATCACTATGTTCATTCAAATTAAAATAAAAAAACAATTACAAAACAAGTCCAGTTTGCATATATTAAAGGTGGTAACCAAAGGCCACCTAGGATGATCAAATATCAAAACAGCTACAAGCTGATGTTTGATACAATACTTTTCAAATTATTTAGTGAACATAAAAACAATCATTATTGGAAGCACTTAACAGTACAAAAGGTAAAGCCAGAACAATGAGAAGAGTATCATAAAGTTATAACAACTTTTTAATATTTTGTTTATTATGTAGACTTATCATTTAAAGCTTCAGATCATTCAATTTAAATTTTTTCCATTAATCTCTTAACAAATAAAAAAAAAATACTACAGATTCTTAACAAGAATGAAGTTTTAAATATTCAAGTGCTGGTACGAGGTCTGTTAAAAAAATACGTTGACTGTTTGAACTGTGCAGCTCCAGTTGCTTCAAGGGGGAATCCACTTGGTGTCACTAGGTTTACACAGATCAGCTGATTACGACGCCATTTCCTGATTGCAGATATCTTCATTTGTGTATTAACCATGTGGTTTTAAGTGAAGTGCGATTTTTTCATTCGGCAGATTTCAGAATGAATGACCTGAAGGAACAATGACTTGCTGTGAAATTGTGTGTTAAATTTAAAAAATCTGCGACTGAAACTTTTGCCATGCTTAACACGGCTTACGGTGATGTTGCTATGAAGCGAACGGCATGTTTCAAGTGGCATGAACATTTTAAGGATGGTCGACAGTCCACTGAAAATGATGAGCATCCTTCCACATCGACAAAATCAACACTCTGGTGCAGGCAAATCGATGTCTGACTGTCAGGGAGCTTGCTGAAGAGTGTGGGATATCAGTTGGATCTTGTTACGAGATTTTGACTGAAAAATTGAAGATGCACCACGTTGCTTCGAAATTTGTGCCTCAGAACTCATGAGTTTTTGCCCAAATACTCAATCACTGTTCTTCCCCACCCCCCTACTCACCTGACCTTGCTCCTTGCGATTTTTTCTTGTTCCCCAAACTTAAAAGACCCTTGAAAGGAAGAAGATTTGAGACAATTTCCGAGATTAAGGCAAATGCGATGAAGGAGCTGTAGAACATTACAAAAGAAGCGTACCAGGACTGTTTCAACAACGGTGGGATAAGTATGTGCATTGTGGAGGAGAGTACTTTGAAGGGGTCCCAGACCTGTAACTTCTAAATAAAGTACATTTTGTTTTATGACGTCAGTCTGCGTATTTTTTGAACAGCCCTCGTATATAATATTTTGTCTGGTTTTTAAGCATCATTTTAATCAGCAAATTACAAAACTGCCATTTCTTTTAAAGCAATTACAACTGTGTAATTTGTTTCATCTGAAATAAACCCAATAAAAACAATTGTTTCTGTTGAATCGACCAGGATCTTTGAATCAATGGGCAGAACTTTTATCCACTTAAATAAGGGTCTGTTCCATAACTAAGCTTTTAAATGTTAAACTGTCTTTTCCAGATCAGACACAGCTGATGTACCTTGAGAAAGAACTCTGCTAGGTGGGAGTGGAAGGTATTGATTTTTTGAGAAAGAAATTTTGTGCATGTAATTTCAGAACACAATATTATAAAGAGAATTCTGTTGTTATACTATCAGTACATTCTAATATGCACTTTAAAGTAAGTGACTTGTAAATAAAGATGGTTCTTTTTCATAATTTATTCTTATTTAATAATTTGTGTAATACTTTCTCTCACAGCTTCTGTAATGTGATATACTATTTCTTTTGTAATAAATACATTATTCACCCTGTACTGTCCTTTCCTAATCAACTGATGTATTAATCTCAGTTTGTAAGCTAAGATCAAATTCAGAACACTGGGTGAGCTACAGAAAGGAGGTTCACAGTATAAATGACAACAAAAAAAGTACTTTGATGAAAACCTCAATTAATTAACCTCATGGGCAGTTCAAATTTTACATGTTGCAAGGAGTTCAAATCTTTATTTAGAACTTAAACAAACAAACAAAAATATCAGAAACTTCTATTTTGGGGGAATCAGCCCAGCAAAATTGTTACACTGACTTCAGACTTGTGAATTTTGAATGATTTAAATCATGCCTGGTTTGTTTTACATGGGTGCTAACAGATAATGAATGATTGGTTAAAATAGGGCATTAATGTTAGATGGCTTAAACTTCCCTTTGGTATGTTTCATACGGCTTTTAAAATATAACAAATTAATGGTTAAATTAGTGTCTTAATGTCAAATTGTTCAAAACTTGCAGTGTTTCATGTGGTTTTTAACAGGTAATTAAGAGTTCTGATTTTATGTATTTAAGCCTCTATTATTGTTTTTTTTTCTCCTTCTGAAGTTGGGATAAATATATAAACTTAGAAAAAGCAAAAGACTGTATGTGAATAAGTGCATACATAGATTTCTCTGATTGAAATACAGCAGTAATGAACTGGAATTGAAAGGTGAATTTACTTGCTTGTTTGATCTTATAATTACTAAAGCAATACAGCTTTACATTTTTTTCTCTTCCCACTTATGTGTTCTGAGTGTAGATGCTACAGATAATCTATTCTCTTGGTAAAACAGCATGGATTGGAAAAGTTAAGTTTTGATTTTCTGCATGTTCTGTAATGCAGTTAATACCCATAACTCTGCTACAAAATAATAAAAAGTGGAATGAACACAGACATGAAAAAAGGAAAGAAGCAATGAGATAGAGAAAAGCAAAGGGGTGTTAAAGAAACTGAGTGAAAAAAAAAGTAGACTGGTTCAGTTGACATTAAAAATGTATAATTTTGAACAAGCAAAATTTGCTTAATAACAATAAGTACAATTCTTCAATAACAGACATAAAATGCACAGTGCCAGATGACTTGTATAAGAATACCCCAATTTCAGGGTTTCTTGTAAAGACAGTGGTACTGGGTCTCAAGGAGTAGCTATTGTATACAAATACTTTTCATTAAAAATACCAGTTAACAGATAAAAACATGACAGGATATATGAACATCTTCACAGTACACATGATATTATTTTTAAACAAGAGGCTGAAATAACTGTGTTAATGGAAGTACAGGTCATGCAGAGGGGCAAAGATAGAAGAGATCAAAGCTTAATTCACTCATTTGTAAAAAGCAAAAAGCACTTCCAAAAACTGGCTAATGGACCTTTTGGAAAGCGTGTGAAAAAAAATGTTGTCCAGCAACTGAAATAATGCCAAATTATGCTACTTTACAAGAAAAGTACTTGCCTAACGTATTTCTGAAATTTGAGAAAGAAATCGAACAGCAGCTAAAATATAAAAAAAAATGTCCAGTTGTTAATGAGCCCTTAGATACTCTTAAAAGGCCCATAGTCAGTACACTGATGTCCTATGACTACACTGTGCACAGGAAATATGAAGTTCCATTAGCATATGGTTTCCGATGCTAAACTGCTTCATTGATATTACTTACATGATCTGACCTAAGTTTAATTTAGGAGGCATTAACAGTACATCAACCTTTTAAAAAGGTCTTGCAATTATTAAGGTTACATATTAAATGTGTTAGTTACATTCAACTACCAATATATTTGTTATTAGGTCAACTTTATTGGAATGGTGCTACAAAACATTATAATTAACCTGCATTAGGACACTCTAGTTGCCAAATTATTTCCTGGATTGAGTTTGAATTAAACTAAAATGCACATATACAAGTTTGAATATATACATACATAAATATCTAATGTTATCATGAAAATACTTTGTGTGACAAAACTTGCAATATGTATTGTTAGTGACAAGAGTAACGTGTAAAAAGCTTTTACTTTCAAGTTTATTAATAAATGTGTATACAATTTATGATTTGATTTGATTTAAAAGAATCTTACTTGGATCTTGGGAAGCAACAACTTCATCTTCTTCATTTGTGTATCTCTTGTCAATTGCTTCTTTGATTTGGTTATTAGCACCTTTAGGATCCAAATCCATTGCCCAGGAAAAGTTCATTAAGGCCAAATGTGTATTTCCTAATTTCTTGTGAACCTACAGGTGCACATTTTTCATAACATAACAATAAAAGTGGAAAGACATTATTCAGTGATTATTACTAACTAGAAGTATTTATATAACATATGCTAACTATCACAACATGAAAAATCACAATAAACACCCAGCAAGACATCACAGTTTAAACACACAAAAGAGGATACTACAAATGACATGAAATATACAAAACCTACATTAGACAAATGACTTCACATAAATTCATATAATCTTCAACTAAATAATAACAAACAACTTACATAGGCTGATGTTTTTTAAGCTACAAGTTCTTTATAAGTTTTGTTGTCTACTCCGAGCTAATATATTTTATTCTGCACAAATTTACAATGAAACAAAAAATAAACTTCAAGTTGAAATTTGCAAATGGATCAGAGAAGTTGCGTAGACTTATTCATAACTACTAGCACAGAAATAAATATATGTTCTTGGAATAGATCAGAAGAATATTTCTATTTTAGTAACAATTTCTGAAGCATTTTAAGATAAAAATGGTGCAAAATACATATGTTACAGTAAGATCCACAGAAATATTTATTTGGAGGATTTATTTAAAGAATATTTAGCCTTTTACATATAAATGTACTTTTATGACCATCTGGTGACAATATTGTTTAATTTACGCTGTAAATAACCAGCATCTGGGGTTATGTTGTATACCTACTTATAACAAATCACAAATGAAGTGTTTTTAACTAATATTTATTTACTCTCATGACATTTTTTTTATCATTCTACTAACATACCTCACATTAAAACCAAATTTCAAACAAATAAACCACAAGCAACTAACAGTAACATTAAACACAATGGCCCTTCAAAAAATTCAAAGTTGGTAATCATTTACTAAACAAAATGGATAACTATCAGATCAACAAATTACATATGTTCTTTACATGTTATGGAGGGAATAAAGCAAGCAGTCAGTGAAGGAAAAGAACAAGTAAACAGAGCTGCAAAAACAAGAAAAGAATTTTTATTCACAAGACATTTTAGAACCAACTACACTGAATTTTTACACAGTACTGTCTGTAAGCCACAAATACTATGTGGTAGCAATGTATATTTGTGACTTGTTTCTTTCAGATACTTATTTATGTTACTTACTGGCCAGTTCCTAAATTTTGCTCAATGATTACAATTACCTACTGGAATTAGAAAAGGTCTTCTAAACAAAAGAAAAGCAAAATACTGAATTCTGTACTTTAAAAAAGGAGTCCTAGATTGACACCCTATGATCCTCAGATTACCTTTGCCAATAATTATTTCCAATAACATATATGAGGCAGACAGGCCTAGCACATAATGATTCTTACATAAATCTTTATTACCCCTTGAGTAAGGATTGCTCTCCCACAGAGAGAGGACACAGTTCATGTTATAGCCATTGTAATAAGTAAACTTTACCAAAGCCAAAAAATTTGAACATGCTTGAAACATTTTAAACATCTCGTTTACGATTCCCTTAGTTACGTGCAAATACCTAAAGCAAAATTTAGAAAAAAAATTACCCAAATATACCCTACTAATCAAATACATCTTGAACTAGTTATGGAAAGGTGAAATTAATAGTTATTTCAATAATGGCATTGGTATATATTTTTTTATTTAATTAATTAGTTCATGAACAATTAAAGTGCAACTTTTATCTCTACTAACCTGTTGACTGTAAAGTATTTCAGCTCCTACAATACAATTGTAATGCTTCTTCATTTTGTTACTTTTTTCGTGATGCCATTTTGGATCAAAAGTAAAATAATTTGTAAGTAGGTCAAATGCATGTATGGTGCTGATATGTTGCATTGAAGTGAGGTATTATTGAAATCAAATTAACTTGTCTATGGCACAGCTTGGACGAGTTATCTCGTTTATGGCACTGAACAGGTTAAAGTAAAAGCACACTACACAAAGCTGAAGACCTAAAATTACTGTGTAACAACTCTCTGGTATGTCAACCTCCAAGTCTTCAAATGTTTGGATCAATATCATGGTTCAAGGATGGCAAAAATTAAAATTTTTAAAAGTATTTGTGACTGTTGTAATACAGAACGTAACCAGAAGTGATCAAATTCTGCAACCTTACTGTATAACCTTTATAAATCTCAAATGAAGAAATGTTGGAAAACATTTTCTGCATTATCTTGCTAAGATGTTTTCCAGTTGAACTACCCATCACATCTGGAAAGTAAGGTGAACGTGAAAATTGTCACTGACTGTTCTACACAATTGAGGCCTGTACAAAAAACTAACCAGTTCATTCCTGTAATACTCTTCAAAAAATAAAAAAGTGAGAATACAGCCATAGTGGGGATGAACATAAAAGTTTATTTAAACTGAATCAAGTCCAAATACCCAGTGTAAGGCCCAACAATAATTTAAGTATTAGTACATTTATTTTAAAAGACACTACAGCATATATTAGACGCTATGTTCAGTTGTTGTGCAGTTTGTACTGAAGTAACACTGGAGAGATGGATTAAATTATTCAGGTGGATATAATTATTATTTCAAGATTATAATCTTTCTTAACTTTGCTTGTACCATAAATCCAGATGATGGATCTACAATGCACTTACTTTGTTTTCAACCACACTGAATTTTACACAGCATCATCTGTAAGTCAAATACTATGTAGTGGCACTATATATTTGTGATTTGTTGCTTTCAGTTATTTATTTACAATTAGCAGTAATTTAGTTTAAAGGAAGAGAATGTAATCAGGAAAAATGTGGGCTCTTCCCAATTTGGGTGTTAGGAATAATTGTTCCCCCTTATCCCTGCACATCTCTTTTTTTGTACTACAACAGAAATAGTTTTAAAATAAGGTGTGTGATTTACTTGGATGGATAGGGAACAATGAAAGGAAATTTGTAACAGACATCAATGAAAGCCTGTAGTTCATAGATGCCATCAAAATTGTCTGGCATTGTTATGGTGTTTTGTTTTTCCTCATCTAGGATGGAAGTTATCACAGACAGGTAACCAAAGCATCTAGTCCATCAAATATTCTCCACCTTGACTGATTCTTTAGTCAGGTTTATTGAGACAGAATTATAGATTTGTCATGTAATGTACCAAATAGCTAAATCAAAGCCCAGGCAAACATCCTCTTTCAATAGGGGAGGGTACAGGTCCAATCTCTTGATGTACAATGAAATGACAGATGAATAATCAGTCTCTACATTTTCTGTCTAGGTTTATTTCCATGTATCTCAGCAGTGTCAGTTACTTACTCCACATAGGGAAATCTGAGATCTGCTGGTGACAAACTACTTCAATAGTGGCTGTATACTGTTGTGCCTTTTAGGTGATCTGCTTAGTTGGTGTCTGTAAGGTTGCTGTGAAGCTACGATATTACACTTTAAAAGAAATTGAAAATGGAATGCTTGGTCTTTGTGCTAGAAATCCACAGTAGAGAGTTCTTGTAAGAGCTGTTAGTGTGCTGCAATATTACTGAGCATTGTGAAGTGTAATAGGGCTTTGATGACAATGGGTATAAAGTATGTCCTGTGTAGACCTCATGAACTAGATTAATTTAATAATCAATTGTTTGATGGGCTTGTTACCTCAACCTACTGATTATTATTGTGTGACTTAGATAGTTGAAATAATATATAACAGTGATAAATATTTTTATTTGTTGGCTGTTAAGTACCAAGCAATACAATGAACCATTTGTGCTGTGCTCACCCAAGGTACCAAAATTCAGCTTTTACTATTATGGGCCTTCAAACTTGGCAGTTATCATGAAAAATATTAAAGCAAGCTGAAAAAACCTCAATCAAAATTAAAGATATCTAAATGGCAACATTTTGATTAATCAATTATTTTTGTTATATGTTATACCAATCAATGTAATGGTTACAGGTAATAAATTATGTTGATTGAGTTAATTATCCAACTCTATTATAATTCCAGTCAGTCTTAGAGATGTGTTTTGTATCTTTTCAGTCTTATCTAATCTACCTATATACTGCTCATATTGGTTATTATTACTGCATAACCCAGGATTAAGAAAATAATATATCTAAAGGTGTTCTGATCAGTTTTAAAATTTTCACATGCATTAGCTACAAATTCTGTAATACTAATCCAGGTTTCTCTTCCACTGTAATAACTACCTAATAGTAGAAGAGATTCAATTTGATAAGTAATTCTTAAAGCTACAACCTTCCCTGGGTACTTGCCAAGGTGTTTTGTAGAACAGTGATTCAACAACTTTTAAAGTGAGAGTAGTCTTTCATAGGTTTGGATAAGAATTTTATAACAGCACCGGTATGTATATCAGAGATGCTACTTGCAACTGAGCTCTTTTTGATACTTTAACACTAATTTAACTGGATTGGATTCTGTAAGCTTCATAAACTTGGTGATTCCCACACCAACTGTAACTCTAAGATCTTCAGATGTATTTATGACTCTGTGCATATTTTGAAACCAAAAGATTATTTCTATTCTGCAAGTAATTATTACTGAGTCCTTTCCAGCACACTACCATGGTTACATTGGTTAATAAATGTGCACATGAAAGCTTTGGGATGCTGCCACCATCACTTGAAGTGAAACATTTGAAGAAGCCTTTATATTGCAATTCTATGTTTACAGCTCAGTGTATTGTGATTTGTCCTTAACCTGTTGACTACCAAGTATTTCTGCTGCTACGGAAACTCCAAACCAAGCTCAAAATACAACTCTAATGCTTCTTCATTTGGTAACTTTTTTTATGATGCTATTTTGGATCAAAAGTGAAACAATTTGCAAGTAGATCAAATGCATGTATGGTGCTGACATCTAGCGTTGAAGTTAGGTAGTATTGAGAACGAATTAATTCGTCCATGACACTGTGTTACTGATTGGCTTGGATGAGTTATCTCGTTAATGGTACTGAACAGATTAATCCTCAGGTACTAGAATAACCCACTGGGCTTTAAACATTCATGATGAAAATAATTAAATTATATTGTACAAAATGTAGTACACAAGTCCTAACTGGCATCTACTTTGGTGAAAATACATAATACAATAATTTAGTATTTCCATATTTTTTTAGGATGTGAAATTTCAAAATGTTCTTGAAAAATAGAGTTTTGAAAGAACAACAAAAATACTTTTATTATTAGAGTTCTTGTTTTATTTTTAAAATTATTGACAAAAAGTTTAATTTTATAAATCAAATGAGTTTAACATTGCCTTTGAAATTGGAAATACCATTACCTTTGTCAGGTTTCATAGTGATATTTTACTAATAATACATCAATTTAATGAGATCTATTAAAAAATTTGTTTTTAATTCATAAAGTTATTGTATTTATATGTGCTGTTTGAATGTGATAAAATAAATAATATATTTAAAAAAAGTATTTGTATACTCTGAAAATATATTGCCTTAACTAACTGTATTCATTAAACTTAAGTGTTCTAACCTGATGTCATAAAAGTATATTCCTACAACTTTCAAAAGGACATAACACAGAAACATTATTAGGAATGAAAAGAACATCATCAGAAGCTACAAAAAAAAACAACTTCCAGGCCTCTAATAAGTTAAAAATATGTCTAGACTTTGTTTTCAACAACCATACCACCATTTAAAAAAAGCACAACCTATATTTGCATTGCATAATTTAAACTACAGTTCATTAAAACTTTGTAATTCTCTGATTGAGATCATGCTGCTTGTTTTATTTAGCTGAGATTACTTTGTCTTGAAACTTACTTTTTGAGAGGTGAATAACACTATAATTTCTGCAATATAGTTCAAAAATATCCTGCTACTTTTATAAAATTAGATGGGTAACAAAGTATTTTAAGGATTTTCAAAGTTTAAAACATATAGCCTTAAATAATTTGATCAATTTAATGTACTAGTAACATCATGTGATGCAACTTTTAATACCAATCAGAATCTGCATTAGTGTGTTTTAGGCCCAAATATTATTATTATGACGACTATAAGTTATATCCTCATTTCAAAGCTAAGAAGAATTCAAAGTTCTCAAGATCTCCATGGGTGGTACTGTAAATGGAAGTTGAACCAATAAATTCATAACTGAACAAACATAAAACATAGAATTTGAAATGGTAACCCAATCAAGAACGTGAAAATTTGATAGGGAGAAAGAAACAGAAACTTAAAACAAATAGAAAAAACAACAACAGCTAGAAGAGAGACATTCTCAGTTCAGATATCCAGAGATACATTATACAGTTTAGATATGCAATAGATATATATAATGTTAAAATATGAATTATAAAATATCTTTGAGAACCTAATTGTAGAAATAGGATTAGAACTTTTTTTTTTTTATTATACTTGAAAGATGAGTTGTGAGCGTGCACTCAGAGTAACCATCAGTCCAGACAATGTTAAGAATACAACAAAGCACACTTTAAGTAATAGTTGTTGACTTAAACTAATAACTACTTTAAAAGTGAGATAATTTGTTAAACCCTCACTGATTTTGGTTTAGTACATTTCTATCATCCATTTACTACAAGTTTTGTTCATAAAGCATTTGTCAGTGAAAGGCCAAAAATATGTTTCTGAAAATAACAATGGTGAATCTAATTTTGACTTGACATGTACAGTTCTTCATAGAGTGACAGGTTAAAACATTTCTGATGTGGGTTGAAACATTTTCATGGAGGGAACCAAGAGTAAACAATGATATGTCTATATAATTAATACTTGAAACTGTTAGTACTTGTTGAAAATGTATAATTATGAAATTACGAAAACAAAGACAACTGTATGATTCACAAATATTTGAATTATTATGACCATGGTTTTGTCAAGCCTGATTATATGTTAACTGTTGAAACCATGCTAGTAAATGAAATAATTGTGAAACATACAACACTGTTTTTATCATTTCCACAGAGATTTATCTTATTACTACCTTTTGTTAAACCTGTTATTTTTTCACTAAAAATTTTCAAAAACATACCTTTCCTATAAGAAAATATACAAGAGATTCCTTTGGAACCAGCTGTTTTAATTCCTCTAGTTCACTTAATGCCTCTTGATGACGATCAAGTGAAAAATAGATAGATGCCCTATGAAACTTGCACAGTGGATTTTTGGGATCCATAGTTACAGCTTTGTTCAAAGTGGCTAAAGATGAATCCATTTTTTTCAAAGCATGTTGAACCTACACAAAAAATATAGGGAAGTAAAATATATTAACAAGGTTATATTTTTTATGAAACCAAAAGTGACGACACTTAAGAATTGTGAAAGATACTCTTGGACATACAGAAATGTAAAAGTTTTGAATTTAAGTAAAAGACAGAACAAAACAGATTATGCAACTCTTTATAAATCCAAATAAATTGTAAAAAGTCCAAAAAAACTTTCTTCATATCTATTCAGATGGCTTAATAAAATTTTATTTCCAGTTAGGCAGGAAAGTTTACATATACAATACAAAATAATAATAATGGCATTTGTTTCAAGTACAAAAATTGTGACTAAAATATACATAGTATAGCATATTGGAAGATCTGCAAGCAGCTTTAAAAAAAGTTTTTAGTTAAAAAGAGAAGACAGTTATCATGAAACGAATTTACTGGATGGTGAAAGAAGTTGAATCACTATATGTTGATTACCCATATGCCTCATAGTTATCAATTATCACACGTGATTTAGATCATTAAAATAACAGCAAATAGTTTGTTGTTAACTACAAAGCTACATAAATCTGTAATGTCTCCACTACATGTATTGAAAACTATTTTTAGAATGACTGGTCTTCAGATTTACTGCTGAGACATTAGGGGGTATAAGTGATGTCATCTGCAGGGAGTTAAAAAATAACAAAACATAAAAAGTTCTTTTTTTTCTAGAATGACTGCAGGTTGTAACAAGTAATTAAAATACTCCATCTTAGACATTTTTAGGACTCTTTATCTTTTCAAAGATGCTTTCATTCAAATTTATTGTTTTACTGCTCTATGAACGGTGTTCAACTATTAAATTAGTGTAACAAGCCAATACCTCATCTGGCAAGAAGCATACCTCATGTTATGATTCACACACACACAAAAAGAGCAGTTCATATGCATAGCTCATGGAAAATATTTTTATTCCAGTTTTAGTATCTAACTTAACAAGTTTCTAATTTGTTTAATATTGTTACTTTTATAACAAAAAATAAATAATAAACACAAACACTACAAATTCAGTACATAAATGTCAGTTCTGGTATTCGTTTGTTTGTTTTTTTTAATTTCACACAAAGCTACTCGAGGGCTATCTGTGCTAGCCATCCCTAATTTAGTAGTATAAGACTAGAGGGAAGACAGCTAGTGATTACCACCCACTGCCAACTCTTGGACTACTCTTTTAACAACAAATAGTGGGATTGACAATAACATTATAACGCTCCCATGGCTGGGAGCTAAATATAAGCTATATTTAAATGATTGTACCTTAATCTATAGGAAAAAAAACCCAACAGAACAGAGGTTTACTTCCAATTTCCTTAGCTTCTTAACATATCCATACAGTGTACTAATATACTAACTCATAAATTATATAAAATACTAGGCCAGTAATAACAATCTCATTTTTATAGAATTGTAAATAAACTGACAAATTTTAAGTTATTTCTTCTTAACTAAATCATAAAAAGGTGAATGAATAAAAGACACATACTATTCCTATGTGACACATCAAGACTGAACTCTGTGGATGAATAGCAAGAGCCCGAACAAAATGAACTTCAGCAAGTCGAAACTTCTCTTGCTTGTAGTAGATCATTCCAACACCATACCTTAAAAATAACATTTATAAAATTATAGAATAGCATTCCTAAAAATTTAGCAGTAACTAAAGACGTGTGTGATGTTTCAAAGTTCACTTGCATTATTTTGAAACATAAATGCATCAGAAAAAGAAAGGGTTCGTTTATTTATTCAATGCATGAATTGTGATAATAATAAACCCTTTTAAACAATTTCAGTTAAGCAGAATGAGTATTATAACTAAGCTTATTCTTCACCAATAAAACATTTAAATTTAAAGTAATGAGCAATGTATGTATTATGATTTGAATCTTAGAATGTTCACAAATATGTTATTAGCTTGGCTGACAAAATGTGTAAACAGAAAATATAATTTAACTTTTTATTAATATAAAAATTACACTTCAATAAAAATAAAAAGCAAATAATCACTTTTCAATTCTTCAAAATGATAAAAATATTTTTTTTATAAATACATTAAAAAACATTTTCATAATAATGTATGTAAAGTCTTAATTAACTGCAATAGTTTCTTCATACTGGGTTGGTTCTGTTAAATTAGTTGCTGAAAATCAGTGTAGTAAAGATTCCCAGTAAGTGTAATAAAAAAAATTAGTTTATTTCGTCCTGAAACATTTGCTATAAGCTACTTATACTGTCTTTTGTCTACAGTTGCACTTGTAGGCATAATTTCACTAACAATATTCTCACTTTTAACTGAAATGTATCCATTAATGGTGCTACAACTAAAACATGAAATAAATATGATTGTGTAATTTCATAGCTAATTGATCAAGTATATAAATATATGTGATAATTAATACTTTTCCTAATACCTTACTTTGGGTTTCTACTAACAGAAAATTCACTCAATGTTTCACTGATTTTTATATTTATAACATATACTTACCCATTCTACATATTTTCAAAGTATCTTGATTACCAACATTCACAAATATCCTAGGTATCCTAGAACTACTTTTGTAAACTTGATCTTAATGTCATCCCTCCAACTAACATAAAAGTAAAAGTGTTGAAACACAATTTACAAGAATATGACCTATTACCATCTGTCAAAAAAATTAGTAACTAATGAATTTGGCAGCAATATTTGACAGAAGGTTCTTATCCATTTTTTTTGTTGTAGTAGCATAAGCACACTAAATGATGTGATTCTTAAGTTACTGTGATCAAAATACACACACACTAAATGATACAGTACTGTCTTATAATGTTCTCTCTGATATAATACTGTGTTGCCTTAGCTATCAAAAAGTTGTAAAAATTTAACATCAATTGCTTATTATATCATTCTCATGTGGCTTCACAGACTACAGCCATGATAATCTATCATAAAATAAAAGGAAAAAGTGGAAACTGCAAAGCTTTGAGATTGAATGTTAGGATTTAAGGTAAGAAAGGAATTTGGAAATGTGACTCGATTATTAAAATAGCAGCAAAGTTTCATCTATATAACATTTAAAAAAAACATTCAATGTCACATGAGCACTTTTCTAGCTACTTGCATTCACAGCAGCATATAAAACCATTGGTTACCACTGGATCCAGCAGGGATTCCATCTGTCTGGTCATACATGTCATTAAAGAGGATATGGTTTAATTTTGTGGAGAGGGCAAGAATGTCCAAGAATTGTTTACACATGAAACCAATATCCTGCCCAGTGTAAGAAGGAAATATAGATGTCATGCTGTTAATTGCAGAATGTTTAAAGTGGTGTTAAGCCTGCTAACTTTTGGTACAAATTTAGTTATCCAATTCAAGATGTTTTTTAAGATGACTTTTAGCCAATCATATTCTTTCTCCTGCAAACCATGTATCTCAATCAAGTAAGGTAATTGGTCCATTATGTGTTATTATAATTTGCATCACAAAGAGGTACAAATTTTTAAAAATTCAAAATATCCACACCTACTAGCATGTCATCAGTATCAAGCAGAAAGCCTATGCAGGAATTATAATGCATATGCAAAATGTTCTGCATTATATTTGAAAAGAAGCTCAAAACCAAATGAAAGAGATTAATGTATTATATCTTATGTAAATGAGTGAACACAAACGTACTTTGTTTCTGAAATATCAGAAAGTGTGTATTCATGTTTTATCTTACATTATTGTATCTCATTCAATATTATTGAAGTTCTTTATATGTCTGTTTTCTTTGTATAAATAAAGTTATTTTATTTATTCAACTGCTTTAGAAGTCTGTTGAATCTGTACTTGAGAGCCTTTTCAACTAGTTGGTTGCAACACTAGCCATCAATGTTGCTCTCAGGTACACACTGTTCTTGATAGTACCATTATAATGAGGCTAGTGGCACATTTAGGTAGGGGCTAGAGGGGCTCAGCCACAAGACCCATTTATAATTTTATTATTAGGGCCCACACAACCTTAAATCCATTGCTGCATGAGGCAGTACTATACAGTACACAACTACCAGAATAAAAAAGTCTAATATTAAATTGAGTATCTCTTGACATTTATGATCTAATAAATTTCTTTTCTTTAATTACAGTTCCACATGCAAAACTTTCATTATGTATAAATAAACTATTTATTTTTACCATTACCTTTTACATTAAATTTACTAAACTTGTGTGTGTACCTTAATTTTGCAAGTCTGTATCAAGACACAAACAAGCTATCAGCATACTACATTCTTTTAAGGGTTATCTGCACAATCCATACCTAATTTTAAACTGTTAAACTAGAGGGAGAGCAGCTAGTGAACAGCATTGACCTCCAATTCTTAGACTACACTAATTAAAAGGTGGAATTTGACAATTGTTTTCATAATAAACTCACAGTCTTAAAATGCTTTATTATGGAGCAATAGAAAAGAAACCATGGACCCTTGGTTCCAAAGTTCAGCATATTAACATCTGGGCTGTACCAACCCTCATAGCTAATAGCACAAAAATAAGTCAACAAAAATGTCATCGAATATTATCTATGGTGCTTGATCTAGTATTCTAAATTTAATATATTAAGACGAAATAAACATTTTTTTGAATTGATGTGAAAAAGTATCATAAGACCAAATATGAAGAAACTCATTATAGTAATGTATAAAAAATTACCAAGTGTTTAAGCATTACTTTGGCTACATATATTGTGAACATTTAGACAACTGAACATACCATACTGCCTCTCATTTAATGCATTATTCCAAATAAAAAAAAAACTGTAAGATAAGAGTAATGAACAGAGTCCATACTTTTTATAGTATCACATTTTTTTGTACCAAATAAAATCTGTTCATTCCACACAGGCTATCCCTTCTTGAAGAGGAAAACTAAATTTCTTCATCTAATGTTTCTGCATTACTGTGATATATATATCATGAGCATTTGAACACATGAACCATCATACTGCATCTCGTTTAACATATCATTCTGAGCACAAGAACCATCATACTGCATCTCATTTAACATATCATTCTGAACACATGAACCATCATACTGCATCTCATTTAACATATCATTCTGAACACATGAACCATCATATTGCATCTCATTTAACATGTCATTCTGAACACATGAACCATCATACTGCATCTCATTTAACATGTCATTCTGAGCACATGAACCATCATATTGCATCTCATTTAACATATCATTCTGAACACATGAACCATCATATTGCATCTCATTTAACATGTCATTCTGAACACATGAACCATCATACTGCATCTTATTTAACATATCATTCTGAACACATGAACCACCATACTGAATCTCATTTAACATATCATTCTAAACACATGAACCACCATACTGAATCTCATTTAACATGTCATTCTGAACACATGAACCACCATACTGAATCTCATTTAACATATCATTCTGAACACATGAACCACCATACTGAATCTCATTTAACATATCATTCTGAACACATGAACATCATACTGAATCTCATTTAACATATTATACAAAAATCACAGCTCTCTTAAATATACCCAGTAGGAATAATAGTAAAGACAATAAACTTCTCAAAACACAACTACGTTATATAGTTTTCTTGAAACTACTGTGAGTTCAAACTGCTATAACAAGGTAAGGTATTTGTACTCTGTACCTTCTGTTATTGAATACTGTTGAAGTCCCTTTTATGTTTAAATGTTCCTGAAAAGCATTTTTTTATTTACGAAAAAGTTTCAAATTTATGAAAGAAAGCTATTAAAATTGAATAAAATTTTGAAAAAAACTGCCCACTTAAAAAAAAAGGCTAGCCAATGCATCTTAAATAAAGGCAAATAATTTTATACAATGTCACTTATGGGAATAAAGCCCTGCATTTTTGTTACCAATAGTGGGATTGGTTTTTCCATTTACGAGCACTATTTGAATTACTGTTGATTTGTCGAGTTTTTATATTGCAAATGGAGAAATAAAGTAGATAAAAAAAACAAAACGACTGATCCATCTACTCAATGTTATGTCATAACTTCAAAGAAACATATGATTTGTTGTAAATGACTCAAAACACTGGCATATTTTTCAGAAAATAAATGAATAGAATGGAAACAACTTTTAATGTTTTTAACTAAATAATGTTTTACTGTTTAAAAATTAAAGATTTCACAAAGATTATCAAAATTATCTTCTGCTCTCGACCTCTTCATTTATTCACACCTACCAAGCGTTATAGTGACGAGGATCGATGCGTATGGCACTCCTAAAGCAAGCCATTGCTCTATCCATTTCTTCTGTCAGAACATGTTCATGTCCCAGAAGTGTGTAGGCGTAAGCAAAATCAGGATCTACTTGTGTAGCTCGTTGAAGAAATTTTATAGCTGTTTCATGTTCTTTTTGTAAACTAAAACAGTTACCTGCTGTACACCAAGCCTGTGGAGATTTAGATATGTAAGCAAACCTGACACTTATTCATGCAGTGGAAACTTACATATACATAAAAATATTTGTTCAAAACAAAGAAGAGTAATCCAACTATTCCAAACAGTATTCAAGACATAAAAGAATAACTTTAAAAAATATGACCCCATTCTAACAAAAATATCACACTATCATTAAAAATAATCTTTTTGTAATTAATCAGAAGCTATGTGAAGTTATCCTTCATAATTTTGATAAAATTGGAAATTTGAGGTTTCCACAAAGAACTGCCTTAATTTAAAAGTTATATAACATGCAAGTCTATTAAGGAAGAATTGATTGATTGATTTAGTGTTTTATGGCACAAAGCAACGAGGCTATCTGCGCCAAACAACCGGTAAAAATGTAGTAAAAGACATAAATGGAAATGAAGGTAAAATAAAAAAGTATAAAACTAATGTTGACACCTAGTCTACAAGGTTAAGATAGAAGGCAGAGTGTAAAAAGTTGTAAGGTATTTACTCTAGCAAAAAGGCATAATCATAACCTGCCAGGAAGACTAACAGGCAGGTTCAAGATACACCGTCAGTCACCTGAAGTTGGTCTTTCCAGTCCTGGTTCTGGGTTATGTGATTAAGGAAGAAAACAAGGACAACAAAATAAAAAAAAAAGGAAAGAGGGTCAAACTGGACATAACATAAAGATTAAAATAATTTAAATGTTAGATATACACGACTGTTTTAATTTAAATATAGTGCAATTGCTAAATTCAGCTATTTTTAGAAGCAATAGTTCATTGCAGGTTTGTTTACATAATTGTGTACAAATCATGTCAGGTTGTTCCATTATTGTGATTTAGCACTTGCATTATTATGGCATGTTACTAGGACTTTCTAAATTTATCTTACTGTTCTGTTCAAGTTTTTAGTACATCTTGATATTTTGTAATGTGTAGAAAATTCTAAACCTCATCCAAAATGTAGTTCATTTAAGTTAATGAGAGATGTAGTCAAACAGAACTAGACTGCGTGTTTCTGAGTTGAGCTTTAAAGAGCATACCATGGCATTTTCTTTCAAAGTAAAATTATCTCAGATTGTATTATAACGACAAAATAGAGAAGAATAATTTCTCTTGTTAATTTTGTTCAATTAGCTTAGAATAAAAAGACACAACATATATAAATGTGGTAACCAACAGTGAAACATAAATGAACTTGTTACCACTTGTATTGTAATAACAGAGCAAAGAATAATAATTTATCTTGTCAGTTACGTTCTCAGGTAACTGTAACACTCTGTGTGAACATGGACAATAACAGATGATTATTCAAAGCTCTAGATACAACTGTGGTCATTAACTGTGTAATGAATATTTGTATATATGTCTGACTTGTTTATAATATATATTATTTTAAAACAAAGAAAATGTGCTATTTGTTTATTGTTGAAATTCATCACCAACAAGTCACAAATAACTACTGTAAGGAATCTGGCCCATACATTGATATTGTTGAGTTAGCCAGGATTATACTGTGGTAGTTATTACGAACACACTATTTGACTATGTCGGGTGACTTTAATAAGAAGGTAAAGAAAGGCAGGTAACATGGACTTAAACATGACAATCTGCAAGAGTTTGTTAACAAGAACTATGGAGACAAGAACTGTTTCATGTTCTTTTTCTAAATTAAAACAGTTACCTGTTTAGAGAGAGGAAGAAAAATAAGAACACAAATTAAGAAAGAAAATGAAAGAAAGGAGAGACTGGAAATAGAATAAGAGCACAAACTGAGACTGCCATGCTCACCCAACAGCAAGATGAAGGACTCAAGACTAACAATGGGTTTGGAGCCAGCTGATGGAAGCTGATTAAATTTAACGAATAGCAAATGACATGGACACTTTCCTGAAAAGGTACAAAAGATTTTTTCAACATAAGAAATAGGACAGAAGTGCCTGAGCAGTCTTTCTCAGCCACTTCTTATAAGAAAAGGCCTACAATTAAAAGTGGGCATGACACCAGAAGATGCCATGAACTCTGTCATGTTAAAAGTGTCTTTGCCTAAATGTTTTTAGCTCAACAAGGTAGGTTTTTGCTGGAAATTCAAAGAAATGAAACCTCACACTGGGAAGATTGCATTTTAGTTTTGCCTCATCTACATTGATGGCTCGCAAGAAGACGGAAGGATTGGAAGAGCTACTTATATGTGAAAAGTTCATGATCACATGTTCCACTGGCATGTCACTATTCCTACAGGAGAAAATACTGAAAGACAAAGATGACATATAGTCAAGCTGGTAGAACAGTATATGAAAAGCCATAGAGAGAATTAAACTGACAACTTCAAGAATAACCAGTCAAAGTTAAAACTAGGAATAGCTAACCAGAAGCAGGATATTACCAAAGATGACAAGACAACAGACAAAAGGGAGAAGAAATGCTTGTTATAAAATGGTGTGCACTGCAAATGAATGTAAGTCTGTCACCAACAGACAACAACAGAAATCTCAATAATAAAGCAACTGAGCTATCTACAAAGATAGTACTGGCAAGAAAGAAGAAAAGAGAGACTGTCATAATACAGACAACTTGTCAGATTCAGATTCACTATGAGAAAAAAATACTATCATCATGATTAAATGATGCAAAATTGATGGCCAACTCAAATTACCAAATGGGCTAACAGTGACAGATGTATGTGACAAGCATTGGGAGTGGCCAACAAACTATAACATGTCAGAAGGTGAAGGCTATACTGAGGAAGAGAAAGTAAAAGCCTTATGAGACATTGGATGCAGCCATGAGAACCAGAATAATATCTGATGGCCAGATGATGGGCAAGGTACATCTGTGTGTGTGTGTGTGTTAATTTATAAGATTATGACAAAGTTTTTAATAACAAGAATAAAGGTGCACACTCCATACTACATGAAAAAACTTGAGGTCATGTGTATGAATGCACCTATCTATGATTGGGTAACTGGCAATATAACAGGCAGTAGAAGTTTTGAAGAACCAGGAAGAAAGGAGACTGATAATGTATCTGCAGTCAACATGAGAGGTCAAAAAAAGAAAAGTAAGCAAGAAATCAAGTTCCTACAAAACTCAAAAGGTTACTTTCTAAATATAAATCTACGGAAACTGAAGGAAGTACTCCAGAAACTCCAAATGGGACAATGCCTATGAAAAATTGGAACACAAGACAAAGGGAAAAGGGACTCACAGAATAAAGACAAAAAGCAGTTTTGTACCACATATATCACAACAGTTCTACTGGGGAAGTGAAATAAGTTATAGTACTAACAGAATATTGAACTCAAGTGATGAAGTTGGGTTACATATCAATTGTAGGAGGACACCTAGGAACAAAGATAACAGCAGAAAAAAATACAAGCAACTTCCATTGGCTGGAGGTCATTAGATGTGACAAGATACCAATGGGAGAGATGTCTCGTAAAGGAAAGTCATTCAGCATCTAGTAAGAGCAACTGGTTCATGCTGACAGTTGTAGTCAAATATGAAATATGATAAAAAGCTACGGCACTATTGAAAACAGAGACAGGGAGAGCAGCAGAAGTTCTCCTGCAAGTGTTCTGCAGAGTAGGCTTTCCAAAAGAAGTCTTGAGTGACAAAATGACTCATTTTACCTCAGAACTGATGTTAAAGGTGTGCAGATTCATCAGTACTAGGCAGCTCTTTACCACCCAAATTTAATGGACTTTGTGAGAGAGTCAATGAAGCCTTAGAGGAAATGCTGATGTCTCAAGAGAGACCAGTGACAAGGACAAACACCTGCAAACAGTATTATTTGCCTACTGATGAGTTCTAGAAGTAAGTAAAGAGTTTTCACCCTTTGAGTTACTTTATGGATGAACAGTACAAGGTATGATGCTGATACTGAAAAATCTGTGGGCAGAATAAGAAGAGCCAGAAGTGAGAAATACATGTCAGTATGTGCAAGACCTCAAACACCAACTGAAAAGACTTGTAAAGTCTCTCAAGAAAGTTTGCATGCAGCTCAAGGCACTTAGATGCACATCTATGACAATGAGAGCAAAAATTGACATTTCAAGTTCAGAAAGAAGATAATGGTTCTGCTACCCACAGACAATAGACTCGTTTTGCAGTGCAGTGATAAAAATATTTCAAAGAGTTGTAAATGGTCAAGACAATGGACTATAGGATGAAAGTAGACAGGAAGACTAACAGTTATCATGCCAACCTGTTGAAAAGGTTCTCTGAGAGGGAAGAAGACCTAAGGACAGATTGACAATAAAGATCTGATTGTCATAAATGCAGAACCAAAATATAGTGTTTCTGTCATTTAAAATGCAGACCTATTACACTTAAAGCTACAGGGTGAACATTAAACATACAAAGACATCAATGTCAGTGAAGAAACGAATGACCAACAAATTGCAAACACCTATTAAAAGGAATCAGGCCCATACATGTTTAAAATAGAGATCACCAATCAACTAAATGAGAAAAGGAATAGCCAGATGCTATTTTACAAAACATGTATTTTCATTTTATAGATTTGCCTTGACAAAGATTAAAATAACAGAATTTCACTAAAAATGTGTTGTTTTTTTTCTATGAATAAGAAAATTTGGCATAAAGGGTAATAATTTTATTACTGAAGAAGAAAGGTCCACCTTTTGACATCACTTGGGTTATAGGATTTTTATATAATTTTATTTTAAGTAATTCATCAGCACATGCCTATGAGAGGTAAATTACAATGTAAGTACAAATATGAAAAATACAAAAATTTTGTGTGTAAAGAGTACCACTAGATATTAGGTGATAGCATGTGATGGTTAGAAATGACTATTCTTGTTTTGTTTCATTAAACCTCTCGTTTAAAGTTTGAAATAAAATTTTAAAGCTTTCTTAATGTTGTATGTGAATTAACAATATGTAAAAATAAAAGTATTTATAAGTTACAAGTAGTGTGATTATTCATGTATAAATGTATAAGAATTCCACCAACTGTGAACAATATAATGTAATAGTAAATAATTATTGTTGAAAAAGATGTTGATAACAAACAAGCTCAACCTCTTACAGTTGATAGAAGTTTTGGAATCTATCTAGGGTGAAAACTTATACATTGTCTTTTCTCAACAACAGATTATTACAATAATAAATATAACAAATATGTAAAAATACAACCTCAATAATTACGTTATAAACTCTTAAGGTAATACTTTTAAAATTTTTTAAAATCTTATAGTAGTATTCTTTGTTCATTTTTAGATAAGCTACATATTAAGACCAGATTTCAGATTTCAAACATCGTAAGTCCACAGACATTACTGTTGAAACATTTGGGAGCATATCAGTATGAATTCTTATAATACACTCCATAATTCAAAACAGATTTCTATTAAAAACCAATATACTGCTGCATAATAATGTGGGTAATCACTCTTTGCTTGTGTGGCTGACAGGTGTCACTATTTGATAGAAGGTTAGATCTAAGCCTAGAATGTGTAGAAAATTACATGCCACACACCCCAAAATAAGAAAAAGTATTACACAACATAAATACACCATACATTTCAAGTAATGATAATGAAAAGTAACTGAATATGAAATTATTTCATAAACTTGTTAATGAGTGGCTGAGTTATATTTAGAGTTAATGGTCAGTGGTCACACAGTAAGGGTGGTTCAGAAATAACCTGAGTCATGTAGGGAAAATGGTTGGTACTAGAAATGAACTTATAGAATACATTTTCTGTAATTTAGTAATGCCTCTATTTTTGTGCTGAAACTTCTATAAGGTCAGTTGTTATTATCTTTCTCACCAAACTGACTAGTTTACCTGATAATTGATGCTGTTTTATTATACAACTCTAATTTATGTAGCTCATAGAGAGAAGTAAACTCTAAAAATTCAAAGACAGAAGATAAATACTTGTATATATTTATAAGATAACAAAGAAAAAAGGAGGTAAATAAAGAGTCTTTAATATTTATTTCCTAGTCCCAAATGTAAATGGAGATTTATAATGTGTCCCAATTAATATAACTGATGTTGTAGTTGAATTCAGCCATGAGAGGTAATTAAGAAACATCAAGATGATTTATGTCAACTTGACGTTTCTTTATAGTGTAACTTATAGTTTTTTTAATTTCTCTGATACATGAGTAGCATTGAAACAGCCTATCTCCTACATAATAATACCTGTGATAGTTGTAAAACAATGAATAAAATTACTTCTTCTGAAAAACAATTTCTAGCCCTTAGCTTCTTTTAAACCATATACAAAAGATACTTTTAAACACTTTAATATAACAATAATGAATTTTTTAAAAAATCTTAAAAACACAATATAAATATTTTCAAACAGCACTGATACAGAAGTAAACATATTACACAATTTGACCTTGAAAGAATGCGAAATAGGAAAGTAATCAGTGAAAAATGTTTCTAGTCCTGAATGATGTAAAAACAACATTTTTTTGAAAACAAGGACACATCTTAAGCTTGAGATGTTATAGTAATTTCACTGATGGATATCACTTCATAAAGGTCTTGGATAATAATTATTTTGTGATAAATAAAATTAATAATAATGAAACAGGTGGTGTACAAACACAATTATAAAATGTAGTATGCATGCTCATTCTTAAATGTTTTGCTATGTATTAGGAAGCAAGTTTCATATACCTCTGGGGATTCCCTATTAATGTCAATTAGTTCCTGAGCAAGAGCAGACAGTGATACTTCTTGCTGCAAATGCCACAGGGCTGTACTGAAGTATTCCATTCCTTGAAGTCGATGAGATTCAAGCCTTCGAACTTCCTGGAACATCTTTACTGCCTGCAAGTTCAGCAAAATAAATAATAATTTTTCTTTTACTTTGACTTTAATGACTAGATTTAAGAAAAAGTTCCTTAAATTATTTAAATTAACTAATAATGAACTTCAACACTGCATAAAGACCATAACATAAATACTTTCAAATAGCAGTAATAAACAAGCTCTGAAATCAATCCACTGAGTAAAGGTAGATGAAAAAAAAACTGGATGATTATGAAACTGTCTACATGATAATATTAAGTTTATAGTTATCACTCTCATCTTCTGTCAATAACATGTATAATTCAAAGAGTTAAATATGAAAAGGATCATAACCATGTCTCATATGAGTGACTACCACAAAATGAATTAAAACAATCACCAATATAGTTTCTCCATTTCCAAAATCAGTTCTTCAGCTTTTGTTTTAGTTAGACATCAAACAATTTTAAAGTTTCAGTGGTAAAGGTAAAGTCACTCATATGAACTTTTGGTTTCAAATGATGAAAGCTATCTTTTAATTCAATGAGTTCACTCACTTGTAGAATGGTTTACTATTTAGATTTACTTCTGCCAAGTTCAATATGCCACATTCTACCATAATAATGTTGACTTAATGTTAAGATTTTTTTTATAAAAGCTAATTTTCTTTACACAGTAGAAATAGTCACTTAGAAGGCAATAAAACTTTGTGTGCTACTTCTTCCATTTGGGGTATTTTATAAAACTTATGGGGCCATCTCTTCTTTCCAAGTTTTGTTCTAACAAAAGGTTCTTATGGTTGATACTTCCTAAAATGCTTTTTTTCATATTGAATTAAAGTGATAATAATAAAAATAGGATATTTCATTCTGCTTATTCAGATCTAGAAAAAATAAAGGGATACTTTTCCCCCCTAAAATAATATGGTGAGATAACAAGTACCTTTTGAAAGGAAATTACTGCTTCTTTATGGTTATGGCTAGATCACACATTGGCTTAATTAATATGAGATATAGGAAAAAGTTTTAATGATCTATTCCTTGATAGATTGTTCAGACAGAGTATTCATGATGAAACTTTGTAAAATAGATGGCAACTGTCTTTTGTGGAGACAAAAGTGTAGAGGACGATGTTTTGATAACAAAACATGTAAGACTTTCGAAACATTGTCCTCCATACTTGTGTCTCCACAATAGGCTGTCCATTCTACAAAGTTTCATCAAGCCTTTATCTCTCACATGACACAAGAACAACTTAGGGTATTGTATTTACTAGCCCCACCCCCCCAAAAAAAACAACAAACAGTACCAGTTAAAAATTTATTGTGTGAAAATACTCACGTAATAATTAATAATACTTTTGAAACTTAAATGTAAAGATTAGTAATATTATTAGAAGTATACACCAACAACTTAATTCCTCTGTTCTGAACTAATTTTTTGCAGCAATAGATTTATTATACATATCATTACTATCCTGTTAGTTGCATAAAAAAGTACAAGTCTTCAATGCTATTATATAAAGTAGACAAATTCAAACATTATTTTTTTCCAGGAAGTTTCTCATGTTACAGCCATACACTTCAATTTAATAGTATTGCTTCATAGGATTTGAGCTTAAATCTAGTGCTAATGGAGAAGTTGGTTTTGATTTGTTTTTGAATTTTGCACAAAGCTACTTGAAGGCTATTTGTGCTAGCCATCCCTAATTTAGCAGTGTAAGACTAGAAGGAAGGCAGCAAGTCATCACCACCCACCGCCAACTCTTGGGCTACTCTTTTACCAATGAATAATGGGATTCACCATCACATTATAATGCTCCAATGGCTGAAAGGTCAAGCATGTTTGGCACGAATGGGATGCAAAACAAAGACACTGAGATTACAAGATGCATGCTTTAACACGCTTGGCCAGGCTGGGCCTCTAATGGAGAAGTAAAGATAGCTGGTTCAATTTTGAAGTATTACCTCTTAGAATATGAATTTAGTTCTGAAGCTAGTGGAAAAGTGAAGCCAACACACTTCAGTTTTCATATATAAGATGCAAGATGAATTCTAATTCTAATAAAGAAGTTCAGATACGTCATTTCAATTTTGAAGTATTATCTCAGAAGATATAAGCTTAGTTTAAAATTACAGTATCATCTGCTATGCTAAAACACTTTATTCAATTTGTCTTAAAAGTTGGAATAAAATGTATGCACACAATACTTTCATTTATGAATAATGAAATTTTACGAAATATATAAAGGATACAAACATTCTTTAGTGGGATTTTCAGAAGATTAGTAGTTCTTTTCTAGATCAACAGAATTAAAAAAAATGACTAAGATAGATTAACTACAGTGCATTTAATTTTTCAGCCATAATGTTCATAAAGTTCCTTTTTTCTTATATTCTACTTATAATATCTGAAGAGAAAGTTAACAAATGCTAATTTCCTAAAAATATTTTTTTCAGCATCCACCAAATACTTTCAAAGATTTAGTAACAAAGAAAACATGATTATATGCTGTAAAGAATCAGCAAAGTTAGTTATACATTTACCAAAAAATGCATAAATATAAAAACAAGACAAGTGAAATCATAAGTAATACCAGTCTTAGTGAATATTCCGTATTTATATTTGTTTTACCACAAATTATAAAATGATTATTCATGGATCTTTCCAAACAAATTCCTTTAATTTTGTCTTATAGTTAATTTGTGAAGAAAGGAAGCTTACCCTTCTTATTTATAGTTTTCAATGAGAAACATTACAGTGAATGTTCTCTCTTTCTCTCTCTACCAATTACAATACCAATTATACCAACTGCAATTATCTCTCTACCAATTGCAATACCAATTATACCAATTGCAATTCTTTCTCTACCAATTATACTAATTGCAATTCTAAGTAAAATGATAACGTTTGTCATATTCAAAGAATTATATACAGCCAAATTTTAATTAAGTTATAATTTTTAATGCAGAATATGACTATCTTAGAGCTTGTACACAAATGGTCAAGGCAGGCTAATGTGTGTAGCACAACTGGGACACTTTCACACTGCACCAAGTGCTCACCACAACTAACTCTACCAAATTTTTCGAACCAACACTGACTACATTCCAGTGTGTTTTAATACAACCCATGCAAAAGGAGGGCACAATATTTATATGCACACTTAATTTCCACTAAACAGGAGGTGACTGCTGGTAGTCAGTAGGTCATAGGTCAACTTCAGTCCAAAACCATATGACATCAGATATGTGTCTTCCAACTCACAGTAGAAGAAGAATACTAACCATCTTCATCTATATTCAAAAAGCATATTAGAAAAGTAACTTCTGTTCTAACAACCCAGCTTAAACACGTGTGAAGACTGAGTATACAACCAACACCAAGCCCCAGAAATCTGATATCTAGGCAATGGAAGGAAGTGTGGATGCAAACATGGTAGGTCAATAACATAAGTCTGGTCTAAAACTATTCAGTGTCAAGAATGTTTCATCTGGTCTGCAGTGAGAAGAGAATCCCTACAAATCATGTGTGAGGATTTGGGAGAGTCAGTCCAATATCAATACCAACCAAGACCACCTGCAAACTGATATCTAACACTGGTGGACATATTTGGGCTAGTCCTATACCAATCCAATACCAGATTGCCCAAGAGCCAATATCTGGGCAGTGGAAGGATAGGAAATACTAGCACAATATAAGCATATGAAGGGTGACCTGTGCTACATTGACAGTGTCGCCACCTTCCCACTTCCTGCTGAATTGGCACGTTTTGCCCAGCTCCCACTTAATCTATTCCAAGCAAAGATGGTTCATGGTCCACCACTCCCAGTAGTTAAGAACTAGTTAAAGATAACGGTCTTCTCTGCTCCATTCAAAGAAGGAAAAATTTGTAGTGGGGAGACTGGGAGAAACACTTGGACTCTGTTGGTCACCTGCTAACAGGTGGCACAAACCAGACAGAAAAATCTGTCTGGGCTTCAGTGACCATAGAAGAGTATAAGAGAAGGACTGGAGAAAGTAAAAGAATAGAGGTCTTCCTCAATGAGTAGCTGAACATCAAGAGAAAAAGAAGACCATGAGAAAGATGTTAAGTATACAGGATGAGTCAATGCCAAAAAGATTTGAACAATAGTGACCATAAGTAAGAAAAAATGGAAATATTTCAGAAAAGAAAGCAGCAAAAGTTGCAGGTTGCAATTGACAGGAATGAGGTTGTAGGAGAGTGCAAAGGATGACACCAAAGTCACAGTCAAGCACAGAAGCAGGGCAAGGGGGACTGGAAATGAGATGGAAAGAGCACAGAGGAATAAACACCTTGAATTAACAAGCCAGCAAATAGAGGTGGTCAAGGCCATACAATAACCAGCAAAGCAGACATTTGAAACTTGAAAAACAAGACTGGAAGATGGAAGGAGGATATGTCTGATGGACCAAACACTGAAAGTCTTGCTCCCACTTGGGTAGAAGAACCACGTAGAAAGAACCTGAAAAGGAAAGAATCATCAGATTAGTAAGTCATGGTAAAGGGCAATGGACTAAACAAAACCTATGTGCACATGACAATGAAAGCCAGCCAGAGGGTATCGCCAAGAGAAAATGATGTTCACTAGCCAAGACAAAAAGGAACGGCAAGAATGATGAGTGCACCTTATAAAAAGTAAAATACCAGACCAGGTAGTGACAGCCAGTGATGAGGTATGTATAACAAATGATCAGAAGAGACGAAGCATGTAATTAATAGGATAGTTATGCAAAATGGGTGAAGTCCTCAAAAGACCTCCCCTAATAGACATTCTTGGAGAAGAGACATTGTACGAAAAAGAGATCTATCTTAACTAAGAGAGGCAGTTCATAGTAACCAGTATAAGGCATGTGGGAAACTGACCTGATGAAACTTGAAAGTAAGAGTTCTGGATCCAATCACCCAATAGTGTTTCACTGAGGAATGTCCAATGAGCCATTAGAATAGAACCTAATAGAATGAGCCACTATAAGGAGTAAGAAAATGACCGTGCACTCATTGTCATTATCCACAAAGTTGGGAACATGAATATGGGATGAGGACCTATCTTAGGTCCATGTTCTAAATGGAAAACAGACTGTCAAAAATGCTTTCTAATCATATGAGGGAACATATCTGAAAAAGGTGTACACCCAGTTTAAGTGAAGGTAACAGAAGACAGGTGGTGATAGGGAATCAGTCCAGCTACCCATATAAAGATTAGAATGGACAAGAAAAAACACCACTGAGGAATTGCATATGAGTGTGAGCTAAAGTAAGAGCAGTCTGCATGAAGCCATGGCCATCAAGTAAGAAATTGTGCATGCAGAATGAGATGAACAGGCTCTAACCTCAATGACAGGAAGACCCATTTCTAACTAAAAATGAGCTGAAAATGCTATCACAGCCAATAAGAGATCAACTGGGAGTAAGGAGTTGAGAGAAGTGATGATCAACACAGTTCCAATGAAATGTTTAACAAGTATGGGAGGGGAGAAAGAAAACAAAGAAGAAAGAAGGGGTAGAAGAGAAACATTAAAAAGTGCATGGACAAAAAGTAGAAACAACTGAGGGTGGACAGAATGTGTGACCACAGACACCCAAACTATAACTTGTAGAAACAGATTTGATGGAAACAGCATTAATAAATACAATGGATATGATGCCAGGTAAGGAAGATAAATTGGAAACAAATATCAAGGAATGAAGGACAAAGAAGAGTTACAGAAATGGAGAGTACTGTTGAAGGTGGTGTACAAACAACTGATAAAAGTAAGTACAAGTAATAGGCAGTTTCAGCCTGTAATACAAAAAATAACTAACAAAAACGAATATCCATTCCCAAAAACTCTGGAACAAGAAGGTGAGTTAGCAGGAAAGTTGTAGGGTAAGGAGTATAGTTGAGAGGTGAAGGGAATCAAAAAACACCTATATAATGAATTGGAGCAAATTGAGTGCCTCTTACTTGAAGTACAGATATGAAGGCTACGAAGTGTGGTAACAGATCAGGGAAAGACCAAATTATTAGGTACTAGATGGTGAAACCAATAACAAATGTCCTCTCTATTCCTAAAATGGCAATGGCAATCCCAAATGTAAGAATCTCAAAGGGTAGGTTGCAGAATGACAAAAACCAAAGGATTAAGAAGTAGGGAAACTGGAAGGTTCAGATGTAATTTTGTAGATACAGAATTGGTCAAGAAATGACAAACAAAATGAGTTAGGGTCTGAAGCTTAAGTACCTGGCAGTAGAAAAAAACCCACTATCCTAACCACATCTCACATTGTTCCTTCATAACCTGTGGAAGTTTTATAGTCTGAAGGAAAAAAAGGAGTAGGAGGAATTCAAGTTCCTTCATTGTCACAAACTTGCTACACTGATAAAAAAAAAAAAAATGTTTGATGTGTTCAGTGCTGAGTAATAGAATGAAGAATACAAGTGCAAAAGTAACAAGGCAGTTATTGTGGAGGAAGGTTGTGTCACTCTTCTATTGGTGGAGAGATTTTGTTGCAATGTAACGTCATCATGCAGTAGCAAAAATCATGATAAATCTTGTGCATTCACATGAGAGTTACCTACAGGCTTTTATGCCAAGGGAAAATAGCTTTCTGCGTGAATAGGTTTCACCTTGAAAAATAACACCTCAAACTTAAATGATATTCAATTCATCATGATGTGAATTCTTAATCATGGGACTAAGCTAATAAAATGTTCTCTATACAATTGTTTTATTGATAAAACTATGACTTCAAATGGAATATTACAAAAAATGCTTTGATACATTTTATTTTTCATTCCAGCTACATGAACACAATTTTACTCTGTTTTTAAGCTTTGTTATTAGCTCAAATATTATATAGTTTATTTTAACTCATAATAAATCAGTTGTATCATCAGCTTTTAAGGAATTTAACCTACAGTACTTTCTCATTTTTAAAGTATAAATATTCAAAGAATCAACTATACAAGTATCTCCACTTACTCAAAAACACGAGTTACAAAACTGTCCTGCTAGTTCATCTAACTCTAGATAGACTACATAATAATAATGAGAAAAACAAATAAACAAAAAAACATTTCAAATAGCCTTGTTTCTAACAAAATTGTTTTACAAACCCATAAAACACACCAGAAGAATATATATAGTTAGCAGAATAAATCAGTCACTATAATTTGCTACAAGAGGAATACATAGTTTAAAGTAAATAAAACTCATGTAAATTTCAAACAAAATATACTTACAAGATGTATGGTCTAAAAATCACCACACTGTCCTTCACAGTGACATGTTACATTGGAAATTACACAGTTGGGAAAGAAAGTATCATTGAAGACATCAGAATGAATGCAACTGTTAATGGAGGAAGTATTTCTTCGGGCAATACAAAACTTACACATCTGATAATATCTAATTACCCTTAGTATTCATGTTTAGTAAAAGCATAACATACACACCTATTGCAAACTGGAAAAAATATGACAGTACATGTAGAAGCCATTTGTTAGAAGATGTAACAAGCCAAATAATAAAAAGGAATAATTAGTTCGTCTACAGATCAAGGTAGATGATATCCTACAAAGAAAGTTTATACATTCAAAAATTATATACAGAAATTATTTTACCATCTGCTACAGTAACCAGACCAACATCTTTTAGTACTGAGCCTCGAAAAAGGTCAACAGAAGGTGAGGGAGCCATTCCCAAAACCAGTAACTTAGGGTTATTTCAATTGATTCTAATAATTAAAGCTCAATACAACTTTTTAAAACAACAACAAAATATAAATCATAATATGATATTATGAAATCAATATGGATTATACAATGGTGATACCATACCATGTATTATACCATCCTTCTTGTATTTACTCTTATTGCAATGACATTTTTAATTTGAAAGTTGATATTAAAATCATCTCATAATGCATCATGCTTCAAGTTCAACACTGCATCTTTGAACTTTACTGTACCACCAGATGCACAAAATATTAAAACTAATAATTTCTTACATACCACTTAAATTCCCCTTGTTGATGATAACAAAACCACTGTGACTATTATTTTGTTTCATTATCAATGCAGTATTCTTTTGAATTGATGTGTCAGATCTACTAGACTATCTTTGAAAAGCTTTTTCCTAATCAAACATGAACCCAAGGTTTAGCTTTATCTGTACACTTAAAACATCCCATTCACAACCAGATCTAAAACAATTCAAGCATGTTTCACTGCTATATCATTTCATGTTAACTTCTCCATGCTGACTTTCGTGGTCTAAGGTCAGGTCATGGGTCTGATACAGCAACCTGGACTTCAAATATAATGCCAAAGATCTTTTCTGTCTAATCAAAACAACCTAAGCCTTTCCAAAATGGATCCACATCAAGATATTAGATTAGCTCAATGTGGCAGTTATTAAAAGTAACAATTGGCTAAAGGAATGCTATACAAAATTTTGTACCTTTACAAAACATTGAACTTTAAGGTTTCCATATCATAAAACACGAACTACCACCAATCAACATAAAAATAGTACATTATTATCTCTCACTCTTTGATTGAGTAAAAAGCTTAAGTTGTTCTTACCTGGCTGTAATCTGCTAGTTCAAAGTATGCTCTGCCTAAAGTAGCTAACACCCATCCTGTGTTATAGTGCTGAGGGGGAAGAGAATTAAGAATTTCTATAGCTTTTTTACAACAATAATGTCCAATGTAGAGCCTCGCCCAGCCCATGTCTTGGAGAAGCTGCATTAGTCCTTCTGTAACAGATGAGAAACTTTATTTGTTGAAGATCCCAAAACCACGAACCAAAACATTCAACTGCATACCAAATGAAACTGAAACAATATTTAATAATCTAACTCATTATTTCATACACAAAAAGTTATAACTTACTCTTATACAGCTGCTATAGAGATTGCAATAAAGTATAATATTTTGTTTATAAAGTAAACTTTTCATTTTAATATAAACATAATTGATTTTGAAAACATGATTCTAAAAACATTTTAGAAAAAGAAAATATCATAAAATAATGCTAAAATTTTCAAACAATGTTATCTCCATGTGACTGTCAGATGAATATAAATATTACAGATAGAAACTTCACTTACATAAGCTTAACACCACACAAGATATGATATCTTAAATTGAAACACAGTAAAGGTTTGGTTTGTTTTGAATTTTGTGCAAAGCTACTCAAAGACTGTCTGTGCTAGCCATCCCTAATTTAACAGTGTAAGACTAGAGGGAAGGCAACTAGTCAACCCCACCCACCACCAACTCTTTGGTCTATTTTTTTTACCAACGAATAGTGAGATTAACAATCATATTATAATGCCCCCACGGCTGAAAGGGTGAGCATATATGGTGTGATGGGAATTCAAACCCATTATGTTATGAGTCAAGTGCTTTAACCACCTGGCCATGCAGGGCCTAACACAGTAAAGAGCACTTGCTTTTATATACACAGACTCTTGACATTTAGTAGTGAATATACATATGACCTGCAGAGAAGTTCAAATATTTTCCACAACATACCAGAGGTGACTTACCTTTTTATACATAATGTATAGATTTGAAGGCAAGATTATAAATGATCTGCATATTCAAAGTGCTGGATTATTCATTCATTAATTGAAGTGCCACTTTATTAATACTTGAAGAGTAAATTCTGATTTTTTACTCAAATAGTAGTTTATGCTAATTTAAACATCTTAGGCTTTTTATGGTGTTTGTGCAATTATCTGACCATTTTTGGACTTGAAATATCACCTTAAAGAGATAAATCTTTCTTAACACCCCAAAATTGAAGAAAGTGAATGGCAGACATAGATGTGAGTTTGGGTGTGAATAAATGCATATACTTTCATTTTTAAACTATAGTTTCATAAATCAAGCCTAAACAGCAGGTTTACTTGTACAGCTACATCCTTTACTAAATTACACATTTTAAATACTCACAATTTTAAACTCTGCAGTTATTTGCTTGCCTTTCAAGCACAAAGCTCTGTTTCGTTAATGGCTTACTGGCTGTTTGAAACTAAAATATTCAGTGATGTCGAGAAACCCACTTGTTGAGAATTTTATATGCAAAAAACGGCTCTTTTGGGCACAGAAAACACTTCCAATAGAAGAGCGAACAACGTTTCGACCTTCTTTGGTCATCGTCAGGTTCACAAAGAAAGAGGTAACTGGCCGGAAGCTGACCACATGTTTGGAAGGGGTTGTATAACTGAGTGTCGCAATGTAGAGGGCGCGGTTTGATGTTTGAATATATAATTTTATCTATAATATTAATATAGGTATAATGGTGTTCCTTTATATTGGTTTATTTTGGGTTTAAGTTGTTGTATAAGTAAGGCTTCTTTAATTTTTCGTTTGTTTATGTTTGTTTCTTTATTTAGTATTTTAGTGTTTTCTATGGTTATGTTGTGTCCATTTGACTTACAGTGTTCGAAAACGTGTGAAGGTGACTTTTTATGTTCTTTGAATCTGGTTTCCATTTTTCTACTTGTTTCTCCAATATAGAAGTCGTGGCAGTTATCACATTGTATTTTATAAATAATGTTGGTGTGGTGTTTGTCAGTGTAGTTCTTACATAGTATAGACCTTAGTTTTGTGCCTGGTTTTTGAATAAATTTAGTGTTAACTGGAATGTTATATTTTGTTACTAGTTTTTGCCAAATGTTGGTTATTTGTTTGCTGATGTCAGGAATATATGGTATACAGCAGTATATGGTTTCGTGATTTTTTGATTCGTGAGATATATTTACTTTTGTTGGTTGATTTTGCTTTCTGTCTAGGTGTGTGCGTATAATGTTTTCTACGGTTTGATGTTGATGAAGTATTGTTTTATTTTATCCAATTCATCGTTAATTTTATCTGGTGAGCATAGTTTTATGGCTGTGTTTATCTGGTTTCTTAGTATGTTGAGTTTTTGTTTTGTTTCATGTGCTGAGTCCCAAGGAATGTATAGTCCAGTATGGGTGATTTTTCGGTAGATTTCGGTTTTGAATTGTGTCGGTTCTTATAATTTTGAGGTTAAGAAATGATATTTGATTGCTTTCTTCCTGTTCACATGTGAAGTTAATGTTGGGATGTATAGAGTTAATGTGAGTGAAAAAGTTAAGTATGTGTTCTGTAGATTCGAATCCCGCAACCGTGTCATCTACATATCTGTACCAGTATAGTGGTGGATGTAATGCTGTATTAATTGCTTGTGTTTCAATTTGTGTCATAAAAATATTGGCTAGAACTGGCGATACTGGGTTGCCCATGCTTGGACAACAACAACAGAAGCCTGCAAGATAGCCTTAGAACTCTATATTCGAGACCCTAACCCGATTATAGACATTCCCAGTAACCAGTTAGCAACCCTCATAGAATTCACCACAATAAAGACAAACTTCATGTTCAACAACCAAAACTATATACAAACAAATGGCCTAAGCATGGGCAACCCAGTATCGCCAGTTCTAGCCAATATTTTTATGACACAAATTGAAACACAAGCAATTAATACAGCATTACATCCACCACTATACTGGTACAGATATGTAGATGACACGGTTGCGGGATTCGAATCTACAGAACACATACTTAACTTTTTCACTCACATTAACTCTATACATCCCAACATTAACTTCACATGTGAACAGGAAGAAAGCAATCAAATATCATTTCTTAACCTCAAAATTATAAGAACCGACACACAATTCAAAACAGAAATCCACCGAAAAATCACCCATACTGGACTATACATTCCTTGGGACTCAGCACATGAAACAAAACAAAAACTCAACATACTAAGAAACCAGATAAACACAGCCATAAAACTATGCTCACCAGATAAAATTAACGATGAATTAGATAAAATAAAACAATACTTCATCAACATCAATAAGTTTCCTCCACAAACCGTAGAAAACATTATACGCACACACCTAGACAGAAAGCAAAATCAACCAACAAAAGTAAATATATCTCACGAATCAAAAAATCACGAAACCATATACTGCTGTATACCATATATTCCTGACATCAGCAAACAAATAACCAACATTTGGCAAAAACTAGTAACAAAATATAACATTCCAGTTAACACTAAATTTATTCAAAGACCAGGCACAAAACTAAGGTCTATACTATGTAAGAACTACACTGACAAACACCACACCAACATTATTTATAAAATACAATGTGATAACTGCCACGACTTCTATATAGGAGAAACAAGTAGAAAAATGGAAACCAGATTCAAAGAACATGAAAAGTCACCTTCACACGTTTTCGAACACTGCAAGTCAAATGGACACAACATAACCATAGAAAACACGCAAATACTAAATAAAGAAACAAACATAAACAAACGAAAAATTAAAGAAGCCTTACTTATACAACAACTTAAACCCAAAATAAACCAATATAAAGGAACACCATTATACCTATATTAATATTATAGATAAAATTATATATTCAAACATCAAACCGCGCCCTCTACATTGCGACACTCAGTTATACAACCCCTTCCAAACATGTGGTCAGCTTCCGGCCAGTTACCTCTTTCTTTGTGAACCTGACGATGACCGAAGAAGGTCGAAACGTTGTTCGCTCTTCTATTTGAAGTGTTTTCTGAGCCCAAAAGAGCCGTTTTTTGCATATAAAAAACTAAAATATTGTCTAATGTAAGGAAATTCTATTTCATTATACAATCTTATGTTTGAATGTTATAATTAATAAGTTTTGAATACCGAGATGTTAATATAATTAGAAATTCCCATCTCAAAAAGAATGTTTCATAGGTTCTGCATCACCACAATCCTTCAGTAAATACTAATTCAATTTCTAAGGCAATCACAATATGTATGCCTTTTTGGGCTATCTCCATCCACATAATACATATGCATTCTTATCTGATGAAAATATAACCTTTCTCACTGTTACAGTATTTCATTAATGAACATAGATTCTTATTACAATGTATGTCTTGCATATAATGTGCCACAAGTAACTGATAACAGCCTTCTTAGAAATTGGTTACTGACACTAAACCCTAAACTTTAAACACATTTTTGGTAAACCTTGTGCTTCAAAATGGATTTCAATGAGTGAGAGTTGTGATCACACCTGGAAGTTAGAAAATGCTGTTTGGGATACACCAACAATCTGTTAAGCTTTTAGTAACAAATACAATGGAGATAATTATCTACCTTTTAAAATCTGTTAAATCCTTCTTGAAAAACACATCCGAAGTTGAATTTACACCATAGAGAGCTTACCTTTCAGCATATAAAGGATTTGTAAATTCAAAGTTCCTGAGCTGTTCATTTATTTATGGACATGGAAAGAGATACTTTTTTCTTAGTATCTTGATTATATTGTCTATTTAATGGATAATAGTGAGTATTTAGTAGAGCATAAAACTGAAAAGCAGCATACATTATTAACATAAAACATTATTCAGATGTGTGACTGGTGGAAAATAAGCATCATTTACTTACTCTTTTGAAAATCATTGTTGACTATGCCTTTAATATTTTGATTCAGGAACTATATACTGCTTATTGGAAAGAATTATGATATGACGCAGTAATAACACATTGAAGTTTCCAGTGCCATGACGTGATGTCTTGAATTTTTTTGGATTTAAAAAAGCCAATAATGTATAAAAACACCACATTTAATTAGTTGGTTAGAGAGACAACCAGTTCAGTGAATAAATAAATATTTTTAATTTTATTGGTAAGTTAGGCCTATCAAGGACACATTATAATTTCAGTTGAAGAAATATATTGCTTTCTTTACTGTTACATGGATTGGGCTTTGCATTAATTTTACCAAATATTTAAACACACTACAACACAAGCATTAGTAGTGGGATTACCTTGGTAAAAATAAAATAGAGCATACAACACTAAATTTTAAGATGATGACACATACTGAAAGAGAAATTGAAAATTTGCTGGAGATGAAAAACCAGTGGAAAAACAGAATTAAAATAAGACCAGGAGGAAAGAAATAGGCTACTAAAAGCAAACCAAAAAAAATTAAGACAGAAAACTGGGAAAAAATTATAGGAAACTGAAGGAAGATCAAAAATAAGTTTTCAGAAAAATAAAAGAAAGCAACAATAAAATGAGAAAAATGCAAACTAAAAGGAATTAAAAACATAAATATGTTTTAAAGAAAGAATTAAAATAAAAAATAAAAGTGATTAAAGATGAAGAAGCTACTGGAAACAACAAAACTAAAGTAGTCAATAGTATAAAAATATATCAGTGAAAAACAGACTAAATGATAGGAAATGACATTAATGCTGTACAAGCACTATATGCATTAGCCAGGTCTAATTTAAAAATAACAGACTATAAGAAAAATGGCTAATCAACACTACCCATTGCCAATTCTTGGGAGTAATTTAAATGAATGACGGGCTTGCATTTCACATTGTAATGTCCACACAGCTAAAAGGGTAAGCATATTGGTAATGGGATTCAAACCTGTGACACACAGACACTGTAACAACCATGCCTAAACATGAAATATGAAAATACATTTGGTCTGCAACTGTTATCATAAATTCTGTTCCATCCGTGATACAACACCTTTTTGGATTGTTCCAGATGTATCATTATCTCATCATGTTAAGAATTTGGCTGTAGTGTTCAACAACTCAGAATAATTAAGAAACCAAGAAACTATGACAGAAAGGTATTAATGGAAATATAACAAGCTCAATTCAACTTAAGATCCAGAGTTATGGACTGATTGGTGTTTTATGGTGTAAAACAATGAGGCTATCTTTGCCAAACAAGTTATAAAAATACACAAGTAAAATACCATACAAGATAAAAGTAAATTAAGTTAAAAACCAAATAAAGCTCCATGAGCAAGAAAAAAACAAACAGAATAAAAAAGACCAATGACTTGTAAAAATTTAAAACAATTATATTGGACAGTGTCACCATCATCAATGAAACTGTTCAATGTGAGGGGTAAATCCATGGAAAATACATGTCAGAAATAGACAGAAAGACAGTAAAATGTGGGCTATTATGACTTGGGTGTCAAATGCCAACTGGCAAGAAGCCAAGCCTTCAAGAAAGGACTGTAGCTGATATATGGGATTGGCACAGCAGTGACAACACCACAGCTGATGGACTTAGCTGCAGCAACAGCTTGTTCACACAAATACTGAAATCGCCAGGTATCCAAAACAAACTGGATATTAATGGAAGATGAAGAAAAATGGGTCATCAAATGTTGAATATCAATGAGAATAGAGTAATAACTAACATTAAATTAAGCAATACTAAGGCCAGTAGAGAGCTAAGAGAGTCAGTGTAAATAGTACAATAAGTGTGATACATAGTTTCTACATAACTCAGGTGAAGAGAGAAATGGTATACAACTCAGCAGTGAACATAGAAACTGTACAAGAGATCCTATGAGCAGCCACCCAGCCACAACAAACCATGGAAGAGTCTACAGAGTCACCTGATTTTGATTCATTCATGTTGAAAGAAGTAGAAGAATGATTCAAAAGAGATTCAGCAATGAGGAAATGGTAATACCGATTAGGAATGTCCACTTTTTTAAGGTAACCTAAGGAAAAGTCACATCAAGGAATGGTAATAAGCCATGGTGGAACAGGATGATCACTGAGGACAACAATGTCATCCAATGCCAGACCAAATTCAACCACTTTCACCTGGATATGGAGGTCAAAAGAAGAAACTGCAGCCCATTTATTCTGAAAGAGCATGACCTACTGAGAAAGAAGAATAAAATCCCAGAAGGGATGCTGTGGTAAAAACATAAGGATCAAAGCTTAGTAGTATGTTGTAGAGAAAGACCAAGATTCCTGGCAGAAACAGATTAAAAACCCATAGTTCAGCTTGAATAAAATTAAGGCATAATATACCTTGAGCACAGAACACTGATCTACTCCCCAGGAAACAGAAAAGAAGACATGAAGGATGTTCAGTACTCTTGAACACTTGATGCATGACTGCTTTATGTGAAGAATTTTTAAGCAAGCTTATGGTTAGAGATAGACCCTAAGAACTTTGCCTCAGGAACTAGAGGAAGAATAACACTGCTGAAATGAGTTTGAAATCAGGGTGTAAGACTTACTGGTACCAAAAATGCAAGCAAACAGCTCAGGAAAATGAAAAGATAAACCACATGCAAGATCCACTTCAACAAACAACTGAAGGCAGTTTGAAGTTGTTGCTCAATAAACCTTTTTTTCAAAGACCAACAAGAGATGTGGAAGTTGTTAATAGAGTGCCTGTTTGCAACAGCAAGAGAAAGTTGTGCAGTGATGGAATTAATCTTCACAATGAAAAATGTTGAAGAACTCCAAGTTCCTGCAGAAAAGAATGGGAAAGTTGAACCAACATGGACCTGGAATTTCCTGTCCAGTAAAATGTTCTGAATAAAAAATCGACAAATGGTCACATAATCCATATGAGTGGAGGGCCCACAAAATGCCATACCTCCAACAAAGAGTTGTAAGTTTTCTCAAGGTCAGAGAACACAGAACCAAATATTCTATCTTGAGGAAGGCTTCAGATCAAATTGGGTTGTCTATGGTGGACAGCTGTCAATGGAGCCCATAATGAGTAGGCAAAAGGAGGTTTTTGACTAAAAGAACCAAACAAGATGAACATTAATCATCCTCTCTAAGACTTCACACAGACAACTAGTCAAAGCAATCAGACAATAATGAGAAGGAACCTTGGGATCCTTCCCTAGTTTACAGAAAGGGAGGACAACAGCCTAGTGCCAAGCGTAAGAAAAAAGTATTCTCCTACCAATTTGGTTGAAACTCCCACAAGAATAGTAAAAAAAGCAGAAGAGAGATGATCCAGCATCTCATCGTGAATATCATCACATCTAACTGATGTACTGCCAGACTGACAAAGAGAAGTTTGATTTCCACCAGTGTAAAGGAGCAATTATCATTGTAAAGAATATTGGTGTAAAAGAAAAGGGGTGATCATTCTGCCTGAGACTTGATGGCTAAGGTAGGGGAAGAAACAAAAGTGCTTGGATGCACAAAAAAGTTCTCACTGAGAGTGTCAGCAGTTTCCTGGCCAACAAGTTGGAAACAATACCTCCTACTGACCCTCTGAATCTTGTCCCATATCACTTTGAAACTGGTGGTAGAAGCAATGCTAATTATTCACTTACTCCTATATTCCTTTTGGCTCTTAGGTCTGATCTGCTGAGCCTTGGCATGGGCCCACTGGAAAACAATATGATCCAAAAGAAAAGGATACCTCAGGCCCATTTATGAGCCTTCCATGCCTGGAGTCCACTATGAGCTAGGATACGACAAGAAACCATGTTGAGGTTCTAGGTATAGAACAAATAGCTACTTTGAACAATGCAATAAATTACTGCTTCCATACAGTCCTTAATAGGTGGTATACTAACAACAGCAAGATCAAGTTCTGAAATAGGGGTGAATTTGAGCCAATTGGCTCAGTTCAACTTCCACAGTGGCACCCAGGTCAGGTGGCATCAGCCATGGCCAATCTCCTTTAAAACAATAGGAAAATGATCACTGCTCCATGAGTCACTGTCAACCCTCCAAGAAAAGCTAGAGAAAAGCGAATGAGAGCTGATAAACAGATCTATGAAATTTATCCTTTTTAGAAGGAGGTCTGTTAAATTCCACTGATCATGTCCTAGGTCGAGCAGATGGTTTCTGTCAAAAGTCATAGATTCCTGTGACTGAGAGCAAAACCAAAAAAGATGGAGCCAAGCTGTTACTGAAAGGAATGTTGGGAACAGAGACAGGAGTAGATGATGAATAGTCAATTCAATTATCCACTAAGGTCATAAGACTCTTCACATAATGTGAAAGTAACTCTGAATGAGGTACAGAAAGCACTGTCTGTACACCCACTGTGGTAGTGGAATGTTGTGTAGCAACATATGGATGTGATGGAGTTGGGGACAACTTTCAAGCCTCTAGATAAGAAATGTTGTTAATTCTTTCTAAATACTGTACCTCTTTCTCCTCCATTCACTTAGGGCAAGATCAACAGTAAGATTGGTAAGAATCACTACAATTAACAGAGTAAGGGTCCAGTTTGTGCTAATACTCATCATGGTCTTTGCCACAAGGAGCAATCACAGAACTATGACAAGATGCCTTTGAATGACTGAACTGCTGACACTGGAAACATCTGAGAGAGTTGGGAATATATAACTATACTATACAATTCAGATAGCCTACCATGAGAGCAGCATGTGAATGTGGTGATGTAAATGTCAAAATGAGAATACTGATCGGCAGCATGATTCCATCTTTATGAATGGAGATACATCTCACTGCAGAAACGTCTTGGTTGGAGAAACCAATGAGAATATCAGATTTAGAGATGTTCTTCAAATCCCTCCCAACAACAATCCATAGTGAGGAATTCAAAGTTGTGTGGAGAGTATATCCCTAATGACCTTCAAATTCAAGAGGAGGTTTGTTGTGTTTTGGGTAGATGTTTCCACTAAAATGTCCCCAGAATATAGCTTCTTGACTGACTTTGAAGAGCCAGCAAGTCGTTCTAATTACTTCTGAAGAAAAAATGGAGCCATCTGTCCTCATGGTTTCCCTGACAATGAATCCAATATGAGAAAATATAGTAAAGGTGCAGAATAAGGTGGATACTTCTGTTCAGTCTTCAACATGTGGTCATTTGGCAATTAGATGTTTTACTTTTTTTTTATTGGATTTGAGAGATGCATAATGAAAGGAGAAAGACTGAGTGCCCTCTGTTCCTACTCACCATGGAGTCCAAAGAGGTAATGCACTATAATGCCAAATAAGGACAGTGCAGCAACACCAGGGTTTCATGACCCACACCCATGTGCACAGCACCCATTGAGAAAGTCCAACACAAGTACTCAGGTGATCTCAGCCCAACAGGACCAGCCAACTGACCCTGGTGGGCCTCTCCAAGGATGCTCATTTACAGAATTCAAGGCCAAAGTGGTATGCTGAGATTGGACCTCTCAACCACCAGGATTTTCCCCTCCCTTATGTATGTCACCATGCAGGGTAAACATGTGGGTGTATGTTCATATACCACATAAGATAAACTGAAAATACAGAACCTTCCCTGGGAGATTCCCTAACCACGTACATGAATCTACCTCAAGGGGAAGTTCCAGAAAGAATGGACTGAATAATGAAAAACATGCTCTTCAATACACTGCCCATTTAAAATTACCAGCCATAACAATATGAGAAAATTTTCCATATGAAAGCTGTGAACTCATGGAAAGCCTTCCCCAGTTATATTAACCAGATGCTTCATAGGAAATGATGGATTCATTGGCCTGTAATCAGTTCATAGATAAGGATATGTGAATTAAGCTTAAGTAAGACAAATTTACATCTTTAATGGAAGCTATCCAATTGGAATTGAATCAAATAGTTACAATTAAAGTGATCAATCAGGAACTACACTAAAGAAAATTCAACTCTCTACAATAAAGGTGTAGAAGGACTCAATTCCTTACACAATTAGTAAATCAGAAATCAAAAGAGAAAAGTTTACTCAGTTTCAACATAAAAGAGCATACTATCAGAAACCACTAACAAAAACATTTACCAAGAGAACTTTTGACTAAGGATCAAGAAAGTAAGCAATAGGGGGTTTCAACAACCCTAAAGGATAACAAAAGAAAGAAGTTGCTGTAAGAGCACAAAAATTATGTTTCAGAAAGTAACAGAATATATGTAAAATGAAGTAAAAAATAATACACTTTAAAACAATGCATAATGGACTTGAACCCAGGAATGAGACACAAAAAAGTAATTTGGTTCCTATAAGTGTAAAACTTATTAAGGTTCAATATCAAGGGGTTGTTTAGAAAGTAGCTGAATGGGTGAAGAGATGGAGAAGCAAGACATAATGGAGAATAAACAGAAGATAGGTAGTCAAACCTGAGAGATAATTGTGTTGAGAATGGCAACAGAAACTGAACAGTGTGGTATAAATAGTTAACAGTACTAAAATTAAGTTAGTTACTTCAAAAAAAAAATTAAATCGTGAGAGCTGTCTGATCTATGTGATTGTTTATAATAATGACATATTACTATACATTTATACAGCTTTACGATATACAAAAACAAACTATGAACTAATGTTCATATAATTACTTATACTTATATATATATAATGCATTATAATTACTTATACAACCAATTTTATTTTTATTTGAAATGTTTTGTCACCTTGATATATCATAATGCACTAAACTAAACTTATTATGGAATAAATTCAGTCAGCCTATCAATATATTTGAGTTTTGTTTTAAAATGTCTACCTTTTTGTGGAAATCTATTGCCCAAAACATTAAACATTTATATATATATGTATTCATAGACAAATTTCTCAAATAGTCTGTGGAAAGAAACAATATACATTATTTATTTTTAACTTTCATGTTAGTTAAATTTTGAAATGCTTACCTGCTGAGGCTCTCTGCATTCCTATGGCTGTTTGAGCTATTGAATACAAATTGGCTGATGTTTTGTTTTCTGACTGGTTTTCTGGCTTATTTAATTCATTTAACTCACATTCTTTAGACTGAGAAAGAGATCCTTTTGTGGACTTTGCTTTTGTTTTTTTAGATGGAGCTTTAGCTGAGACAAATCTACTACTTTTGTTTGATGTTTTGTTATTCTCTTTGACAGAATTAGAACTGCTGAAAAGTCGTGAACTTCGTCTTACACTATTAAGACCACCTGGTTGAAGACTAAAGAAAAGAAATATTTTGATAAAAAAACTACATCTATCAAGAAGCACATTAAACAAATAACTTTTTAAGCTTACATTTTAAAATTAACAGAATAAAATGAAACCTATCATGCTATGCAAAGCTGAATTAAATTTTGTTTGCAATGTTTACAAATTTTCATTTCTCTTTAACATACATGATAAACATTTACAATAAAATATACATTTCAGTAAATTTATTAATACAAGTTATTCAGTCTAATTTCAAATAGCTTTCTAGCTTCATCCAGGTTTATTTTTCTCTATTTATTTTCTAAAAAACCTTGCACTTATGCAAATTTCAGTTCAACCACACTTAAATATAAGAAAAAAAGTGTTTATTTCATCAACAAATGGAATAACTTTCCTAATTTTCATTAATTGTGTATTTTAGCAATAATAAATAAAAATCAGTTTATTAACATGAAACTATGTGCTCATTCAGCTTTTACTTTTGACATGAAGATCTGCCAGTTTGCACACATTTTGCCATTGCCAAGTCAAACTAGAACTTAAAAATGAGAGTGATCAGCAGTGAGAATGGTAGTTGAAATAGTGCTAACTGAATTTTTGTGGCATAGAACTTTTACTGAGGATTACAATGAATTTCAATCCTTAACAGTCACGTATTTAGTACATGATGCAAACATTCTCTGGTAAAGTTAATGAGAAATGTGCTTGTCATTCCACTGTGAGACCTTGAGTGAATAAATTTACAACAGGGTTACAGTTTCAGTATTACTTAACCCTGTGGCTACCAGTAACATTTTGAAACTTTTTTTTCTGCACATATCACAAATTGTTACTGAGTTACATTCAAAATTTAATTAAAATCCCTTTACTATCATTGTATTTTAATGAAATTAACATTATTATGTACTTTATAATTAACATTATTATACTGTTTAAGTTTTAATTTTTTAAATTTTAATTTTAAATAAAGTTTTTTATTTAAAAAACAACAACACTAAACAATAATTCTAAGCTTCCAGTTTGCTTTCACTTGAAGGACAAGCAACTATAAAAAATGAACTTTAAACTGCAAATAACATCTACGTTAAAAATGTTTTTCTTGCTGACAATAAACTACATGTGCATATGGTTCATTTACCAGTAACATGATGCACATATCTAGAAATGGTCATGAAAGCAAACAGTTGTATAAATTCCTGAGTTCAAGCTGAGCCACATACATTTGCAAAGTAGAAGCTGTTTTGCTAAAAAGGTTTTTAAGTTGAAGGGCATGCTCATGACCAACAGAAAGATTTTGTTTTTGAAGGCCTTTACTGTAACAAGAAATGTGCATTTACATATCTATATTAAATGAAGTGAAATGAGTCCACTTGTGACAGCAAAGGCAATTTTTTCTCATCTTATATGCATTTGTTTGATAGACGGACTGCATTTAGCTTTTACTTTTACATATTGAAAGGTTTAACGATTTTTGAATTATTCTGAACTTTGAATCCTTAAATCAGCTTTGGTATTGCACTGTAAATTGATGATAACAGCTATAGTTACGATGTAGACAAAATGGCAAACAAAATGTAAACATTTACCTTCAAAACACCGTTCTAAAGATTATGGAAGTAAAATGTGAAAATGGTAAGATAAATATTAACATTCTTATGCTTTAAATAAAAATCACTTTGCAGGTGAACTATATAGAATTCAAATGCAAATAACTACATTAAATAAATTTTTTTGTTTGGAAAAAGTGGAAAAAAATCAATATTAAATTTCTTGTCAAATTTCAAACAATTCACCCTCAAGTCTTATCTTTACAACAAAATATGACATGAGTGACATTACCTACACTCTAATAGAGAAGGCAAAAGTTAAAATATGTTATCACTGCCTTCATAATTTCTTTTCTTGCAAGTACGATTATATGTCTCCCAGATTCCATAACAAAGGAAATAATAAATCTGAGTCCTAAAACCTACAGTGCCGTATCAATCACATATTTCAAATTATTTATTATTGGTCAGTATCACAATACTTTATAATTCAAGAAATGACTCACTCTTCTACTACAAATGTCTTTATCTTTTATTCAAGTCTGCTGATCACTGTACATTATTTTCCAAATTCCAATAGGACTGCAGACTAAAACGAGATTTCATCAGTATAATAACCGTTTGCTATGGTACTTCTGCACAGTCCTATTATTGTGATGCTTAAAAATACATATACCTGTTGAAATGTTATCCTTTGCTTTATTAAAGCTTGCACTAAAAACTATAACAAAATGGAATACGACTTTTCAGTCATGATAGGAAGAAAGATTTGCAGAACACATTTTTATTAAATACTTTCTAGTTTATTTGTAAACACATGAATCAGTATATGGTCAACTACAAATAATTAATGAAATTTTTAGATCCAATGTCCTCACATTCTCAACATGTGAAAATTCTTAGTAAAAAGTGTTTAATCAAAGTTTCATTACTGAAAATGCTAACATTCATGATCCTTCTAGTTTTTCCATCTTAAAAATTCTCTTTGAGTTACTTCTCTTGTTGCTCATAACATGTAATAGAAACTTTGGGGTGGGGAATGTATTTCAGCCTGACATCATTACCAAAGCTTCTCCTTTTGCTTAAAATTTCGATGCTATTTAGCAAAACATTTAAACAGCATAGTGCATAAAATTACACCATCAACAACAACAAAAAACATATTATGGTAATTCACATAATTTCAAATTATTGACAAATTTCATGTAACTGGTGCACGATTTGAGTGCTATGCCACCATGTATTCGTGAATTGAAAAATTATTGACTAACAGTAAAGTACCACAAGAAGAAACTATCATGGACAATGAATTCCTCATAAACTTGATAAAGAAGAAAAGAAAAAGAAAATTAAAAAGCTGAAAAAGAAACTGCACAATCATGTACTCCTTTCTCAAAGGTATCTCTGAAGATGATACAGAGGATATGTATTGTGAAAGCAAAGATGTTTCAGTAAATACAAAGTTCCTAGTCATAGAAAGTTAAATATAATCAAACCAGCAGGAATGGTCTTGAAGCTTATGATGGTCAGTATCTAAAACAACTTTTATGTACAAGTTTGCAACAGAAGGTGGCAAAGGAAGAGGAATCAGGAATGAATGTATAAGGGAAACTAAGTAAACTGGCATAGAGTAACAATGATGGGCAAGAAAGGTATACAGATAGCAACTGCATAGATTTAAAACAAGAACAAGTCACAAAGGAAGTGAAAAGATGGATAAGAGAAAAATGCAAAAAGACCTAAAGAACAATGCATGGGAAAGAAAAGCATGGAAAAAGACTAGTCAGAGCAGAGAATAGAGCATCAAACCAGCAAATACATATTTATGAATGAGTAACTAATTAATAATTAGATTTAGATGATTTTATATGCCACTAACCATCACAAAAAATAATTAACAACTACAGATTGGGAAGTCTCTTACACTATGCTTCAGACAAAACTGGACCTACTGCTGTAATGCATATACACTATGAAGACTTTTCTAACAAGTTACAGCTACAGACACTGATTTACAGTTCATAAAGTTAAAGATCCTTTTCCACTCAATCTGCAAAGAGTCTTTGTGATGCTTGCTTGTTAAAATACAACGTTTTATAACTATTTATCATATTCACAGCCAAAGAACTTTGCTGGTTAGACCACCAACTAGATCTCAGTCTATAATTGTTTAAAAATGGTTTACAGAAATTATATAGAATGGTGGTTAATTTTTTTTTAATTTTCCAGTTGTAGAGTAACACAAACTTTGTACTGCAAGTCTAGATGACCTACCTCGGCTGTGGTGACGGCGTCTGAGATACACCTAATGTAGTGTTGTTGTTATTGTTTCCACACTGACCAAAGATTTGGAACTTGGAAGGATTAAGTGTTTGACGACTTCTTGTCATTGGTTGCTTTAAGGAGGTGAAACAGAATTAAGTACTAATATCAACCTGGTCATTAAATAAGTTAGTATCAGACTAACAAATGCATTTAAAGATTAAAATTATTATTATTATTACAACTACGAGGACACAACATGTTTGTTAAACCCACTCTGCTAAATAACGAACTAAAGAACTAAATCGTCTTTTCTACGTACGTCCAAATTAACAATGCAAGATTTTCCAATTATCATTTATGTGTATAGAATTAATTCTTTAGTTATTTATCTTTATTTTTCTGATACATAATTTGTGGTGGTAAGGAACAATTTACTTTTCCCAACAAAAAATGTTAAAATAAATTTGTATGTACTGTTGAAATATTAAAATTCAGTAAAAAGCTACATCATTCTTGTGTATTTATTACCATTGATAAGAACGTTGCAAAACCTTACACACTTTTTCAAAAAACATTTATATGTAAATTATACTCCCTACTTATAGTTTATTTTGAAGCTTCACCACATTCTGGCAACAAAGAAAAATGAGATGAAGATAGTCCAAAGACCAGGAAATACATGCCTACATTACTTTAATCCTTTAGGAATAATAAATGAGGTAAAAACATTAAAAAAGATAATGTTTTTATTATCTCTTTTTCTCATACATAAAAACATAAACAAAAATTAAAACAATTAAGCTGCACAATACTTGTGTATTGTTACCCCACAGATGTAAAGAAACCAATGGCTTAACTGACATACAAATTTTTATTTTGTTCCATAGATGTGACAGAATACTTATAAATTGGTCGTAAAAAAATCTAACCGTATACAAATAATGTAAAAAGATTTTTAAAAATGTGTGTAATTATCTGTTCTTTATCACCTATACCTCTTCCATTAAAAACAAGGAGAAATATTTAATTACGATATAAAACTAAGAACTCTTTCTCACCTTTTTGGTTGGAGCTCTTAAATCAATTGACTGTTGATCTAGTAATGTTGGTGGGGAAGGAGTAATGTAGGCCAAGGTCCTGTTTCCAGCACTGGCAATAGTTCCTATTGGACTGGGGGTATCCAGTGGTAGAATACCAAAACTGTTAAAATATATATATATATATCTATTAATCTAATTACAAGTATAAGATCCTTTTATAAGTGGAAAATTATTCCAGGGGTAAATACCTGTTTTAAGTTCATTAAAAAGTAGCTTGAATTTAATGCCAAGTAATATAATAATTATACACGTCAATTTACTGTGTAAAAAAAAAATTTTGAAAACTATAGCTTTATCCTATAATCTTTGAAAACATTTAAAAAATGGACACAAAGAAAGCTACAAAATTGTTTGTTTATGGCAAATCCATTACTTTCTTACAAAGGCTATCTACTTTGATTAACTCTCTCATTATAATCCTCCAAGAGCTGAAAATAGCAAATGTGTCGAGGGATGAGTTTCAATTCTATTTAATATACACATCCAGAGTTTCTTTTATAAAGAAGATTCTAAGACAGTTTTTCAAGTTGCATTAAATAGAAAACTCATAATTTGAGCCCATGGTTCTTACTGCACCTTTATTTTAGAAATGTAATGTTCTTTTTACCATTTTATTACATTTTGTGTGTATAAATTGCAGAATTTTGTAGAAATGCCATCTATAAATAAGATGCTCGGCTTTTCTGAGTGAATTTACAGCAATGTGATGATAACATTCAAGAATAAACATACAAGTAACTAAACCATTATTATACAATGACTAAAACTCACTCACAAACTCTGGTAAACAAAACTTCATGTGAGAATTCATTTCACTGACAAGATGTTGCACCAATTTAAAAGCACAAACAATATATTAAATTCAATTAAGTTATATCCAATAATAAAGAAATAAGAGTAACTGAAATTCCCTGATAAAAGAAGTATGAATGGAGATGCCACTGAGAAACATGACTCTCCTGGAGGTGTCACATGCAAGTGCTCTCCAAAGGAAACAACTAGCAGTAGGTGTGTAAGAAAAGTATGAATATGAAGTCCAAGACTCACAATCACTCGGTAATTGATTGACTGGTTATGTAAAAGACTGGACACAGCAGATGTCTATGTAAAAGCTGATGTAGAAGAAATGGAGAAAATCAGTTAAAAAATACTAAGGCTAACTAACAATCCTGTTCAGCACTACATAAAGGTAAAAATGAATGACCCCAAGGTCATTTTTGGCTTGATAATTATGAGAAAAAGATGTTTCATAAAAACAGTATTCACCTGAATGCAAAACCTATTAAGTGCACCAGCAGATAGGCAGATTAATTTGCCTTAATAGATTGACAAATAAGGGCCAACACTACCATAACGGGATCTCCCAGCATGATGTAGGTAGACTACATGGATTAATCCTCAAAGAAATTTTAATATTGGTAGAAACATTTGCATCAACAGTGATTAACGTTGTCACCAGTATTTATAATAACCAAAGTTTGTAGCATGGCTGTTAACAAGAATATATGATTTACAGTGAGAAAGCAGAACTTATGTAAGACTTCTGAAAACATGTACAATAAATCACACAGAAAGTGGGAAAGTGGAGATGTGCAGGTGATCTACACTGCACCAACTACAATGAGAACTTTGAGTCATACAGTTGTTGACAACAAAATATTAAAATCATTAAGGAAAGGCTTTCAGTATTCTAGATGAAATCCTACATCATTTAAATGTGTGCTTTTCCAGCAATATAAACACCAAACAAGAAATTAATATCACGTCTTTAATAAATATTCCATCACTTATTACAATCTCATTCCATCCATAATCAATGTTAATAAAAAAAACAGGGTTATCAAATCTGCATTTCAGTGAGTTTTAAGAATATGGCAAGAGAAATTAAGATTTCAAAACTTATGAATAAAATCTGTCATTTTAAATGCATTAAGGTGCAAATACTTACCAGAGATTGCAATTTAAAAATGTACAAATATTTAAGATTAAATCACTGAGATGAACCATACAAGAATCTTTCCACTTGATAACAAAATACAGACAAAAATATGCAATGCATTACAAATACACTATCATTTATTTATTATTACACTTTAATTTCACTTCAAATTTTCTTGTATTCTCAAATTTGTGTTACATTTTAATCATACATATAAGAACTGTTTTATCAATACAGTGCACATTACACAGGAGCCATTATTCCAGGCTGGCGAGTTTGACAGTTTTATATATCAGAAAAGATGTTCCATTTTGGTTTGTTTGGAATTTTGTGCAAAACTACTTGAGGGCTATTTGTACTAGCCATTCCTAATTTTTCACTCATAGACAAAAGGGAAAGCAACCACTTAACACCACTCATTGCCAATTCTTTGGCTACTTCTTTTCTAACAAATAGTGGAGTTGGCCATTATATTATAATGTTCCCAAAGCCAAATCTTTTGACTCATCATCATGTTTATTATTACTTGAATGCTCAAAAACTGATAAAAAGAAAAAAGAAAAGTCTAAAATAAGCAATGTGGAGAGCAAATGCAGCATGTGAAGTAGAAAATTGAAGATGTATATGTATCTTATGTATATGTTTGTTTTTTAAATTTTGAAGGATATTACAACTTACATAATAGTAAAAATTTAATTTATTTTGATACTACCTTTATTGAGGTATATTGAAAATAAAGTTGTTTAATTATATTTTGAATGTAACATTGTAAAAGATTGTAATATCATACTAGTTAAGATTATGATGCTCATAAACTGGAGAATGTTACAAAACAGTTGCTAAGGAAACCAACATGTATTCATAAATGTTTTTAAAAGAAAATAATATCACTACAACAGGACTTTAATGAAACCCACAGCCAACTGGTGATTTTTAACCTGAACAGCACCATTAAAAACATGTAAGTGATAACCATTAAATGAATATGATTTCAGTTTCTATGGCTAAAAGTGATTGGAATTCATGTGTTCTGATACATTTAATATGTATTAATAACTATGACAAGCGTGAAATAACAGGCAAAGATTTTTTTATGTTAATGAGTTCACATTCTATTTCCACATATTTAAAAAAGTACAAACTTTGGTGTCAGTGGTGTTTGAATCATGTTTCCTCCAAAAATATTCCTTCCCACACGAGAGAGTTTGCTGGATGATTTTCCTAGTGCAGCAGAAGTAACTGGAATCCAACTACTATTTTCAGGAGTAAGTACTTCTACATTGTTAGGCTCTGGACTAGTTCTTAAAAGAGCCAGAGGAGAGTGCACGTTCACCCCTGTCGAAGATGAGAGCATAGGCATGCTAGATATTTTAGTTGAAAGCTGACTAGTTTCCTGAAAGTATAAAGCTTTCTTTAGTTTATATTCTAATTCTTTACCTCAAAAATCTATGATTATGAAAGAGGTCAGTTAAATATATACATTAAATGTTATTTCAAACATGATATGAAAAAATGCATTATTAACCTACCATCAACACTCCTGAGCTTTTCCTCTCAAATACCTGACTAATCATAAATTTTTAGAGCAATCCATATTACATATTGATAGACCTGAATAATTTCCTTCCAAAACCAACACACCTTGTGTTGTAAAAAATATTTTAAAAACATAATAAAATAATAAAATTTCAAGTTAGCTAAACCAAAACCATCAGTTTCAAACTTGAAAAAAAATATTTGCAAGTTTTAAGTCTGTTAATTGAATACTTTTACATATCTCATAATGTAATTTTATTACATAAACTAAACAATACTAAGACATGATCTCTCTCTAATTCAAGAGTGAATGTATATGGTTCCTTCTTTTTAAACACAATTCATTTTGCTCCTAAAATAATTATCAGAGCAAATTATTTTTTTTTAATTATGGACATTAACTCAGAATACCAACAGATCTTTTCTTTTCTCAAGGTAATTTTCATGTTTGAAATACAAAAGAACCTATGTAAAACTTCAGTAAGACTCTCTGCACGTGCTTTGCCTTATGATAATATGTACTACATTACATGCACTAAACTCAGTGTGCTTGCCTTGTGGTCTGGCAAATTCAAAACCTTCTCTGTATTCAAAGTATGCAATTTGACAGATACACGTGTATTTTTACTGTACCAGTTGTGTATTAACTGTACTATGTTGCATCCATGATGGTTGAAACACAAAATATGACTCAAGTACAACGCAGAATTATACAGTCATGAAACTGAACAATATTATACAAAGAAATTCTTTCTCATTTGTAGCAATGTCTCAATATCAAGTTTATAATACGTTTTCACAGGATTCACAATTGAAGCTAACATTATTTTAATCAGTGATGTCAAGAAAACCCACTTGTAGAGAAATATATATACAAAAATGGCTTGTTTCGGTTGAGAAAATATTTTACATAGACGAGAGGACAACGTTTCGACCTTCTTTCATCATCGTCACTTTCACAAAGTAAGAGGTAACTGACTGGAAGCTGACCACATGTTTGGAAGGGGTTGTGTAACTGAGTATCAGAATGTAGAGGGCGGTGTTAGATGTTTGAATATATAATTTTATCTTATTATATTATTATAGGTATATAGGTGATAATAGGGTTAAAAAATTAACAGTTTTATGAGACAATGTTTATCAGTATATATATTACCTCAAATCCAAAGTTTGTTAAATATTTTATGTGAAAGTAACAGTACAATTTAATTAAACCTAACAACATTTTGATTTTTAAAAATATTCTTATGTGGAAAAAGTAATCTTGTGAGTTTACTGTCCCTATGAACTATGAATAATTGAGTCAGTTAGCCTAAGTAACTTATCAATCTCTTGTTATCTTAGTAAAAGAGCATTAACTTATCTAATAATTTAGCTATTTCTAGCACTGTCATTATATATATTAGATCTTAAACTTACCGAATAGCTATAAGGTTTACAATAAAACACCACATCAGATACATGTTTAAAACTACAAAATGTTTCAAATACTCAAGTATTAATTTATACAGTTAGATCAGTTTTATTTATAACTGAGTTAAATAATGCACTTTACTTTCACACAGCTAAAAAGGCTTTACATGTGAACTTTTCAAGGTATTTATGAGTAGAAATGAAAACCAGCTCCATAGAAGTTTTGAAAATGACATACCTGACAAAGATTCATTGTTAATTGTTTATATACACAGTCAAAGCTTTAATCTCTAAAATGTATTTAAATACAAACACTTTCACATAGTCATCAAAATTATTCTTACTACTCAACCAAATTTATAAACTTTTTTAAAGTTACTACCTTCTATAGCTATACAGTAGCTAGTATACACAAGCTACAAGATCTTCAATGCAACTCTGTTCATGTTGCATAAATTAACTCTCAAACTAAAGGTCAGTAAAATTAATCAACCTCATAACAATTTTGTACTTGTTATAGTTTCCATACTGTGACATTCAATACACTTTGTGCATCTTCAAAACATCTGTCAGACTTTTAGTAAATATTACAAGTCTTTTGTAAGAAAAACATCAAATATTTAAAGGAAATATTTTTAATAAAGATTTAATATATATATATAAATCTAAATCAACTTTTTTCCTTTATAGAATGCCTTCAGTTTGTGCAGTATAAAACATTTGTATTTTTAAATAGCTTTACACTTATAACAGTATACATCAATTTATAGTTAAATGTTATTCTTTTATTGCCCTTTTAACTGTAACTTACACCATTGTAAGTTTTAATAAATATTTATTACAATTATTAACTTCACTTAACTTTAACTGACATAAGTTTCCTATTTTTCTTTTTACTTCCTTTTACAAGAGTAAATAAAGAATACATGTGAAAAACAACAAGTACTTACCTGTGTCTTTTTATGTTGTTGTTGATTTAACAAACACCCAACAATGTGACCAACAACCTCTTTGTATGTATTCAAAATCTTTATAAATTTGATACTACTAAATTTTAGTATATTATTTATATTTTGACAAAACATAGCAGTCTTTCAGTAAGCACGTGTCTTTCTTGTATAAAAAGTAAAATTTTAAGTGAAGTAGTTTAAATAAACAAGTAAGATTTGTGTGTGAATACATCAAGTACTTATTTTGAATAGTCAATGTGCAAATGTTTAAAAACACTTTTCTTCATCTCAAATTTCATTAGTGTAATCTCTGAAACTTTCTAAATACACTTCAAATATTTGTTTTTAGTGACTTTAAATTATGTTATTTTTCTCTACCCTAACTTTATACAAAGTTAGTGAATTTGACCTACCTCGTAACCACTAAAGGAAAACTAAATAAATCTAAATTACCTTTTTTTTTCCTTTTATAGAATGGCTTCATATTGTAACATTAAACTACAATCATTTATCCTAAGCAGCTTTAAACTCATAACAGTATATATCTATTTACAATGAAATGTTATTGTTTATTGCCCTTTGAATTGTGTCTATCCACTATTCTTGCCATTATAAAATGTGAATCACTTGGGAAATGTTGAGCTCACATTACACTATTAAATTATGTTACCTACAAGCTGCTTGCATGTGCCTCATGAAATATTTTTATTATATTATTATTATTACTTATTTTACCTAATCCAACTTTAACTAGCTTAAAGAAATCTATATTTTTACACTATTTATTTTCATAAAAATAAATAAAGAATAAATAAGAAAAACAAGAAACAAAGTACTTTTCAGCTCTCAACTATCGAAGACACTCAGACCTACTTTCTTATGCTAATGGTAGTAATGCACAAAATAAATTTTATTTAATAAAATAATGCATGAAAGAGTATAGAATAATGAAATGCAAAAAACAGAGAACTTCCTCTTGGTATAATAACTTTTCTGGCTTTCCAACTATTCAACAACAGCTGTTACAAACTTCATCCAAGCTAGGTATCTTTCCCATGGGAACAAAGCTTATATTAACAGAGAAATTTGCAAATTTACATTCAGAAGACAATGTAATACAATATGTTATTTGACAGATGAAACCCTTGGCCTTCTATTGGTTGCAGATAATATGCAAGTAAATACAAAAAAGAACTATTAATAAATCCTGAAAGAGAGGGTGTGACAAGAAGGGTTTGCCTTTCTATTTGATGACCCTGTAACCAAATGAAACTGAAGTTCATAAAACTTATCTGAAAAACAACAATCTTATAGTGAGTAATTTAAAAATATATCTAAGAACAACTGATATGCGTATCAACACTTTTACTGATAAGGAGAGAATAATGTTTGGACCTTAATTTTTTTTAACTGAAGTTGACCTAGGAAGGTCAAAATGTTTTTCTCTCCTTATCAGTAAAAGTGTTAATACCTATGCCAGCCATTCTGAAATAGATTTTTAATTCAAATGGGTTTCTCATCATCAAGAAGTGAGTAATTTATGTTCAATTTTGTACTTATTGGAGAAGTGGTAATTAAAATAGAGAAGATAAGATGCCTTGAGAAAATGTGCTGTGTGTGTCACACTAAGGGAAATTAAGGATTTTAAATACTTCTTTCAAAACATTAAAACCTTAGAATCATTATCAGCTAAGGTTTTATGTAATACGAATTGGTGTAACATAAATAAAAATAAGTTTAATAAAATTCTAAATGTAAGTCTCTAAAACCTTGTGACAAGTGGAGTAAGTTATGCCTAAAGAGATAGAGTTAAAGAAAAAGTTATTACTCCAATGTTGCATTAGAATTCAATGCATATCTGCAGTGTTAGTTAGCTAAAGTGTCATTTGCACTTCCTAATACTAGGAAATTACAACAAAATAAATCTCCAATAAGTAAACAAACACAACACTTAATGAATTTCAGGAAGTTATAAATATTCCAGATGGAATCCTGTCTCTAAGTACCATTCTCTGTTCATTATGTATATGATATCACATCAAAGACTACTCGATTTGGTTTTCCACACATAAAGCAGACAACATACAAGAATTCATATGATTCAACTTTTGTTACACACTATAATACATAACTAGGGATATTTCTTGCTGAACTGTGTTGCAAACAATGTATTCTTCAGGTGTGCACTTTAGGTTTCCATCTGAAAAGCCAACAATACTCAACACTGCTGTGTGATTTACTATGCATATATGATTGAACTCTTTAATGACATCGTCTCTTCCACGTTTTTTTTCTTTTTCATTAAAAGCTTTTCTTGCCCAAATTAGTAACTTGGTGTGTTAAACGTAATTTTAACTCTTCATAACTGGTATTCTTGATAATTTTGTTAAAATTCAATACTTGAAACAATTTAAGCAAAGGATATTCTAGTCTTGCATTTTATCCATTCAAGAAAGAATAACAATAGAGACTTTACAGTATAAACACAAGCACAGTTCATCAACTATTATTATAAAATACAATGAATCAAAAGTTAAGTAAAATAAAGCATAAAAATACACCGTTAAAACCCATAAAACTCTTACCTGCTGCACATCACAAGAAATATATGTATCTCCACTTGTATTTGATTTATTTATTAAGTTTACAATAGGATTGGAGCCATGACAGTAAGAGAAGTTGTCTAGGTTGGATATTGTAAATATCTTGGAAGGGTCTGGTTTTTCTCCTACAAAACATAAATATATGTAAACTGACTTTCAAATTTGTTTTTGCAATTAAGTATTAACACTGGACACACACATACACCAAAAATATTTCATGGACTAAAGTATTTACAAATCTACTTGTTAGTCTTGAAGTACAAATATTAATAAAAACTTCAAAAGTATTTAAGTTTCAAATTCAACTAAACACTGAAAAGATAATGGAAGTTGCTAAAGTATAATGTATAACCAGCTTATAAAGAATAATATACACGTCCATTCAGTATAAGAACGTGAAACAAGAAAAATGTATAATTATTCACTTTGAACTACCAATCTGTAATCTTAACAAACATAAAAAGGACAGATATCAACATTATCTGAACATATCATTAGTCTGAAGATATTACTGCTTGGCAAATGAGATCTAAAAAGTCATATTTTACGAGTCTTTTAAAATAACTTGAGTTAATAGTTCTCCTAGCTGAGCATTTACCATGTTAAAATACTTCTCCCTTTTCACCTGTCATGTACAATTTCTGCACACTACAGTTTTCATGGAAAGAAAACTTGCTAAAAGTAATTACTTTCCAAACAAAGCATTTTTAAATTTCTTTGTATATAGTAATATATACACTTTGATATGTGACATTTGAGAATGTAAAATTTATTTTTTATTATTTTATGTTAATATAAAAACTAAACAGAGTTTTTGCAACAACTAAAACTTATTCATTTGTTGAAAAGTTTTCACTTCAGTATAGTTCTACAAGCATTTTATCTTGAGTAGTCTCACAACTTCCTTACAAGATGTTATTGCCTTATTAGCTTAGATTTTCTTATTAAGCTGTGTTGTCATCTAGATACCTCTTTTATTGGTAAAATAAAACACATCAAAATATCAGAATTAAAACATTTTATTTTATAAAAGCCTTTACTATCAGTGTGTTACATTACTGTACCAGCAGTATGAACACAAAAGTATTAAATATCACTTCACTCCATAGCTCTGAGAAAATATCAGCTAAAAAGTACTAAACAACAGTTTTAACCTTAACAGCTTCAGATCATACGTATCATGTAAGGTGTTACCTTATTTTAAACACTGTGAAGTCAGTATGACATATACAGATAACAATAATTTTGATCAATCAGAAAATTTTCTTTCAAGTAGTTACACGTGTTTGTAAACTAAATATACTTACCTAAACTAACCAATAATTCATACGATGCCCAAAGGAAAGGATTTAACTTTAAGCTTTTCCTACAGAAAAAAACATAACATCATAACTCCATTAACTTTAGTATACTACCGTTTCAATGGACATGTAAGTAGACATAGTTAAAATAAGATACAATACAAAAGATAATCATGTTAATACAAGGGGGAAGATAATATTTGTTTCTCAAATTATAATAAGGTAAATACCATACTTCTGTGGGATAATTAATTAGATAAGCAGCATGCATAGCAGTTATATGACCTGTTATTAAATTATATTTATAGATTAATTAAATACCTACATGTATATTTTGTGTGCATGTGTGTGTGTGTGTGTATACTAGCAGAGACTCACAAAACATGTGTGGTCAAATTAATATTTTTATTGCAACAGTACTACTTTAAAACATGGATGTTTAGAATAGCACAAAATACTGTAATCATAGGCACCAAAATCTACAAGTCTAAGTCTTACACTAATATATGGTAGGGAGTTAAATCAACACTGTAACTTGTGCACATCTTTTGCTTTAATAAGTTAGGACTAAAATTTATAGTTCTTAATACTATCAACAAATAAACTTATATTATTAATAATCACAAGCACTAAAAACTATTCACTAGTGTTGGGTTCAAAATACTGCATCCCAGTTTGATATTTCTAGTTTGTTAGATAAATTTACACAGAGGACTCCTGAAGTAATTAGTGAGATAATTTTTTTATTTGACTCTTGTTATTAGAGTTCTTTGACTAGCAAAATTATAGACCCATAGAAATTTAGTTCATAATCAATTTAAAAAGATCTTGGTGAAAGCTAATTGTTTGTTGCAAAAAAATTACCCAATAGAAGACCAGTTTTCAGTAATAAACTAGTCCAGTGGTTCCCAACCTTTTTTATGTCCCACACCCTTAAAAAATTTTAATATGTTCTAACACCCCTCATAGTAATTATTTATTTAAGAATAAAGGTGAAGGTGGCCAAAACAAATGTTATCTCATACTCCCTGGAACGCTATCTTGCACCCATGGTTGGGAACTAGTCAACAAACAGTGGGAGCATGTTATGTTTACTGTAGTCTGAATTGCAAGTTCAAGGTTAAAAGTTGTAATGTTTGTAAGAAATGCAGATGCTGTAGTTGTAGTCACAATAGGATTAGTTAAAAGTGAGCAGAAAAGAATAACTGTATAAAAATGTTTGAATTCAATTTAACAAGAACAAGAAAAATGTGAAAAGAAGCAGTATGATTAACACACTTTACTTTTGTTAATGTGACCATTTTCACTATCTTAAATCATTCATAACAGATTTAGATATGATTGATCAAACCTCACATAAAAAGTCATAATATAATTAGAGAACATTTACTATTGTTTCTACCAAGTGCACTGAGTGATCTATTTGTCATTAACATGTTGAAAATTTTTTTACAGTGGAAACCAAGATTAAAATGGAATATTATTGAGCAAAGGTAGCCTTGCTTTTGGAAAACTTTTCATCTTCACTAAAACAATATTTTGGTACTTTTTTCTCTTTTTTTGGAGCAAATTTTTATGAGAAACTGGTCTATTAGATTTCCTCTTATTCAAAGTTGCCACTTAAACATGAAAATCCCCAGAAAAACTGACTAAAAGTTTAAAGTTAAGAAGTAGTTAATTAATGGTAATTCTAAGGTTAAAATGTCAAAACGATAATTTAATGTAATTATACACTGAAACATTAGGTAGATCTACTGACTTCTCAAGTATTAGTTCTGCATAAGTGCTATACAGATAATAATTTTTTGTATTATTATTTTTTTTGCTGTTAGTTATTTCAAATAACAGTATTACTAACCTCACTGATTTTCTAAATTTCCTTTGCTTAATAAAAGTTTTGGTTAAGTAAATATAAACACACTTCAGCAGTGAAACATGAATATTTAGCGAATCATAATACTCTACATTAAATAAAGTAACACTATATATACCCGTAAGAGTAATAAAACTAATTTAAATAATTGTAACTAGTATATCATATTCCAATTTAATTTTATAAAATAAATATAAATTAATTTTCTATTTTTATTACTCAAGAAAAACCTTTGATGAACAAACTTTATATTAACATATAATGCTAAAGGCGCACATGAAATCCATTTACAAATGTTAAGTTTTCTGCTGAATTATTAGGAAATACAAATATATATATATATGCACACACACACACATACGTACATGTATATATTAGTTGCGTTTTCTACTTATCTTTGTTTAAGAGTATATAGATGTGTGTATTAGAAAGCATCAATGGAAAACACATAACTCTGTAAAGAAAAAATACTAACTTAAGTTTCTTTAATATAATTTTATGCAGGCTACATTCACTGGTAGGCCTAACTTATAAATTAATTTAATCATTTGTTTGCAGTGGTTAACAATAAACACACTGACTCACTTACTAACTCAATGACTGAATGACAGACTCATTAATTTTATCTAATTAACTAAAACTCTTTAGCTTACACTGAACTGTTTCATAAATTTAACTCACTCCACCTAGCATTTCTATATTGTACTAGTACTTCTAAATGCTACAGTCTACAAGAAGTTTTGAGATTCCACAGAGGCTTGAACTTTTAGAAAACTTCTGGATTTTAAATAATAATTACACAATTGAAAGAAACAACTCCCTCAGAGAACAAAATTTTAAAATAATCAAAAAATAACCCATAGCAATATGTTGGGTATTTCTCAATCTGCAACTTATGAATTTAGAAATACTAAATAAGATTACAGCTTCTTCAAATGCCATTTCATAGTTTTTCTGAAAGTGTGTTATTTGGTGAACATAGATAAAATACAAAAATGTGACTTATGAATTTGGATCCATTTTAACTGTTCAGGAAATACATCACAATAAAAGTTTACTTTAAAATAAAGTAACAAACAATAAAATATTTATCTTACAAACTGGTAAGCAAATATGACCAACTGTCATACATTACAGAATGAAAAACATTTTACAATTATGTCTAAATACCACTAAAAAATGGTGTTGATATTGGTTTCATTCTTGTCTAGATGAACTTCATTCCTTACCATGACTAAAAATCCAAAGAATTACAAGCAATATTACTTTAAAAATACTAAATCAGGCTAAACTTGCATATAATTTAATGAAAATATATAGAAACATGTTTTAAAGAAATTTAGTCTGTTTATAATGGACATAAACATAAAAGAATAGTGAATGTTTAAATTTCCTAAATGCTACACTAATTTTGTGTAAAAATATATTTTGCTACAGATGTGATGAGTTAAATAGTTTTCAACCATTTTTAAATAAAATTAACATGAAATCATTTCATGATAAGTCTTTTTAATGCAGACCACTTTTCATACCCTCTTTAGCTTTGCATATTTATAATAAACAACTTGAACTTGCAGCAATATTGAAATTATGTGAAAAACTTACAACTGATGATAAAAAGCGTAATGAGATAAAAATAATTTTGGGTATGTATACTTTAATTACTGGGCTAAGAGGTTACACTTACACTTGCCTAAAATATACTTAGGTCCCTAAAAAATGCATTAAAAAGGAAAAAAAGAACTCTCTCTTAAAAATGAAAATAGAAGGATAAAGCATAACTGCAGACCCTTTTAATGAAAGCAATACAAAAACACCATTGAAGATTTAACAGAAATGAATGGACTGACACGTTATTTTCCTAATCTTAAAATGCATTTCTAAAAGATATATCTTCACACAAAAATGCTATTTTCCTTGCACCTCTGTCTGTGAGATTTGCATGCCTCTAGCCTAATTCTCACTTAAATTCACATGTATAAGTAAATTGCATTGGTGCATGATGATGTTATCATGCAAAAATAGCCTTCTACCAATGGGATGGCAACACAACCACTGTGCACAGTAACTCCTCCTATTCACTTTCACTTGTGATTACTTTATTCTCAGATGAGGCAAAGAAAAGTTCACAGGAAATGAGAAGGTCAGAATTTATGTGTATTTTTCTTATAACAAAGCCACATCTGGCTATCTGCTGAGCCCATCAAGGGGAATTGAACCCTTGATTTTAGCGTTGTATATCCGTGGACTAGCGGGATGCAGTCAGAATGTAAAAGTATCTACTGGAAATATATTTTCAGATTATGAAAGTAGTTTAATTTTTGAGACAGTAACTTAGCTCTACTCACAGAAATGCTAGAATCCCATGCTAAAGTGATGGAGAAGCTGGTGCAAAAATTTACCTAGATGATCTGAAAGTTACCAAAGAGAAGCCCACAGAATGTGATAACCATCAATAGTAATGGTTCCACAGAGTCAAACAAAGAGAAGAAATTCAACTTGTCTAGACCAGAGTATACTTTATGCCTTGAGAGAAAAAGGACAGAAAGACAAAAAGAACCTGAAGAATTACATGAAATGACATCATATAATGATGACCAACTGAGCACCTGCACAAAAGTGATCAATGAGCTGATGCATGTAGTGTGGTTAGTGTGCAATTAGACCACATAATGTGTGCTCACCTTGACTTTACTTGATTTGCTCTGACTATGGAATAAAAGCACAGTATCATCACCATGATAATGTCACCACAATCATACTTCTCTCTGTATTGTGCTAAGTCCAACTGGTGAGGATTCTCCATGGTCCACCACTCCTGTAACCAGGTGTTGAAGAGGGGTGAGAATTTTCACTGGAGAGATCCATAAAAGTGCTAATATCTCTATCAGCCACCAGCCAGAAATATCTTTTACTAGAGACAATATAATGGATGATTGCAAAATCCTATTTTTAAAAGCTGGAAAGTGAAAAACAAAGAAGTGAGCAGTGCTGATATTTTTCATGATAGTTTATGAAACTGATACAGCCTGGATCAGTGTTAAGTAAAGTTGTAAACCATGAGAATTCCTCAAGTAATCACATGGAACACCTTATATAGCATTAGGTACTGATAGAGCCAGGGCAGATGAACTGAACTTTTTCCAGGTTCATAACTACCAGCACAGGACAAGCAACAAGATAAATTCAATGTAAATGGATCCAGAAAAGTAAACCTACCTTCAAAATCAAAGGGTCCAAGAATGAATGATCCTTTGACAGTTGATGTAAACAACAACAATGGAATTGTCAATGTAGTTCATGACCAAGTGACTCACCAGTTAGACAGGAAATAGGAACATGCCAAACAAACAAACAAAATTCAAGCATAATAATGTAAAGGAAATGTTCATTTTGCATCTTAATGGCAGACATGAGATCATCATTCACAGATGCACCTCAACCCATGAAAGAAACATTAGTGAAGAGATGGAGAATTGGTCTGGTAAGTTATAAAGAAAGGATGAAGTTAGTGTTGGTACAGTACAACGATCATGACAGTTCCTCTAGTAAAAAGGAGGTTCACAATTGAGGACAGTGAATCCCAAGAAGGAATACACTGGTTCTACATGGTCAATTGATGAGGACACATTTGTATCTACTCCAGAGCAATAAGCATTTAGAAGGAAGCCAGAATCCCAAAGAGTGAACAAAATCTCTTGTGCAGGAGGAGAAGGAGAATTGTGAATCTTTGTAAGCAGATACTCCACAGCTCCTAGATATAGGGAAGAAAACTGAGCTCATCTAAGATGTATCAAGCATTGAGTGGGCATGAGAAAGCAGCCTCCAGTAAAAGAATAGTGGTGCGAGAAGAGGATGCCTCCTGAGAATGGGCTAGAAAAAGCCAACTGTTTATGAAGAAGTAAGATCTCAGTGAAACACCAAGGTAGCTGTACAATGGTAAGGGGCATATCCCAAACCAATAGGTCCTAACAGCATAGGAACTAAGAGAGCAGGAAAACTAAAGTAGTAGTTGTACAAGCTATTCTGGCAAAAAGAAAGGAATAAACCTTCCATGAAGACCTTCCTGAAGCATAATAAAATGGTTCAAATATGAAGTGTAGGAAAGTAGGTTGTGCATGAGAGTGGGAAAAACAATGAAGATACAAAAAATAGGCACTTGAGAGCAAAATAGGAGACAAGAAGCACATTCCTCAAGCAAGTAACAGATTCCACAACAGAGAACCTGAAGAGGAAAAAGAACAGTTTTAAGCTTGAATAAGGGAATTAGTGAGGCATGAAAAACAAAGTATTTGGGTATGATTGCATAGCTGCTTAAGGAAAAAATCAGAATAAACTAAAATGGCAGGTGAGAGAGAAAACATGAAATAACTGTGAGAGCTAGCATCTTGGAACAAAAACAGAAGAGAAAGAAAAGAGCATACCTTGAAAAATCAAGTCCTGAAACAATATGGATGGTTGAGGATTTTCCTCGATCAGTAGAGAGAGGTACCCAAAATAAATTCAGGTGAACAAAAGAGGTAAAATTCACCTTACTTCTTTTCAAGCTTAAAATAACCCTTTTGCAATTGGCTTGGTATAATATACACAAGTTCATCTACGCATTTGCACATGTTAAGTATTTGTACTATAACTTTTGCCAAGTGTATCTTCAGAAGATTTGGAAGACTTTTAATTCTTTTATACACAAAAAAATAAGTTTTTAATTAAATATTTTTCTAAAATTATTTTGTAAAAATATTGAGTCTGTTTCGTTACTAGACTGAGTTCAAGATAATTTCATGCTATTATTAAAGAAACTATTCTTCATCTGAAAAATCTCAAGTATTATTTGCATAATTTCTAAAACATTCTAAATACATTTCAATCAAACAATTTTACTGTTTTCAATAAAACTTTATATTTTAAGTTACTTGTTACTTCACCAACCTCATAACTATCATAAAAAATTAGGAAATAAGTATAAATTATGCTTTTTTCATGCTTGAATGACTGTAAAACATCAAAATACAAATGTTTAGTTTAAGTAGTTTGAGTTTCATAATGTTATGCATTTATTATACTGACCTTCCAATCATGCCTAGCTAACATTACATAACTTGCATTAACGTGGTACATGTGCACTCATGTGATGTATTCTATAACATAAAACCAACCTTCCATCTTCTCTGTCTTGCTGTGTTTTAATGGACAAGTATTTTGTAATTTACAGTCATAATTTCAATTGTTATAAATTATGCATACAGATTAATACTATTCAGAAATAAATTTTGAAACTCACTTTACTTAAAATATAAAACAACAAATAAAGTAAAGTAAATGGTTATCTCTTTTAGCTACGTCTTTTAAACTTGGTTGCTGATGGATATAGCTTGCTAAGCCTTTTTCAATTTCACAAATGAAAGATATTAAACATTTTTTTTTAGATTTTATATATACATGCAGTTAAATAATCAAAAAATTAAAACTATATTGATTCCATAGAGTTACACAATAATTTATTAAGCTTAGTAACAAAGTTGTATTTATATTTTAAAAAATATTAAACTTCAAGCTGACTAAAGAAACAATCTACCTTCTTGAAATCTTGGTTTGAAAGAATTTGATAGATTTTTTACAGACTGAAATGGCTGAGAAAACTACAAGGGGTATATTCTAAGCTATCAATTGATTATCCACATTATATATTGAAGCAATTGCATATAAGGGACCATTTCCAAAAATGGAAAGAGGTTAATGGAACCACTGTGTTTGATTGAGTATCTAAACCATATTTCAGCAAAATAAAAAGATATGATGTTCTTATCTTATATAATAACTTGTTAATATTATAAATTTGAACTTCTAATTTGCAGGAACTTATAGCCTTAGTATTTTAACATCACAAACATCTAATTTCAAACAGTGCTGGATCCAACATACCATGTAACTCACTGAAATCTATATTTAAGCATGTTATGTTAAGAAATTGGTATATATATAATATTAATGTGTGAATTATAATCAACAATTTATTACCAAACTTATTGAATAAATTTATCAAATAGTATTCCAATAAAATTTTGAATTCAAGTTAACAATGTGATGACATGGCCTGTGATATGTTATGAAAGGGTTAAAGGGAAGGGATATTTGAGAAATAAACAAGAATAAAATTCCCAGCATACATAATGGACCTCACAATATTCTATATAATGGTTGTATCATTCTTGACAGTCAAGAAACTTCCTGAACCCTCAGGAAATAGCACTGTGTGTGTAACACTATCACCTACACAGGACAAAGTTGAATTCACTGTTACTTGAGAATTCAAGAATAAAAACATAAGAGCTTTTGAAACAAAAGCTGAAGAAAATGAAAATCAAAGTTTTATTAACAAATGCAAAATTCACAAAAGGAACTTAGGTAAGAAAAGCTTATCAATTTGGTTCAAAGCAGTGCTTAGGAGAAGAATGAAGTCATCCAGTGTGCAAGTTCATAGAGGGAGTTACTGCTTCTGAAAATGGAATCACCTTCCTAATTGTGAGGGCTATTGTCACATAGTATTATCATCATGAACCAGTGTAGTTTGCATTAAGCATGTAAATGTAGTGAGAGTTATTTCAAGGCCAATGACATATAAATCTTGTACATACATGCAAGAGAAATGGAATTTCTGTGTGAAGATATAAATATTATCATTTATGAATTTATGATAATTTTTAATAAGATTTAAGTACAAATCTTTGCAAAATAAATTAAAATGATAAATCTGATTATGTAATTTAAACAGATGTAAATCAATTTCATATATGAAAAAAAGGTAATATGCTGTTAAAATATGATGCAAGCAGTAACACTAAAATATCTGTCTGCATATTATCTCTCCATATTCAGTTTTAGAACTGCTAATAGTTTGTTTTTAATCACAGGTTACAACTTGCGTACCTGGATTTAGTTCAAAACGTTACTAATAATAAAGTTATTAAGTTTGATTTTGATACTTAATTTCTGATGATTCTTAAATCATTATTACTAAAAATTGATAACATCTGTCAAATTACATCATTACAAGATTCCCTGTATCACTGTTACACTACATCAGCTGATACAAAACTGGTTTGTCTTGATAGCTGACCATAAATTTTAACTTTTTTTATTGCATTCATGACAGGTTTGATGTGTATGTTTTTACAGCAATTTATAAAAAATAACTACTCACCTGTAAAATAATTAGAATTTTACAGAATATTGATAGGAAACAAAAAACAAGCATTACAACTTTTTAATGGTTCACTTAGTCTTTCTTTCAATATGAGATTTCTTCAGATCATCAAGCACTTCATAAAAGTAATAAAAAAGATTGGGCAAAAACTTTTTTACGTACAGAAACATCATTCAACATTTTATATTTTTTTTCAGCTTTCATAAATGTAAATGTTAACAATCTATTTATCAACAACAAATATTTCACAGAATAAATTCACAGGCAATAACTTTATCAAATATAATAAATCTTTGTAAGAGAGAAACAAAAGTAAATATTTATATTAAAAAGTTAACCTCATGTACATAATTAATATTGCACAAAATATTTTTCTTACCTAAGTGATTCTGAAGCTTTTACATTTCTTTCTGTTTTGATACAGATTTGGCCCAGTAATTGCACTACAAAAGATGCTGATTCTCCAAACTCATTAATAATATCTTCTATATTTCTTGACTTTGCTATTCCACTCCCTGTTAATGCTAGTTCAGCTTCTGCATATCTGAAATAAGTGTTCAGTGAATATACTCGTTAGCTAAATGTACATCTAAAAACAGCCTAAGTTTAATTAACTCTGTTCAATCTTTAACCTGTTGACTGCCAAGTATTTCAGCTGCTACAATACAACTCCAATGCTTCTTCATTTTGTAATTTTTTTCATGATGCCATTTTGGATTGAAAGTGAAACAATTTGTAAGTTGATCAAATGCATGTATGGTGCTGACATTTAGCATTCAAGTTAGGTATTAACGAGAATGAATTAACTCATCCGTGGCACTGTGTTACCGTTTGGCTTACATGAGTTATCTTGTCTATGGCACTGAACAGGTTAAAGGTAGAGTCCTTAAATTACATTTTTTAAAAATCAAATAACCTACAAAAAATGCAAAACAAATTCTGATCTATTACTTTTCCAACAAGTAGTATTTTTGCTAACAGCAAAGTATCAATTTTACTGAATATATATACAAAATACTTGATAAATTAAAACAAGTATACAATAATTAAAGATTAATGCTTTTACAGAGAACTTTAAAAGCATTGTTTACATGAATATAAAAGTATATTATGTGCACTGTTAATTTTTTATTTTATGAATTTGAGGACACTACTAAAATATGTGAAAAAATTATGAAACACCAACTTTTTTGAGAGCTACATAAGATGTTTTTTGCTGTATATCATTAAAATAAAATGGAAATATACTTTACGTAAGAGACCATAAAGAATTCGAACCTACTTTTAGGTTTAGAACCTTTCTCTTATGACAATGGTCCATCATCAAAAGCTAAATTCTTCATCAGTGACACTAAGGTTTGTCTTACTTGTATCATAAATATTCGTATTCACTTTCTTTAACATTTAGTTAATTGCAGCAAATATTTCATAACACATTCAATTCATATTTTACTCCATTATTTTGGAAGATGCCGTGACATAAAGAAAAAACAATAAAAATATATATGTAAAAATGGCTGGTATTGGTTGAGAATATTTTTTTTGTAGAGAAGCAAACGTTTTGACCTTCTTCGATCATCATGAGGTTCACAAAGAAAGAAAGAGGTAACTGACCGATAGCTAACCACATGTTTGAAGGGGGTTCTGTAATTGTGTGTAGGAATGTAGAGGGCATTCTTAGATGTTTCATTATATTTATTAATACAGGTATAATGGTGATTCTTTGCATTGATTTATTTTGGGCTTGAGTTATTATATAAGCAAGGCTTCTTTAATTTTGCATTTGTTAATGTTTGTTTCTTTATTTAGTATTTGGGTGTTTTCTGTGGTTATAATGTGTTTATTTGATTTGCAGTATTCAAAAATGTGTGAAGGTGACTTTTTGTGTTCTTTGAATCTGGTTTCCATTTTCTATTTGTTTCTCCAATATAGAAGTTATGGTAGTTATCACAATGTATTTTATATATAATGTTGGTGTGGTGTTTGTCAGTGTAGATTTTACATAGTATAGACTTCAGTTTTGTGCCTGGTTTTTGAATAAATTTAGTATTAATTGGAATGTCATATTTTGCCAAATGTTGGTTATATTTCTGCCAGTGTCTGAAATATATGGTATGCAGCAATATAAAGTTTAGGGATTTTTTAATTTTGTAGATATTTGTTAGTTGATTTTGCTTTCTATCTAGGTGTGTGCATATAATGTTTTCTATGGTTTGTGGAGGAAACTTATTGATGTTGATGAAGTATTGTTTAATTTTGTCTAATTTGTCCTTAACTTTATCTGTTGAGCATAGTTTTATGGCTGTGTTTATTTGGTTTCTTAGTACGTTGAGATTTTGTTTAGTTTCATGTGCTGAGTCCCAAGGAATGTATAGTCCTGATATGATATGTGATTGCTTTCTTCCTGTTCACATGTGAAGATAATGTTGGGATGTACAGAGTGATTGAAAAAATTAAATGTGTGTTCTGTAGATATGAATCCTGCAACCGTCTCGTCTACATATCTGTACCAGTATAGTGGTGGATGTAATGCTGTGTTAATTGCTTTTGTTTCAATTTGTGTCAACTAAAAACAACTGGCAGAAAGAAGACAATTTTCACAATTTTATTGACATCCAACAGCCAAACTTCCCAGAAAAAATTAAAAACATCTTAAATGATTTTTCAAAGAATTTTCTCACAAAAACATCAACATAATTTCAGAAAACAGAAAACTAAAAAACAATCTCACAAAAAGAAACATTAATTCCATAAAAAACCTAAAACAAGACAAAAACATAAGCATTCTTAAAGCAGATTAAGGAAATGCTATAGTCATAATGAAAACATCCAAAAAATGAAGAACATCCTGTCAGATACAAACAAATTTATACCAATACATACAAATCCAACAAAAACACATGAAATGCAACTTAACAAAATACTACTAAAACTTAAAAAAAGCCAAAACAATTTCAAAAACACTTTATTCCTACCTGCACAAGACCAACTCATACACATCACATATATACGGCATCACCAAACCCCATAAAACTGATTGTCCATTACAACCAATAATGTCCACATATGAATCATTTAATTATAATCTTGGTAAATAAACAGAATAAGCATTCTCCAAATGTGTAACATCAGTCAGTTCATTCATCAAAGACTTTTAATTTCAAGCCTGATCTTGATCAACTTAATCGGAAAGATTTTAATGCCAGTTTCAATTTTATATCCCTCTTACAGAAGTACCAACCACTGAAGCCTGCAAGACAGCCTTAGAACTCTATATCAGAGACCCTAACCCATCAATAGACATTTTCAGCAATTAATTAGCAACCCTCATAGAATTCACCCCAATGAAGACAAACTTCATGTTCAACTACCACAACTATATGCAAACAAATGGCCTAAGCATGGACAACCCAGTATCACCAGATACAAAATTAAAGAAGCCTCGCTTATATAAGAACTCAAGCCCAAAATAAATCAACACAAAAGAACACCTTTATACCTGTATTAATAAATATAAAGAAACATCTAAGAATGCCCGATACATTCCTACACTCAATTACACAACCCCCTTCAAACATGTGGTCAGCTAGTGGTCACTTACCTCTTTCTTTCTTTGTGAACCTGATGATGACTAAAGAGGGTTGAAACGTTGTTCGCTTCTCTACATAAAAAAACTTTCTCAACCTACACCAGCTGTTTTTACATATATCAGCAGTAATTAGGCTTGTGAGATATACAAATGATTATTTTAAGGTATATGAGAAATGGATAGTATTCTCTGTTCTTAGTAATGTGACAGCTAAGAACATTACAAATACAATCAAACAAGGATTATATATTGATCAAGTTTGTATGCAGAGTAATGAAGCCAGTGCAATAAAAGGGTGATATAGAAGTTGATTACCAACACACATTTAAAATGAACTCCAAAATGCATTTTCAGCTACTGTAAGCTCTCACATGTACTTGGTGGAATTACAGGAAGTTCTATAACAGATGGTTGGCCTTATTATACATTCCTTTCATAGAACGGCATAATACTAACCTTTACAATAAATGATGCTCCTTCTTCCACTTTACAAGCTGTGTGTAACACATTAGGTTTTTTAAATTATTGCTGTAATTTCATTTATAGCTCATTATGGCAGTTTGTTGAATTGGCTATATGAAGCCTGCAACACATTGCCATCATAATACCATATAGAAGTTCAGTGTGTTTTTGGTCTGAAGCTTTTGAAGGAACTATTTTCAATAACTTGGCCAACACACATTTTAATACATTCACCTAAAGTTTTAGTGCAGTTTTTCTGCTCAAAAACTGAAGACATGGATACTGTTCTGCAGGATGCTAATGATGTCGGCATAGCAGCACAGTTTTCCAAATCCATTTTATCTGCTTCTAATTGTATATGCATTGAGAGGCCTGCATAGAAGTAAACACATTACACAAACTATGGAATCTGAATTGAAAAGTATATTCCAATCAGCTTTTGCAGTTCCTGTTAAATCAATTTCTGTGAGATATCCTACAGACCATTTGCATTAACTAGCAGTGATTGAGTAATCTCAAGTTATCTGAAACTGATGACACGTACCACATTTTTCAAGATGAACTGATGTATTTAAAGATCACACAATTGTGAAAAATATGAAATTAAACATGCGAACAGTGTCATTCTCAAGAACTTTTCAAATTCATGAAAGATGTTCATACATTATCTTTGTCAAATAATGCACAAACATCCTGTGCTTAAGGATGTTTATCCATCAATTTAACCCTGCTCAAATCTGTATGTTAACTCTAGTGTCTACAGGTACAGCTGAAAGATCATTTTATACCCTAAAAAAGCTGAAAAGTTATTTCAACCTCACCATGTCACAGTCTTGCATGAATTATACAGCTCTACAATAGTTTTATTGTCTTAAACTTTTAACATGTTCAACAGTTATTCTTGTACTTCAGTTTTTCTCCATCATGTACAGATTTTCACAAAATGAAATAGGCACTTTTACACAAGTGAAACGTTTTCACTGAGTAACATTTTCCTGTGCTTAAAATGTTGACAACCAATGGCTGCAGAATTCTCTAGACCAATTACAATGTGAAAGTTTCAACAACCATTCTAAAATGTATGAGAAATATGCCAATGGTATATAAATGGTTAACAGGCCACATAATGTTTCATTTCTTTATTGTATTTGTTTGTGTGTGCATTCTGACATTATTTTTTAATTTCAATGTTATTTATTCATCACTATGGCAACAAGATATGAGGATATATATATTCATTCGACATTAATGTTCTTCAGTTTTTGTATTTTTATTGACAAATATACTAATAAAAAGTATTTGTTGTGATAAATGAAACAAACCAATCAACAAAATAGTTTTTTTTTCTTTCTGATTTGTAAAAACTCTTTACATGATAGAGAAAAAAAAAGATTATTTTAAAAATCTATATAATTGAATTATGGAAAATCCATAATTAAAACCAAAAAAACTTTTATGAAGTTTAAATTCAAAGACCTGCATTATCTTTCTTTTCTCTATCTCCTAAAAGAATGGTGTGAACTGGATTTGCCAAAAGTTATTAATGATTTTATTAGCCATAGTACAACTCATCTAAATATGTTTTCTTCTTCAATAAAAGTTTAATATGTATAAAGTATCTGTTTAGTTTATTTTTCAGTTGAGGCAATATATATGGTAGACTTGCAGATGTGCCAGCATGTCTGGCAGATTTTGGTGAGCATAATAAAGGTAGCCAGCTCACTACGAATTAAAGCTTGAGCAAATAAAGTTTGCTCAGACACCACAGAAGTGACAGATAAACTAGCTGTGACAAATGCCATATGAAACTGCAAATGTGGAACAAGTTAAATGGGAAAAAGAAAATTTTACCTCCAAAACGAATTATCAAAACTGTAAAAATACAGTTTAAAAAAATATGAAGTAAAAAAAAAACTGTAAACTTGAGGATGTAAATAATAATAAAAAAGTCTAAAAGCATGAGCTAAAATATGTCTAAGCTACAAGCCTGTGAAATAAGTGATTCCAGGCTACATGAAAGAGAGGCTTTACCAAATGTTAAGTGATTTTTAACTGCATGGAAGAAAAGGTGCAACTGACAATAGGAGTAATGTTTCACTCCTATTGGTAAAGGGTTTTTGTATGATAATTTGCATTATAGCATGTAGAGGTAAGTGGGAGTATGAAGGCTAATGGTGAGTAAAAATATGTGCATATAGATGGCAGTAAGTTCAGAAACATTATTTGTGACAGCAGGTAAGATAATGTATAAGAAACCATAATTTTGAGCTGTTTATTTTTAAGAGTTATGAAGGTGAGCAAACCTGAGTTAATCAAAAACAATAAAGAAAACTCAAAATGACAATATTTCTATTACTGGGTATTTGAAATAGCTTAATAAAATTATTTCAACATTTTCATTAAATTTATCAATTTAAATCATAATTTTGCATATGGGACAGTTGGAATTGAAATAAATAATTAAAAACATCAATTCCAATTCGTTGATAATTTTCAAGGCATTAATCAATTTAATCATAATATTAAGTACTGGAAAAATGCAACATTATAAAATCATGTGAACTACATTATGATTACATATGGCATTTACAGAGAGCTATTACTCATTTAACTAAAACAGTTAAGCACACAGGTTAATAATTTTGTGAAAAAAGAACACAAGTACACATCAGCTGTTAAGTCTTCTTGCACAACTGAGCTGAAGTTTGCATTTTGGAAAATCCTTTCAATTCAGCTACACAACTTTATTATTAGTTTATGTCAATAAACTTGTCATAAAAACAGTTTATAATTCAAATTTTATCAACATTTTATCATCTTAATTTTGAAAAAAATTTTTTTTAATGTTAATCTTCATTCTCTGATGTCATGTGATGCACCTGACATCCAATTTTTCCACTACAAAAACTTTCAAACTTCAGAAAACAGATCTATGAAACTAGAAATGTAAACTATGCATAAATATAAGAAAGAATCTGAAAACTTGAGCCCATTCTTGAATTACTGAAATATCATTGAAGTTATCTCTTTGACTTTTAAGATTGTTTGTTAATGAGCATTACAAAGGTAAATTATCATACACATATATCTTGTAATTCATCGTTCAATTTTGCCATTATAAATCATTAGAATATGATAATTGCTTGTTTTGTGTTTATCATATTTGGTGCTATAAACAGGAAAGGAACTTCTGTAACTCATTTACAGCTTGCACAGAAAGATAAATTATAGCAGTTTTGGGACATTGTTTTATTGGTTAATATTTTTTTTTTATTACAAATCAATATTTTAATGCTTTATGAATTTTTTGAGTTCCCAAACTTCTGAAATTCGACAGGAATTACAGAAGAATATTAATGACTAACTTGAGTGTAAACAAGTGTGCAGCATACCAATCCTTGTAATCTGTGTTTTGTTTTTATTATTGTTCTAGTTTTTAACAAAGTTAATTAAAATGTAAAAAAATTACAAACTTCCCCTTCTTAGTTTCAGAAAATGTCAGTGAAATAAAACTTTCAAAATGTTACTATTTCTAGTGTAGTGTGAAATATCAAATTCCAGTCAGTGCTGTTAAAATTAGTTGTACAAAAAACAGCTAATGGACCGCACTGTCATTTATTGCTTTTGTTGAAACGATTATTGCTTTAGTGTATAAAAATTACAGTAACAAAACCATGAGTAAACAAAACCAATGTGGATCTGTTAACAGTTTAAACTGTTAAAACAAGCAACTTCGAACTTTCTGATAAATACTGTAGACAGTGCAGAGTAAAAAAACTTTGACTCATTTTATTTCCTATTTTTCAACTTTGCTGATCACTGATGACCTCTCTACATTTAGTATTATGTTAGAGAACATAAGGGATAAAATACAACTTCTACCAAGGAAGAAATTTTGATATTCACCAAGGAGGTACTGAAATTTAGGCAAATGAAATATGAAAACTTTGGGGTGAAAACAAGTATTTTTATTCTTAGCATAAAAATCGTATTTCGCTCAGAATAACATGGTAAAGGCTTTGATAATTTACAGAAAAACCTTTAGCTGAAAATACATCAATTTTGTTTTTGTTGTTTATGATTACAACAAGTAGTTAATGTTTACTGACAGCTTACCCATCTTCTTGAAAATACACATAGTAAATTCAGTCATAGTATGTATAATTTGAGATTTAAGGTTAGCCAAATCAACCAAATTTGCCCATGTTGAGATAAAATAAAAGTTAATGTGGAAAAAGTGCACAATGAAATATAACTACTTTGGAATACTGTGAATATCTTTTGCTAGTAAGCAATCCTTTCTTGAAAATACATGATAATTCAGAGAAATGAAGTGTTTAGCACAACACAGTTTTGAAGATTTAAGTTTTAACTTGCCATTTTTTAACAGCAAAAATGGACACTTTCTGAATAGATTTTCTTTACAAAAAAATCTTATAAATTTCTTGTATACTTCCCATAACCACACTTCAAAAACATTTAAAGAGGGAAGCAAAATTCAGTAACAAAATTCAAAGTATTAACAATACCGAGATCAAGAGCTGTATATATCATTAGAAATGAGCTAATTTTAATTCTGAAGATCCTAATTATTTGAAAGATTAATAAACTATACATGAAGCAATCAATCTCAAACATTATGAAGTATCTGATATACATCTTTAAATATGCAAAAGATATTTTATACACAAAATTTGTTTATACCTTTCACATTTAGTTCTAAACAAAATAATATAACAAAGTTTCATTCTAAAACATGTCTCACTTTTTTAAATCAACACAGCATCTTGCCAGAAGAAACCGACACTGTGGAGTTCTACTTCCTTTTGCATGTAACACAGAATATGCTGAGACAGTTCTTCTTGCTTGATAGTAGCATGTTGCTAGCAGATGCAATGCATCATCAGATGCCACTGAGGAGAAAAGAATTAGAAATTCATGATTTAACACAAAATAATAATGCTTATATTTAGTTATGGGTAAAATTTTATCATTTTTGACCCTGATAAAAAAAAAAAAGAGAGAGAGGACTTTTTTTATAACATTGTATTTTTTTTCCTTAATGCAAGTTGTTGATAATTAAAATACAAAGATAAATGTAAGTAAACTGTTTGTATGTGTTGTTAATTATTGTTTTTTATATTACTATTTTGTTGTATTAATACAACAGAAATATAACAGTATGTTTTGTCTTTATTTTTAAAAATATACAAATAACTATAAAGTTTCATGCATACAAGTACCATGGTTCAAAATTATTGATGATTAGTTAGCAAAAAAGCCAGTGGGTTCAACAGAATGTTATATTAAAACAATTTTGAATATGCAAATATACAAGTAACACAAAAACTACAGCTTATGTAAAGTCATGGTCGGAAGAAATGTATCAGAACTATAATTTTACATTGCTTGACATTTCGTAGGTCGTGTGATACACCTGAAAACTGATTGCTTGTGAGAAGGGTATTAACAGTCCTTTTCTACACATTTATATGCTGTCACATGGAGAATGTATGAACTTCTATAGATTCAAACTACTGGAACTGGTACTGAAAAACCACTTTTCTCATACACAAGATGGAGTAGATAAAACTCTACAGAGCCTTTTCCAATAGATATTAAACTGCAATGCTGTTGGCTAGATGTACAATCATCACAGAGAGCATAACTGGAAATGCCCACATGGCAGTAAGGCTCTAAAACTGTTTTACTTTTATTTGCTCAACCTTTGTAGTGTGTGTTTAGGTAGTGACTATTAAAGAACACTGGTATGTTTTTGTCACCTAAAAATGAAGACATGATTATTAATATTCCAGCCATGTGTAAACAAGTCAAAATTGTTTGAAAACAAAGGCTTATAGCAAACATATCCTTTTGTGGGAAAAGCACAGCTGGTAATTAGCAGCTTTTTGTGAGTTGTTAACAAGCACCTTTCTATAGGATTTTCAAGTATAAAGCAGCAAAAAAGTGCATTCAGGTGGGGCTTTAGTTTTTGTTTTTATTGAATATTAGAAAATCTTTTTATCACATTCTGAAATGTTAACATTTTCCTAACTTAAATGTATTTCTGAGAGATTCCTCCTTTCACAAAAAGATTTTCTTAGCTTGTATTTTTACCTGTTGTACAATCTTTTGCTCACCACTAGCCTTGATACTCCCACCTATTTTCACATGTGTTAACATGAGACATTTACATGCTAACATGTAAATGATCATGTTACAAGCAGTAACTTTCCATCAAGAGGAGTGTGATACAACTCCTTCATAAGCATACTTTCATATAGTCCAAAAAGATTAGGCAGTACATACAACTGACACCAGAAGTAGGGAGAAAGAGCAGAAACTGTGAAAAGAGTTAAATGTCTACCAAAAATACATTTTCAGTTTAAGAAAATGTTAACTTCTGCTACAATATCTTACCTCCTCTCACAAATAAATAAAATCCCACAATAGTTAGGATGCGTGTTTGGTGAGAAGATGTTCCCTCTTTAGAAGGTACCCAAAGGACAATCATTGGGTGTGAAAATAAACAGAAATCAACATACCCATACAAGACTACATTGCTTATGAACTAAGTATACCCTTCACCCCTTATAAATTACTGCAAACAAGGAAGAAATAAAGGAGGAACTCCAATAAAAATTGAAGAAAATAAGGGACTTGGCTTAAAGTGGTTTGGGTGCATCAATGAACACCAGGAAAACCAAAATATGCAGTCCATGATATTAAGAGTGTTCTTCACTTTTCACTTGATATTCAGGAACTGACAGGAAATAAGAGATCTGTATAAAGGATCCAAAACAGCACACAAGCACATTAAACACAAATATCACCATATCTGCTAGGAGGTGAGATCCAAAAGATGGTAGGAAGGCAGATAAGCAAAATGGGAGTACATCTCCAGTCTAACACCTTGGCACATTGGAAATGTATCACCCAGTCCATGGTAGAAGGAAGGCAACTAGGGCTTATGTGACTGGTCCACCTACAACTATCACCACATACAATTTCACCTTCCGATTATCCAGGTGATGACAGAAAGGTGAAACTGTATATCAGGTCCATGCCAACATCCTACTCTCCACTGAGTAGGAGTGAGCAGTATCAGGAGACCTCTTTGGTCAACTATTCCAACAGATAAGAACTGGTATACAGCAGGAACTCCCATAGTTCACAAGAAGAAAGGGAAAACTATCTGTTCAAGAGATAGGAGAAAGACAGCACCAGAAATAGTGCAATGGGTGACCATGATATCATTTTCAAAACCAGACCCATCCAATGACCCACAGAACATGGATAATCAGGTATTGGCAGTAATCCCTGTCTACTTTACACATATTAGTCTACAAGTACCCTGTCTGGGATGAGCATCTTAGTGATAAAATACCATGAGGCTTTCCTACAACCAGTCTTGCAGACCACCCTGTCTTAACAGTAAGCATGTATAACATACAGGTCTTCCAGTGCTAATTTAAGAATAAGTACACCTGGTTAAGCAGTACTCCCTACCAAGTTGGATCCCAATGCACAACAAAGACCTCTGCAAAGAAAGAAAGGAACACTATTCCTTCAGAGAAAAACCATGAAGTGCAAAATGGCAACAGAACAACAACAAAACCTCAAAGAACAAGAAACAGCTAGGTGGTGAATTAGGAGTAAATGCATAAAGAGTGAAGACTAGTCCAAATAACAGGATTAATGAAGACTTCTAGCAGATTACAGAAAGTGAGCAGAGAAGTATGTGATAACATGATGAATTTGATGGGGAGATACACAGAAATAAAAATATTTATCAAAAAAAGGTAAGATTAAGATAGGCAAGTCCAACCTGCAAGACTAAGAGGAGAAAGGTCATGAAAATGGGAAGTATTCCAAGGAATAAATAAACAGAAAGAGGTGCCATGAAAGGAATAAGTAACTGTCACAAAACAGTTGAGTTCTCTATCCATGCAAAGAAAGTAATAAGGCATGATATGGGAGATAGGTGTGAAAGTGTAATTACACTGCCAAGCAGCCACAGTTTTGATCAGAAAAGAATTATTGGAGCAAATGTCTAATCCAATTCCTTGGAAGTTGCAACAATAACAGGAATTTTTGAAGTCAATGAATTGATTGTAAACTCAAACTATCACCTCTTGTAATTTGAGAACAAGAAATGAATGAAAAAAATTGTTGAAATAACTTACTGCAAACACAAGAAGAATTAAACTTTTGAAAACAAAACAAAATTGACATGGCAAAGAAGCATGTTCATAAATGGTAGTCCCATGCAAAAAACATACACTTAAACAGTATGTGCCAATTGAGAAAAATGAAAATTGAGTGAGAATATCAGAGGAAGTTAACTGTGCCAAAACAAGTGGCATAGTACTTTTGGTAGAGAGTAGTCATAAAATATCTGTGTGTTCAGAAATGGCACAAAACTGATGATATATAAAGACAGGTATTATAATTACATAAATGTTTTTTTGCAAAGCTCAGAGGGAAGACAAGGACTGAGATAGTTTTTTGTGAGATGAAGTAGGACCATATCAAAGGCCTGCATCTCACAAAAAAAAGAGAATTTGTTCCACATTGAAAGAAAGAGAGAAGAAAAGGCTCCATTGTCCCTCAACAAAAAGGGAAAAGGTAGGGCCAGTGTGATTTAGGAATTAAACAAAACCCAAAGATCAACTAAGTATTGCGTGAAGGTGAAGAGAGAAATCTCCATCTTAAACCAATCAACCCAAGCCACTCCTATTAAGAGAAACTGAGTATGAAGAGCAGAGTCATACCATGAAGAATTTAGAAGTTTCCAGTCTTTGACATAATAGTGGAAAAAAAAGGCATGGAAATTAAAAAGATAGTCAAACAACTAGATCACCCAACAAGAAATGAGGGTAACCAAGGTGAGTCTTAACAAAAGAGCACAGAATTGAAATACACATTTCCAATGGACAAAACAAGGATAATGTCTGAATGCAGGCATGCATCTGACACCTTGACATTTGTCATCCACAAACCAGGAGTTAAAACTCAATAAAGGGCTAAGTGTACTCCATAATGAAATGCCATGTGACAATGAAGCATTGGTAATAAAAAGGAACAGGTTGTCAAAATTATCATCACCACGTTCACACAAACCCTCTATGGTATGAATAAGACAATAACCAAGTGACCCAGAAAACTGTATAAAAGCAGCCAACAAACTATCAGATCATAACTTCATGAGCACTGAAGTGGCAGGAAAATCAGTTAATGCAGCTATAGTAGCTGTGATAGACACCATATAGAATTTTAAATGTATAAGTAATGGATGAACTGGAAAAAATTTTAAATCTCTAATCATAATACACAAAACTGTGAAAATTTGAAAAATTATTTCTAAAAACAATTAAAAAACTTGATCAATTAAGTGAAAATCTCAATTGGAAAACACAATTAAAAACACATTCTGGCAGTTAGACTGCCAATTGAGCAGTGATTAAAGGTGGCACACATTGAAAGGGCACTGGTGACAACAGGAATTGTGTCACACTCTTATTGGTGCAGCATTGCTGCTTCCTCATTTGCAGATGTCCCACATTTATATGGATGTATCAAACTAGTGGCAAACAAAAATTTGCACATATAGAAAGCAGTATAAGTTGAAAAAAGCTTTTCATGAGAGGAAGCAAGATATAGTATCAGAAATAAAAATTAATGGTACGCTAAAAAATATTAAATCAAAAATGAAAAGCAACCTAGAAATTACATCACACACAGCTCTTTAACCTTTTTCTTTCTTTTACAAGTGAGTCGGGCACTTTTGTGACTAATTCCTGAAGGACATGACAAACATATATTGGAAGAAAGTTACTTCAAGCTCCATGTTTTCACTTTTTTCTTTCAGCCACAAACCTATACTCCTTTGTCAACTGTAAAATAGCTTCACAGTTTCAGGATTTTAAATAGTCCACCCTTTTAATTTCATACACTGACCTTCACATAGTTGTTCATTTAAGATCTGGAATAAATCTTTTTTAAGTATTTTAATATTTCTAAAAAGAAATCTTTATTTTCAGCTTTGTCTACTTCATAATGGCCCCCTCTGAGCTATGTTTTGGAAAGCTTAGTCTCAATGTATCTGAAAGTATTTTGACCAACAATCAACCTGTGAGCTTTATTAATGTTTTCTCAGAAAGTTTTGATTTTAAATAAGGATTATATTTGCACACATTGTTCAAATGTGCATAATACTGCTTGAATTTGAGAAGTTTCTTGTTTTTTGGAGATTTGCCCATGCACTTTTTCCATGTGTTGAGATTTTCTGCCACAAAATCTTGCTTACCTTGATATTTAGTGTCTATAGTGAAATAATGACAGACAAAACAGTAAACTTTGTGAGTAGATGCAGAATATTCAAGCTAAAGATATGCTTTATACCATTCAGATATGAACTTTTGTCTGTGAATATTTGGAAAGTAGAAGTGCTAATTAAGACTTGATTAAAGTGTTCTGTTGTCTGCCAAGGCAAAGTTAATTTTCCACTGCTGCTGCTCAGCTTGCATAAGTCTTTTAACACAAGCAGGTTCTCCCAGTATATCTTCATGTTCTTGATTAGAAATACCCACACTGCATCTTTGGTTAAACAGTCTATTTACTGTAAGGTCTTCAAGTACGATTATCTCATTTTCAGTTCTATGGAGCTTCTTGCTTGGTCCACCCTGTCTCATAGACAGATTCATTTTCCTGGAAATCCTGTGACTCATGTGGGTTTTTGTAAAATTTCTCGATATCTGTTTCTCAGTAGTAAGACATGATATGTCTACAAATGTATACAGAACACCAGTCTCATAAAAATAATTAACAACATTAAAATGTATCACTTAGAGATACCCACAACCTCTTCACCTCAAAATTGGCTTCTGTAGTAATCTCTAGCTGTTACAGAATGGTGTGCTGAGCCATCACATGTGATCCTTCCAAGGGGTCTGCAAATGCATGGTCATCCAATAGGCATCAGATCTGGGGAAGTTATCTATTTCTCAGCTTCATCAAATATCTTGTTGTAATTTTCCTTTGTTCACAACACCTGCAACTGCGGAACTGTCATTACAGATGTTTCAATCATGCCAGATACTGTTGCTGATTTTGCTTGGAATGCATGGTTTAGTTTCTCTAATGCAGCTAATGGATGCTAAGCCATCAATAATCCTAAAACTGTCTTTCCTTTGTCAAATCTGTCCAGCAGACCTCAACAAATCTGATTTTTCATTTGCTAATTCAGACAAAGAATCAACCATGTCACTATAGTGATCATTAGCACATGTAATTGCATATAGGTGGCACAACCAGTGTTGGACACAGTGGGCAGATGTATTTAACCAGACCATTGTGGCTGTCTGACAACACAATATTTTCAAAGATTGTCTTGTATTTGCCTGACCTCTGAAGCAAGACACCAAGTTCATGTACCCACTGGATATATTCTCGAACATATTTACAAGCTTCAACTGCACATTGCATAATTAAATTAGACTTGTGTACTCTGCAGTGAAAAAACAAAGCTGACAGTTGCTTCTCTTTTATTTTTGCCTGGCATCCACTGAACACACCACTCATGTTAGTGGCTCCATCATAAGTTTGTGCTCTTAATCCTGATAGTGGTAAATTGAGCCTAGTCAGTACATCAAGTATAGTCGAGGATATTGTTTCACCAGTTGTATTGGAAACACTGTATGAACCAAGAAATGTCTCATGGACATCAATGTTCTCATCTACGTATCATACACACGTTGCTTCCTATTCGGCACCTGTAACATCTTGAGTGTCATCAACCATTAATGCAAAGAATTTACTTTGCTGCACATCATGTGCTATGTTCCTCAGTATTTGATGGCTGAACACCTCCATTATTTCATTCTGAGCCTGGGGTGATGTGAATGTGATTTTATTTGACAAGTTGGCCATCAACTCAGGATCTTCCTCTTCTAGGAGCTTCATTAACTGCAGAAAGTTCCCCTTCGTATCAGTATGTCCATGTAATGCTAAACCTTGATGCAGTAAGAAACGTAAAATTTCTGAATAATTTGGCTAGATTTCTTTTGCATTCTTCCTGTTGCTTCTTTCTTACCATCATATAGCTGAACAGTCAATGGAGTTACATCAAGTGAACCTTCTGGAGATATAGTGAATCTGTGCTGAGAAGGGGATTGGAGTTCGTTAAATTTCTGTTTTGCCTTTTTCCAGTTGCAAAAACCGATGGACATGAAGGTATATTCCACTGGCCTCTATTTTCTGCCTTTGCACAATGAAAGCATATGGCTTTGTGAGTCTGATTGTCGAAATGCAGCCATGAGAACTCATCAAACCACTTATCCTGGAACTTGACATTTTGAGATTTTGCTTTCTGTCATGGTATTAGTTGTGTGTCTGGATGACACTGTATCTGTAGAGAGTCAGATTTTTCATTACTGTACAAACTTGTTTCACAACTATCTGGTGGTTCATGATGTGCAATCGTTGCACAAGCATTTTCATACTCGTCCTCCAATGAACGTGGTATTTCCTCTGTATGGCAAGTTTCTATTCCTTTGCTTGAGGTTGTTTGATTATCTGCATTGTCACTTGTAGTACTGGTAACTGGCTTGCAGAACTGTCTAATATTGGAAAGTTTCAGACACTTGCTTGTCATAATTGGAATCTGTTTCCCAGATGACTCAACAGGCTGAAATACAATCTTTATTGAAAAAATCTAATGTACAACAAACAAACATAGAACAGAATGGAAGTAGGACTAAACTGTGCAATGTATTTAAGTCGAACTCGCAAACCTCATAGTGACTACCAAGCTGACTGACTGCCTGGGCATCACTGGGACAATAATGTGTGCTAGTTACAACACAAGTAATTGCAAGTTTCTCAAAAAATACTTAAACAATCACAAATATATTATATTCCTGTTAAAGCTCATCAAAAAGCAAGCACGTTGTGATATAATGTCTATAAGCACTTCTATTAAATAAAAACACCTAACTAGCAATACAATTCAAGTAGAAGCTTCAGGCCCTAAAAATAGCTCCTTTTGTGGTCTAATTAAACAAGAAAATACAACATTTTTACTATCTATGATAAAAGAATATATTGTTCTTTTACCATAAAGCACCAGCATTTTGTTAGAGAGCGATGATAATCTGAAATTTCATGGATTAACAAGGGCCACAAACATAGGTCTAATAAGCCCTGTTGTAAAATCAAAACTCAGACTAAAAAAAGCCGAGGGGAGTGATGTAGGGCACGTCTAGATCCAGCGGCCTGAACCTGTTGTTAACTGTACACTATGGTCAGTGGCTTCAGCAACTAAGGAGAGTAAGGCGTTCAACAATAAAACCAGCTAGGCATGCATAAGAACAAATGGCATAGGATAACTTCACAATATACAGATAAGATTGATGCAGCTACAAGCTACAAATGGCCTGCCAGATCTAGATCACAGGAGTTTATGCTTGTGAGTAATATTTTCAAATTTCATGCTCTGTTCAATCTGTTGTGATGAAAATTTTTCTTAATCTTACACTACTTACAAGATGTAGGTAGATTCTGTGATAGTGCTTGCAAGCCTTGCATGTATACTTAGACCTACTGACTAATACTTACAAACTATTGCTTAGATTGAAAAGCTTAGAAGCAAACCTATATTAAAGATGTACATTTTGGCCAATTTACATTATTCGACTGGTAAGAACACAAGAATCACGAGAACAACACACAATTCGTAGGCCCGTGATTCAACAGACCAAACTGTAGGGGGATGACTGTATACACCCTACCCCCCACCTAAAATGAAGATATTATCTCCCATCCCCCCAGGATCTATGCCCCTGATGATTTTGTTTCATGCATAGTGTGAAAAGTGATAGATATTCAGAAAATCCAAAAAAAATTCATTATATCAGATATCATGTGTATTAAGATGTTTGCTATTACAGGTTTGACTGCACAAGTTTATGTTTACAAAAACTAGCTGCCCATCAAAATCAACTAGTATTTTGTAATACACAATCACATTTCAATTATTATAGTATTTAGATATTGTAAAATTTGTAATAAACTACAATATTTTATCAGTAATTTTGAAATACTGAAACAAAAATTAATAGTTAATGTATTTAATACAGAAACATTAAATAAGTACCTTATTCTGTAGCAAATACAAGAACATATTAAATAAATAAGGAAATAAAAACCAGAGAAAATTTACTTTCAATTTCTAATAACTAGTTTTAACTAAGAATAAGATTATTTAAACACTTGCCACTATTTTATGTACATGTACACCTTGCCACATAAAACGGCCTGTTTAGAGCATAATAGTCAGAGTAGACTTGATGAATGGGTGGTGGTTGAGAGCTATACTAGTTTGAACTGCTGGATAGGATGCTTCATGATGGTATAATTCCTTTGCTGTGCTGTCAACTAGTGTCTTTCTTCAACATTAGGGGCCAGAAAGCTAATACTGAGAGGTAAGTTTTCATCTTACTTTCCCCCAAATGGTAGTACCTTATTTCTTTATTTTTATTTTAATTAATTCTTTACTTCAGCACCCACATCTTGATCTCCAAACTTCTAATTCTATGTTTATTGCTATTCTTTATTTCTTGTATGAGACTGGCAAATGGAGGTTGAGACTCATAGGCAGTGTATCCCTACTGCAATGTGGGTCCAACTTCCACAGTCATCTCTAAAATCTAGGGTACATTTTAAAATCCCACATTTCAGCTTGTACCCCGGGATCTTTTCAGTTGATGCAGCATTTTTTGTTTAATGTTTTTGTTTTGGCTTGTTTTTGAGTCAAAATAACAAATTTTATGTATATTATTACTACATTTAGAAATAATTAAACTATATTTTTTTAAATATAGAAAATTAAATAAAGTAAAATACACAATTATATCTTCTCACTACGGTCTTTGCACTCAGTTGCTGCTAAACATGGGTTACTAACCCTTTTAGAATTTCACAAGTGGAGGATATCAAATAATTTTTTTTGAATTACACATGCAGTTGAATTACCAAATAATCATAAATACCTACACTAATACCACAGAATTCAATTGTAATTTATTAACCTTAGTAACTAAGATTTATTTATAATTAAAATAATATGAATCTTCGAGCAAACTAAAGACACACCCTTCCTCATTGAAATCTTTATTCAAAGAAACATTTTACCATTTTCAAAGATTAAAATAATGGGAAAAAATACACTGGGGCCATTCTAAACTGTTGATGGTTATTTACATGCCATCTTTTGCAGTAAGTGTATATATAAGGAACTGTTTCAAAAAATGAAAGAGTCGAATAGGGCCATTGTGTATGATTCAGTACATAAGCCATATCTCAGCAAGATGGAAACATACAAGATTCTAATTTTACATTCTAGCTTGATAATATTTATAATCTGAGTTTATAATTTGTATGAAATTATATAGACTTAATATTTTGGCATCACAAGCATCTAATTTTAAACAGTGCTGCATTCAACATATTGTATGACTCATTAAAATCTATATTTCAGTTCTTTTAATATTTACTTTTAAATTAAGAAATTAACTTACATATAACATTTAAGTTTGAATTATAATCTACAATGTGATTCCAAACTTACTAACAAATTTCTAAAACAGTAATTCAATAAAATTTTGAATGCAAGTGAAAAAAAGGCATGGCCTTTGACCTGTGTCCAAGTGCAAAAGTGTTAATACTACACTTGATTGTTCAAAGTACCAAGTAACTGAAATATTGCTGTTATGTCTGTTAAGCACTGATCTACACAATAAGGTGAGATCTAGTCACAGAGGGTACTGAAACTCAGTGCTTTTTCAGTCAACTCTTGTAAGAATAATCTGTATCCTGTTGCTATCTCATGAGAATAGCCTATTACATGAATGCAACTGATTAATATGTTAGACAATTTATTGATTAGCAAGTTTCACTTAGCTCTACTCAGATGTAAGGTTGAAACTAGTCATATTTAATTGTACTAAACTGTTTTATTTTTATTCAGTATTGTATATTATTTGATAAAAATGCAGAATGTACTTAATTATTAAATGTTTCTTTGTGTATTATATTAGAGGAACAACAATTTGTAACATATTAATGATCAAATCATTACATTTAGTGTATAAACACACATATTCTCAAATCCTTAAGAACAAATGACATTCCTAAAGTTTACAAAGATGTCTGCATATTTAGAAAATAATTTTACTTAATTGCCAAAAAATCAAATTTTCAACTTACCTTCTGCATATAATCTTTCCGCAAGAAAAATAGCATCATTATAGGCATAATGATTCACAGCATGCCATATGGCAGCCTATGAAAAGGAAAAGAACGACTGTTAAAATTAAACATACCTAATCAACATTATAAATACTGAGTATACAAATGTACGTGGCTCAATATTAACTTTTGAAAATATTATTAAATGGTTCCCCACCTCGGAGTAAACAAATTAATGTCTACTACTGGTAACAAAATCACTGTTCTCTGTGTCATAAACATTAAATGTATTAAACCTTAATAATTATGCATATATTCTTCTGAACTCCAGTTTAAAATGAATTAAGGAACTTGTAAGCTATAAATAATGCAAATAAGGTGTAACAGCAAAATATTGAGCAAATGAAGACACGTTCTGGAAACATAGGTCATCAATTTACTAAACCAATACAAATGTGTGTGTGCATGTATATATATACTATTCATGTGTAGAAATTGGTTATTTTATGTTTTATTTTCAAATATTTCTGAACATGAAACTCACTTTAATTACATGTACATGATCAAAATTTCATTCTCAGGAAGGTGAAGACAGTTCTGAACACTTGAAGTTTCATCTGGCAACATTCATGAAATGTCACATTTTTCCATTGTTAACAAAAACCACTTGATAATGAGTGAACAATCATATGAAAACTTTCAACCTTTTGATGAATGTAAAGCTTATTACTTCACAACTTTCTTATTAAAATGAATATGCTACACTCACTACTGAAACATTATACACAGCAAGTCCTTCCATCCACTGAAGTAGACCATTATCAACAACAGGAGGTGTGTTTAGCAACTGCATTACTTTAAGAAATTGCATTGGATGCCTCATGTACAAGACATAAAAAAAGTTTGTATTTATTTTGTAACAAAAGTGTTACTGTCACTCTGTTGTTTTGCTATATATTTATCAAGATTTTTATTACTTTCTTTGTCCATTTATTCTATAACTTTATCTGTAATTCACTTTAAATTAATCAACATTTATTTTGTAATCGTACTATTTGTTATTATTACTTTCTGTCTCCCTGTTTATTTATCCTTATGTTTATCAGATATATTCAATTAATCAACAATTTTATGTTAAAAATACTATTAACTGTTGACCTGTTTGAAATAGTAACCATTAGACTTTCTTTGCTTAAATCAGCTCAGTTCTTCTAATTGTCCTCAACAGAATATTTTCAAAATTCGAACTCATTATATGTAGCTGTGTGACCATTACATATACCATCAAAGATGTACAAAGAAGAGTGAAAAAATGAAAATTTTCATGGAAAGTATGGAACTTTGCTGCAATAAAAAGTAAAGAAACAAGTACAGTGATACCAGCAGGATAGATTTAAAACAATATTCAATACCCACTTTGGTTGGCATTGTGATCTATTTTGCAAGATAAAGCAGTCTAAATTAGTTAAACCATGGCAAAGAAAAAAAAAAAAGTAGAAATACATGTTGCCACACAGTTGCCTTCCCTCTTATCAGTAGTCACAAGTTAATAAATGTAGCAAATACATTAAAATAAATAGAAAAGAATGTTAAAATGGGAACACTATTAAAAACATTTAATTAAGGTAAATCCATAGCTTTCAAAAATATAATGTAGTTCAAAAAGGTGGCAGGCAATGACATTCTTTATTGCAGCTTTTACTACAGTTGAAGTTATAATTTTCCTATACTGAAACTTTATTTCCAAGGTATTTACCTCTTCTGAAACACAACTTTCTTCAGTGCTGCCCTCTATATGCAAATTTTTTGCATGCCACAAGCCTTGAAATTCCCATCTATCACACAAATCACGTAGTTTACAAAAAACTCTTCACCAATAACAGTTCTGCACAGCTGCCTGACATATGTAACTCCCTCTGTTCAATTCGACCTATCACTTCAAGATTAGACAGAATATTAGCACCAGTTTTAAGCAGGAAGAAAAGAAGGTAAGTACCTATAACAAATACACTTTCAGTTCAAGAAAATTATAACTTCTGATACAGTTTCTTTCCTCTTTTCACACACAGAATCCCACAAGGTAGTAATAGGTATCACATACACAAACAAAAAACATGAATAACACATCCAAAGGATAGAAGACTGGGTGAGTTTGTATCCACATCTCACAAATAAATGTAGAAGTTCAATCCAGGAAGTCTATGGTGTCTTCACCTCAAGTTGAGTGGAATGAAAGGTTCTAATGTGACAGTTCTTGTCAAATTGAAACCAATCACACTTGTTCCACACAGCATATTAGCTTTAGGTAATAAGCCACCCTTGATGTAAAGCACTAAATCAATGGTGCATAAACTTTTTGAGTCAGGGGCCACAAACAGACTTCTCAAAACTGTTGAGGGCCACAAAAAAGTGAAAATTAAAATCACCCCACAGTTGTTTCACACAAGATGGACATCACATTTAAGAACACACAAATAACAATTAACATCAAAGATTTTTTTATTTTTCTAAGAAATGTTATGATACATCAACTGTAACAAAGTCAGTGTGATGGATGGTGTTGCATGTCATCTAAGAGTTCAGAAATGTCCAGCTTGATGTTTGACGTTGAAAGACACAAGACTTCCAGATAATTATTTTATCAGTCAGCTGATTGCGAGTGTTGTTTTTGTTCAGTTTCATATGCAAGAAAGCTGGTTCACAGCAGTACATGCTACCAAACATGCAAGTGTAGACATGTGTGTTCTCTTTCAGATTAGCAAATGTATCAGGCAACGTTTTGTAGAAGTTAAGCAAACTATTTTCTCGGTAAATAGCACACAGTTCAAAAGATGCCTGGAGATCAGTAAATTTGAGCTGATATTCTACTGACAAGTCATCCACTGAAACACTGAGCAGATCAGCAAAAAGTTTCATCAACAACCTACATTGGTCAAAGTCATGAAACCATTAGTTGAAGGATTGAATCAAGGTATCTAGCTTCCCAACGTAAACTTGTGTGTTAATGTTCTGATTCTTCTGTAGCTGTGACTGAAAAGTGAGAAAGTGCACAAAGTTGCCTGATACTGCTTGCTGCTGGAACAACTGCAACTTTGTCCTGAAAGCTGAGACGTGATCTGCAAGATGATTTTTGCCTTGCAACTTCATACTTAGATCATTCAAGTGTTGTGTGATGTCGACCAGAAAGGTAAAATCAGCTTGTCATGCTGGATCAGCCATGGAATTCACTTCTGTGTCTTTGTTCTTGCTTCTGAGGAATTCTATCACCTCATCAATTAACTCCCAGAATATTCTGAGCATCTTCCCTCGACTCAGTCAGCATACTTCACAGTGATACACAAGGTCACCACAGTCTGAATCAATATCTTCAAGAAGACTTCGAAACTGACAGCGATTGAGCCCTCGTGATTTGATGAAATTAATGGTTTTTGTCACTAATGCTATCAGTGCCAAAAAATCAAGTTCTTTACTGCACAAGTTCTGTTGGTGAATAATACAGTGCAACTTCACCAACTGTCTGTTCTGCTTTCCGCTATGCTTCATCAACAGTTCAACCAGCCGGCTACTTTCCCTGGTCATGGTTGCTACTCCATCAGTTGTCACACTTACCAGTTTCATGAAATCCAATGAAACACTACTACACAGTTATACTGTCTCTTCAAATAGAGCAGACCCAGTTGTCTGACCCTTCATGGAACCCATGCCAATTAGTTCCTCTGTGATATCAAATGATGACAATACACAAAAACTGGCAGGTGTCCTGTTGAACTGATGTCAGCCAACTCATCTGCTGCCAAAGAAAAGTAGACAGTTGGCTGATTTATTTGTAAGCTGCCTTGTCACGTCTGCTGAGAGGTGTGAAATTCTTCGTTGAACTGTCATAGGATTCAAAGCCACCATCTGTTGTTTGCAAACTGCTTCTGAACACAACTTTTCCAATGCAGTAATCATACACTGCTTAACAAAATCACCATCAGTGAATGGTCAGCCACATTTTGCTGTCATCAACTAAATATTGTAACTGACTTAAGGTGCTGCAACTAAATCTGCTGAGTGCTTTGAGAAAACGTTCTCCTGGTGATTAGGCAACCACTGCAGAGATTTAATTCGAGCTGTTCATTCATCACCGACAATGTTGTGGAAATTTTCATGCTTCAACTCATAATGACACTTTATATTGAATACCTTCACCACTGCTACTGTCGAATGACACAGCAGATAAATCAAGTTCTTCTGTTGTTGAACAAAACAGTATTGAACAGTTCAATCATGAAACTGCTGGTTTTCATCATCAACTTTTCTTTTACGATTAGCTGCCATTTTTATTAAAAAAATAATATCAAAATAGGGCTCCTAAGCAAATCTCAAAGAACAATTGGAATGCGTGAGATTTTGTAATTACAGAAATATTACGTCATTGGACCAATGATTAAATGCCTATGCATTAACGAGATTTGCTTATCAAATTTTCTTTAATGCTCAACATAAACATGGAACCATCTAGTATCTAATCTAATGCATATTTTTCTATAGCGCTTGATCTTCACAAGGGCATGAACTCTAAGCACGCAAACTCTCTATGTTTGACTTTCCCATTGGACATTGCAGGCCACTCAGCGACTCGTCACGGGCCAGATTTTGTGCACCACTGCACTAAATGGTCAAAATTTTTCTTGTGCAATATCATCTTCCATATAGGACTGCACAATAGCTATAGCACCACAACAACCTCTAAACACCTCTAAATAATAGATGCAACCTTGCCCTTTGAATAGAACTACACAGAATATGGTGCAACATTATCCTCTGGGACCCACCTCATAAAGATGAAACTAATGATTAGAGGTTCAACATCATCTACACTTGCTGAACAGCACCACTCTAATCTCTACTCAATGAAGGTGGTCACATTCAGGAGGATGTCTACATGGTTCATAACTCATTTAGCTAGAAAATGGTAAGTGCTAAGAACTTTCATGCTTCACTGAAACGACATGGGAAAGAAACACTGTGGAAAGTAAAGAAATGTTGACACTAGAAACAATGTAATAGGTGATTATCAAAACCTTGTTATGAGAAGTAAACAACACATGATTTATTCAACCTAAGAAAGAAAAAGCATGCACAGCTATCCACTTTTGTTTTAATCACAAAGTCTATCAGTTAGTGTGGTCCAAAACAGACATACTTATAAAGCAAATATATTACAAGAGAACATGAACTTGTGGAGCATCCAATCTCAACTATCATACACAACGTCCACCAAACCCACTGAGATATAGTGCAAGGAGTAGCCAGGAGTAATTTGCAGAACATCAACCCTGGAAATACTGTACAGAAGCTGGAACACATGTATCACCAGAAGCATGTCCCATGTAACCACAGCTTCAGGACAGCACATTAACCTCTGGGACACACTGCACAGGGTTGAAATGACTGAGTCACTAGGGAGAAGGACAGTATGTCTTATAGTTGGCCATAAAATGCAGATTTTGGTTAGTTATGTAGCATATCTGAACAAGTAACATGCACCATAGAGAGGGAACCTAGATCCAAAATGGACATTCCCTGAGAAGGAAAGAAATAAAGAGAAAAACCCAAGTTACTAAGTCACAAGTAAATTGATAAAATAAACATAAAAAAGTAAACACAATTAAACTTGCTAGGCATCAGTAAGAGTATGTGAAAGTTGTGACACAAAATTCAAAAAGCCAAAATTAAATTAAATAGATTTGGTAAAAAAGCTACAATGAATAAACTGTTGAAATTCAACAAAAACCACAAATTACTACTTTGAAAAGTTGTAGAAAATATCACATGAAAAATAACACAATGTTAAACATATCTGCATTTAATAACTGCTTAACTAAAAATGATAAAATGAAATATAAGGAGTCACATGTCAGGAGGCTCTGTTGCACTCCTATTGCTAGAGTGTTGTCATGTGAGAATTTACATGTGAAGATGCTATGAACCACATGGATCATAGAGTAGGTGGGAGTTTCGAGGCCTGTGACATGAAAAACATTTTGCATATAAAGGGCAGTGCTGAACAAGAATAGCTACATGTGTGAGAGGAAGATAAGATCTAATATCAGATACATTATATACATTTTTTATTCAAACTGTCATTATTTTTCTTTTCTGTTTTGCTATTTATTTATCCTTGTACTTGTGTATGTATGTTTAATAACAACTGTGTTAAAAAGGCTATGACTGTTAATCTGCTTGAAATGGCAAATGTTAAATACAGAAGTGTTTTCCTCAAACAAGCTACAATTCTTTTAACTGGTCTCAAACATGATGGTTTTTGCAATGTGACTTACCGTCTAAGTATTGCCCATAGCAACAAATATTTGAATATAAACAAAATGCTCTTTTTTACATTTAAAACACAAAACTACTTCTATATAGCTTTAGTAGTTTTGCCATAACAAAGATGAGGCAAGGATGTTTGGTGGCAATATTTTAACACTTGCATAGTTGGAATAATCAAATGCACTAATAAACACCAACCCTAATTTCAAATAATTGATTACTTTTACCACACTCAATTCAACCATAATTTCAATTAATCAATTGTTTGAATAATCAGAAATTCTAATTTTGATTAATTTATTATTTTACTGACAACTGATATAATTGGAATTTGGATTAACTGATTATTAAAATCATTGATGTAATAATCAGTACATTAAAAAAAATCACAAGTGCTTGTTTACAGCTATAACAATAATTAAATTGAAAAAAAAACAAGAGAAACAATAAAAGAATATTCACCCCATTGAGATTTCATTTCCAAAGTTCAGAATCCCAAACAATAAACCCCTTTGTCTAACCAAACTGTATACAACTTTATGAATACAAATAACTTCATTCAAAAATTAGATATATTTTAATTAACAGCCTACACCAATAATGAAACAAAATTGACAAGTAATTATGCATAATTCTGAGTTTTCACAGAGTATGTTAAGTATTCTGTTCTATTTATTTATACTTTGTCCCTAACACTTTGAAAGTATTCAGTGATCCCATATTTCAAAAGCAAGTTATAATGTTTTACAATACAGTATAATGGAAAGATAAAAAAGAAGGAAGAATATGAGTGTCATTACAGATGGTACCAAAATCTATTGAAGATCTGGCTACAGGAGAAAAAGGAAATTTAAGTTTATTGGTAAGTTCTTTTATTTAAAGTGAAGATGTAAAACATGTTTTGTATTAAATGTTTTAAATGTATTACACTTTCCTTAAAATATAGAACAGTAAATGAAAAAATAAAAATTATTTCTTATAGCTGCACCCTTTGTTTTTGGTTATTGCTTGACATTGTTGCTTTTTAAAATTTTGCATGTGCAGGATATGAAACAAAATTTGTTTTAGGTTTTATGTATATACAGTTGAATGACCTACTCTCAAAAAAATATGAAATTTCAAGCAGATTAAAGACACAATCTACCTGTTTGAAATCTTGTTTTCAAAGAATGAGGTAATCTCCTAACACATTAAAATGGCTGAGAAAACCACTAGGGGGATATTATAAGCTTCTTATTTGTTAATAACATATCTTATATTGAAGTAAATAAATATAAAGGACTATTTCGTAAATGGAGAGAGGTGAGTAAGGTTACATGGGTGACATTTCAGCAAAATGAAAAGATATGATGTTGTTATTTTATATTCTAGTTTGTTAGTACTGGTAATTTGAGTTCCTAAATCATATGAAGATGCAGACTTAATATTCTCACTTCACAAAAATCTAATCTAAACCAGTGCTGCATTCAACATACCATGTGATTCATTAAAACCTACATTTAGATATGTTCTTTTAATATTTACTTTTAAGTCAACTCATATGTAACATATAAGTTTGAATCATAACCTATAATTTGATTCCATGACACACAAAAATTAATATTTAGAGGTGTTTCTCAATATTTACTTTTAAATCAAGAAATTGAGCAAAGTGTAAAACTAAAATCTGAATTATAATACACAGTTTCATAATAAACGTATTGACATAAATTCATAAACAGTTCAATAAAATTTTGAATGTGAGTCAACAGACATGATGACATGGCCTTTGACTTGTGAGCCATCTGGAAAGGGTTAACAGAGTATATTCAACTAATTGATTATTCTCTGAAGATATATCACAAACAAACTTTATTGCTACAAACACTTTCAAAATTCAAAATGAAAGAAATTATTTCAGAACATGTTAAAAAAAACAACCTCTTAAACATATATATTTACCCTGTTAATACACAATAGTTAATTTCTACTCTATCTAATCACATTTGAAATATATTGCTACTTTCTAATGTGACACTATGCAATGATTTGAATCAAAATCTGAACAAAACCTAAAGGAAACTTTTCAAAATAAAAAGACCAGTGTCACTTGACACAGTGATACAGGATGATACATTAAAAGACATGAGGGTGGTAACATCAAGTTTCTTACCAACAAAATTCATGGAAACAGTTGAATCTTTCTTTTCAGTATTGGTACCTTAATGCATCTGTAGTGCACATATGCAGCTGTGCAGAAGTGACAATATTTACTTTCTTCATGAATTACACAAAATAATGAATGGCAGAATATGACAAAATATCAATTTTAATATACTTTTGTGTTATTAGTGCTTAAAATTGAGTTAAAATTACTTAAACATTTGTGGCAAAATATGTGAAAATGAAGAGGAAGTCCTGTCTTCAGGTACAATCATTTAGAAAAAAAGATATTTTTTGCCTGAGACTGTTGTATGTGAAAGTACCATATATGCCAAGTTGTAGAGAATTTGTAAAAAATTGAAAATGGTATGATTATTACTTTTTTGTAGATTTATTCATAGAAGTCATAATACAACTTTGTGACACTTTAAAACTATAATTTTTTATATAAAGCTAATAAGCTTTATAACTCCAAAACATCAGTTACAAAATATGTTTAAAAATGATGAGTTTCAGCTGTAGGCCTATAACATGTAATTTAGCTGGATAATACTTCTTTCACTGTTGCAAGAAAAATAGTTTTTCACAACACAAAAATTCAAACATAACATCTGACAACAATATTGATGTTCATGAATAAAAAAGATAAAAATATATAAATCTCAAAACTTTTGTTTTTTTCACTCATAACTACTCACTACAAGTAGTTTTAGCAGTAGTCATCAACTGAAATGCTTACAGAACCATTATGAGTAACCCAGTTGGATAATAATCTAACAATTTCAAAAGTAATATATCTGAGTTATGGTATTACCAAATAAATAGAAATTGTTAAAGACAAACACTTCAAATTCTCTTATTAAACAGTAATGATAATATTTGGAAAAGATTATTGAAACAATTGTTTTCAATTTTAAGTCATCACTTATACAGTCATAGAACTTTCATTTTTGCATATTTTCAATATCAACAAAAATGTTCTTGTGACTATTAACCCTTAAACAATGAAAAACTGATTCTTTAAAAAAATATACAGTATAAAAGAAAAATAAGTTTCAGAACCCCTAATTTTATGTGAAATTACACAACATTAAATAATATACTTATAAATTCTGAAAAAATGATTTTTTTTATACAGAAATTCACCCTTGGACCCCCTTTTCACTAGATTCATGCTTGTTTATACAACAATAAAATTAATTTCTGGAACAAAAGTGGAACAGAATCTAAGCCTTCTGGGCCCCCTTCCCCAGATCTTCTCCCAAATATAAAACATTAATGAATAATTATGCAATTATAAATCAGAAACACAACACAATAAATTTAAACCTTGTTTAGTACAAAGAATTGGCAGTGGATACTACCAGATAGTTGTCTTACGTATAATCAATAATTCAAAACTAGAGACATTAGCAGATACATAGCTTTGCAATAAAACACTTAGCAAGGAATTTAGTGGTAATGGGAAATAAACCTGAGACCCTCAAATCATAAAGCACTCACACACACTTTATGTTTATTTGTAATTATGCACAAAAATACAAAATGGACTATCTGTTCTGTGCCCACAATGTTTCTAAAAACCTTATTTTTAAGATTATAAGCCTTCAGACTGAACGACTGGGAGGAAGTTCCCATATGTAGCTCTATGCATAACAACAAACATAATAGCAGTATTTCAAATACTTGATATTTGGAAAAATCTGACACAATAAACAATCAAAAACCCTAATTTCTATGAATTGGTTATTTTCACGACAATTAATTTAATTGTAATTTTGAGTAATAAAATATTGAAGTGATTGAAAACAGTAGTAGTGTGAAACATTAATTTTGATCAGTTGATTATTTTTGTGACATTAACTTATGAATCATAATTTTAACATGCAACTGCTGGTTATAAGTAGCAAACTTATTAATAAATTAAATTGCTTAGCTATCCTTGATAGTTGGAATAATAAAAAACAGCAATAATCAGAAACACCAGTTGACTATTTTTGTGACATTAATTGATTGCATCATAATATAAATTGTTTAACTGAGACACTATATAATGTTGGTTGGTTGGCTGATTTCGTGTTTTATGGCAAAAAGCAGCGAGGAAATCTGGGCCAAATGTCCAGTAAAAAGGTAAAAATAAATTAAATGTAGTAAAATACATAAAAGGAAATGAAGCTAAAACAAAACAGCATTAAAAAACAGAAAAAGCATAAAACCAATGTTGACACCTAGTCTACAATGTTAAAAGAGAAAGCAGAGTAAGAGAAGTTGTAAAGGACTTTCTCTAGCACAATGGTAATGATCATAACCCACCAGGAAGACTAACAGGTAAGTACAAGAACCACTGTCTGCTGTGTCTGCAAGCTCATTCCTGTGGATACCAACATGGCTTGGTATCCAGAAAAACTTGTAAAATGAGATGTCAATGAGAAATGGGCCAATTGGTTTTGAATATCATCAAAAATAGGGTTTTAGCTAACATGAAGTGATTCCAGGGCCAGTAGAGAACTAAGCGAGTCATTATAAATAGTGCAGTCGGAGGGCAAGAGATATGGCGTACAGTTCAGCAGTGAACACAGAAGCTGTAGAGGGGATTCTGCATGCAACCATCGAACTACAACAAACCATGACAGAGCCCACAGAGTTACCTGATTTGGAACCATCCGTATAAATTGGAATGGAAAGACTGTTCAAAAGATATTCATTAAGTAAAAGACGGTACTTCCAATTGGGAGGATCTGTCTTTTTCAGATGGCTGAAAGAAAGGTCACATTTGTGGGCTGTAATAAGCCATGATGGGATGAGCTAATCTATGGATCCTGCAATGTTATCCAAGAACAGACGCAATTCATCCAATTGTGCCTGTATACGAAGGCCAAAAGAAGCAATAGCAGATCATCTGTTCTGAAAAAGTACTGCCCACTGAGGAAAGAAAACACATCCCCAGGTGGGATGCTTTGGTAAGGAATGAAGTTTCAAAGAATATAGAAAAGATAGTTGCAAACGGCGAAGGTGCAAAGAAGGTTCACGAGATTCAATGTATAAGCTTTGAACTGGGGAGGTGCAGAAAGCCCCAGTGCAGAGTCAAAATCCTTGATGATGAATGGGGTTTAGCAACTTTAAGGCCGAGGGTCTGGAAGAGCCATAAATCATTGATCCATAGTTGAGTTTTGACTGAATAAGAGCACGATATTTCTTTAACATTGAACATTGATCAGCTCCCCAACTGGCAGTAGAGAGGACATGGAGGATGTTCAGTGCTCTTGTGCATTTGACCTGTAGCTGCTTTAAGTGTGGTATAAAGGTTAGCTTACTGTCAAAGACAAGTCCCAAGAACTTGGTCTTAGGGACCACTGGCAGCAAAACTGCACCGATATGAAGTTCAGGATCAGGGTGAATACCCTGTTGGTGGCAAAAGAGCATGTAAAAAGTTTTAGAGTGAGAAAAATTAAAGCCATTTGCCACAGTCCACTTCAGTACATGACTGAGGGCAGTTTGTAGTTGCTGCTCAATATATCTCATCTTTGATGACTGACACGAGATGTGAAAGTTGACATACAGCCCATTCACAACAATGAGAGGGAGTTGTTCAGTGATGGCATTTATCTTTATACTGAAAAGTGTGACACTCAAAACACAGCCTTGAGGGACTCAAAGTTCCTGTACAAAAGAATGGGAAAGTGTCGAACCCACACAAACTTGGAATCTCATGTCCATTAAAACTGTCTAATAAACATGGGTAAATGGCCATATAACCCATATACATGGAGGTCTCGCAAAATGCCATTCCTCCATGTTGTGTCATAAGCCTTCTCAATGTCAAAGAATGTTGATACAAGATGTTGTTTGACAAAGGCTTCTCTGATTGATGTTTCAAGTGGTGTGTTTGGGTTGGACCCCTCAAACACCAGGATCCTCTTCTCTCCTTCACAGGTCACCACACATGGATGAATGTTTAGATCCCAGAGGGAAAAAACAGAACCTTCCCTGGGAAGTCTCCTCACCATATACAGGACTCCACTCCGAGGGGCTATATAATGTAATCAATCCTTACACAAAATTAATTAGACACTTGCTCTTTAAGACAAATAGCCAAACTAATTATGTGGCAGCAACTCAAAATATAAAGCATGCAGACATGGTCAATAAGTTCAATTGTTGTTTGACAAAACATTAGAATAGGAAGATGTGTAATCTAAATGACTGACTGTGGAATGATTGTTGGTGCCAGACATGGCAGTTCCAGCATTTCAGAAACTGCTGACCTCCTAGGATTTTCAAGCATTACAGTCTTTAGTTTACAGAGGATGGTATGAAAAACAAAAAACACTCAGTGAGAAACAGTTCTGCAGTTGAAAAAAAACCTTGTTAATGAGAGAGGTCAGAGGCGAATGATCAGACTTATTCAAGCAAACAGGGAGGCGACAAATTCACAACTACTCTTTACAGCACTGTTGGGCAGAAGAACATCTCTGAGTGCACATGTCAAACCTTGAAGCAAATGGGCTTCAGAACAGAAGAACAAGCTGGGTTTCACTCCTATCAGCTAAAAATAGGAAGATAAGCTTACAGTGGGCAAGAGATCATCATAACTGGATGACTGAAGATTGGACAAATGTCACCTGGTCTGACAGATTTTGATTTCTGCTGTGATATGCAGATGGTAGGGTCAGAGTTTGGTGTAAACAGCACAAATCCATGGATCCATCCTGCCTTATGTCTATGGTACAGGATGGTAGAGGTAGTGTAACAGTGTGGGGAATGTTTTTTGACACACATTAAGCCCCTTAATGCCAAATGAACATCATTTGGTTGCCACAGCATACATAACCATTGTTGCTGACCAAGTGCATCCCTTTAAGGCCACAGTCTACACATTTTCCAATTGCTACCTACTTCTAGCAAGATAGCATACCATATCCCAAAGCATGCATTATCTTGAAGTTGGTTCTACGAACATGGCAGTGACTTCAGTGTACTCCAATGGCCTTCATAGTCTTTGGATCTCAATCCAATAGAGCTCCTTTGGGATGATATGAAATGGGAGGTTTGCACCATGAATGGGTAACCACTAAATCTGCAGGAACTGTGATGCTATCAAATTAGCATGGATCAAAATCTCTAAGGAATGTTTCCAGCATTTTGTTGGATCCATGCTGTGAAGAATTCAGACTGTTCTAGAGGCAAAAGGGAGTTCTACCCAGTACCAGATAGGTGTACCTAATAAAGTATCAATTACACATAAATGGTGAAAGTGTTTATAGCCTTGGTTTATTTTTGTGTTTATATGACAGGGGTTTTAATGTTGAAATTTGTTCATCCAACCACTATTAATACATATTACATGTGTTAATATGGCCTCTGTGATAGTGTATTATCTGTAAATATAAGTTTAATGATATAAGTATCTGATATTATGTATATTGTTTCATTTATCAATATAAGCCTGGCATGGCCAGGTGGATAAAGTGCTCAACTCATAATCTGAGAGTTGCAGGTTTGAATCTCCATCACACCAAACATGCTTGCCATTTCAGCCGTGAGGGTATTATAATGTTATGGTCGATCCCATTATTTGTTGGTAAAAGAGCAACCCAAGAGCTAGCAGTGGGTGGTGATGACTTCTAAATTAGAAAAGGTTAGCACAGATACCATTTGTGTAGCTTTGCACAGATTTCAAAAACAAATAATCAATTTATCAGTATTTTTATTCTGAAATTACAATTTCCAAAAATGTCGTATTAGTTCAAATTTTATTTGAAAAAGATATATTAATGATATTTTAAATAAATTTAGAAGTTTTGAAATACTTTACTTAAAACTACAGAAAAAACCAGATTGCATGTAATGTTTCAAATAAATATATAAAATATAATTTGGTTCTTAATTTTTAAAACTTTATATCAGCTAGCTTTAATTTCTGATGAAATACATACTAAAAATTTCACAAAACAAGATTAGAATTAAAACATAAATTAATGTATGAAGAAACCTAAGAAAATGAGATAGTAAACTTGAAGTAAGTTGGTTGTTTCAACTTTGTTTCATATATTTTTCTCAAATTATTGAAATTAAAACAAGAAAAATGCACCTGCAGTTTTAGAAGGTCCAACACAGGTTACTTGCACTTTTCCAAATTATCAGATGAAAATGAACACTATGAAGTTTAAGATATTCATTACTCCCAGAAAATTAGATTATGTATAACATTTCATTTCAAACAATTTTTACATAAAATGTATCTCAGAACACCTGGTATGAATATTAACACTTGATAAGGAAAGAACAACTCGTTCCTCAGATATGTCCAGCAACAGTCACTTGCAAACTATCTCTTTCTTAACCTGAAGATGACCAAGGAAGATCAAAATGCTGTTCTCTCCCTATGAATAAAAGTGTTAATACTAATACTAGCCATTCTGAGACATATTTATTTCAAATGGATTTTTCATCATCAAAAATTATTATACAAGTTAAGACACACATTCAAGAACAAAGTATTATATTAATTTTGATAATAACTTAAATTTCAGATTTAGCTCTTTCATTGTTTTGACCATTAGAAGTTGCAAAAACTTATTCAAAGAATTCTGGCTGTAAAATATCTTAGATTTTGGATAATTTAGCAATTCTGAATGATACTGCTAAAATCTAAGAAACTAAAGTTATATCCTGCAACTTTAAGAGACATTTACAAATTTATCTTTTAAAATTAAAAGACTTGCTAGTGTTTAAAATAATTTCTGATGAAATAAAACTAGCTGTTTTCCATTATAGAATATTATAAAAGAGTTACCATTTTACATGCAAAAACGGCTCGTTTGGGTTGAGAAAATATTTTAAATAAAAGACCGAACAATGTTTCGACCTTCTAAATAATGTTGGTGTGGTGTTTATAAAATACAATGTGATAACTGCCACGACTTCTATATTAAAGAAACAAGTAGAAAAATGGAAACCAGATTCAAAGAACATAAAAAGTCACCTTCACACGTTTTCGAACACTGTAAGTCAAATAAACACAACATAACCATAGAAAACACTCAAATACTAAATAAAGAAACAAACATAAACAAACGCAAGATTAAAGAAGCCTTACTTATACAACAACTTAAACCCAAAATAAACCAATATAAAGGAACACCATTATACCTATATTAATATTATAGATAAAATTATATATTCAAACATCTAACCCCGGCCTCTACATTGCGAGACTCAGTTAGACAGCCCCTTCCAAACGTGTGGTCAGCTTCCACTGAGTTACCTCTTTCTCTGTGAACCTGACAACGACCAAAGAAGGTCCAAACGTTGTTCACTCTTCTATTTAAAATATTTTCTCAACCCAAACGACCCATTTTTGCATATAAAATTCTCAACAAGTGGGTTTCTCAACATCACTAAGAGTTACCATGTTTTAAATTATAAATATAATCTTAAAAGGAATAACCTTAACAATAAGGTCTTTATGCTTTGGTTCATTAGCCTCTTAAGACATTCAAGCAATGTTTGTCCAAATAAGATTTTAGATTGTTTTTACAGAAAAAAAAAACTATAGAAAAGAGGTTATAATTTCAACTTGTATGTCACACTGTTTAGACTTTGGTTGGAGCATTGTGTTCTGTCTTAATCTTCTTACATTAAGAACACTGAATTGTTGGAAAATGTTCAAAAAAGCACTACTAGGATGCTAACATGGATGGAAAAGTTGTCATATACAGCAAATTTACAATTTAGAAGTGATCTGAATGAGGTGCTTAAGATTGTTAAGTAGATTGAGAGTGTCAATGCAACATCATTTATTGTTAATTATGGTAAGATATGGAGAAACATATGTAAGTTTCCAGAGGGTTGGAGTCATCTTAAGCTGTGACTATTTTACTTTTTATTTCTTACGTGTGGTTGGCCTTTGGAATAGGTTGCCTTCAAATAGGGTAGATGCATTAAATTTAACTAAATGCTTCATAAGCATCTAAATGACAAGTGATAGATTGGAGTGCTTTTTCTTTCTATCTGTTTGTTTGTTTACTATTTCGTGATTGGCATAGCCTAGATGAATCAACAGGTGCCTTTTTATCCTTAAATGTTGTAATACTTGTAATAGAGCAATAGAGGACTTAACGATTTATGTTTGGTCTTCGGGTTTCAAAAAAACAACAACAAAAACAAACTTCCAATATATGGTAATAATTAGTGAGTCACTTTCAATTCAACTTACACTAAGTTGTACAAAAGCTCAATCTCAACTTAGAAGTTAGTAATTTGTAGCAACATTTGACCAAACAAAATAATTTCAAGTATAGAATATACTATTTCAATGATTAAATTAATTTCTCAACAAAAACCCGTGGAAGATAAATACCTTTACCGGTTCTTGAACTATCATTGTTGGCTAACTGTATGGATATATACATATAATTTATTCTTTTCAGTTTCAGTTTGCAAAAAACATCATTTCTCTATTTTTTCTTACGTCCGATACCAAACATATCAATTTCAAGTTTCAAATAATAAAGGATAAGTAGGCCTAACGTCACGGAGGGTAAAAAACACTCTACTTCGCTGCCGCTTAACGGATTAAAATAAAATGAAAGAAAAAAATAGAATATATTTTGAAAATGAAACGATTTAAACAAAAAGATAGGATAAACAAGTAGAAAAATTACTTTCCAGTTACTGTGTAAACTCCAAATCTAAAAATGTTGAGTTTTGAATTAGTGATCATAAAAAATGTTTGAGATTATATATATAAAGAGAGGCGAAACTTGGGGTATGTGAGTTCACTTTTGTGAACCTTAGATCTTGTAATTTTACACTGATATGTTTATTTATTGTTAAGTACAAATTTATACATTAAGCCATCTGACTGGTGAGACATTGAGGTTTGTTTTATACTGATAGAAGAAGAATATTAATTATATTGAAAAAGAAAACATCGTGCCTAATTGTTTACATCTTGTGACATATTTATTATGTCTAAATACGGCCGTGAACATTCAGACTCTTTTTATTTTTGTATTGTCATCAGATTCAGGTTCTATCTGCATCATTAATTAGATATCAAACAACCTAATACTTCCACTAGGGATAATATCGGACTATTTCTGTAGCAGAAATAAATGGGCTGGTGGGTTGTCAGCCCTCCGCAAGTTCACCGCGTATGTCATTCAACTGTATTCTCACTGAACTTGTTTAACTCGCGTAATGCCAAACGTGACAATTCCTTCATCACTGACAGCATGAGAAAATAACGATAATCAGGGACAACAGATACTATAAAATCAAAGGATGTTCTCCTCGCTTGAAGCAAGAACAACAAAAACTAACTGATAGTATTATTAACTATTTCAAAACAGTATCAATGCAGAAGAGGAAATAAAATTAAACACATTCATTTTTTTAAGTGAACACATTATTTATAAAGGTTTTATTTCGAAAATCAATTTATCGCAAATGTTGCACTGTTATTGCTTTAAAACAGATTTGTGTGCAAGAAGGTGGTATTATATCTAAAGTAGAGAATATTTGTTTTACGGATACACTTTTTTAATTTATAATAATTAATTATCTACATTTTATATTTATCCATATAAACACATCATTGAAATAGCCATGAGATTACAACTAAGACAAACTTTAGGTACCACTTTCTATGGTTGAACAACTGCTCAGAGAACTTTAAATCAAAAGTTTACAAACGCTACGTCAATGAAATGTTTGTCATATTTCGAAGAAAATATAACATTGAGCAATTTTCTTAAGCACATGAACCCTTAGGGTTCCTGTATGAAATTTTCTGTGACATTGAAGAATAGTCTACCTTACACTGTTCAGAATTATTTTTTGTAGTCAATATACAGAAAGAAAAAATTCACAGGTTAGCTCGCTCAGATTGATAATTTTATTTTTGTAAGATATTATATCAGCCTAGAAACATGTCTTCTCACGTGATTCTTCACGGCCTATTCAAACTATGTTATGTTAGATCCTAAGAATGTTTTTTCTCCACCAAATACTTTTGTATAACGGATATCCTAAGAAAATAATTGAACACTTAACCAAGACATTATCGAAAGAAATATTTAAAAGTACAATAAACGTGTTCATAGTTTAAAAATATGAAAAAAACTAATTTCCAGAAAACTAAGAAAAAGTGGGTAACATTTTATTTATATTTTTAACAATTAGTACACCTTTCCAGTTTACACTACAATATTTAAACTCTTATAACAATAACGTTGATAAATGCCCAGTTTCATTTACCACTTTTTACCTAGGACAACAACTTATCGTACTCTCAAACTATTTATGTTTTTGATATATATATATATAACGACTAGTCACAAGCCTTTCACAACATCACACCACAATTAGAATTAAATTATCTTTCGGAACAGACGATTGTCTACTTATCTCTCTTCGCTCTTTAATTGTCTGTAAATACACATGTAGAGATTGCAAAGCCAATACCGGAAAAGTAAGCATTTTCCACTAGCTTTGTTTGTTTTTTTGGAAATTCGCATAAAGCTACTCGAGGGCTATCTGTGCTAGCCGTCCCTAATTTTGCAGTGTAAGACTAGAGGGAAGGCAGCTAGTCATCACCACCCACCGCCAACTCTTGGGCTACTCTTTTACCAACGAATAGTGGGGTTGACCGTCACATTATACACCCCCACGGCTGGGAGGGCGAGCATGTTTAGCGCGACGCGGGCGCGAACCCGCGACCCTCGGATTACGAGTGCACGCCTTAACGCACTCGGCCATGCCAGGCCGTTTTCCACTAGCACAGAGAAGTATAATTTAGATCAAGTAACATTAGTTTGAGTCCTTCCCATTCAGTTGTCTGAAAACAATATGAAACTGGCCTTCCGATAACTTGTTCAGGATTTACCATTATATGTAATAAAAATTAAGGCCTTAAATTATTAATCACAGAGTGTTTATCCACAAAATCAATCCATGTGATTTAAATAGAGCCCAGACTTCTTATTCACTTAATTCGTTTTAAATAAACTTTTGTTATAAAATAATTTTTAATAACCAACTTTATAAATAGAATGTGTACCTAAAACAGCAGAAGTTTTTTTTTTTATTTTGCGCAAAGCTACTCAAGGGCTATCTGCGCTAGTCGTCCCTAAATTTAGCAGTGTAAGACTAGAGGGAAGGCAGCTAGTCATCACCACCCACTGACAACTCTTGGGCTACTTTTTTACCAACGAATAGTGGGGTTGACCGTCACATTATACACCCCCACGGCTGGGAGGGCGAGCATGTTTAGCGCGACGCGGGCGCGAACCCGCGACCCTCGGATTACGAGTGCACGCCTTAACGCGCTCGGCCATGCCAGGCCGTTTTCCACTAGCACAGAGAAGTATAATTTAGATCAAGTAACATTAGTTTGAGTCCTTCCCATTCAGTTGTCTGAAAACAATATGAAACTGGCCTTCCGATAACTTGTTCAGGATTTACCATTATATGTAATAAAAATTAAGGCCTTAAATTATTAATCACAGAGTGTTTATCCACAAAATCAATCCATGTGATTTAAATAGAGCCCAGACTTCTTATTCACTTAATTCGTTTTAAATAAACTTTTGTTATAAAATAATTTTTAATAACCAACTTTATAAATAGAATGTGTACCTAAAACAGCAGAAGTTTTTTTTTTATTTTGCGCAAAGCTACTCAAGGGCTATCTGCGCTAGTCGTCCCTAAATTTAGCAGTGTAAGACTAGAGGGAAGGCAGCTAGTCATCACCACCCACTGACAACTCTTGGGCTACTTTTTTACCAACGAATAGTGGGGTTGACCGTCACATTATACACCCCCACGGCTGGGAGGGCGAGCATGTTTAGCGCGACGCGGGCGCGAACCCGCGACCCTCGGATTACGAGTGCACGCCTTAACGCACTCGGCCATGCCAGGCCGTTTTCCACTAGCACAGAGAAGTATAATTTAGATCAAGTAACATTAGTTTGAGTCCTTCCCATTCAGTTGTCTGAAAACAATATGAAACTGGCCTTCCGATAACTTGTTCAGGATTTACCATTATATGTAATAAAAATTAAGGCCTTAAATTATTAATCACAGAGTGTTTATCCACAAAATCAATCTATGTGATTTAAATAGAGCCCAGACTTCTTATTCACTTAATTCGTTTTAAATAAACTTTTGTTATAAAATAATTTTTAATAACCAACTTTATAAATAGAATGTGTACCTAAAACAGCAGAAGTTTTTTTTTTTTATTTTGCGCAAAGCTACTCAAGGGCTATCTGCGCTAGTCGTCCCTAAATTTAGCAGTGTAAGACTAGAGGGAAGGCAGCTAGTCATCACCACCCACTGACAACTCTTGGGCTACTTTTTTACCAACAAATAGTGGGATTCACCGTCACTTATAACGCCCTCACGGCTCAAATGGCGAGCATGTTTGGTGCGACGGGGATTCGAATCCGCGACTCTCAGCTTAATCCACTGGCCATGCCAGGCCTAGCAGCAGAACTGTTTATTTCTATTAACTCTTCTCCGTCAATACTGTTTCTAAATAATCAATAATACTATTGGTTCATTTTTACTGTTGTTTTCATTTCACTTAATTGGAACATTATTGGCCTGGCATGGCCGAGCGCGTTAAGGCGTGCACACGTAATCCGAGGGTCGCGGGTTCGCGCCCGCGTCGCGCTAAACATGCTCACCCTCCCAGCCGTGGGGGTGTATAATGTTACGGTCAATCCCACTATTCATTGGTAAAAGAGTAGCCCAATACTTGGCGGTGGGTGGTGATGACTAGCTGCCTTCCCTCTAGTCTTACACTGCTAAATTAGGGACGGCTAGCACAGATAGCCCTCGAGTAGCTTTGTGCGAAATTCCAAAAAAACAAAAAACAAAACAAAGGAACATTATTTTCATCTAGTGTTTCATGTTGTGTCTAATTATTATTATTTTCTTATACCTGATAATGGCTCACGTAAAGCTTCAAATCCTGCATGGCTATATTCATAAACGAGTATATTCATATGTACTACGCATCTCACAAGTAAAAACCAATAAAGTACGGTGTTGTTTCTATAATAATCTTAATTCATTTTTGTTCTTTTTTCTTTTTGTAAAACTGCGTTTTCCTGACGAAAAATCTGTACCCGTTATATTAATTCGAAGATATTGTCGAAATGTGTTACAATCATTTAGTTCAAATGGTTTGCCAAGATAAAAGTTAAGAAAAACTACCTTTACGTTCCAGGTAGATATATAACAACATATTTTTATTTAAGCCAACATTTCGCCTTTGTTCGTTCTTCAAGGTTGATAAACACAATATACACATATGTACATTAACCCCAAAGAAGCACAAAAGAAACGATGATTTAAAAATTATAAATACTTTTTTATATTTATTAGGAGTGTAAAGGTAGTTTTTTAAAACTTTTATCAAAATGTGTAAATACGTCCAATGCGTACAACAAATTTTCAAAAACAACAACAAAATATTTGTCAAGATCATTGTGTTACAACTGGTAGACATCCCGCTTTCGTAGGACTAAAATGCATTTTTTATTAAGTTAAAGCGATATCAAATTTCCAAATAAAAATTTGGTTTCATTTTATTTCATAAACAAAGTATTTTAAAATATGTTACGTGCTTTGAAACTGAATATAATATTTGAAATATAAAACTTATATGTCACTATCTTTACACGCAATCGGCAATTAAAACACTACAAACAACGGGCAAAAATGTAATAAGCATCTCTAGGTTGTTAATGTAATAATGAATGAGTTAAATGGATTTAAATTGACGTTAGACATTAACAAGTCACTTATTCTTGAGTAATGTCAGCACAGATAGCCCTTGAGTAGCTTTGTGCGAATTCCCAAAACAAACTTGAGTAATGTCGAAGCAAGACCAAAATATTTGTATTAGTATATATACAGAACAAGGCTACGGCCTTCAGACTTGTTTCGTGGTATTTCAAGTAGCGCAAATATTATACAGTTGGAATTATTGATGGACTGTTTCTATATTATTTCACTTACATACTCAGGCAATAATTGAAAAAGAACTGAACATAAAGCCATACAACAGGCTATCTGTGCACAGCCCACTACCGATAGTGAAACCCGATTTTTTCGAGATGTGAGTCAGCTGACATACCGCTGTACCACTGGGGGGCCTGTAAGAGTAAGAGTAAATTAGACTCTTCAATAAAACCACTGAATATTAACCTGAATGAACGTCTTTACATGTTCTTCATTGCTTCAGTTTTGCTTCAGCGGAGAATATATAGCGTGTACAATGCTTTTCCCAACATATTTCGTTTCCACCACGTGCATATGATTAGTGTGAGGTAGAGTTGAAGTGCATTAGTCACAAATAACCAATTTTTCTGCAAGAAATGTCCTTTATAGTGGGTTTACATAAAAAGTATCTTTTAAGTTGCATGACGGACATTCAATTTATGTAAGTTGTGGTCTGATAAATTACTAAGCTAAATCTGTGAGAAATGGTTAGGGGTCTATTTATAAAAATAGCTACTTTGAGTCATGGTGTGGTGTATGTAAATAAGTTCAGATAATAAGTACAGGAGAAGGCGACTTTAATTCAACTCCTTATGTAAGTTTTCTTATTTCTTAGTATAATGCCACATTATAATAAAACTATACGTTTGTAATCAATGGAAGTAAGGTTTTATTACGTTCATAATCTATACAAGTTTTTTAATATAAAATAACTATTCTTGTTAGCCTGCTATATCTGGATTACTACAGAAATGTAAATGAAATCACATTAATTTTTATGTCTGTGTCTGCTAATAAAAATAGTTCTTGTTTTTTTTCGGTGATGGATTTCATATTTGTATTTTTGGACTATATGGTAAACAAAGTCACCAGTTGAAATATTATCACATAAAAAAGGCAGCAGAAAATAAACCCTTCCTCCAATATGTTGACAAGTTTTTATGTGATGATTTATTTTCTGTTTTAACGTTTTTACGCCTCTAGCAGATAGCAGATAGCCCTTGTGTGACTTTACGCGAAATTCAAAAACAAAATAAAATCCTTATAAATATATATGCTAGCTGTCCCTAATTTAGCAGTGTAATACTAGAGGGAAGGCAGCTAGTCTTCACCACACCACCGCCAACTCTTGGGCTCCTCTTTTACAAACGAATAGTGGGATTGATGGTCACATTATAACACCCCACGACTGAAATGGCGAGCATGTTTGGCGCGATGGGGGATGCGAACCCGTGACCCTCAGATTACGAGTCGCACTCCTTAACACGATTGGCCATGCCGGGCCGAAAAAAAAGTATGATAACAGTTTATTGAATATGGTTTTACATGCGCAGGTAATGAAGATGGATCTGTTGGGTTGTGTGTTGAATGTAGAACAACGTTGAGTAACAGTAGTTTGCATCCAGCATAGTTAAAACGACTCTAGAAACCAAACATTACAAATTGAAAGATTCCAAATTCCGAGTATTTCAAAAGAAAGTGTTTGCAATTAAATGCAAGAAAAGCTACACTTCGTTCGTTTGTCTATCAGAACAACAAAGGTGTTCTTATTGCTTTATGTTACGTTAGTTACCGTATTGCAGAAGATTGGATCAAACCATGAGCCAAAGATTTGGCAGATTCCACGATTCATGAGAAATTTCTTTAAAACATTAACTCCGTGCCCCTCTCTGACAACTCGGTTTTTCGAAGAATCAAGGGTATGTTAGTAAATTGCTTAACGGAGTTAATAAGGCGAGCATAAGCGGGTCCAACTTTTTCTCTTCAAATGGATGAATCAACAGGTTATGCAGTGTTGCTTGTGTTTGTTCGCTATATTCACGAAGCTAGTTTTGAAGAAGACTTACTAATTTGAAAACCTTTGCCTACTCAAAGCGAATAAATATTTCAACTGATCGATTTGTTTATGGAAGAACATGAGATCAAATGGCAGCTTTGCTCAAGTATATTCATTGATGGGGCTGCAGCTATGATTGGAAAATTTTCAGACGCAGTGGCACGCATAAAAAATAGAAACCTAGACATCGAGAGTATCCACTGCTGCCTTCGTCGTCATGCACTTGCAATGAAATGAATGCCAGAAGACTAAAAAGAGGTATTGAGTAACGACATAAAAATAGTTAATTTTATAAAATAAAGACCATTCGACGCGAGGATCTTCAGTTTATTTTGTGAGTATATAGGAAATTTGAATAAAAGCTTTCTGCTTCATACTGAAGTCCCATGGCTTTCTCAACGAAAAGTGCTTGCTCGGTTTTACTAACCGCGTGAGAAGATAGGTTTCTTTTTATTTAAATGATATTTTGAACTTGCATACAAATTAAGGGACAAAAGCTGGATACAGAAAGTGGCTTACCTTTCGAACGTATTTGCCTAGCTAAGTGAAGTGAATGTTACAGTGCAAGGTACCCAGGTAACGTACTTCAAAGTTCCGAGTAAAACCAAGCGTTTCAACGTCAGCTAATATTTTGATGTGAATGTATACTTTAGGAAGAAATTGATTGCTTTGAAAATCTCAGTTGTTGTTTTTTTATTTATGAATGAAATTTCCTTAAGTGAAGATGCAAAAGTTTCAGTCTTACATCATATATCTAATTTGTTTACAACTACTGGGAAGTACTTACCTCTTAATATAGAAAAAAATACTGTGGATTCAAAATCCCTTTGTTGACTTTGCAAATACCAACGATTTGTCTTTGAAAGAGAAAGAACAGCTTATAGAAATTTCAACTGATTACACCCTAAAAGCAAATTTTTAGTTGGAAGAAATTACACAATTTTGGATTCAAATGGCCATGTAATACCCTGAAATAAGTAACAGAGCTCTGAAATTTTTGATGCGTTTTCCAACAACATAGTTTTGTTAGCAAATATTTTTACTGTATACAGCTGCAAAGACCAAATTTAAAAACAGGCTAAATATTGAAGATGATTTACCTTACAAGTAACAACAATAACTCTAAATATTGATCTACTTTGTGAACAAAAGCAAGCCCATCTGATCCACTAATAAATATATAGGTACATTGTACTTTGTTTGATGTAAATTTAGCAAGTAGAAATTTTTTTGAACAAGTAGAAGTAAAAAGTTTTCTTTAAATATTGATATTCTAAATAAATTTTTATTCTAAAAGTTTGAATTGTACTTTAAGTGGTGCTAGTGACCGATTGCTTGTATTTTTAGTGTATTGTTTTCTTAAGGTTCTGGAACTTCTTTTTCTTTCTGATACGAAGCTCCGCAGTTCTTAAACGTTTGAGAACTTCTGTTCTAGAACATAACATGCATAAATTACAATAGTGTATGTAAACTTACTATTTCAGTCGTATTGGGTTACATTTGTCAATGTTGTGCGTGTCATGTTGGATCCATATGCCCTATAATAGTATTTTGTGCATGTCATAAGAGAGGACATCCCTTGAATATTATTGTTTATTTCATTTTGATATACCACGAATGAAGTTCTGCAAACCATAGTTTTGTATTTATTGGTTCTAGCTTACCCCAGTGGCACAACGGTATGTCTGCGGACGTACAACGCTAGATTGCAGCTTTCAATATCCGTGGTGGGCAGAGTATAGAGAGCTCACTGTGTAGCTTTATGTTTAATTACAAACAACTACAACAGTACTAGCTTGTAAGAGTAATAAATATAACTTTGATTTCAAAATGTTCTTTTGTTTCTTTCAACATAAACAGCTGCTGCGACAAATGTTGGGACATACGTAATCCAACAACAAAACCTGTTGGGATATGTTTGTTACATTGATAAATTTCAGAAAATCTGTGTGGAAAATATGTTTGGATAGCATAATGGTCTTTTTTTAAATTTTTCTTTAAAGAGATGAGTGTATTATCCGTTTAGAGCTTGGAACTAAATAAAAGGGTTTATCGTCATTTTTGTAATTCACTCACAGTTGAAAGTATGAAATGATTTCAGCGACAATACTTTTCCAACCTTGGACTGTTCGATCTGTAGATAAACACGCTAATCGCTAGGTCAAGCCTAGACGATCATTATACGAAGTTTTAGTTTTCTAATACTAAAAAATCCACAATTCCTTTAACCCCAGACCAGTAAAAAAAAAATTATAAACCTGCTATTGCTTCCAAATGCTGACTGATTCACTCTCCTGTCCAGTGGCACAGCGGTATGTAGGTGGACTTACAACGCCAAAAACTGGGTTTTGATATCAGTGGTGAGTAGAGGGTGAGCATGTTTGGTGCAACGGGGATTCAAACCCGCAAACCTCAGATTACAAGTGGAACGCCTTAACCCACCTGGCCATGTCGGGCCCATGAATACATGCATTTCATTTACCCGCTGTTTTAGGTATGTATTAGTTAAACAGATATATCGAGAAATCAATTTGTTCACATGCGATTTTTACCGCTTCTCCATATGGAGATTCTTCCTTATTATATAGCATATCATGCCTTGGAACACTTGGAAAGTTTTTTCTATGGACTTTTGAGTTCATGAATTCTGATCTGTTGCAAGACGTCACTCTAAGCTTATCTTGTTTGGAGTGTGACTTGTTGCAAGTCCATTTTTGATGGTTCTAGTATTCCGAGTCCACATATTCCCATGTTTTACAATGTATTAATTAAAATAGATACCTCCATCTTGGAAGTTTGAAATCATTGATTTGAACATGTCTTTATGGTTTGAAAAGACAGATATTTTACGTAGAAAAAGCAGTTAATATACCCTTCCCAAATGCGATCGATTTTTGGCGGCATCACGCTTACACCAAAGAATCTCAAACTTTAGTTCTGATGCATGTTATTCCACTACAAGTATTTATAGGCTGTGCTTGTCAAGTGACTTGTTGATTACACATAATGTACTCAGCTTTTTGTGTTTTGAAAATATATAGGTAGCGCAACAACGCATTCTAAATGTGAAGATAATAGCTTTTTATTGCCTTTATCATCATGTTTAGTGCTTATTAAATATAATTTCTTCTTTAAATTACTGTCAACATAATCGATGATGACTACTAATGACAGATGTACATTGTGTCATGTGTTTAGCTACTGGATTTGAAATTTGTATTTTGTAATTCGCTAAACTGAAAACTTGATTTGGACAACGTACAGATTATACTTTCTTGAAATTAAACAAGAAGTATTCATATAAATAAAAATATCCATACATATCATAGGCCTCTGGAAAAGATAAGATGTCACAGCACTCGCTTTGCCGTGTTATGCATGGTATTAAAGGCAGTCAAACGTTATTATGTGTATGCTAACGTTCGAGGTTTGACGGTAAACTATGTTGACTTTATTGTGCTAAACCTGCACGATTGCACACTCTATAGATACACTCTTTGATTTGTTTGCCGAAGCTACAGTGTTTCTTAAGAATCTTGATTTTTAAAAAAGAAAACTACTTTCCTAATTCTATGAAGAGTAAACGAGTTTCACTGGTTTTCCAATTTCACACGAATATGTTTTTTTTATTTTTAACATTTACAAATGATAATGAGAGCCTTGTCCTCTAAACAAAGCTTCATCTTGTCTTGTTTACACAATTAGGCTACAAGATTTTTAACTTGACCAAATATATTTAGGAGCCATTCATCATGACTCACTATATTCTCAAACAAATCTCCATTGAAATCTCCAGCTGCAGTTTAACATTTTACATTTTGAACTAATGCGATCAAGTAGTCTGCCGAATCTGTGATTATGCAAAAAAACAAATATAGTGTAAACACAAAGATAGTGTAAACAGTATAATGCGGTTTTCTTCTTTCCGACGATAGTAGGTCTCTGACCAATCGAAACATCTATAAATTTTTATGTAACGCCTAGTATCTTTAATAATGTTTTTCAAAGTATTATTTACATTTTAACGTTGTCTTACTGAGTTTTTTAGTAATTGTCAATAGTCGTAAAGTGACATACAAGTATATTGGCATAGTGTACCAAAGTTAGCATAACTAAAACGTTGAATGCATACATATATTTTCTTAATTACCAGAACTCTGTTCTAACCACTTAAAACTATTATATACTGTTACACGGTTCAGAAGAGCCATCATCAACCAAAAGCAGCTAAAACACAATGAACAAGATACCTGGGGTCTGTTTGTTATTAGGCGCAAAGCTTATAGAATAGTCCGTATGTGGTCTACCCAGTGCGAGTATCTAAACCTGATTTTATACCTTATACGTCTTCAGACTTTATGCTGAGCCACACCGAAGTTTTAACATTGGACAAAAAAACCATACTAGTAATATGTTATATGCTGAACCTAAGTGAGGTTATCTCCCTTAATATATTTAAATAAAACAATCCTTTTATCAGTCAAATTTAATTTAATATCTCAATTAAGATTTGACACTTCCGTTTTAAAGTCACATATCTTGTACAACAGAACATTTATTCGACCTCAGTTTTATTAATATATGCCTAAGTTTACCACAGATAATTTACATCTGTAAGCAGTTTACTGATATAAAAAATACGTATTTATAATTTACCCGGACTATTGAATCGTTTCTCTCTCTTATATAGAGCTGGAAAAAAAGTTCTTACTAGGTAGTTTGATTGATTGTTTCACTCTCTTATCATGCAAACGTAACTGATTTGTACGGTAAGAGATACGGCGTATCACAGCCTCACATTTGGATGCAGCCTGCTTACTAGCAAGAGTTTGACTTATATGCAATCGTGAGTTCGGTTAAAATGGATTTCCAGTTAAAGACATTTATTTCCAATTGGTTAATATTATGTATAATCAACGCAACCTTTCTACAACAAATCAGTTGCTTTCTAGAAAATGGTGAAAGTGTTTCTAATGTTCTGGACAGCGTCAATGTCACTTTCTATCCACCGAAACTTACACAACTGGAAGAAGGTGAAGTGAGATCTGTCCGTTTGCTTTTCTATTTAAACGAAGAAAAATACCTCGTATCTAGTGGGAAGTCCCCAAATTATTCTGGGATTAAAGTAACGTATGAAGAAGAAAGAACAGGCATTATTAAAATTGTGGGAAACAAAGCAATTAATATTTCTTTCAATTCCGAAGGCTTAATCAACGCTACTTTCCAAATTAAAGGACTTTTTGTGGGGTACAGCAAAGTCTATGTAAATATTGAATGTTTTGATGCTATGAATCAATATTTGGAGGACGGAAAAGATTCAAATGAAAATGATGAGGACGAAAGTGGAAGTGTTTCAAATCAAATCAACACGCAAGTCCAAAAAGAGTATGAGGTGAGCGTTATTCGTGCGCCGTGGGTGTTAAGAGACATCTTCCGGATTTTCGTCACTATCATTATATGTATTAACTACGTCAATATGGGATGTCACCTAGACCTCAATATGGTGAAAATAGTGCTGAAGAAACCAGGAGGCGTATTAGTGGGGTTTATTTCTCAATATACTGTTATGCCTTTGGTAAGTGAGTAAATTTAGAATGTATAAAAAAATTAAGTAACACAATATGGAATATCGCAATTTTCCAAGAGTAAAAATAAAATAAAAAACGATGTTTTTTTTTATCTTGGCCAGGTATGACTAGGTGATTAAAGCGTTCAACTCCTAATCTGAGGGTCGCAGGTTCAAATCCCCGTCACAACAAACATGCTCGCTCTTTCACCAGTGTAAGCGCTATAATATAACGGTTAATTCCACTATTCATTAGTAAAAAAGTAGCCCAAGAGTTGGTGGTGGGCGGTGATGACAAGACACCTTCCGTCTAGTCCTACACTGCAAAATTGGAGACTGGTAGCGCAGATAGCCCTCGTGAAGCTTTGCGCGAGAAACAAAACCTTCTTTCTCTTTATTTTTGTTTCTTTGACAATAAATAACGTTAGAAACAACTGGCATTCGACTAAAAATAGAATTTTGAAGGTTATGTGTAATTCTACACTATTCCCTCCCCCTAATTACACAGCGATATATCTGCAGACTCACGCCGTTAGGAATCGGGTTTTGATACCCATGGTGGGCAGAGCCCAGATAACACTTTGTGTAGCTTTATACTTAATTAAAAAACAAATTATTTTGTCTTTTAAGATTAACTGATTTATTACGTAATATTTGAGCTTTGGTTTGTCAGGCTGGCGCATTCCTAAAATCGCGATGTGCCCTATATACGTGCCATACTCTATGCTGTAGGCATTATAAGAGTAACATTCAATCCTATTATTTGGCTACGAACCATAACAAAGTCCAAAGGGCAGTGGGTGCTACACGCTGCCCTCCTCCTCTATGGTTAATAATTCAAAATTAGGGACATAATATACCAATACCAGTTATGTTATTTCATGTTTATCATACTTGTTCATTTATTAATCGTAGTTGTACGCCAAATACTCAACTGATAATCAATATATTATGTTTTCGTCATCATACATTTTAACTTCTCTAATGCTGTATGTAAGGTCAATAAAATAACGCTTGGTTACCTTACAGAACAACGAAAGTAACAAAAACATCAAATATATGTGATAAAAACTTATAGTATGTTCATAAAAAATTAGACTAAATGAACCAGCTGCTTTTCTGTACAGCTTTTACAAACGTCAACCACGAACGTTAATGTAAATACGGTGGAGAACTGTAGCTATTTTTACATTTTTATTGGTTTCATTTAACAGTTTTATTTAATTTTACTGTATGTTTTTAATGTAGAGAAAAGCCAACCTGTCGATTAAGGTTAGGTGGTTATAATTTATTGTTTGTTATTTTGAATTTTGCGCACAATTATTTGAGCGATATACGCACTAGCCGCCCTAAAATTTGATGTAACAGACCGGAGTTAGTGAGCTTCATCTACTGTAACTTTTGGTCTACACTTTACCAATGAATAGTTGAATTGACCTTAACATTATAAAGCTCCCAAGACTGAAAGGGCGAGCGCAATCACTTATGAGATTTGAACACGCGATCCGCAGATTAATAGCTCGAGTACACCAATAAAAAAGCCTGGCATGGCCTAGCGCGTTAAGGCGTGCGATTCGTAATCTGAGGGTCGCGGGTTCGCATCCCGGTCGCGCCAAACATGCTCGCCCTTTCAGTCGTGGGAGCATTATAATGTGACGGTCAATCCCACTATTCGTTGGTAAAAGAGTAGCCCAAGAGTTGGCGGTGGGTGGTGATGACTAGCTGCCTTCCCTCTAGTCTTACACTGCTAAATTAGGGACGGCTAGCACAGATAGCCCTCGAGTAGCTTTGTGCGAAATTCCAAAACAAACAAACAAAAACAAGCACCAATAAATATCATTGTGTACTAAGTACCGTGTCCGGTTCTACAACTAATACTGATAAGCGACATGTCGTCATATCAATTTATGCAAGATACACCAAGAACTACACTGTATATTCTTAAAGCCTCCTTGGTTTTGGTCAGGATGACCTGGGACTTGACATATTCACAAAGAGTCTGTGCTTCTTTTCACATATAGCACCAGATGGTATCAGATTATAATTAGTGTCACCCGTTTATTCACCAGTTTCTTGGTATATTTTGCACAAAAACTATAAAATCATATCGACACTTTGCTTTGAAGTATTCTCAAAGTGGTTATTAGAAGAATCCATACAGTAAAAATCACGTTTATTTTAAGTCTGTGCACAGTCACCATGTTGTTACATCACTCTTGATGCTTGAGACTTGTACCAACTTCTGAATTCGCAACCTTTGTTAAATTTTACACATAAAGTTTAACTCGTTAGGTTGTTTATATGATCGATGAGTAGTTGAATAAGAAACTAGTCATAACAAATTATTTGTTTATTTTTAAATTTCGCACAAAGCTACTCGAGGGCTATCTGTGCTAGCCGTCCCTAATTTAGCAGTGCAAGACTAGAGGGAAAGTAGCTAGTCATCATTACCCACCGCCAACTCTTGGGCTACTCTTTTACCAACGAATATTGGGATTGACCGTTACATTATAATGCCCCCACGACTGAAAGGGCGAGCATGTTTGGCGCGACTGGGATGCGAACCCGCGATCCTCAGATGGCGAATCGCACGCCTTAACACGCTTGGCCATGCCGGGCCGTCATAACAGATAATTGTGTGGGTAAAGAAACAAGCAATATATTTTTGTAGCTAATTGGATGCAGTATGTTGATTCAGGACAGAGGGAAGCAACGCGTTGAAAAGCATATCATATTAATATTTAAATATGAACTGAGGAAGGCTATGAATTACAGAAATGTATTATTCTTATTGAATGTAAGATGAGGAACGTAGCAAGTTGTAATATGTCGTTAAAAGATTGGTTGTGGACTGAGAAAACACTAAACTATAGCACATCGTTAAAAGGTTGATTGTGTACTAAGGAATACACTAACCTCTGGTACATCGTCCGAGTGTTGGTTTTATCAACTAAGATAAATCACGAGTTCTGTGAAATTTTTTTTCTTGTGTATGTCAGGGCTGGCATGGCAAGGTCGTTAAGGCGCCCGACTCGTAATCTGAGGATCGCGGGTTTGAATCCCCGTCATACCGAACATGCTCGCGATACAATTTACAATCAATCCTACTTTGCGCTAGCTGATGATAAGCAGTTACCCTCCCTTACACCCTTAAATTAGAGACAGCTAACGGATATAGACCTCGTAGTGTGACCTTGCGTGAAGTCAAAAAACAAACTTTTGAATGAGACGGCTTATTTGTAGCTTTTTGACACGTAATATAATATTTTATTATTTCCAAAAAAAACTTGACCCTTTTTTATTTTTCCTGAGACTTAAAATGGTAATATATGCTTCACAATTTTACTTTGTAACTGGCGGTGACTATAGTTCCGATTTCACGACAAATATATAAATATACATACATATGAGGGTTTGTTTTATTTGTTTCTTAGAATAAGAAAAGACAAATTTTAGATTAATAAATAAATCATTACATTTAAGTAAAGCCAGTCGGAACTGTATAAAAGCTTGTTTGTTTGTTAAGTGTTGCACAAAGCTGCTCGAAAGCTGTCTGCCCTAGCCGTCCCTAATTGTGAAATGATAGACCAGAGAGAAAACAGCTACTCAGCATTGCTTACCGTAAACTCTTTAGCAATTCTTTACCAAAGAATAACGGGATTTACCATAAAATTATAACGGCCCAACGACTGAAAGAGCGAACATATTAAGGGCCTGGCATGAACTAGCGCGTTAAGGCGTGCGCTTCGTAATATGAGGGTCGCGGGTTCGCGCCCGAGTCGCGCCAAACATGCTCGCCCTCCCAGCCGTGGGAGCATTATAATGTGACGGTTAATCCCACTATTCGTTGGTAAAAGAGTAGTCCAAGAGTTGGCGGTGGGTGGTGATGACTAGCTGCCTTCCCTTTAGTCTTACACTGCTAAATTAGGGACGGCTAGCACAGATATCCCTCGAGTAGCTTTGTGTGAAATTCCAAAACAAACAAACAAAGCAAACATATTGAGTGAAGACATTCAAACAAGTGACGCGCAGATTGTGAATCGAATGCTCTAATAATCAGGCCATACCACTTTAAAATATACTGTGACAATGTTCGTTTGTTGTTAAGCCCAAAACTTCACAATAGGCTATCTATGCTGTGCCCAACGAATAGTGAAACCTATGTTTAGCACGGTAAGGCCTCAGACTTACCTGAGGGCAAGATTATTGTTTGAACGCAATACTTCGTTTTAAACCACATTATCACATAATGACACAAAAAACAATGAGTTTTCTTCACTCTATTCGCCACAAGGAATTACACTCTGAACTTTAGCGTTGTAAGTCCTTAAACTTATCACTGACTTACCTGGGAGCTAAATATTTTGTTTAGCTTTAGCTCAAAGCCACACATCAGGCTGTCTGTTCACCGCAAGAAATCGAGCCTCATATTTTAGTGTTATATGTCCGTAAAGTCACCGCTGACCCATGAGCAAACTTTGTGAAAGATTAACACTACTATCTGAACTCTTTGGATGAAACGTTTAAGAGATCACAAAACCACGATTTCATTGTTTCGTCTTACAAAGTTTGTAACTGACAAAGGAAGTGCGCAGACTTAAAATCTTATGTTTGATGTGCTTATAAGGTTCATTTTGATGTAACATTGGTTAATTTGCTTAGTGGTTTCTGGAAAGAGTTACACAATTTTGATACACAAACTATCGACCAACCATTTTTAAAGTAATCAGGAGACTTAGTGATTGTGGTTCATTATGCAGTTTTCACATTGACAGTAATCTTTTCATTTTTCGATAACGCTTTGTGAAAGTATGTTCATAAAATTAGTTTCCACAAGTGTTTTTTTAAGTTAGTGCAGGTTTATTTTACATTGCTATTTGAGTGTTTTTACTGAAAAATTTGAAACTTTAAAATTAAAAATATCTCGAACTGCTTGACATTAATATTCATTTTTTGATTACCACAGTTGTTAAAGTCCATTTTATGTATATAAACACATATGATATTCTGTCTCATTTCAGTGTTCCTATGCATATGGTTACCTTTTATTCAAGGAAGCTAATTTCCGCTTTGGAGTGTTTATTCTTGGGTGTTCACCTGGTGGTAGTTCAAGCAACTTTTGGACGTTACTTCTAGATGGAGATGTTAACCTGAGTGTCACTATGACATTTTTTAGCAGTATTGCTGCTATTGGTAAGTGTATTATTAACATTTAGGTAATTTAGACATGATAATAGAAACCGAATTAATCCGTACAGTTTTGTAAATAAAAATAGAAACGATTTTAACATTAATTGTGTTTTCTAATTTATAATAAGTACATAGCTTTCTATGTTGAGCCACACATTATTACCAACGCCATGTAGATTTAAATACATTGGAGTTAACTGTCCAGTGCTGTAAAACAAAACACATTTGGCTTTAAACGCCAGTATAAAACAAAGGAACTTGAGTCATTCGATGTAAACAGGTCAGTGATGTATCTGGAAGGTACAGTAAACATACATTGCATAAATGCCTGGAGCGTGACCAAAATATTTAATTGTATTTCTTCTATCACGTGAATTGCTCAACAAGTGATGACACCATTGTCATCAGAGCCTGTATAATTGATAATAAATAATAGCTGTCTTTGAATAATCTCGTTTTTCCTTTGTGAATTCTTCCAACGTTGACTTCTTATCATGAGCTTTTGTTTGTGATTTCAGATCTGTAAAAATAGATCAATATCTAAATTATGCATTCAGGGTGTCTTCATAATACATCTTATGATACAATTGTTTTTCGTCTACAGATATCACATAAGGTTATTATTTTATCATAACTAACTTGTGAATTTGAAATGATCGCATTTGTAACCAAAATGACGAAACTGTTTTCTTTCAAAAATATTCTTCCATACTATAAAAGCTGTAACTGGTAAAAATAATAATTTAATCGGTAAGCAAACTCAAAACGAAGCTATTATTTAAACTAGACACTTATATACAGACACTCATAAATATATGAAGTTAGAAAATAATAGACTTCTGGGGCATCTTGGATGCAATAGAGGTGTATTTTTGTCTGCTGAATAGAATTAAGCACAAAAGTACACAATGGGCTATTTGTGCTCTTTCCACTACGGGCACGAAACCCGGCTTTTAGTGTTGTAAGTCAGCAGACATACGGGTCCGTCGCTGGTGGGTAAATATGTATGGAACGATAGCATGGCCAGGTGGGTTAAGGCGTTTGACTCGTAATCTGAGAGCCATGGGTTCGAATCCACGTCACACCAAACATTCTCGCCCTTTCAGCCGTGAGGGCGTTATAATGTGACGATCAATCGTTGGCAAAAAAGTGGCCCAAGAGCTGGCGGTGGGTGATGATGACTAACTCTTCCCTCTAGTCTTACACTGCTAAATTATCGCAGATAGCCCTCGTGTAGTTTTGAGCGAAATTAAAAAACAAAACAAACACCTGTCCCATCGATTTTTATATCTTTTTATTTCGCCCTTTCAGCCACAGGGGCGTTATAATGTAACGGTCAATCCCACTATTCATTGGTAAAATAGTAGCCCAAGAGTTGGCAGTGGGTGATGATTAGCTGCCTTCCCTCTCGTCTTATACTGCTAATTTAGGGACGGCTAACACAGATAGCCCTTGAGTAGCTTTGTGCGAAATTCAAAAACAAAACAAAAACAAACAAATCTTTTTGTTTAACACATTTGTTTTTATATAAATATGTTTTTCACACACAAAAAAGACAATGTGACCCTATACTAAAACTTCGCTCTTTGTTCTTTTATCACAATAAAAGCTATTTAAATAGTAACACACTATTTCTTTTTCTTTTTTTTAACGCAAATCTACACAATGGATTAAATGCGCTGTGATGTTGTAAATCCATAAACTTTCTGTTAACCTACCGAGGACAATATAAAAATAACTGAAACATATAAAACTTGTATAACTTGCACATACTTTAGTGTGACAAAGATAAGCTTACTTTATGTTAAATTACGTTATTTATAACATTGTGTGGAGTAATCCGTCTGTCATGCTGTACTGCCCGTCTGTTGAAAACAAACTCTCAAACACCCTATCGTCCGATAGTGAGCATTCAGTTGCACAGCGACCGCTCTAGTAGACATTCCTGCTTCCAACATGCCAATGGCACGTTCCAGCATGACTAGAGTCATCTGAGGCATTGCTGCATTTGTCAAAATTTGACATTTTGGGGTGGCCTTTTATTGTCCCTAGTATAAGGAGTGTCCGAGTTCTGCTCATTCTGTTTGAGCAGCGTCTAGATGAGCCACACCCATGCATTCAGTGAAATTAACGCATCACTGAGCAAGTGCTCACAGGCAGTGGTAGACCCAAATTTGGGACACTAATCAAGAGAAATATCCATTTTGTACAAGTAGAAGGAGTATACACTAATTTTGGGTAATACTCTTCATGTGACACCAATATTTCACACGGGGCATTTATATTTTTGTTCAGTGTAGTTGTAGTAACACAGCAATTTAATTAACCCATACATTACACTACTAAATGTTGTATTAACACAGTGATTTAGTCAGCCTCTACATGGCACTACTAATTCTCGTTTCAGCACAACGATCTAATCAACCTCCACATAACACTAATAACATTAATATTAGCGCCACGAACTAATCAACCCCTACATGGTATTACTAATCGTTATATTATCACAACAATCTAATCAACCCCTACACGACACTACTAATTGTAATATTATCACAACAATCTAATCAACCCCTACATGACACTACTAATCATTATACTATCACAACAATCTAATCAACCCCTACACGACACTACTAATTGTTATATTATCACAACAATCTAATCAACCCCTACATGACACTACTAATCATTATACTATCACAACGATATAACCAACCCCAACATGACACTACTAATTATTATACTATCACAACAATCTAATCAACCCCTACATGACACTACTAATTGTTATATTATCATAACGATCTGATCAACCTCTAAATGACACTACTAATTGTTATACTATCACAACAATCTAATCAACCCCTACATGACACTACTAATTGTTATACTATCACAACAATCTAATCAACCCCTACATGGTACTACTAATCATTATACTATCACAACAATCTAATCAACCCCTACATGACACTACTAATTGTTATATTATATAACGATCTGATCAACCTCTAAATGACACTACTAATTGTTATACTATCACAACAATCTAATCAACCCCTACAAGACACTACTAATTGTTATACTATCATAACGATCTGATCAACCTCTAAATGACACTACTAATTGTTATACTATCACAACAATTTAATCAACCCCTACATGACACTACTAATTGTTATACTATCACAACAATCTAATCAACCCCTACATGACACTACTAATTGTTATACTATCACAACAATCTAATCAACCTCTAAATGACGCTACTAATTGTTCAAGCTTCTCTAGCCGTTTTTGATATTCTATGTTTTAGATTTTAAATTGTACGTTGCTACATCAGTATGCTTGTATTTTTAGTTATTGTAACAAAAATGAAAGCATTATTTCTCTTTAATTAACGCCCTTATATGAAGTTTAGTCATAAGTTGGTTTTAGAAGCAACACTTTGAAAGAGTTAGCCGACTTTGTTAATGTTACGTAGAGAAAGCTTTTTTGTTAAAGTAGGTTTGTTTTGTGCTTCATTCAGCTCGTACAGACTTATACGAACTAACGTAAGTTTTAGTTTTAGCTTATTTAGTTTTTTTTAAATATTATCCTGTGTGTTTACACTGAACCTATATAATACTTCCTTATTGGTTATTGTAGTGAGATTGTAATTTCAAAGAATTAGCAAAAATATGCTCCATGTTTGCGAACTGTGGGTTCTCCACACTTAAATATCGCTATTTGATCAGATAACACTAGTCCAAAAGCTGGTGATTAATACTGTTACCAGATGCCTTTCTTCTAATTCATAATTTCTCCAGTTTTTCAGAGCTTGGACTCTCCTTCACGGGAGTCTCCACACATACCTTTTTGTTGTTGTTGCTATTGTTTTCATGTTAAAAGAAATTAGAAAAACTTTTAATTTAACTGATCATTTCCGAATCACATTTTTAAAACACTTGCTCTAATATATGTTTTTGTTGTTGTTTTTTTAATTTTCGCGCAAAGTTACACGAGGGCTATCTGCGCTAGCCGTCCCTAATTTAGCAGCTATTTATCAACACTAACCGCCAACTTTTGAACTAGTCCTTTAGCATCAAATATAGTGAGATTGATCGTCACATTATAACGCTCCCATAGCTGAAAGAGCAAGCATGTTTGGTGTGACGGGAATTCAAAACTTGTGACCCTCAAATTACGAATCAAGCACCCTAATTACCTGACCAAACCGAGCCACTCTAATCTGTCAAATCAAAATTGGAAAAGATAATATAAAAGTAAATCTTGCAAACTTTGGAAGAAATTATGAAATAAATAAATGCACCGTACCTGTATGTTGGTATGTTTATAGATAGGTTGTGCCCGTGTAATTACGCACAGTTACTCATATATTTAAGGTATTTTTTAAATTTACATTTGTTCTTTATTTCTGTAAACTGTTGCATTTCATTAATGTTTATTTCTAACTGGGAAAATTACACTAACATACATTTTCTCTTTTCCTTAGGTATGATGCCACTCTGGTTGTTCATCTTAGGAAGGAACATCATTGACAACAAAACAGTTGAAGTGCCATTCGTCAGTATCGTTACTACTTTGCTAAGTTTCATGGGACCCTTGTTAGTTGGTATGCTAATAAGACATTTCAAACCGAAATGGGCAGAAATTTCTGCTAAAATTATCCGTCCGTTCACGATAATATGTCTCTTGTTCGTCATCACTCTCGCTGTTGTTACGAATCTTTATATTTATCAGCTCTTTACGTGGAATATAATTTTAGTTGGGTTTGCTATAGCATGGAGTGGCTATACAGTTGGTTGGCTACTTTCCTGGATTTTGAGATTTAAACGTCCACAAATTATTGCTATTTCCCTTGAAACAGCTATGCAAAATTCGACAATTGCCTTTTTGGTTTTGTCAACAACACTGCCTCAGCCCGAAGCGGACCTTACCATTGTTCCCGTGGTTGCTCAGTTACAGCTAACAACTTTCCCACTGTGGTTTCTGCTAGGTGTAGTAACGATCTTCAAAATGCTCAGTGGACGTAAAAAATCCAAAAACCTTTCACAGGACGTGAAGAAAGATGAGTACAAATCTAAGAATATTGAACTGTATTCATCCTTCAATACACCAGTAGAATCAAAGCCGCAGATCGAAAAATATTAAAGATCATTTGTTTGAATGATATTTAAATTTTCTGCAAATTTTTATTTCGTTAGTTACAGATTAATTGTCACCACTCCTCCCCTAAATCATGGCCTGATTGAATTATTTAGGTTATTGACTTTCCAATGAAGAGTTAAAATTCCTATGGAAACTAGTGTTTGAGTGCAGTTAATCACGAAGATACAAATGAGCTATCTGTGTCCTGCCTGCCAAGGGTGTAAAAACTCTGTTTCTAACATTGTAGGCCCGCAAACTTGATAATGTGTCACTGGGGTACTGGAATCTAATAAGACAGAAATTTGTTTTATAAACATTGTTTATTGTATTAATGTCTCATTTATGGACAAAATAATAACCTAACGAAGTGGAACTGATTAGAAACACTCAGTCTTTAGTTTAATAGTGAGCAAATAGAAATAAATAATTTCGTTTGACGGTTTAAAGTTTTCAGAAAGCTGACAAATGTCATCCTTGAATGGAAAGCCTTTTATTTTCACGAGAACATTCTGTATTTTTAGTACATTTGGTACATACTATATTTGTAAATATTAAATCTGCAGATAAGAAATTTAAATAGAATTATTAACAAATATTGAATTCATGTTCGAATTAATTATCATTAAAGACTTTGCAGTAGACAAACGTTGCATCTGGTCAATACTAAACAAGTATCATTTTTGTATATTATTAATTTGAATCCGTTTAATAAAATTGATTTGTTTTTTTGTTTTTTTGAATTTCGCACAAAGCTACTCGAGGGCTATCTGTGCTAGCCGTCCCTAATTTAGTAGTGTAATAGTAGAGGGATGGCAGCCAGTCATCACCACCCACCGCCAACTCTTGGGCTACTCTTTTACCAACAAATAGTGGGATTGACCGTAACATTATACAACCCCACGGCTGGGAGGGCGAGCATGTTTAGTGCGACTCGGGCGCGAACCCGCGACCCTCGGATTACGAGCGCACGCCTTAACGCGCTCGGCCATGCCAGGCCATATAATAAAATTGATATAAAAAACATTTAAACAATATGGCACCTTATTTATTAAATACTAGATGGAGTATCTGTTCCCTCAACAGAAGTTTGTTCGTGTGTGTATTTTTCTTTTAGCAAAGCCACGTCGAGCTATCTGCTGAGCTCACCGAGTGGAATCAAACCCCTGTTTTTAACGTTGTAAAACAGTAGACTTACCGCTGTACTAGTGTATGGCTAGCGCAGAACGCCTTCGTGTAGCTTCGCGAAAAACTTAAAACCCTGATGTGTAATTGTAAAAAATACACGCAAGAACTAGGAAACCCAAAATGTGAAACTGTTAATTTAAGTATATCTCCACATTAACCCAACAAACCTTTGTGCAATCTTTGTGAATATCTGTCAACAGGGGGCAAAGTAGTGGCAAGAATGAAAAACTGAAAATCTGTATGTATTTCCCCATGGACCCAACAATCGTCATGCCAAACAGATCTGCCAACAGAGTCATAGTGGGAAAAACGCTCATAAAATAAGTAAAATGCAAAACTGAAACTATGTACTATCTCCCCATGGACTTATGAACCTTCATATCAATTTTGATAAAGATCCACCCATAACAAACAGTACTATTAAATGTATATATATTATCGTTAAGTTTAACTGTATTCAAACAATGCACATGAGCAAGATAGCTTAGACTTATGAAAGAAATATGTTTATTGTATATTTATTAGATTTAAATTATTTTAAGAATCTTAGTAGTAAAAATACTGTTACCAAGCCAGACTTTACAGTCCCACACTATCACTATTTTGAAAGGTTAAGTCTTAGGCCAAGGATAATTTTTGTCAGTTTACGCGAGATAACTTTCTGGTTTGTAGCTGCTAGTATTAACTCTTCACTTGGCTATATGAAATTTCAAAGAATATGCGTTAACTAAAATTAGTCAGTTTTAAATTGACTGGAGATATCTTATAAAAAAAATTGAAACACTAGGACTAATGTTTCATTATTAAATACCACTCTTTTAATTTGTATGAAATATAAAATGGTAATAAATAATGAGGAATAGGATTCGGAGGGAAAACAACGAAAAGGAGAAATAAGTCCTAAATGTTTACCAAGATGTGTCTAAAGATGTTCAACAGTTGTAAGGACGACGTTTGCCTAAGGAAGAAACTCAAATGTACAAAAAATGAGATTTAGGCTCATTTCAAGTTAGAGAAATTTGAAGAAGTCGATTAAGTAATTTCCAAGGTTCTTGAGTAGTAGAAATATTAACAGACTAAGTCTTATTGAATAGCCCCTCTTTTTAAAAAAAGATTGACCAGCCATGACTGCAAAGACTTCAACTTCATACGCTACGAAGCTTCAATTTTTGTTTTTGACTCTAGTGATCAGATTACGGATTCAAGCTTGTTGGTGTGATGTTTACCAGCATCCTTTCAGGTTATGATTCACACCCCTAAAGTAGGAGCAGCATCAGTGCCAAACCAAGGTCAACATGTTTGTACAACATACTAATCTACACAAACACACACACACATATATATATGCACACAAATATATGTGTCTATATACATACTAATCTACATATATCTATATTTACATATATATATAAGACAGTAGTGTTCAACATTTTGTTTGTAACGTTCAAATTGGCTGGTGGTTTGTCTCAAGCGGAAGTCTTGAATTCAGTACCTGATCATAAGATATTTCAATTCAATGAGTAAGTATTCTTTTTGAATGTGAATGTTGAAAGAAAAAATAACAAAGTTATCATCAGTATATATGGGAAACTCCATTCCGTCATCACGCTGTCACGTATAAGATTTAATTACCACCTATCACTGAAAATATCCTCCCATCTGCTTCACCTGCGTAATTCGTGCTATAAAACTTTGCACCCACAAAAAAAATTGTTTGTTTTTTAATTTCGTGCAAAGTTGCATGAGAGCTATCCGCACTAGCCGTCCCTAATTTAGCAGTGTAAAACTAGAGGGAAGGCAGATAGTCATCAGCACCCACCGCCAACACTTGGGCTACTCTTTTACCAACGAGTAGTAGAATTGATCGTAACATTATAACGTCCCCACGACTAAAAGAGCGAACATGTTTGGTGTGACGGAGATTCGAACCCGTGCCCCTCATAATGCGAGTCGAACTTCTTAATCACCTAGACATGCTTGGTCCACCACCACAAAGAGGACTCACTGAATTGAACTACTTTAAAAACGAAGCACTACATAGAAGTTTTAACTCCTAATTTCATGGACTGAGCGTGTATCAGTCTTCACAATAATGAAAAGTATTACGTTACTCTCACCTTTCATATATAAACAAGACAGAACACAAACAGATTGTTTCATTCACTTTTGGGCCAGAAATTGCTAATTAAATTACCAGTCATTTTAATAAATTTGACATTGATGTAAAATCTGTATTCAAACCTCGATATAAAATCATTCTCCTACAACAACCTAAAGCTAAATCAAAAAAAATGATTTTCAGAAAATATATAAATCAACAAAGCAACTGACTGTTCATTAATTAGTGATACTAGCCTCAGCAACACCATTCGTACTTGACAAAGTCATTCGCTTTTCATTAACTTTGCCACATTTTATCTCGCCTGTGTCACGTCACCTGTTAATACCATTTCCATCACACTTAATCTTTGTTGTCTTTGTAATGACACATAAACTTTGGATTGCTTAGTATCTTCAACCATTAAAAAAAACAACTTTCCATAATGCTTATAGATCGTTTTTTGTCTACCCATTGTTGTATATCAAACAACAAAGAATTTTTTCCACATACGTTTAATTTGTTTTAATGCATAACTTATTTTAAAACAAATGTGGGTGTTCAGTGATGTCGAGAAACCCACTTGTTGAGAATTTTATATGCAAAAACGGCTCGTTTGGGCCACTAACAAACCACAGACACTTACTGAAGAAGAATCCTTATCCAAACACAACTCATATATATTTAAAAATCTGACAAGTGGCGAGCCATAGGCAGTATTGTACAGTGGTAAACAGCGATAGCAGAAGACGTAAACGACAAAGAAAATAAGTAGACTTATAACTGTCCTAACAGTGCAAATAATACAACGATGTCAGATGATTTTGATAGATGGATAGAAAGAGGAGAGCATCTGGTGTTAAAAGTCGGTGAACTACCAGAGTTTGTTAAACAACAACAAGAACTTGAAAGAGAAAAGCATAAACAGAGAAGAGAGAAGAAAGACTAAAGGAAGAAAAGGGGAGTAAGGATAAGTTATTACTAGGAAAAAGAGCAAAAAATGTGAAATTAGAAAGAGAGAGGAGAGACTAGAAACAGAAAGAATAAAAACACAAAAAGAGACAGAAGAAAACAAGAGAAAAGAAAGCCTGGAAATAGAAAGAGAATATAAGCTCAAATTGGGAAAGAAGAAAAAGGAGAGAGAGGGAAGGAAAACAAAATCAATAAGAGAAACAATTGAGATTGCAAATCTCAATCAACTGTAGGAAAAAGGACAATGGAGTCAGTGTCATCCGAGTCAAACTGTCCAAATATGATAAACATAAAGATGAGGTGGATGCTTTCCTGAGGAGATATGAAAGATTTGCCCAAAGTCAGAACTGGGATAAAGACGAGTGGAAAAGGTTTGCAAGCATATGCAGGCATGTTAGGATATGCAATGGATTATGACGAATTAAAAGTGGCTTTACTGAAACGATAGGAACTTAACGAAGAAGGTTTTTATCAGAAGTTTAGAGAAGTCAAACTTGACAAGGGTGAAAATGTATTTCAATTTATGACAAGTCTACTGTAATACTTCGTCAGATGAACTGACATGGCTAAATATGAAAGTAGCTACGAGGGACTGGCAGTTCTAGTAATGCAAGAATGATCATGTACTGAACTATCAGTTGTTGTTCCTAATAGGAGCGAGCACCAAAAAATGTGGAGATGATTAAGCTGACAGAACAGTATATGGAAGTCCATAAAAGGAGTTTGATTGGCAAGTTTAAAAATATTAAATTAAATTCGAAACTAGTAATGGTTGACAAGAAGTAAGAGTTTTACAAAGGCGACAGTAGATTAATAAACAAAAGGGAGGAAGATGTTACGTTTGTTATAAAATGGGACACATTAAAAAGGAGTGCAAGTGTAACATCATCAAGCAATAGCAGAAATATCAATATAAATCAACTTGGACTTTTCATAGGGATAGTGCTGGTAAAAAACAAGGAAAAAGCGACTGGAACCATAAAAGTTGCTCCCACAAGAAACAGACTCAAGACAACTCGCCAAACAAGAAGGAAGTGCTATTTTCGTGGTTTACAAATGGTTGGCTCAAGTTATCAAATATACAACAGTGCCGATAGTAATCAGAGCATACTACAAATATCAAGAAGTTGATACCACATCACAACATGCCAGTAAGCTAAAGATATGTTGAGGACAAGAAAGTAAAAGCTCTATGAGGGACTGGGTGCAATAGTGTATCAGTGAGAACCAGTTTAGTAGTTCATAACAAGATGACAGGCAATGTAGGCTTGTAAGTAATAATTGATAGGACAGTGATAAACTTTCTCATAGGAAAAATTAAGGTGGATACTTCAAATTATGTAGAAAACCTTAAAGTCAAGTGTATCAAAGAACAAATATATAACGTGGTGACTGGAAACAAGCCAGGTAGTGAAAATTTAAAGAAAGTGCAGAATCCATTCACCTCAGAAACCTTGGGACAGTGTCCGACAGATAGACAAACGTAAAACAAAGATGAAATAGACTGACAAAACAGAGGACAGGAAAGAAGTACTAAACCGAACCTATCAAAACAATTTTATTGTGGAAGCTAAACCCAAGGAAAAAAACGTTTCCATAATAAGATGGTCAAGGTTTGACACTTTAAGGTCGGGCAAAAGTATTTAGTTCTGCTACCTACAGATAACATTAAGCTCACCCAACAGTGTCCTTTCATAGTGCAGGAAGTGGTGAGCAAAATGCACGATAAAGTGAATGTTAATGGAACAACCTTGGTCTACCATGTTGAAGACATACTTTAAAAAAAAAAAGACGTTATGCATACAGCTATCAATGTACAAATAGATATGAAAGGTGTGTCCATTACAGAAGCAGAATGTGAAGACAATGACATCGTTATAGAAGATATTGAAGAACTAACCAGGCCTAAGACTACTGAGTGGAGATGAGACATTCAAATATTTCAGCACTGTTGAAGAACTGACTGGAAAGAAGAAAAAAGAGAAATAGAATTTACTGTGTCAATATACAGATAGATCAGGAATGAAAGATCCTAGGCAACACAAGATCAGGATGTAGACAAGGAAAAGCCGTATTGAAGATCTTATGCTTGAGAGACAAACAAAGGAACTTAGTATATGAAATAAAAACAGTTTTTATATATTTTGAAAAAAGTTATGAATATTTCTCTTGAAGAGCGACTTATATCAGATATAAAACACTGTTTAGTGTAGGCAATATTAATTAGTTTATTCGTAGGTTAATATTTCACGATTGTTTACTTTTTTATAATAAGAGAGTTGAAAGCAGACAATGGTTGGAAGCTGTGCTTGCAAGTTATTGATGTAGAGGCTATCAAATGTTGCGTGAAATGTATTGATGTAAAAGATATAGATATTTATGGAAGACCTAAGTGATAAATGTATGAGTAGCGGCAAGCAGACGTGTGAAAGAACACAAAGCGGAAGAGAGCCAAAGTAAACTCGAAAATTTCGGCCAAAGAAAGTGTTTGTTTGTTTGTTTGAAATTAAGCACAAAACTACTGTTCAAATAAGTTTCTAGCTTTAGAGGGCCAGCCAGAGAAAAGCTAGAAAACGATAAATTAATTTTCATGGAAGTAAATAGTCAAACGGTTGTTATGTTAAAGTTAATTTAACAGTTTTCTGACATTTTAGGAGAATAATTTATCTTGTTAAAGGCAGCACACACATCTACTATTGGGATAAAAACTAAGAGTGAACTAATGCTGATAGTATTTAAGGTAAAATAGAGAAAAATAGTTCGGTTTGTAAACTAAACTATAAAGCAACTGAACTGGCCTAAGTGTACTTTTGACAAAATGAAAATAATTGTATTGTGTTTAAAATACAAATATGATATACGTAATGTAAATAATTTTTATGTACATAAGTTTAATTTATTTCTAGTATTTATATTTTTTAAAACAAGTAGAGTGAATGCTATTCGTTTATCGCCAACAAGTCATTAACACTAACTGTCGAAGAATCCATATTTCAACACAACCCATTTGTACTTAAAACCCTAACAAATATCTCAGTCAGGTACACTCTAACTTTTTTCTTCATAGAATGCGATTTCAGAAAGCTTAAATTATTTTTATATAACAAACTTTACATCTCAGGTATCATTCAAATATCCCTTCTCTGAACCATTTAAAAACATTAAATATTCGTCCTAAGGTAGGGCCAAACACAATAACTAAATGTTGCTTAATTAATTACCTATACAATGAAATTATAACCTATTCAAACCTGTACTCAATATTACTAAGAATACAACCTATGATCCTTTTTGCCCTAGCACTAGCAACAGCACATTGCTTGGGAACTAATTTACCAGAACACCATAATCCCCTTTTCCCACAACAGTGGTAGGGTTATTCCCGTCCAGGGCCTGGCATGGCCGAGCGCGTTAAGGCGTGCACTCGTAATCCGAGGGTCGCGGGTTCGCGCCCGAGTCGCGCTAAACATGCTCGCCCTCCCAGCCGTGGGGGTGTATAATGTGACGGTCAATCCCACTATTCGTTTGTAAAAGAGTAGCCCAAGAGTTGGCGGTGGGTGGTGATGACTAGCTGCCTTCCCTCTAGTCTTACACTGCTAAATTAGGGACGGCTAGCACAGATAGCCCTCGAGTAGCTTTGTGCGAAATTCCAAAAACAAACAAACAAATATTCCCGTCCATATTATACTCATAATTTAAATTATAATAACCCATATGCATTATCTCCCAGCCAAAAGTGGCACAGTAGAATATCATTAAACTTAAAACGCTAGAATCCGGGGCTCAATACACGTAATTAGCAGAGTACATAAAGCTTAATTTGTAGTTTTGTGCTTGATTACAAACAAAATTATTTTCCAATTATTATAATTAAAACACATTTACCGTATATATGTCCAATCACTAACTGATCAAAACAATTTTCTGAATGAGCAACGTCCTCCCAGCCAGTCACATTCCATAACCTTACTATTATCGTCCAATTTAAGTAATTTATTAACCATTTCTTCATTTAGGACAGGCCAAGCGTGTTAAGGTGTGCGACTCGTAATCTGACGGTCGCAGGTTCGCATCCCCGTCGCGCCAAACATGCTCACCCTTTCAGCCGTGGGGGCGTTATAACGTGACGGTAAATCCCACTATTCGTTGGTAAAAGAGTAGCTTAAGAGTTGGCGGTGGGTGGTGATGACTAGCTGCCTTCCCTCTAGTCTTACACTGCTCGAATAGCTTTGTGCGAAATTAAAAAAACAAACTTATACCAATGAATAATGGGACTGACTGTCACATAATAACGCTTCCATGGCTGAAATGGCGAACATGTTCGGTGTAACGGGGATTTAAGCCCGCAACCCTCAGATTACGAGTCAAGTGCCTTAACCACCTGGCCAGGAGTTAATATGAATGTTGATAAACAATAGTACATCAATATCCATATTATTAATTTGAATAAATAGAGGAATCAATAAACAGACCCCCAAAAATTCTTGATACCTTAAGAACACAATATTCCAAAATTAAAAATTCAAGTTCAATAACAATATGAAACAAAAAAACAAGTTCATGATATAAAGTTTAAAAAGTTGGTAATTATTAGTTAATCTTTTACCAACAGTAGTAGGATTGACCGGACATTATAACGTTCCACAGCTGAATGGGCGAGTATGTTTGATGCGAGTGCGATTCGAACCCGCGACCCCTCAGATTTCGAGTGGAGTGTATTAACCACGTGACCATTGTGAACAGTTTTATGAAGGCCCTTTGTGTTTTTCAAGCTGCGTAGCAGCTCCTTTAGGGAGCAGTAAACTTTGAGAGGCACAGATGAGCAGACAGATAAGTTTTGAGGATTTCAAAGTTAAATTTGCTAAAAGTAAACCATGAGAATTAACTATTATTACTTAATTTTTTTTTATTTTAATAAAACAATTTTTAGAGGCTAAAACTTTGATTGAAGGGATGAACGTTTCATGCTTGATTAAGGGGGCGCTGCAGGAAAAAAAGTTTTGTGAAAGGTAAGCTGATTTATCACGCTTATAGCAGGTATTGATTTAACAGAAAGAGAAATCTTTTTAATCATTCTTAATAAATGGCCGGATGTCACTCGTATTCGTCTTATTATTCCAATTCAGAGTGCTCTGGCAAGAACGGAAGTTAGAACTTTGATAAAATTTCATGATTAAAATAAGAGATTGAATTTGAAAGAATAATGAATGAACCGTAAATGAAATAATAATATAGTAAAATTCGATATCTGAGTGTCACACAAATTTGTTTTATGATTTAAGAAAACCATTATACATGATCTTGAAACTTGAAAGTAAAATGTTTCGTTATTTCGGTGGGTAGAACAAGAAAATATAACAGAAATTTTAGAAAGAATGATAGTATTAATAATTCTACTCCTCAAAGGCATTAAATTAATTTAACAATTCCAATATTACATTTTAATAAAATTTCATATATGAAATGTATCATTACATATTTCAAGTACATAAATATGACAATGGTTGTGTTGGTTTCTTACTACACATTGTTTAATAGCTTATTACACTATGTTATTGTTTTACTAAACAGATCGGAAAAGATGAAGTTTATACATGATTTTAAAGTTATCAAGGTGGTATTACTTTTGAGGTTGGTATTTGTTGAAGATGTAACTTGCTGTTTTTAACTTATTTCTATGAAGTTTAACTGCAAGATTTGACAAGAATATAAAGATGAAGCTTTTGTATAATCATTGAAGTGTTAAAGATGAAGTTTGTACAGTTGGTCTCTTTTAACCCATCTTGTTTTCAAATAATTTTAGGTCATGTCATGCTTCCCAGTGACATATTTGTCTCAAAACATGCACCACAAGAAACTGAGTTTCGGTTCCTGTGGTGAAGAGAACATAGCCCATCATGTATCTTTGTGTTTAACTGCAAACAAACAAAATTTATATTACCATATTATTATACAGAAGGGTTGTTGTTTTGAATTAAGCACAAAGCTACACAATGGGCTATCTGTGCTCTGCCCACCATGGGTATCGAAACCCGGATTTTAGCGTGTAAGTCTGCAGACATACCGCTGAGCCACTGGGGGGCTATACAGATGGGAAACAATAAAGTTTGTAACATGTTATTAAAGTTATCAAGATAATGTTAATTTTGAGATTAGTATATGTTAAATATTTTATAACCTTTTTGAAGAATGTGACTTATAATTCTTTATAGTTTAACTGCTAGATGTGACAAGAATATAAGGGTGAAGATTTTATATAATCATGGAAGTACTACAGACAAAGATTGTACCCTTTTCTGATGAAGAGAAGAATACTTTGTTGGACATCAAAGTGATGAAGAAAGAAGATGAAACTTTCACAATATCTGGTAATAAGTCTGCATGTTTGGAATTTTGATATTTTATATTTCTTGCAGTATAAGTATTGTGAATGTTTTTTGCTTTAATTTAGCAGTGTGCCTGAATATTCCAACAATGATCGAAAATGTTATACTTTTTATAGAACTTTATTTACTGCCCAAGAGATTTATTTCAGTATGTAAAATTAGGGATACAAGTCCCTGCTAAGTTTCTTGTTGTATTGTTTATCAGATGGTGTACCGATTTGATTAATGCATCTGCAATAGATATTACTCTACTCAGAGTTTTCTGAGATATGCTATTCAAGTCATTTGTTTTGCTTTCAGATATTTTTTTGTGGGAACAGTAATTGGATTTGGAGTTGCTGTGATCCCAAAATATCATAAGGTGCATGCTGTAAGTCTTATTTTAGTTTTTTCACAGTATTACATTTTGTGCAATATGCTGAATAGCTCCATGAGCATTTTTTCTATCTCAGTGTTATGAAATGGTATTTAGCTCCCCTCACAAAACTAGCTATTCTCACCCAGTGCTGCCCTCTGCATGCAAACTTTTATTTGCATATGCTACAAGCCTTCCACTCCTTTCCCCTACTGGAATTGGAAGATTCCAACATGTTTCTCATGCAGATCATAATGTATCACTTCTTCACCAATAACAGCATGATATGCTCATGTGAAGGATTTAATTCCCTCTTCACTGTTTTACTGAACTATCACCTCTGGTTTGGCAGTGCATGGTTTCAAATGTGCTTTTTTGTTTGATTAACACTTCTTGATGAAGTGGTTGTTCTTTAAATTATTGTGCTCTCAGTCAACCAATTTCATCTGTTGGTAACGGTTAATTCTAGTGATCTTATTTCTATACTCAAAGTTAGTAAGCCTTTCTGCTCAAGGAATTCCAAAGCTAATATTACCTCTTGAGGTTAAACAAGAAACCAACTTTTTTTTTCTCAAGCCTCTTGTGTGGGTATTTCAATGGTGGACTTTTATTTACCAGGAAATCAAATGTTACATAAAATAACGTTTGTTAATGGACGTTGCCTAAACTCCTACAGAACAGGCTAAAGAGGATTTCAGTCATCTCTTCCTCTTTCAAATTTTGTCTTTCAATTCCCAACATGAGGAGTCGGTAAGGCCCAATGCAATCTTTTTTGGATTTTGTCTCAGGTTTCTGAAGTGAAGTTTCATCCATTTTCCTTGTTGCTTAAATGATTTTCCCAACCTTTTTTGGTTTTTCTTCCTTCATGCTGATCATTTTGCCATGTAATTAAGAGAGGTGATCAGCATCCTATGCTCCCTACAGTCTTCAGATCAGTTTGCACTTTCCTGCCACCGTGCTGACTATTGCTTTTAAGATGAGCATCTGTTAAGTTCCTTGTTGTTTATTTTGAGAGATGACTCCCAAATCATCTGTCAATCAAACCCATATGCAATATTTTCACTTGCCTTTTTACCCTTATCATTTTAGTAAGGTGCCTTTCTTCCATAAACTTCTTACCTTAGCCTTTCCAGAGATATCTTGAAGGGTTTTCTGAAGATACTTTTGCCCTTCTCTCTCTAACTTAAGCCCACATTTTATTTTAGGCTCTGGTGTTAAGTACATTGTTTCTTTTTTGTTGCAACCTTGTAGATTGTGCCATTTTGACTTAGACTTGTTTAGCCTTGACATATAATAAGGATTAACTTATAGCCCTGTTTCTGAGGCATTATCTTTATGATGTGGATCCAAAAACTGCAGACTTTGATATAATAACCATTTTCAGCTATGAATATGCTAACCCAGTTGTCGCAGTCAGAGTCTCTTTTTCTCTCCAATTACTATTTTCCATCTTCTCTACTTGGGTTATTTCTTTTCATCTCTCACCTCAGTGACACATCACCAGTGACTACCAAGCAGGTTTGAGTTTAGTGGGAACTCAACCATTTGAGTTTTCTCAATGCTGGTATTCCTACATCAGTGATCAGTTGGTGCTTCAGGTTCTGTAAGAAGGATTTGCTGTCTATTTTCTTTCCTTGTCTCCCTTTACTGTTTCCTTTGTACTCAATATTCTGTAACCATCAACATCTGTCAGAAGCAGTGCAGGAATTGCTGTTGCAGCAGGCCATCAGACCTGTTTCCCACCCTTCTTAGGATTTTTATTCCCATCTTTTTGTTGTCCCCCCAGAAAAAACAGTAGAGATTGACAGCTAGTAATCAATTTATTTTACCTCAACTACTTTGTTTTCTTACCCTGGTTCACCATGGAGTCTTTTCTTACCATGAGACAGGGATTTTCATTAGTGTTGCTGATGACTAAAGTAGCTGTCTACAATACCTCCTTACATATATTGATATCACCCAAGTCTTGTTATTAATTTCACTTAGTCCACCCTGGATTGATTTATCAATTTGGGCCCCTCCCCTTCAGGCTTGCCTTGGCACCTTATTTATTTTGTCTAGTATTCAGAGCTTTTGCCTGACATCTCCACACTCTGAGGCTAAGATTTCATCATTATATGGATGGCTGTCTTTTTTTAGCTCATTATGAACAGTAATTAACCAATCATATTTTACAGTTCCTTTCAGTGGTAGTTCAGATGGGCCAGCTAATCAAACTGAAGAAGATGCTCCTCAAACCCATTCAATATCTTGTAAATTTAGGGTCTTTTTTTTTCAAGAATTGTATCAGTTGGGCCAAGTCTTCTCCTCTGCAACTTCATTCAAGGGAACACTGCTTGTAAGGTTCTATCACTTGTCCGCCTTGTTTGAACCTGTATGAGACCCCTTTAAAGGGTGCTTTACAATCAGTGGAACCTTGCTCATGATCCTCTTTCCACCCCATTTCCTTTTATTTCTCCCTGCCAGAGGATCTGTCTTGGTGGTTGGACAAAGACCATACTTCAGAGGGTTGGCTGCTTCCTTCCATGTGTCCAGATCTACATTTTTCCACAGGCATGTCTCTTCAGGAACAGGGGCCATGGATAAATCACCAGGAGACTACAAACTGTTGGTCTGCAAATGAAAACTCCTTGTGTGTGAATGTTCTCTAAATTCTTGCTGTGAGTTAGACATTGCATTATTTCTTTCTTCTTGCACAATATTTTCTGGTGATGATTCATTCAGGTAATTATGTGGTGGTGTCACATATCAGTCACCAAGGGCATTTAGTCCAGATATCTCTGTTTTTGGGTGTTGGATCTGTTATATATATATATATATATATATATATATAATACATATCACATGCATATTATTTCTTGTCATGTGCTTGGTCCTTTCAATCTGATAATGGATAGTCTTTCATGCTCTGATCATATATATCCCACAGAGTGTGTATTAGATTCCCTTGTTTTCAGGGATCTTTGCTATCAGTGAAATTTTCACCATGAGGATGCCTTTACTATGGCTGTCATCACTGTTTCCTCTCATTTGGTCACTTGTATCTCATCCCCTAGCTCCAGCATTTGATGCATTCATCCAGGACTGGTCACACAATTGTATTTATATGTGTACACCTATCTGATTACTCGATTTTGTGATTTATCTCATCCACTCCATGACCTTCTCATTGGTCAAGTCAACCTTAGTTTCCATAATTACAGCAGCAGTTCCTCTTTCACAAAACCCTGGCATTGCTGCAGTTGCCAGTGTCCTTGTTTGGCATTGTAGTGCCTCTTCTCATAAGGCTCCATTGTGAGTGAGGGCAGTGAGCACTGAAATGTATTGCTTTTATTATGGATACCTCCTAAAATAAATAAAAAAGAAAAACAGATTATTGAAAAATGACCATGCATGGTCAATTCTCTTGACCAGTTACTATTGCAGTTCGACTCAACACCTCAATTTCTCATTATGCATTAATTGTCTGGGAAATCCTTGGAGCAGATGTCTCCCTTTTCCATTCAAAAGGAAAAGAAGAGCTTGCTTGCTCGCCAAATCAGTAAGGAAGTAACACTGTTGGAGACGTTTTAGTGGAAACATTTTAACGTACCAAACACCTCTTAAAATCAAAGGCCATAAGGAATATATCCATTGAGGTTACTCCCCATGCATCTTTGAATTCTTCCAGAGAAGTAATAGTTGAGAGGAATTTAAAGAACATTCCTGAGTCAGATATCCTCATTGGTTTCTCCAGCCAAGGCATTTCTTAGGTGCACCAAATCTCCACTTGCAAAGACAGAATAATGCTACCTACCAATATAATTAATTTGACATTTACATCCTCACATCCATTTGCCATTATCAAAACAGGATGTTTAAATTGCAAGGTAAGACCATATAATCCAAACATTCTTCGATGTTTCTGCAAGGTCTCCTCTTGTGCATCTTTAATGTATGCTCATTATGGTGGTAAAGACCTTGATGTAAAGTGTATCATGGCTCACACCTCCCTTGCTTTCATTCTTGCTCTAAGTGGGTGGAGGAGAAAGAGGTACAAAATTTGAAGACTGTGATCAAAGGCTCAGAAATTATTGTACCACATTCCATCCCAGACATATGGTGCTGCACTGTGTTCCATTACTATAGTGGGAGTGCAAACAGATCTCTCTTTGCCTCTGACAGAATCATTTGCTCTTCATGATTAAGAGGCAATAAGTTAACCTTTGCTCCCATCTCTGTCCACAACTTTCCTTCTAGTAGCTCCCAGGATCCACTTCCTTTAGCTTCAGATTCTGGCATTTCCTGGGGTCCATCTTCTTTTACAGCTCCCAGATCCAGAATGATTATTCATTAATGCCCTTAATTGTTGGAATCTTCTTGCACTAAAAAAGATACCCATTTGACCCTACTAAAGCGGAAAGATGGGGTTGAAAACAGAAGGGCTTTCCACCTAATTCTCCTCCAAGTAAATAAAAATGGCCACTGATATAGTAATACTGTTGAGGTTTCCATTCTAATGTGGATGACATCAAGATGCTGATTGATTCTTATCATCCTGTTTGTCTTTACTTACAGGAAACGTTTTGAAACATGCATATATAGTCATCTTTTGGCTGTTTTCTTCATACTGCAGTGACAGGTTGTGTGATGAGTGTGTGCATGGAGGTGTGGCACTGCTAATTGACAAGCACATGCCCACTCTATCTTTGCTACTCAATACACCTTTAGAGGCCATAGCCATCTGTGTTTCCTTTGGTCATTCCATCATTGTCTCTGTTTTTTCCACTTGTCTCCTTGAGAGACTAATAAACAATTGGGCATTAATGCTCTTATTGAACAGTTACTATCTCCCCTTTTAATCCTGGGGGACTTTAATGGGCATAATATTCTCTGGGAAGGTGCTGATATTGATGGAAGGGGTCACTCTGTAGAGCACATGCTCTCAGATCACAATCTTTCTGTATTCAGTACTGGTGTTTATACTTATTTTCATACAGCTAGTCAGTCTTTTACTGCTATTGATCTCTTTGTCTACCTCCCTTCACTTTTCCCTCTCTCTTCTTTTAGGGCCTACAGTAACCCTTGGACCACCAATCATTTTCCTGTCTTTTTGAGAGAGACTGGCCATGGTCGATGCCACTTGACCCATGTACCCCAGTGGAAGCAGGACCAGGACAACTGGCCCTCTTTCACTGCCCTCTCAGAACTTGATCCTGCCATCATCTGTAAGCTATGAACAGATGATAGCAACAGTAACTGACTTTATTATTCCAGTAGCTGCTTGTCTGTTCCTAAAACCTTGGGATGGTTTTTTACAGTATTCTCATCTATGGTGGAATCCTGTCTGCTACATGGTATGGAAGGCTCAGAAACAGGCCTTGGATATCTTTCACTGCCATCCCACACTTACAAACCTCATTGCTTTCCAAGCAGGCCCATGCACATGCTCGGTAGGTAAGATATCAAAACCAGAAGGAATCTTGAGTTAAATTCACAGCCTCTTTTACCCCCAGTTCCAAAGAGATGTTGGACAAGACATGGAAAGTCAGTGGGCAGTGTACTTCTGCTCCCCTTTCAATCATGCTGTCTGATGGACAGAAAGTTTCTGATGTTCACAGCATTGCCAGTACTCTTGGTGAAAACTTTTCTCATACATCTAGCACTTCTGTTTCATCCTCCACCTTTTTGACTTTCAAGACTTAGGCAGAGCATTTGCCTCTTTCTTTTTGTACTGATCATCTCTATGTGTATAATTTCCCCTTTACACTCGTGGAACTCAAGCTCATCATCAGTCTAGCAGTACATCAGATGAACCTGATGTTATTCACTGTGAGATATTGCACCATCTTTTTCCTGCCTCTCTTGCTATTCTTTTGGTTGTTTTTAACTGGATTTGGCAGATGAATGTTTTTCCTGGTGCTTGGCATCATGCTATTGACCTCTCTCTTGCTAAGCCTGGGAAGGATCTCAAGAATTCTTCAAACTATCATCCAGTTGTTTTGAGGAGCTGTCTCTGTAAGATCTTGGAGAGGATTGTTTATGCTCATCTTGTTTGGCTCCTCAAATCAAACAACTTCCTCTCGCCCACCCAATGTGGGTTCCGATGACAGAATTTCACTGAGGACTACCTGATTTAACTTGAAACATCTATCAAGGAAACCTTTCTTAAGCAACATCATCTTGTTTCTGTATTTTTTTACCTTCACAAAGCTTGTGATACTACATGGAGTTATGGCATCCTAGAAGACCTCCACTCATATTCATTGTTTGGCCATTTGCTCATGTTTATTAAACATTTTTAATGGACTAGTGATTCCATGTTTGTGTTGGTTTGACACTTTTTCATTCTTTTCCACAGGAACTTGAAGTCTCTCAGGGCTGTATTTTGAGTGTCACACTTTTCATTACAATGATTAATGCTATCACTGAACAACTTCCCCTACAGTTGCAAATGGTCTCTATGTTGACAACTTTTTCATCTTGTGTCAGTCGTCAAGCAGGAAGTTTATTGAGCAGCAGCAACAGACTGCCCTCAATTATTTACTGAAGTTGGGCACAGCAAGCAGTTTTACCTTTTCTCGCTCAAAAATTGTTTGCATGCACTTCTATCTTCCAACAGGATATTCACACTGATCCCAAGCTCTATCTTGGAGTTTTGCTTCTTGTGATCTCAAAGGCAAAGTTCTTAGGGCTTGTGTTTGCCTGTAAGCTTACCATGTTAAGGGTATGAGGGCACTGAACATTCTCTGTGTCCACTCTTTCACTTCTTAAGGAGTGAATTGACATTCTTTGCTAAAGATCTATTGTGCCTTTATTTGATCAAAACTGGACAATAGATTTATGGTCTATGGCTCTGGCAGGACCTCAATCTTGAAGATGCTGAACCCTGTTCATCATCAAGGACTTTGGCTGTGCTCTTGGGCTTTCCACACTTTTCTAGTCCAGAGTTTGTACACTGAGTTTCATGAACATCCTCTTTATTTCTACTGTTTGCAACTCTCTTTACTGCATGCTTGAAAACTTCAATCCTTACCACAGCATCTAACTTGGGTTTATGTTTTTCTTCCTCAGTGAGCCATTCTTTTTCAGAATAGATGGTGTGCATTTGTTCCTTTTGGCTTTTGTACAGTTGGGTGAATTGGGTCTGCTCTTGGATAACATTGCTGTATCCACTGGTCAGCCCATCTCAACATGGCTTATGATCATCCCCAAGTGTGATCTTTCTTTGAATCATCTGAAGAAGGTAGATATTCCTGATTGGAAGTATCATCTTCTATCTTCTGTACATCTTTTGAACCATCCATATAAATGAGAATGGAAGAATGGTGACTTTAATAAGGTGACTCTGTGAGCTCTGCCATGGTTTGCTGTAGTTCAGTAGTTCACTGGTTACACACAGAATCCCCTCTGGAGTTTGTTTTCACTGCTAAATTGTACGTCATTTATCTTGCTCTGGATTACATAGAAGCTGTGCAGTACACAAACTGTACTATTTATACTGGCTTGCTCTCTATTGGCCCTAGAATCACTTTACATTAATTCTCACCATGTTCTCATCAATATTCAAAACCAACTAGCCCATTTCTCTTTATCATCTACTTTTATACAGTTTTTTTGGAATCCAGGCCATGTTGGTATTCCAGGGAACAAGCTCACTAACATCACTACTAAGTCTGTCTGCTCTGGCACTGTCACTGCTGTGCCTATTCCATACATTGACTATGGTCCTGTATCCAGTTAGCAATTGACTTTGAGAAAGCAGTGTAATAATAAGCTTCTTTAGATCAAGCCTTTCTTTTGCTTTTTGGCCATCTTGCTTCCATAAAGATCACAAGGAGAAAGTTGTTTTGGCTAGGCTATGCATTGGTCAGTTTTTTAGCTTATTGTTTTCTTTTATATGGGACTGATGCACTATTATGTGGTTTGTGTGACACTGAAGTCACAACAGCTGACATTTTACTTTCATGCTATCATTACAACCATGAGCAATGGCATTAATTTTTACATTTCTTTACCATAAATGTTGGACTCCTCATGTTGGATAGTGTTGTTGGCAATAGTGACACAGTTCACCTTACTTATGTTTTTGAATGTTTAAATATCATTGGCCTTTTTAATTCTGTTTACATTTTTACCAGCTGTTTAAAGTTTATTTAGTTTTACATTGATTCACATTTGCATTTCATAGCAATTTTACTTTTATTTGCTTGGTGCAGATAGCTTAGTTGCTTTGCACCAACAAACGTCAATCAACCAACTTCTGTGCTAAGTTAGGGCTTTTTAGCCTTCAAAACCAGTATGATGAAAATAGATGAGGTAAAATATGTACAAGCTATCTCTAAAAGTAAAGCTCTAAGTAGCACATCTTGTATTTTATTGATGCAAAATCATAATATCATCAAAGAATATTTGAAAATGAGTAGTTCATTCTAACTTTCATCTAAATAACCTTCTTTAGAACTTTAAGAAGGCAACCATGATGATGGAAATAACCACAAGGTAAAGAGATAGCTAGTAGTCAGAAAACAGGAAGCAGTAAGAGTGCGAATAGTACAAGTGTAATTAACAAATTAGCCTCAACAAGATAAAAGAATAAAAATAGGAATCCAGGAACCTGGCAAAAAAAACACCAACAAACTCAATTGGTTATTTTGAATCACATTTCACAAAGTGAGATTTTACTGTCTTACACTTCAAAAAAATTTCATAAAGCACTATAACAGTGAAAAAAATAATATTTTTAGGCCTTATATGCTAAAATGCTTGATAGTTTTTATTTCATAGGTATTTTGTCAATGTGCCACAGGAGAGACCTGTAAAATTTGTTCATAGTTTACACAAATTTTACATAAATGCTAATGAGTCTTTTTGTTTATGCCTCAATGAAGCTTTACAAGATAATATACAACAAATGTCTGGAAGTATTTGAATTCAAATTATGTTGTCACATCACATATTAAAGTTTTAGTTATAGTTTCTCTGCTGTTGCCAACAAAAATAAACTAAATTACATTTAGGAACCTGATTTTGTATTTTCAACTGACATTTAATATCATTGTTTATTTAACACTTATTAATATTTGTGTTTTTATGCTTGTGTGTATTTCTGTATATATATATGAAGTATTACATGTATACATGATTAAATGTCTTATACAGCAGATAACACTGGTTTACAAAGAAATTGAGGCAAGCACAAAAATAGCTGTTTTAACCTAATTTGGGGGTGCTGAATTCAGATTTGAAATCCGTTTTTACTCATCATCTCTAGTTTTTTGGATATGCATACTGTACATAAAGGCATATATGCATTCAGGGTTAATTTCTAATATTGTGTGACTTATGTCTTCTTTTTTAGTTATTATGCAATAAATGTAAGTGATAGCATTACATTATATATATATATATAGCTATATATCAAGACGGATTTTGGCAGTTAAGTGTAACCAACACATCTCAATCAACAGCCAGTAGTGCATTGGCAGTCAGCGCAGGAGGTTGGTGTCCCTCGACAATTGTGTTACACAATCTTTTGGGTATGTATTTGTATTACAATTTCCAATGATGCACATAATTATTATTGCCTTACATATGATTTAATTTTACTTTTTTTTTTTTTCAGATTCTCCAATGGCTTCAAGCTTGTCAAAACACCGAGGATGCCTCAACAAGGCCAATTCTTTCTGCAACATGTGTGGGGACTTCACGACAGTTGGACAGCGTCGAACCATCACTTCCCTCCTCAGAACTGCCTACTTTCATTATTTTGACTGTAAAATTGGTGATCAGGACAAATCTTGGGCTCCACACATCTGTTGTAAACCCTGCTACAATGGACTAACTGCTTGGTTTAATGGCAAGAAAGCGGCTTTCAACTTTGCAGTTCCGATGGTTTTGAGAGAGCCACGAAGCCATGCAGATGATTGTTATTTTTGTCTAACAAATATAACTGGTTTCAATGCATCTTCTAGAAAAAAAAGATCAAATATCCCAACCTTCCATCTGCTATGAGACCCGTTCCCCATTCAGATGATCTTCCTGTCCAACACCTCCAGTAAATAAGGATCTTTCCTTATCAGATGAAGAAATGCCTCCAAGGGAAGATTCTGCCAAGTCAATCTCTTCCGAAGATATTGACTCTTCTTATTCAGGAACAAGTGGCAACGAGCCACACTAGATCACGCAAGAAGACCTGAATGACCTTGCTCGGGATTTGTATCTGTCAAAACAGCAGTCAGAGCTCTTAGCTTCTCGGCTTAAGCAGTGGAACCTAGTCGAGGAAGATGTAAAGACCAGCATGGGAAGCGTTTAAGTCAGTCTGTAGTGGTTTCCTTGGTAACACACACATACCGAATAACCAAGCCAGTATTGAGAAGTTGCTAAAGACTTATGAGGATATGGGATGTCGAATGTCACTCAAAATTCATTTTCTCCATTCCCACCTCAACTTCTTCCCTCCTCACAAGTTTTCTTCTTGGAGGAATACTGCTAGTCAAGAAGAATTTAAATAGTCTAGTGTAAATTTGAATGTGAAAATGCTTTGTGAATAAAAATAACCAGAAGCCAGCAAAAATCCTGGATTTTGTTTGATGTGACAGCAATAGTGTCTTTCTTGACTTTATTTGTGGGTAATCTAATTATTAATGATAAGTTTGAAGTCACAAGCTCAAAAATCCACAACATATATGCTGCTTTGTTGTCAACAGGCTCACTACAACCTGTTTTCTTCTTGGAGGAATACTGCTAGTCAAGAAGAATTTAAATAGTCTAGTGTAAATTTGAATGTGAATGCTTTGGTGTAAATTTATACACCAAATTTTTTTAATTTTGTTCATTGTTTTTCCTTCGTGACTTCAAGGCTAATGTACACAAATGTTTGATATTAGTTGTGTATATTAACCCTGATGAAGCCACAGAGATGAATCTTTGGTTAAAATAAAAAAACCTTCTATATATGACTAAGAGTATAAATGACGTTTGTTTTTTTCTAAACTGTTTATTGAAGTTATATATTTACATAAAAAGACATTTTGAAAAATCAATTTAACAAATACAGTTATTGCTCAGTTATGATGGAGATAAACTGTATATGAAAGTTTGAATTCTAATTACATACTTTTTCATTCAGTGTCTGAATTTCATGTTTAGAAAGTAACCATTTAAAATTCGTGCAATAAAACTGTTACTGCAGTACAGTCAGCTGATGCCCACCAGTGGCAGCACAGTGGTTTTTCTGGAGACTTTTACTGCTGGAAACCAGGTTTGGTATCTGTGGTGAGAAAGGGCACAGATAACCTTTTGTGTAGCTGTGTGGTAAATAACGAACAGCAATAGAAATATGACTTCTCTGCAATCAGCAGTGTAAAAATAAATTATGAACAAACTTGGAATAATGAACAATTAGATGCCTCTCTTTCAATCAGGACAAAGGTATATCACAGTATTTAATTTTCAGTCTTTCAATTCCTTATTCAGTGTTTCCATACAATGACCTTTACACTCTTAAGAACCACCTCTCGTGTTTTGATTCATCCTGGATGTCTGTTGACTCGGCTGGTTGCATTAATTTTATACACTTATGAGGTTTCATTGATGGGTATTTTAACTCCAGAATTAAGTCTAGTATTTACTTTATTCTCCATTAAGAACTTTTTTCAACCAGGTACAGGAAAATGCTTCACTCATTGAACTTGGCTGTTTAACTACCATTTGGGACAACAAATGACAATGTGTATGATAGTCCAGGATTTTTTTTTTGTACACCTGTGTATCATGTAGGAAAATATAGAAGAGGTCTGGTCATCTAAACACATTGTATGGATTTTGATTGTGATTTAGTTTTACATAAATTACACTGAGTCTTGTTATAGACAAACCTATATTATATGTACTTCTAGCTACAAGAGAAACTGATTCCTTTGAAGAAAGTTCTCTTCCTACCATTTTGAAGTTTGGTCTAACAAGAGAGGAGCAAGAGGAACAGTGTGATGGAGCATCAGAGAAAAGTGAGGTAATTTGTAGGTTAAACCTTTTACAATTATGTTGTTAAAGATAATATGTAACTGTAAATGTGTCTTTCTTGACTTTATTTGTGGGTAATCTAATTATTAATGATAAGTTTGAAGTCACAAGCTCAAAAATCCACAACATATATGCTGCTTTGTTGTCAACAGGCTCACTACAACCTGTTTTCTTCTTGGAGGAATACTGCTAGTCAAGAAGAATTTAAATAGTCTAGTGTAAATTTGAATGTGAAAATGCTTTGTGAATAAAAATAACCAGAAGCCAGCAAAAATCCTGGATTTTGTTTGATGTGATAGCATTGTTAGGTTTCCACAACAAATTCACTTTAAAATGCAAGGAATAGCTATGTGTTGTAGGGTTACTGTTGTGTTTACTCTAATTTTGATGTCTGCCATTGAGACAAAAGCCTTGGCTAATACATGATTAGGAACAGTGCCAGTTTTCTGGCTGTATTTTATTTACATTATTTATGGGATTTGCAATGATAGTTTGAACACCTTAATAATGTTTCATCAGTGTGTTAGCCAGGTTCATAATAATATCAAATTTACTTTTGAGTATGTACAGCTTGTGGATGCATCTGCAGCTGTACTGAAGAGTAAGTTGGTAAGTAACATGTTCAAAAATCTCTCAAAAAAAGATGGTTCTTCTATATATTTTCTCTCATCATCCAAGGACTATGATTTTTAGTCAGTAATGAGCTTTCAGAGATTTGTAATATCACTGATGATTCTATGGAGTTGATTTTCAGCAGATTTTAAATTTAAATGGTTATCCTGAAAAATTATTTAATAAAATTTTCACCAATCCTGGAAAATTAAAAAAAACAACAGAAAACAGGAAGAAAGTGTCGCATTTCTAACACTTTTTATTAATCCTGTTAATACCATCATTTATCATTAAGAATGGTGTGAGGGAATCAGGTATGCCTATATGTCTGACAGAAAGGCTTGGATGTTTGCTTAAACCTGATTTGTGTGTTCAGCATTTGAACCTCATAATCACTGTCAGAAGAACAACAGTATTTTATGTGATTTGGAATTTCTGTGAGATGTATGGATGTAGTTTACAGTACATCTTGTGGGATTTGTAAAGAAGAGCATATTGAAGAAATTGAGAGACCTGTAAAAGAGCATTGCATGGAACATCTTTGTGCTAAATGTATGGATGTGATTGATAGGAGTACATTTACAGCATTTAATCAATCAACATGGTATACCCAAATCTGATCACCCTTTCTGAAAATGTCACAGTTTTCTGAACAGGAAGTACAAGGAATCCCTTTTGGTCAAATCTAAGAAGCTTCAGTCAGTAAGAATAGAGGGTTGTTACTTTAAATGGTGGATTTATGAATGTTTGTATGCAAATGTTTTGATATTTTCTACTTTTTTTTTTGTAATAATGTGTATATGTGATTTTATCTCATAAATTGATTCATTTACTCAATACGGTTTTCCAGTTATTATTTGTTTCAGTTATTCCAATAATCCAAATATTATAACATTAACTACTATCTCTGTTTCCTGTTGAACATAAAAACTAGGTCTTGGTGGTAATGGAAATTGCCTTGTGATTTGAGGATCTCTGGCTCAATTCCCGTTTCTGACAATTTTGCCTGCTTTTCATTCCTTACTTTCAATGTAAATAAAAAAAATATGAAAATTCAGTCAAAATTGGAGGTTTTTGTGTGAAATATTTCTGAATGGATTACTGTATACTTGGTATGGGAAATACAGATGCAGTAGAGAACATTCGCTAAAAATATTCTTTTTTTACCATAGTCCAAATTGCAGAAAGTGGAAAATTGCTGAATTATCACACATTAATAATTTATAAAACACTGACCCATTTTGGGCTCGGCGTGGTCAAGCATGTTAAGGCATTCAACTCGTAATTCGAAGGTTCAAATCCCGGTTGCACCAAACATGCCTGCCCTTTTAGCTATGGGAGCATTATAATGTTACAGTCAATCCCACTATTCATTAATAAAAGAGTAGTCCAAGAGTTGGAAGTGGGTGATGATGACCAGCTGCCTTTCTTCTAGTTTTACAATGCTAAATAAGGGATGGCTAGTGGGGATAATTCTTGTGCAACTTTGCACTGAATTAAAAAAAAGAAAAAAAAACTGATCCATTTTTAATTATTTTCCATCAGATTTTTTGGATTTTTGCCCATGTTTGTATTTTTGGGAATTGGAGTAAAGAAGTTATCTTGAAAAGATTTCTTGTTGGCTAATTTAATTTCTCAAATTTTTTATGGAGACTGAATTAATATAAATTAATGTTTTTACTTTTGGTTTCATTAAATATGAAAGTGGTTATTGGATGTTTTCTTTACAATAGTTTCTTGTTTTTATGTCCTTTTATGTCATTCCAAAATTTTGAGCTTCAAGTAACAGAGATGAAACTGAGTTTCTGGATATTTTTTCAGTGTGTTTTGTTTGCTTAAAGAGTCAGACTTTAAAAATAGTTTAAGCACTATTCACAAACATAAGTCTGAAACTTTTATATCATCATGTCTTAAGTTAGTGAACTGTAATGATAAAAGTATTTTTTATTTCTGTTAACCTTTTCAATGTGTTGTTTGATTTTAGAACCAATCTGTTCAAGTGAAAATGGAGAATCTTGATGATCTAATACAAAAGGATGTTATTTCAAAGTTCAGTTACAGTGATGATGAGGATCAGGGTAGCTCACACTGTAATGTTATGAATCTAAAAACAGAAACTGGATTTCAAAGAGATATTGAATCTGGATTAGAAAGAACATCTGGTAAGTAGAAACGTCAAAAACTCATATTCCTTGATACTGGCTTGACACTAGTTTGGTTGAACTGAGTGACATTTTAATCCTTAAAAAACAAACATTTCTATACTCCAAATTTTAATGTTTTTTTTCTATTTTTGGGAAATTAGCCCAGTTTTCAGTAAATATTACAAGACTTTTTTACTCAGAAAATCAGATTTTCTTTGGTCAACACTTTCTCTACAGGCATTTTTTTTCTCTGTACATATTATTTAGTGAATTACACTCAGAATTTAATTAACTCTCTCAACACAGTGTCAGTCAATTTATACTTGGTCTCTCTATACTTGTTTACGATGTTTATAGAGTTCATACTTCTTACTGTCAATATAGTTTGTATATCTTCACAAAATTTGGCAGTCTTTCACTTTCAAAAACTTGTATTTTTTAGTGAAGTATTTTTGATTAATTTAAATAAAGTTCTACTCATTTATATATTGAATATTTGTTTTGAATAGGCCATGTGCAAAGTAATTTGAATGGTAAATTTCAGAATACTTTTTTCCATCTCAACCATTTCAAACTTTTCATTAAATCTTCATATCTTATCTGATGTTTTCTCTGTCCTATCTCTGTAAGGGATCAGTGAATTTCATCAATTTTTGTAAGCATCCAAAAATCATTAAATAAATTTCAAGTACCCTTTCTTACTTTCTAGAACGACTTCAAATTGTAACGTGAAATTACAATTGTTTATCCTGAGTAGCTTTAACTACTGTTAACAAGTCCTGAAAGAAAGGATTTGACAGATGGGTCTGGTAGGAAGGACCTGATTTCCTATTCATTAATTCTGTATTTGAACAAAATTGATGGTTAAAATTTGGGATTTTTTAAAAATATTGCCACATAAAAGTAAGAATTTAAAATGTATATACTATTAAAACATGGCTTATAAGCTCAGAGTTTATGCCATACTAATTGGTATAACATTAAAAAAGTAGTTTAATCAAATGTTAGATGTATGACACAAAAACTTTGTTTCATGCACAGGAAAGGATACCTGTGGTGAGAGGATTAACCTGTTAAGTGCCAAAGACGAGATAACTCGTTCTCAATAATACGTAACTTCAACGCTAGATGTCAGCACCATATATGCAATTGACCTACTTGGAAAAAAAATAGTATTTGTTGCTTATTTCCTTTGTTTTAAAAATTGCTCAATTTTGTTGAACAAAACCTGGTGTAGGAGCTACCATAAAAGCTGCAATACATGGCAGTCAACAGGTTAAACTACTTTCTTATCCTGGAATACAAACCAATACAGCATAAGAATATAGCTTTGCAAATTTTATTGTTATATGAGTTTTCAGTTCTTAAGGTTTTCCTTTCTAACTAACTATTACAAATTTACATCAGTAGATTGCATCATTACTTGAGTGTGTTATTTCGCCATAAGTCAATTATCCAGTGTAAAAATCTACTATGTAAACTAATTTCTCTATTGCAATGAAGAGCTCTCACATGATGTACATGTAACTAAGTATTCTATTTAGAACTCCGATGTTATTACCAATATTTAGGATTGCATGTTATAGTATCCACAGGTCAAGCTGGTATTTTGGAATGCATAAAAACTAATCATAGCATCCATGTAAACGTAATAGTAGTAACAGTTTAAATTGATTGCTACTAATAAACAGCACAGACAGTGCACACATTTTATTAGTGATCTTCAGAAAATATATTTAGTATTCTTGATTTTATAAAAATTATGATCTATGTTATATTAGGCCCACCATGGCCAGATTGGCTAAGGTGTTTAACTCGTAATCTGAGGATCTCAGGTTTGAATTCCTGTCACACCAAACATGCTTGCCCTTTCAGCTGTAGGGGTGTTATAATGTTATAACAGACAGAACAAAAAATCTTACTAAAAACAAACATTTAAAATGCATGTCGGAGGTTTTATAGGTAACACAAGTAATATTTGAGATTTTGGGGATGAGTAACAGTTTTTTTTAATTGTAATATAAAATCACTCTGCAGTTGGACTGGTATCAAAACAGACTTGATATTTTCACAAACAAATCTTTTGTACAAATACTTTATTAAAAAAATTATAATTTTTTGTGCACAATAAATTTGTAATTATTACTAAAAGTCTACCAGATTGTGTGAAGTTACACACACAGCATCAAAAGTTACAGTATAAACACTTAAAATGTGCAAATGTGTATACATACTCATGTATATTATACCAAGCTCACATTATACCAAGGTTTTAATCTGTCAAATGATATATTATGTTATTTTCTGCACAGAAAATTGTGTTTTGCTTTCAGTTTCAACATAATTGTCACATGAAACACCTTGTCAATCTTAGCTGAATTCTTAAAGGCTCTTTTCACGTTGGTAGAAAGCTTGAAATTTTGTGACAGTTATGGGAAATTATCTAATTTTGTGTGCTATTATTCTGTGTTTGCAAGTGCATTATTTAATTAAATAAAGCATTATTTAGTGCAGTTTAATCATTAATATAGAAGATTAAGTTTTCGTTTTGTTGACTTCAAAAAAAAAAGAAGAACAAAGAAAACAAATTAGAAATAAGAAATATTCATTTATTATTATATAAGTTAGTAAAACAAACATTAGAAGCTTCTTAGGTTCAGTTAGGTAAAACAAATAATAATAATAATTTTTAAGAATACATACTCAGGAGTATACTGTGCATTATGTAATTTTAACTGCACACTTGCAAAATGATTCACAACTAATATGGTGGGAATATTAATTTAACATGGTTCAAAAACCAATGAAATACTTAAATATAAGCAATGTTTATTATTACAAGTTTAAAGCTATTTAGGATAAACAAAGGTAGTTTCATCTTGTGAGTTGAATTCATTCTAGAAAGGAAAAGAAAAGAGAATAATTTAGGTTTCTTTCAATTTATTTTTTGGTAATTACAAGTTCAGTCAAATTTATCACCTTGTGTAAGGATTAAGTACAGAAACTAACAGATAAATTATTACTGTTTACTGAAAAACTTTTCAAATATTCAGGATGTTTTGAGAGAAACTTGCAAACTGGAAAAAAATCAAACTTTCTTCTAAAAAATGTGATATAATATTTTGAAAACATTGTTTTTTTATTGGTTTTAAATAATGTTGCATGAAATAAAAGATAAAACAATTTGAAATTTCTCAAAAAGAGCATGTGGCAAGTGGATCTGATTTTCTGGGTTATGATTCTGTAAACAAAGAACATTTTCGGCTCTTTATGTTAGATTCTGTCTTATTAACTTCTGTATTGTAATAAATTAGTAATTTAAATGAAATTCTTTGCTACTCAGAGGAAAGGTAAATAAACTGAAGAAAGGGGTAGAACTAGAGAAAAAATGCTAATTCTCATATGAGAGGAAATTCAGAATTCTTTTATAAAATTAAGAACTTAAGAGTTACATGATATTACAGTTTGATTAACTATTGTTTGATGCCATGCTTTACATATAAGGGAAATTAGTTACATGTTTAGTGTAAATAATTCTCTAAAACGTTATAACATGCACTTTGACCTACATGTCATGAAAAGGTCATAAAATTTGTTTAAGTTATCAGTGATCTTCCAAGTGTCACTGTTCTGTATGAGAGAAGAAACTTGAAAAATATAGATTTATATTCATTATACGTTTCCATACTTCTACTCGGGAATTGCTGAGTGAAAGGTTTCAAGGTGAAGTTTGCCTTATAATGAATGGGGAGAACAGTACTTGTTTCTATAAAATGAAACATTAAATAACTCCATACTGACTGGTGTTTGTTATCTTTTTTGTTTTTCATGTATAAACATTGTAAGTAATTGGTTGAAACATATTTCTATAGATTAATGTCTCTTATGTGTTTGGAGAATGTATTGTTGTCATTTATTTCTATGGATGGGATCCTCTGAATACTACTGGCCTGATAGAATATGAGACTTATATAAATCTCCAGAATATAAGTTTAACATGTTAAAACCAGTAATGAAATAACTTCTGACCACCAAAATTGTAACTAAACTTGAAAAATTATACATAAATAAGCATTATAGTTTAGTATAAATTATGGCATTTATATATATTGATTTAACAGGTACAGAAACGTTAACTATGAATTATTGATGTTAATTAACTTCTTGAAGTAGACAAACAGTTAGACTTCATAATAATCAACCACTTCAAGTTAGAAAGTATCTTTTAACAGTTAATCCAGAAAGGTACTCACTTGAGGTACTCACTAAAAGTAACTGAGGTTATTCTTACATTACCATCATATTTCAACAGATGATTTTAGACTTAATCCACTAAAAATTTCTCTTGAATGTGGTATGTTACCAACAGTTTTTTCCAGTGCTTTCTGATCTAGTTTTCATGCAGTTTGAAACTGTGAAAGCTACGTCATAATAAATTATAGCTTTAATACATTGATAATTATGTTGGCCATCTCAGAGCATTTAAAATACATTTAGATGTTTACTGAATAAACTTATGTATGATACATTCATTATAATATATTTTTGTGACATCATTTATATCTATTTTAAACATAGAGAGCCACATGAACATCTCTTATGGGACTCAGATTTCTGGTTATCATGTTATGAAACAAAAAGATTAATTTACAGATGGCCTAAAATCCTCAAACAACATTTGTGAAGAAACAGAGTTAAGTGAAAATAACTTTAAAGAATCTAACATGCCTGAGTGTGATGGTAAGCTATACAGTTGAAGGAATTTATTTGATAACCTAGAACAACAAATGAGGATATTCTTTGGAGAGAAACTTTATCATCCAACTGTATGTGGAAAACACTTTGGTATAAATACTGTCTTACAAACACATCAAAGAATAAACACTGAAGAGAAACCTTACAGCTGTATACTTTGTTAAAAGCTGTTTGGAACAAATATTGAGTTAAAAATACACTGAATAACACACACCAGTAAGGAACTTTAAAGTTGTTTAGTGTGTGCTAAAAAAATTATATTTAGGTGTAAATCAAAATGATACCAAATAACACCCACTGGTAAGGAACCTTACAGTTGTGAAGTGTGTGCTACGAAAAATTATATTTAGGTGTAAATCAAAACAATACCAAATAACACACACTGGAAAGAAACCATATAGTTGTTTAGTGTGTGCTAAACAATTTATTTTTAGGTGCAAGTTAAAAGAACATCAAAGAATACACACTGGGGAGAAACCTTACTGTTGTACAGTGTGTGGAAAACACTATGGCAAAAACAGCATCTTGAAAGCACATCAAAGAATACACTCTGGGGAAAAACCTTACAGTTGTACAGTGTGTGGAAAAAAATCTACAACAAATGGTAAATTAAAAAGACATCAAAGAAAACACAATGGAGAGAAACCATATAGTTGTACAGTGTGTGGAAAAAAATTTATAACAAATGGTAAATTAAAAAGACATCAGAGAATACACACTGAAGAGAAACCTTCTAGTTGTATGTTATGTGGAAAACAGCTTAGTACAAATTGCATCTTAAAAAGACATCAAAGAATACACACTGGGGAAAAACCTTACTGTTGTACAGTGTGTGAAAAACAGTTTAGTACAAATAGTATCTTAAAAAGACATCAAAGAATACACACTGGGGAAAAACCTTACTGTTGTACAGTGTGTGAAAAACAGTTCAGTACAAATAGTATCTTAAAAAGACATCAAAGAAAACACAATGGAGAGAAACCATATAGTTGTACAGTGTGTTAAAGAAAAGTTTGGCACAAATGATAAATTAAAAATACATCAAAGAATACAGTGGAGAGAAACCTTATAGTTGTACTGTGTGTGGAAAACAGTTTGGTGCAAATAGTACCTTAAAAACACATTAGAGAACACACACTGGGGAGAAACCTTACAATTGTACATATTGTGACAAAAAGTTTGTCTTTTTGGCTGGTACATCACAGGTAGTCTGTTTTGTATTTTTGTAACGTACCATATAACATTAAAAGGTCCATCTTAGCTGTTGTATTCACTAAAATAAACGTCCGAAAAGTGAAAAAAAGTCCTTATCATTAACATTTTCATCAAGCATCCTTTAAACCCCCATAAATTAACAACATCAACCTCATTTGAAGACATCCTGTTCCAAAATTCATTAATCAATACAGAAAATTAAGGCATTCTAACTGAAGATGGCTTTGATTAAATTTATGTTTATTTCCTCTAGTCTAAGCATTCTCACAATTGAATATGAAAAGCGACTCTTGTAAACATGAATCAAGTATATAATCTTTCTTTTTTCAAGTAAAAACAAGTTCAGAGACTTTGCCCTGTCCTCATATAAGATTTCTATCCCAAGTATCCTTCTTCTAATCCTTTCTGAGGAATTACAAATACATCAAAGAACACACACCATTATCTATCCTTACATTTATATACTTTCCAGAAAATAAGGATCAAACAACTGATTAAAAAGATCTGGAAGAAAACGTGCTTGTTAAAAACCTTAAAAACGTTTTTTTATTGCAAAATGTTTAGATTAAATTGGTATGTTTTGAATAAGAAATAATACACTATATTGTGAAAATACTTGTATGTTAAAACAACAGGAGGAGGTATCACCTTGTCTCACACCTGAAATAGCCCATGAAAATGGTTAGAAAATTGTATACAGTATAAAGTTCAGACCTTCCAACACTGAAAATGCTGAATGCCAAATAAAATGTTCAGTATTCCTCCAAAATCAAAGACAATAGAATGAAAATGAGAAGAGTAAAATTTAGCATTCAACATGGATTTTTTGGTCTTTCCATCTATAAAAAATACATGCTAAGTAACCTTTTGTACAAGAAGAACATGAGGAAGGTAAAAGTTACAAGAAAAACCTTTTGCATCGTTCTGTCCACCATATTAAAAAATAAAGAATGTATGTGAAGTAGGAAAGGAAAGTATAATTTGTTATTAACACCTCTACTGTGTTCCATCTCCTTAAGTCAACTACTGAGTGTGATTACAGTTTTTTTACTTCTGTAATGAGAATTGTCCTGAAACAAAATGTGATAAAATGGTAATAACAGTTGAAAAAATATAAAGATGCATTTGTCAGATAATGGTTGTAGAGAACAGTAGTTTTGTATATATATAATGAAGTATCACAAAGGTTTCTAAATGACTACTGTTTGTTATTCTCCTGTTTATTTTAGTATAGACTCAGCATAATGTCTAGAAACAGTTTGTTTTTATTAACATTACAAGATGTGTTGAAAATTTGCTGCAGTAATTGATGTTTAGGGAGTTACTTTTATCAACACTTATAGTCCTCCAAATTTTAGAACTTGGGTGATAAAGACACTTTTTTCTCTTGAGTTAACATACTTAATTCAGTAATTATAATATTTATAGAGAGAAGAATTTGTTCTTAAATTGTTAAAAGAATAATGTATTGTAAAGCAGTTTCATTTTGTTTAAATCTTGGAATTTCTATGTCTAACTTGCTTGTGGACCCTGTTAGCAGAAACTTTTATGTGGTATTGATATAAGTCATTGTATAAAGTTGACACACCTTGATAACGAAATGTTTGAAGTGAGAAATTATGTTAAAATATGCCTGGGTAGTTACTGGCTGTAATTAACATAGGAAGTTTTAGACTCTACTTGCTCTATAACTCTCTTATGCTGCCATAAGTTTGTTTTCACTACTGTTCTGGTGCAGGTGGAAAAGTTTGTATAAAGTGTGGAATTATGAAAATACATCATAACTATAATTAAGTTTTAATATGTTTCATATTGATATTTTTGTCAATCACATAAGAACATTGAAATATATTTAGATGTTCATCAAATGAAGAAACTTATATTATTAACTGTGTGTTGTCAGAGAATTTATTTGGTCTTCACCTATTACTACTACTGCTGTATCCACTGGATTACTCCATTCAAGACACTATCAAATCCAGTTTTCAAAATTCAACTAGCCATTTGAAAACCTAACCAACTATGGTGGGAAATACCATGGGAATCATATCAATTCCAGTTCCAAATCATTTTCAGAGTAAATTGATTGAATTGTGAACAACAAACTGTCCATTTTGCTACATGTCTAAAGGAATATACTTTGACAACAACAAGAAACCTACAAGGTAAGAAACATAACTATAAAGTATTATCCCATCTTTCCTGAAGTGTAAGCATTTGACATTGAGACAGAGTACATTTTGGGAACTGACTTCACAAGAAAACAGTGATGCAAGACTAGACTAGTTTAAAGTTGTACCAGATACTTTGACTTGAAAAATTCTAAGTAGTGAATACATAGTACTAACTTCACTGGAGGTTGAACTTCTATAAGAAACTAGGATAGTGGCCATTGTACAACTGGGAAGTTTAATACATGTATCAGGAGCTACTGTCATTACTTCTTCATCCAGTAACTATATCTTAGTGGAACTGAATACTTTGGCATATTCCAAGGAATTTGTGGTTGGAAGATCTCTCCTGGATGTGAAAAATGTGTCATACTTGACTTTACTCAGAAAAGACTTGTATCTGCTTGTTGTAAAGCTTAAGGTAGCTATGATGTTAATGCTGATAAAAATGGATTCTATCAAGGTGACTGTACAATTCATGCCACAAGAAAAATGAGAAAAAGAACCATATGATGTACTGAAAGACATTAATAATGTGGTTATAGAACTCAAGCAGGTTGGTTTTCCAAACTAAAAGTCTTCTATCTTATTCATCTTTGGAAGTATGTTGGCAAAAAAACAGCTTACTGGGGAACTTTAATGAAGAAGCTTGACCTGTTGAGGAGTTCAGAGTTCTTTGTGGAGATTACTTGGAGAGGATCAGTAAGGTTATGGTAACCAAAAAGCTCATTCAACCACTTGCCCAGAAAGAAGTAACCTACCAACAGCATAGCTAAAAAAGATAAGGGATAATTTGCCATTTACAATATATTTTGGGGGGAAAAAATAACTAAAACAACTGGAGAACAGAAACAATCTGAGTGTTTTCATTTTTTGTAGTAGGATTTAAGAGAGTTTGCAATATATTTTGAGTGATATAATTTGTTTATCAGTAAGAGGGTTGTGAAAATCTCTGTGTGAGGGTTACTATACAAAGAAAATTCCATTTAATAACAATATCACATTTCACAAAATGATTTTATAAAGCATTTTCAGTCAGACCCAAGCAAAACTAACTGGTCTGCATTTTCCAGGTTAACTTATTACCATCACTCTCTTTTTCTTCAAGAGTAACATTAGTAATGCTATTTTACATTATGTGTTGATGCTAAATTGATATAATGCGAATGAGTTGTGTCAATTTAAAGGGAATTGAAGAATGGTAGGCAAGGAACATCATAATCACAGATGGCTGTTCTAGGATAAAATTAATTTTGTCTTGAATATCATTATTGGATGACAATTACGCTTGCAGTTGTACAAGTCCAAAAGGATTATAAACCCAGTTCTGTCTGCTGCTTTGATATCATGTTCAATTATTGCATTTGAGTCATCAAGCACAGTTTGTAATGACAGGTTGCTTGAAGCAAGCAGTGTTAACTTATAAACTTTCAATTATCAGGTTGTGGTATTGGAGACATTTTTTGTTCATTATATGGTGATGTTTCTAATATTATTTAGATTTCTTTTATTATTTTGCATACACAAAAATAAATGTATTGTAACATAAATTCCATATCTGCTGATTGCATCAGGAATGTATGTATGTACTGGAATTTCATTTCTTTACTCAACAAAATTTCAGTACATAATAGAAATTTTGGTCTCAACCAGGATTTGATTTATGAGCAACCAGTAGATAGTAGATTGTATGTAAAAGTATGTGATTAGTTCTGTCTATTGAGAACTATTTTCTAAATTTTAAAAAGTTACACAAAGTTCTATATTGTATAAAGTAAGTTGAATCATAATGTTACAAAAGGTGTTGCTGGAGAAAGCACAACAGGTTTATTTTCTCCCCCCCTTGTTGCCCAAGCTGTTGATCACAGATCATGTCAAGTAATTGATCTTGAAGATTTATGAGTTTGTCTCTGAATCCAATTGATCAGGAAAAGTGTTCTGGTAAGTGATGTGAATTAAAAGTTGTCAGTGAAGTCTTTAAAAATTTTAGATAACTAGTCTTGGCTGACCAATTCAAATCTTGAATGCCAGATAACGTGTAGACTTGTTTGAATGAACAGAAATTTGAAGTGTTACATAAAGCTGCAGTCCCAGCTGACTACTATATTCTAACCCAAAATCCATTTTTATTTTTAAACAACTCATCTAGTCATAATAAGAAAACCTCTATGCAGTTGAGTTCTATGCCAACCAGAACCCCACTCAAAGATTGATAAGTGTGAGAAGGGTAAACCAAATTGTGTTTCACAAACTGTCTCTTGTAGTGTTAGATTCAGGTCATCTTGTTCAATATGCAATTACTTTTTTAAAAACTGGGTCATGTTATTTCTAAGTTGAAATTTAGAAAAGAAGAATTAGGCCAAGTTTGAGGTCAGTACCTTTGTGGTAGTGGAACTACAACCTTACCTAACATCTCAAGTCATGCACCCTAAAGATAAATGTCCTGTGAACAAAATTGACTGTATTATGAAGAGCCTCAAATGACAGGCTAATTGTTTAAACTAATAATATCTGAAGCATTTATTTCACCTGATTGTGACACTGACGGTCATAAGGCCATTACAATTTTTTATACACTGGAGCTACTCAGTTCTTGTTGTTAGTGGGTATATTCTTTGTATTTAAGTAGGCCTTCAAGCCAGTGTATCCATTAAGAGTAGATGGGTATTTTAATGTCCTTCTTCATCATGTGAACGTGAAATCAAATTTGAATTAAAGGTCTGTGAGTGTCAATGTGGCATTTAAACTTTTAATTGAAGATCTTTCATTACTGCTAGACAATGATTTAGCATTATCTAGGATTTCAAAATAATATCTTGAGCTGGATGCTCTAAAATTGTTTCCAGTCTATGCCATGAGTTTGTTGATGGGTAAAATCTTTTTGAAAACCTCTGAAGAAGAAACATCTGACATTGACTTATCAGAAATTATTGTGCATCATCAAGTTGCCCTTGATGATTTTGGATGTCCGTCATCAAATGTTGGTAATGCTGCTAAGAATTTAGAAGAGTTGATGATCCAGAAGATTAATTTAATTGAAAAACAATAGAAAGACCCAGAATTCTCATTCTTTTACAATAATGCCTTGTCTTGAGATGAAGGTGATCTTGATTCTAGTCTGTTACAAAAAATATGGATTCTTAATGAAAAAGTGGAGCTATGTGACACATCAGCAAATAAAGAGTGTACATTGTACTCCTTCCCAAGCATTGTTGAGAAATATTTAGTTTAATTTGTGAGAACCCATCAGCTAGATATTTAGGTATCAACATTAAACAAAATTAACCATAATTTTCATTGGCCAAAGATTTGATAGCATGTGTCTTAATATTGTTGTGTGCATATCAGTTGTCATCTGGTGGGTTAACCAAATAAAAATATCCCCAAAACACCATTGAGGCCTGTTCCAGCATTTGAGGGACCATGTCAGGAACAATTTTATTTGTTTCTTATTGAAAATAAACAGGTAATATTTGTTGACAATCATAGGTACTTCTACAGGGTTCCCAAAGCAGAACAACTTCAGAGAACCACAGTGCTGCAAGTCATTGTAAAAGCTTTAATTTTTTCTTTATTTCAGTAGGTTTATTTAGTAATGTCCAGTCTGATCAAGTATATACATTTTTCAGGATTTTTTTTTTAAAAAAGGTAATACATGAACTAAACATCAAACAATACAAATTTATATTATATTATCCCGGGTAAATTCTAATATTTTATACTTAATATTTCATAGTTTATTTTGTTTTCTGTCAGTTGTATTAAATCAATTTTTTTTTTCAGTTATAGTTGAAAGCAATGTGATGCATTTCAATAAGGCTAAAAATATTTTATCATATTATTCATTATTTTACAAGGTCATATTGAACATTCGATACACAAGTTCGAATCCCCATTTCATGAAACGTTCTTGCCCTTTCTATAACATTTCAGACAATTCACTGGTGAAAAGTTTGGTGTTTATTGCCGCAAAGTAACTACGCGATCTACGCCATTGGTAAGAGGCCGGTTGTAAAAAGTTGATTATGGGTTTCCCCGACTATTTGCCTCCCCTCTCGTGTTTTTACAGCCAATAGCCGTGAGGGAGCTTAGTGCGAAATTCGAATTTTTAATTGTTTGTTTGTTTGTTTTGGAATTTCGCACAGAGCTACTCGAGGGCTATCTGTGCTAGCCGTCCCTAATTTTGTAGTGTAAGACTAGAGGGAAGGCAGCTAGTCATCACCACCCACCGCCAACTCTTGGGCTACTCTTTTACCAACGAATAGTGGGATTGACCGTCACAATATATACCCCCACGGTTGGGAGGACGAGCATGTTTAGCGCGACGCGGGCGCGAACCTGCGACCCTCGGATTACGAGTGCACGCCTTAACGCGCTCGGCCATGCCAGGCCCGAATTTTTAATATTTAAAGTATTTTTTGCACTAGTTATTTATATTTATAATTTTATGTATTTGCTATTGTATAATGAATTAAAAACATTAACAAATATTATTCTAAAAGGAATATAGTTTACTTAAACCACATTGAATTTGGGGTAAAAAAACAAAACTTTCTTCTTCCAATATTTATCAGCATTGAGAAGAGTGTTTTGAATTTCGCACAAAGCAACACAAATTCCCAGCATGCCAAACATGCTCGCCCCTTTTTTATCCCACTATTTGTTAGTAAAAGAGTAGTCCAAGAATCAGCGGTAAATGGTGATGACTAGCTGCTTTCCTTATTGTCATACACTGCTAAATTAGGGACGGCTTGCGCAGATAGCCCTTTTGTAGTAACTTTGCGTGAAATTCAAAACACACCAAACCTCCAAAATATAAATTATTATTCCTTTATGTAAAACCATTAGTTGATTTAGTGTCATTATTCTTCAACTCAAGAATTACTAATACATAAAACTGATTTTATGAGAAGAAAGCCATATAAAATAATAATTATTAAAAAAAATGTTGACTGAGATTAACGTAAAATCGAAAATTCAATTGCTTGGTTTGAATAACGCGCAAAGCTGTTTCAGAGCTATTGGCACAATGCGTCCTCAATTTAGCAGTAATAGACTGGAGAGAAAACAGCTTGTCAACATCACCTCCTGTAAGTGCTTGGGATACTCTTTTATCAATGAATAGTAGGATTGACTGTTTCACATAACGTCCCCATGGTTGAAAGTATGAGCATGTTGAATAATATGGATTTGAACCCAGACTTGAAAATTTAGTGAAAGTGCCGTTTTATCAATTCCATAATCTTCCATTTCTGTACAAATGAAATTAAGATCGTTTGTTTCATTCATTACCTTAATATTTTGCGAAGTTAAACTTAACTGGTATGAGCGGTGGCATATCCTCTCATTAATTATTTATATCATATTTTTTCATCTTTTGAAAGGTAGAATTCGCGTAATCTCCCTAAAACACCAAAGAGGCGAGTATAAATGTTCATTTCTAAACATCTCTAGTTATTTAAAAGTATAAATATAAAATTCTACCATAATAAATAATAGAACACAGGAGGTATTAAATTTGAAAAGGAAACTAAAAAATATTTATCTCTTAATTTGTAGGAAGTATTTGTTTGTTTGTTTTTGGATTTTCGCACAAAGCTATTCGAGGGCTATATGTGCTAGACGTCCCTATTTTAGCAGTGTAAGACCAGAGGGAAGGCAGCTAGTCATCTCTACCCACCGCCAACTCTTGGGCTACTCTTTTACCAAAGAAAAGTGGGATAGACCGTCACAATATACGCCCCCACGGCTGGGAGGGCGAGCATGTGTAGCGGGCGCGAACTCGCGAATTACGAGTCGCACGCCTTACGCGCTTGGCCATGCCAGGCCTTATAGGAAGTAAAACTACTGTACATATTCGCGTAAGAACAATTTTTAAAATAATTTATATTTTGTGACTCACTAAAGCTTAATCCTATTACTCTTTATGTTTATACATTTAAATAGTTAATATAAACTACGATATTCTTCAATATAATCAGTGATAAAGTTATTCAATATAAATTATTTAATTGACACAAACACCTCACAGTTTGACCACTGCGCTGCCGCATTCCGTGCAGTGCGAATCAAATCCCTATGGCAGTAATGTACACTTACTTGGCACAAGCGAGCTAAACATCAAAAGTATAATATACATGTAAGTACTAGTAGTTATATTTTTCTTTTAAATTACACGTATTTAGTAAGATTGTTTAAGAAATGCCAATTTTCATTAATATCCTAATTTACTGTTTATTTTATATACTGAAAGTAATTTTGGTATTGCACTTGTTTTAGTCAATAAATATTGCTTCCATGTTTCAAGAGGTTAAAGGGGCACCATTCGAGTGACAAGTGTATTAAAATGTTAGTTAATCCTATTACTATTAGTATTTTTACTTCAGATAGCACTGTTAAATAAAACAACTACTAGAGATAAATAGTCCTAAACAAAATTCCGTTGTAACAAGGGTTGAACAACAACAAAAACATAACACCGACAACAGAAATCCAAAACAAAATATTCAAACGATGTGGAATTTTAAGTTTTAATCACTCACAGAAGTAATAATAATAGCTTAATAAAAAATACGTACCTGAGCAAAACTTGATAAAAAAAAATATTTATGAAAAGTACAACATAAATATTCGTATTAGTAGTTTTAATTGAAAAAGGAATTTGGGAAAAGAATATGAAGAGTAACAAATTTTAATTCTGAAAGAGTGCATTATTCAGAAATTAAAATCTTCAATGTTATTAACAGTATTGAGCAACATTCACCAATAATTTGTTTTAACTTGTTTAAGTTTAAAGGCTAGGTTTTTATTTTAGTGGTTTTACCACAAGGTTATATTTGGTGTGAATATCTAATTTACATAATATTTCATAACATTAATAGGTGTATGTCTTCACTAGGGGAAGTTTTTAAGAGTTTGATAATAAAAACTTACTTGAATGTGATATCCTCTAGTTCGAGGGTGAGTTAGCATTTTACTGTATACAAAATTCACAATTGAACTAAATGACAGAAGGAATAAAAATGAACTGTAAACAAAATAACAGTAGAATTCTCTGTGTCACAAAGTTGTTTGAAGAAAACCCTTTCTACATATTCAGGTAGCTTGTAAGTACAAATATTTTGTTAAAATTATTTAAGAATGTAGAAGATCCATGAAGAGTTTGGAAAGAATAAAGCTATTGATAATTTAACTTCTGAATGGCGTAATGGTATTTTGGTAGTTTTTGTGTTGTGATGTTTTAGTGTGATTTCATATATGAGGTATATCAAGTCAGAAGAGTAAAAGCCTATTTTCAAGTTATTATGTACATGTTTCAACAACATAAAAAGGATAGTCCTGGTTTCTTACCACACATACTGTTTTCAAATCAGTATAAAACTTAGAACAAGTAAAAAAACAAAAATTTTTAACATCTGAAGTTTTCTAAAAGAAAGATTAAGTCAATTTTTAATGACCTCTTTTAAACAAGTTTATACCTTTTTTTAACAGTTGTTCATTATCATAAAAGAACAAACAGAAGTCATCTTTGTTTCATTTTTTCATCAAAATGATACAGACTTTATGACAAATAATGAAAAGAAGCAAAATGAATCAACTGCTGTATTCAGCTTATTACATTATTCAAAAAAAGAAATATATAAAAAAACATTGGCCCAGCATTGCCAGATGATTAAGGTACTCAACTTGTAATCTGAGAGTCATGGGTTTGAATTTCCATTACACCAAGCCTGCTTGCACTTTCAGCTGTGGGGGCATTATAATTTTATAATCAATCCCACTATTTGTTGGTAAAAGAGTTGGTGGTGGGTGGTGATGTGATGACTAGCTGCCTTCCCTCTATTCATACACTGCTAAATTATGGATGGCTAGCACAGATAGCCCTCATGGAGCTTTGCATGAAATTGAAAACAAACAAATCTAACCCTGAAAAAATTGGGAGGAGGGGGTGATTGCAAAAAAAAAAAAGCTGGTGGGGACACAAATATGTATTTTTTATTACTTTACCCTTTCAAAATAATGTGAATTATTATGTGAACTCACTACTACCTTTTTTACAGAATATAAAGTTGAAGCTTCTGTGTAATCATGGAAGTATTAAAGATGAAGGTTGAACCCTTTTCTGATGAGGAGCAGGATTCTTTGTTGGACATCAAATCAATGAAAATGGAAGATGAAACTTTCACAATAACTAGTAGTAAGTGAATATATTTAGAAATTAAATGTTTTTATCATTTTCCCAACATAATTATTGTGAAATTTACTGATTGCAGATTAACAGCATGTCTGAATTTTCCATGACTGACTAGAAATTTAAAAACTTTTCTGTGTGTGGAGTTTATGCCAGAAAGAAAATTAAGGTCCATACCCTTGGTTATTTTGGTCTTTGTCAGAAATATGAATCCAGTAACATTCTCATAATCTCATTCTAAAGGAGGTAAATCCTGAGTACGTGCATCATACTTATCCCAAATTTCCTTGTAACTTAGCTGTACTGACTTTCTCCTTCTCTGATTGAGACCTGGGTCCTTGTTTGACTATTTATACAACCCATTGATGCTTTGTTGACAAACAAAAGTGGATCAACCAATGGATATAGAAGGAATCTATTTCATACTTCTAGTAACAATCACCAAAAAATGTATTTAGACCTGAATAGGTAGGTATACAAGGATCATGCCAATGGTTTGTTTAACTAGATTTATCAATGTATTTGGATCTGAATGGCTGCTCAAGGAACTGGATCCTGTACCACAAAATCCAGTAGTAGTTTCATTGAGCATGTGTTTATGTCAAAATTCAATAGACTAAAGGAATAGAAAAATTAAAATTGTTATGTAAATAAAAGCAAATTATATAAAAAATATCGTTGTATATCAGAAAGGGAATAGTTTTATATTAGATGGTTGTGTCTTAAAATATTGTAGATATTGCATATTCTGAGAGAAATTGACGTCTTAAATTTTTTTATATTCAGATATTTTTGTATCCACATGTATATTTTGTGCCTGAAGTCATACTTTTAGACAAAATCTGCCAATTATTTCTTTCTTAAAATAAAACATCTTGGGTCCAGTTGGGTAGAAATAGTAAGAGCCAATGAAATTATTTAATTTTATTCTTTGACTGGTGAATTTGCTTCAACTTCTGAGTCTACCCCTTTTCACATTCTCATATTTTACTCTCTTGGATGAAGAACACAATAAGCTGTTACTTGATTAAATTGAAATAATAGTGAACATGTTTTTTGTGAACAAGCTGGTATTTTTGCAAGCATTTTAATTGTAGCACTTTAAGTTTAGCCTAATTGTAGTTTAATTTAGAATTATTTTTAGTGAAATCAAGTTCCACAAAAAGGCTTTTTACCATTGAAGTTATGCAGTGTATGAAACTGTCTAATCTGTTAACCCTATCATGATGGGTCAAAGTCTATGTCAGGGGTTCCCAACCTTTTGGCACTCGCGACCCCTCACCTCAAAGTTTGAAACCCATGTGACCCCCTACTTAGGACTAACTATCAGCAGCTTAATTTTTTTTTTATTTTCTGTGAAGGAGAGGGAAAGAAACATCTAAACATCAGGTGCCCCATCTGTACAAACCCCACACACATTTTCCCATTGAAGATCTTCATCTTGAAAAAAGTTAACTTTTTCTATGACATCATCAGCTTTTGTTGTGGTTTCAAGTGCACTGCAGAATAAGAATTCGTCTTTGATGTCACCTGAATTAATGTATCTCACGAAGACAAGCAACTGAGAACATGAACTTACATTCTGTTGATGAACTGAAAGAAGAACAAAGGGGAACCCTTTATTTCAGTCAAAACCTGTTCCTTCACATCCATAGACATTTTAGAAATGCACCTCTGTATAGTATTATTTGACAGGGATACTTGCTGTACCCTCTTTGCACTAGCTTCTCCAAGAATAAGATTTACTGCTTTCATCATGCAGGGTTTAAGAAGTGTTTCTCCACTCGTGTGAGGCTTTTTTTGTTTAGCAATTTCGAATGCAATCTCAAATGAAGCTTCCACTATGGCTGCACTCTGCTGCTGAAACGACCCACTTCTATCGATTCTTTGGCTTTTAAGACACCGTTCATGCTGTTTGAAGAAATCCAAATCCTTCTTTGTTTGTTCTCGATGTTTCATCTCGAGATGATCCTTGAGTTTTGATGGTTTCATTGACTCTGCACTCAGGACAGCATGGCGCAAAACACACTGTGGTTACTCGATGCCGTCGTTGGTGAGCACAGTGGTGAAGCCAATGTTGAGGTAGCATTCTGAGTATCTTTGCCATTTAGCCATGGACACAACTCACCTCTACTGCTTACTTATCTCCTTGTTAAAATAAAAGTGTTGAATAATGAACGCTTTGGCAACTGTAGATCTTACACTGACTACTTGTGGGGGATGCAGCTGGAGTAATGATGGGGTAAGTATTGGGAGGGAAGGGAGCGTGGCCAGTCGTCATCCACCAATGAGCAACGGATATGTGACTCACGTACTTTCTACTCACTGGTACATACATACAGTTGCAGACACATACACATTCACACAGGCACGCATAATATCACATTTTGACATTGAACTAACGCAGCACACATTTTGCTTTGCACCGAAACAAAAAAATGTAAGAGCATGAAAGTGTAATTGATGAAATAAAATTAATGTTATCCCAAGCTACTTCTAACAAGGCTACGCGATTTCCCTGCCAAGGCTTTGCGATCTCCCCTACCAGAGGGTTCCCACCGGTTGGGAACCCCTGGTCTATGTCATTGCATTTGTTGACTTGTATTCAAAATTTTATTGAATTACTATTTCATGAATTTATGTCCATAATTTTGGTAATAACTTTTAAAGTATAATTTAAATTTAAGTATATCAGTTAAAAGAACACATCTAAATATCGATTTTTGTATGTCACATGCAATGTTAAGTGGAACAATGGTTCAAAACATTTTGAGGAAATGGTGAAAAAAAACTACTTACCATCAGAGTTGTGCAGTGTATGAAAGTTTTCAGTCTCTGAATGGATACATATGGTTCTTGGTCTACTGTGGAAACAGTTGAGCCATATAAAGTTCAATGTATTTTGTAGCATTTTTACTCCATAACACTTGATGACTCTTCCTTTGCTTTTTAAAACCAGGTATATTTCTTGGTATGATTTTATTCACATACATAATTTAGAATCCTACCTTACTTTTCAGTGGGCTTTTTCTCTAGGTTTTATGATGACCAAAATGGATGTTTTCACTGTTGATCTGCAAATTCCCATATCAGAGCATTCTTGTCAGTGTCTCCAATTTGTCCATTGGGGGATTGTGTACCAATTTTGCACCCTACTCTTCAGGCTGGCTTTGGTGCCTTGCATTTTTTGGGGGGGTGATGTGAACCTTCACTCTACATCTTTATGCTCTTGAGTTGTACTTTCACCTTTACATGGATGGCTGGCTTCTTCTTGTTCATTCAGAATGAGAATCAGCTTGTCATACTCATCAACTTCTTGAAACTGCTCAGGTGGATTGGTTAACGAAATTGGAGTCCTTTCTTCATCCTACTGAGTATTGTATTCTTCTGGGTATTCTCTTTAGCATTCATCTTTCTTGCTTCCAACTTTCTCCTTTTCAACTCTGTTATGTGGTATTGGATATTTAGAATACCACTTTTTTCACAACAGCCAGATTTACATCTGTTCATGGATGCATCTCTTCAGGGTTGTGGTGTATGGGTGAATCACCAAGAGGCTTTGGGTCTTTGATCTGTCTGGGAATGTTTTTTTCCCTTCAGTGTCTTCAAATTCTCTGCTGTTTTTCAGGCTTTAGTTCCCATGATTCCACTCAGTGTGAGTTCCGAAAACAACCCTCCACGATAGACCACTTAATTCACCTTGAAACATCAGTTAGAAAAGCCTTTTTGAAGTTTTTTTTATTTATTCACAGAAAGCTTATGATACAACATGGAGATATGGCATCTTGCAAGACCTTCACTCAAACAGATTGTGTAGCAACTTGCCACTTTTTATAAAGCATTTTTAATGAACTGCTGATTTCAGGTCCATGGGGACTCAACACTTTTCTGGTTTTCCAACAAAAACTTGGAATCCCTCAGGGCTGTGTTCTGAGTGTCACCTGCTTTATGATAAAGATTAATACCATCAGTGAACTGCCACCTCCTGCAGTTGCAAATGGTCTTTTCATTGATAACTTTCACATCTCATGTCAGTCATCAAACATGAGGTTTATTGAGCAGCAGCTACAAACTGCAATCAGTTGTATACTTAAGCAGACCACAACAAAAGATTTTTAACTTTCTCTCTCCAAACTGTTTGTGTACATTTCTGCTGCCAATGGGGTATTCATCCAGATCTAGAACTTCATATTGATAATGCTGTACTTGCTGTCATCCCTGAGGCAAAGATCTTAGGTCTTATATTTGACTGTAAATTAAACTTTATTTCCAATATCAAGCAAATTTGTGTCAAATGTATAAGAGCACTTAAGATCCTCCGTGTCTTCTTTTCCATCTCTTGAGGAGCTGATCGTTGGTTTATGGTTCTAACAGAATCTCAGCACTGAAAATGCTGGATCCTATCCACCATCAGGGGCTTTGGCTTTACACTGGGGCCTTTCTTATATCTACAGTCTAAAGTTTGTATGTGGAGTCCCATGAACCCCCTCTGTATATTCGCCATTTGTAATTGTCTCTTATGTATGCTTCCAAACTTCACTCTGTACCATAGCATCCAACTTGTTGCATTTTCCATCCTCAGTGGGCTACACTTTTTTATAATAGAAAATCTTCCATTGTTCCTTTTAGCTTTCGCATTCAGGTGCAATCAGAAAAATTGGATACATCTTTGAACAGCAAAGCAGTATCAACAGTTTGGCCTCTTCCACCATGGCTAATTACTAATCCCAACTTTAACCTATCTTTGAGTCATCTAAGGAAGGCCGGTACTCCCAACTGGGAATATCACTCTCTTTATTTGTTGAATATCTTTCAAACAATCCATCCACTTCCATACATACGGATGGTTCAAAATCAGGTGACTCTGTAGGTTCTGCCATAATTTGTTACAGTTCAGTTGTAGTATACAGAATTCCCTCTACAGTTTTTGTGTTCACTGCCAAACTGTATGCCATTTCTATTGCCCTGAATCATATTTAAACTATGCAATATATCAATTGTATGATCTATACTGATTCACTCAACTGTTTATTAGCCCTGACATAATTTCATGTAAGTTACCATCCTATTTTTATCAGTATCCAAAACAAACTGGCCCATCTCTCTCTATCATCTGTCTCTGTCCAATTTTTTTGGATACCAGGTCATATTGGTATTTTTTGGAATGAACAAGCTGACTGAGTGGCAAAGTCCAGCTGCTCTGGCTCTGTCACCACTGTCCCTGTTCCATACATGGACTATGGTCCAGTTATCAAAACCCTGCTATACACCAGTTGGCAGTTGACCTGGAGTTAGCAGCAAAATAATAAACTTTTTCAAATAAAGCTTCCTTTAGTTCTATGGCCATCTTGTTTCTGTAAAGATCAAAGAGAGGAAGTTGTTTTCCCTAGGCTATGCATTGGTCAGTGTTTTAACTCACCACTTCCTTTTATCTGGTACTGATGAACTAATGTGTGTTCTGTGTGGCACTCAGGACACAATCTTACATATTTTATTATCATGCTGTAGTTACAACCAAGAACGATGACACCATTTTAAACATATTTTAAGGTAGGTTTGTCCTTGATCTCAGTCAGTATTATAGGTGATACTAGCTGCCTCGCCCATGTTTTTACATTTTTTAAGAGCCATTGGTCTTTTTAACTTATGCATGATTTCTTTTAAACATTTTAATTTTATTTTGGCCTAAACCCAGGACTGGAAAGGCTAACTTCAGGTGACTGACAGCAAGTTTGAACTTACTGCTTCAGTCTTCCTGGCAGGTTTTAATTTTACATATTTTTTACCTTCATATCTGTATGCCATTATGGTATACAACATTTTGTTTGGCACAGATACCTTAGTAGCTTTGTGCCAATAAACATGAATACCTACGTATCTACCTTCCCCTGATACATTTCAACAATTCAACAGTGTTGGCTCATATCACTGATAAAGATGACACCTGGTCAAGATCTCTTTATTTTATAATATTGGATCTTTTTGTGGGTACATGCTGATCACATTAGTTTGATGGCAAGTCACATACTGGTATTTTTCAGCCTTGTGATGGATTGTCTTTCCTGACCCAGTCAGGTTTACCTGATGAAGTGACCCCTCAATTCCTTTGTATTTCATTGGTTTTACAAAGAATTCACCATCACCTTCAATTGCTTGTTACTTTTCTTTTGGCCCTTTGTTCTCCTTTATTGCTTGTCTTCTTGTCCTAATATTTAATCAGGTAGTTCTTTTTGTTCTTCCCTCCTCTTTTTCCAGTGTGGGATTTTAGCTAATCTTGTTAATGGTGGAAAGTATTGTATCAGAAGCTATAATTTTCCTACATTGCAAGTTTACTTTTGATTGATACTTCCTTCTTCTCATGCTTCTAACCATCCTCCTTACAATCTTACAATGCTTACGTCTTCTGTTCAAATTTTGAAGTGATGGCTCGGTAGTAATACATACTGGGAGTCACATGCTTTACATGATATAAGTGCTCTCCTAATGGTGAAGAGCTAATGCACGATAATTTGCATTAGAGACACTTGATTCTAATAGGGTGAAGTTGTGCAGAAGGCTTTTTGGCAAGCATCATAAAAAAGTTTGCATGTATAGGGCAGTGTAAAATGGGAAAAGCTAATCTTGTGAGTACCTCTTGGAAATGCATTTTCAGAATAGGAAATTATGACTTGTATAGATTTTGATTATGATTTAATGAAGTATATATTATATTGAGCATTGTTATAGACAAACTTGTATTATTTGTACTTCTAGCTACAAGAGAAGCTGATAAAGGAATCAGAAATATGACTTCTCTGCAATCAGCAGTGTAAAAATAAATAATGAACAATTAGATGCCTCTCTTTCAATCAGGACAAAGGTATATCACAGTATTTAATTTCAGTCTTTCAATTCCTTATTCAGTGTTTCCATGCAATGACCTTTACACTCTTGAGAACCACCTCTCGTGTTTTGATTCATCCTGGATGTCTGTTGACTCGGCTGGTTGCATTAATTTTATACACTTATGAGGTTTCAATGATGGGTATTTTAACTCCAGAATTAAGTCTAGTATTTACTTTATTCTCCATTAAGAACTTTCTTCAACCAGGTACAGGAAAATGCTTCACTCATTGAACTTGGCTGTTTAACTACCATTTGGGACGACAAATGACAATGTGTATGATAGTCCAGGATTTTTTTTTTGTACACCTGTGTATCATGTAGGAAAATATAGAAGAGGTCTGGTTATCTAAACACATTGTATGGATTTTGATTGTGATTTAGTTTTACATAAATTACACTGAGTCTTGTTATAGACAAACCTATATTATATGTACTTCTAGCTACAAGAGAAGCTGATTCCTTTGAAGAAAGTTCTCCATCTACCATTTTGAAGTTTGGTCTAACAAAAGAGGAGCAAGAGGAAAAGTGTGATGGAGCATCAGAGAAAAGTGAGGTAATTTGTAGGTTAAACCTTTTACAATTATGTTGTTAAAGATAATATGTAACTGTAAATGTGTCTTTCTTGACTTTATTTGTGGGTAATCTAATTATTAATGATAAGTTTGAAGTCACAAGCTCAAAAATCCACAACATATATGCTGCTTTGTTGTCAACAGGCTCACTACAACCTGTTTTCTTCTTGGAGGAATACTGCTAGTCAAGAAGAATTTAAATAGTCTAGTGTAAATTTGAATGTGAAAATGCTTTGTGAATAAAAATAACCAGAAGCCAGCAAAAATCCTGGATTTTGTTTGATGTGATAGCATTGTTAGGTTTCCACAACAAATTCACTTTAAAATGCAAGGAATAGCTATGTGTAGTAGGGTTACTGTTGTGTTTACTCTAATTTTGATGTCTGCCATTGAGACAAAAGCCTTGGCTAATACATGATTAGGAACAGTGCCAGTTTTCTGGCTGTATTTTATTTACATTATTTATGGGATTTGCAATGATAGTTTGAACACCTTAATAATGTTTCATCAGTGTGTTAGCCAGGTTCATAATAATATCAAATTTACTTTTGAGTATGTACAGCTTGTGGATGCATCTGCAGCTGTACTGAAGAGTAAGTTGGTAAGTAACATGTTCAAAAATCTCTCAAAAAAAGATGGTTCTTCTATATATTTTCTCTCATCATCCAAGGACTATGATTTTTAGTCAGTAATGAGCTTTCAGAGATTTGTAATATCACTGATGATTCTATGGAGTTGATTTTCAGCAGATTTTAAATTTAAATGGTTATCCTGAAAAATTATTTAATAAAATTTTCACCAATTCTGGAAAATTAAAAAAAACAACAGAAAACAGGAAGAAAGTGTCGCATTTCTAACACTTTTTATTAATCCTGTTAATACCATCATTTATCATTAAGAATGGTGTGAGGGAATCAGGTATGCCTATATGTCTGACAGAAAGGCTTGGATGTTTGCTTAAACCTGATTTGTGTGTTCAGCATTTGAACCTCATAATCACTGTCAGAAGAACAACAGTATTTTATGTGATTTGGAATTTCTGTGAGATGTATGGATGTAGTTTACAGTACATCTTGTGGGATTTGTAAAGAAGAGCATATTGAAGAAATTGAGAGACCTGTAAAAGAGCATTGCATGGAACATCTTTGTGCTAAATGTATGGATGTGATTGATAGGAGTACATTTACAGCATTTAATCAATCAACATGGCATACCCAAATCTGATCAGCCTTTCTGAAAATGTCACAGTTTTCTGAACAGGAAGTACAAGGAATCCCTTCTGGTCAAATTTAAGAAGCTTCACGAAATATGTATAGCTCATGAAATATTTTTACTAATTACTTATGAAAACTGCATCAACTGATTATAAAAGTTATTTCATGTTAAATCACCCATAACATTTACAGTTGTTTCGTGTGTTACATTAAACCTATCCAAGAATCTCCTCATTGTTTCTTTACACTGTTGGTGATGCTCTGTTTGATAGTTGAGCTTCTTCACTACACCAGGTAAGTTTCCACAGTGAAATATTATTGTAATGCTTTAATTTATTATCCTGCATTTTTCCATAAAATCTCTAGTTATCAGAGAGATCATAATTACCTATTTCTGACCACTGCATCTGGTTATTTGAAGAATTAGTCTTTTAAGGAAACAGCATGAATACTTGTTTCATTTGTCTTCTGTTGGAGGTATGCAACAGTTGAATTGATATGTTAGGGAGCCAGTTTGTGGACATCAGTTGTGTTACATTTTCAAGTTTTATTGTTTTTTTATTATGGTTTTTTTTTATTACTATTGCCTTAACCACATGGATGTCTTTTGTCACTTAACATTTTGTTCAGAGATTCTTTTTTATTACTTGACACTACAATTGTTGTTGGTCTGTAGTTGGTTCTTCTAATAGCTGAGTAATTTGTTGTGTTTGCTATCAGTTAAGCAATATATTTTTTAAAGTGAGTGAACTTTCTTTGTAACTTTTTCATTATCTTTTACATGTTACATAATGGGAATGTGTAGAATTCTGTGTTAACTCTTCAATTATAAGTTGGGTGAAATCCACCCAGCTCATGATTATGAAAGCAATTATGCGATGATGTTTAATAATATACAAATGTATTTAAAAACTTGTAAGTAATTGGTACACATTACAATGTTTTAATAAATAAAATATCAGGATTTTGAATTAAGTTTTAAGATTTTTTAATTTGAGATTTTCTTGCAATATTTTTTCTTTCAGAATGTTAATCCTGCATATAAATAATTTTATTTTAAAGTTAAAAAGACTTTTATGCATCAGAAAATTTTCCAATATCACATGTGAAATTTTTATAACCTCCATTCAATTACTAAATGTTTTAAAAAAACATTTTATCTGTTTTTTCTTTAAATCATAATTTCTGTATGTGTTTAGTAGATTTGAATGATCTCATAATCACCATAAAAAAAAAGAAATGAATATAAATTGTTTTTGTTCCTTTTTAGAATGATTACAAATTATAAATCAAGAAGACGTGTTTAGTCTAAATGGATTAAATGTGATAACATTACACATTTATACGTATTCATAATTTTTATTATATTACCTTTCAGCCATTGTTGGCTGACATCACAGAAGTTACAATGACTTAACCCATGTGCACTCATTATTAAATCCATTAATATAAAACTGACCCTTACAAAATGACTTGTCTTGGCTATGTTTTAGTGGACTAGTATTTTGTTAACATACGTGATATATGTAAATACATTATTACTATATACAAATAAATTTTTAAACTAATTTTTCTGTGTCTAAAAGACATAAATTTTGGACTGACTCAAGAACCAATTTACCAACATGAAAGTTTGCTGTCGTATTCATAAATGGCTGGAAAAAAAAACACTTGGGGGACATTTTGAGCTTTTGATTGGTTATTCACATCATATACAAAATTAAGTGTATATAAAGGACCATTTCTTAAAAAACAGAACACGAGAACTGGGCCACTGTGTTTGATTCAGTACATGAGTAGTACCACAGGAAATAGGAAAAACAGAAGGTTCTAATTTCATATTCTAGCTTTTCATTATTGGTAATTTGAGTTCATATAATTTTATAGATTTTGTATTTTAGCATCATAAACATCTGGTTTGAATCAGTGTTGCATTCAACACAAAAATCAGTTTTTATGAGTGTTCTTTATATTTATTTTTAAAATAAGAAATTGAGTAACATATAACATGAAAATTTGAATTATGATCTATAGTTTGGTACCAAAATTAATAAAATAATAGTTCAATAAAACTTTAAATGCAATTTAACAAATGCAGTGACATGGTTTTTCACCTGTGTGGATAGGGTTCTGTGTTTTATCAACTATTGTATTTTTGTGAGTCTTTGAATAGTGAGCAGGTGTCTGAAGTTTCAAAATGAGTTGATTTTACTCTTCTCTTGGATGGTGATAAAATTTGTACAAGTGAGTTAAGTATGGACCTACAATTCTTTCTTACATTAATAATAAGATTTTGAAGTCTGATGAAAGATGCTTCATGTAGTCATTTAAAAATGTATAAAACGTGCTGGAGTAGTCAACATAACATTCTGGGACAATATGTGATTTATTGATTCATTTTGGCTGTTCCATCCTCCAAATTATAGTAAATAATTAACATATGCATGTATATTAAAGTCAGTTTTTCTTCGCATATTCATCAAGCTTTTCCTTACTTAGGCTCGCTTAAGTTTCTACTTCTACAATATCTGAAGGCAACCCATTCCAAAGGTCAACCACCCTGTCAGAAAAATGAAACTTAGCTGAAGATTATCCCTAACCCTGTCAAAATGTATAATTGTGTCCCATAGTCATGCTATTCTCACTGCTAAGTATGAAAAAAAAGATGATGTATAAATACTATCATTCTCTTTTCAGTATTAAACATCTCAATCAGATCCCTCACTTACCCTTCTTTCTCAAAGAAACAATTTGAGAGACCTCAAGCTTCTCTCATATTTTAGTTACCATGGTAGTAATCCTTTTCAACAATCCAAAATCTTTCCTCAGGTAATGCCCAAGACTTAACACTATATTCAAAATGTAGCCTGACCAGCAACCTGTACAATGAAATTATGACCTCTTTAATTTTGTATTCAGTATTTCTGCAGATACACCTAAAATCCTATTTGCTCTACCACTAGCAACAGCATATTGTATGGATGGCATTAGAGATTGATCAACAATTACACCATGTTCCCTTTCATTCATAACATTATTCAGGATTTTTCTAACCAAATTACGATAACTCACATGTGTTATCTTACATTTATTACAGTTAAAACCCACTTGTATAGAAAATTATATATGTAAAAGAACACCTGGTGTGAGTAGAGAAAGCACTGTGCAAAGGAGCAAACCAAGTTTTGACCTCCTTTGATTATCATCAGGTTCACAATGACCAAAGAAGGTCTAAATGTTGTTTGCTTCTCTACCCATACCAGCTGTTTTTTACATATACCATTTGTCATTTATTTGTTCAACTCACAAAATGATCCAAGTCCTTTTGTAAATTAATAGCATCCTCTTCACAGCTGGTAACACCTAAGACCTTAATATCTGCAAATGTAAATAATTTATGGACTATTTTCTCATTTATGTCATTGATGTAAATCAAAAAGAGTAAAAGTCCTAAGACTGAACCCTGAGGAACACTACTTGTGACATTGATCCAGTATGACTGAAATTCACTTTCAACAACCCTTTACTTTCTTCTATTCAGCAAATTTTCAATCCAATTTGCTAACTTGTCCTCCACACCTATAGACAATATTTTTTACATTTTTTTTAATGTTTAACCTTGCGAAATGCTTTCTGAACATCCAGATACACAAAATCTACACTCTTATCATCATCTACATAAGCAGTAAAGTTTTCAAAGAATGCCACAAGAATTGTAAGGCAAGGTTTTCTCTTAGTAAAACAGTGATGACCACTCAATAAAATTCTAAACTTTGTAAAATGGCTTTGTAAAGCAACTTTTGTCAGGCTTTCCAAAACGTTTTTCACAACTGATGTTAGGCTAGTTGGTCTGCAATTATTGAAACAATATTTATCACCTCTCTTGAAAAGAGGAGTTACATTAAATAACTACCAATCCTCTCTTGTCCACCCAATATTTAATGACTGACAAAAGCTGCTAGCAAGAGGCTCACATCTTCTACTCTTTAACCTCCTTCAAAACCCTTTGTGAAATATTATCTAGCCTGGGAGTTTTATCATTCCCAATTTTTTTAACCATTTCAAAAGTGATGTTGTCATTTTGTTTAACCTTTTTTTCCCTTTATCATCTACTGAAGATGTGTATTGCTGCTTAAACCTTTGTTAGTAAAACATAAGAAAAAGTAAAATTTAACAGCCCAGCCTTCTTTTGTTCATCATGTACTAGTTTTTCTATATCATCTCTCAAGGGTCCTGCTCCCCATTCTAATATCTTGTTTACTCCTAAGGTATTTAAAAAATACTGTAACTTTTAAACATTTAGTCAACCTTTTCTTATAGATCCTTTTTGATGTGTCAACATCCTATTTCACCAACTTTCTTGATCTTCTATATTGTTCTCTAATTTTTCTTTCATACATGTCAATTTAAATTTCTTACATTTATTATCCTTTTCTTTAATTTTCTCTCAAATCTTTTGTGAACCAACCTGACTTTTTACTTGCTGTGGATTTGAGTATATAGATTTATAGAAATCATTTCTAAAATCATTCTCTCAAGATTAGTATGGTAAGTAGGCCGAATGTACAAAAAGTGTGGTTTATTGGAAGAAATCAAAGGGTTGCTATAAATGGGATTCAGTCAATCCAGATGAATGTCACAAGTGAGGTACCTCGGGGCTAAGTGTCAAGATTTTTGCTTTACATTGGTGATACAGATGAAGGAATAGTCATTAATTATTTGTTAGCTGAAGATATTAAGGTTTTAGGTGTTGCTGGCAGTGAAGAGGATGCTACTACATTACAAAAGGATGATTTATTGTTGAGTTTGGCAAATAAGTAATGGATGGCTTTTAGTTGCAATGAATGTTTGGTGATTTATATGTAATATCATAATTCCAATTTTGATTAACTATGATGGTAATAATCTGAACAAATTATGGAAGAACATCTTGGTGTTCTGGTTGCTCAGTCTGTTAAACAATGTATTACTGCTAATGGTAGACAAATGGGACTTTAAGTTATGTTTCCAGAATTATTGTGTATGAGTCTCAAGATGTTATAATTTTATTGTATTGCTTACTGGTTAGGCCAAATGCTTTGTATTATACTCAGTCTTTGGAATTTTGCTAAAGTAAAGACATTGAATTGTTGGAAAAGGTTCACTAGATGGTTGCAAAAGTATTTGAAATTTTTCTCTAAAGTACCACTAAGATGATCCCTTAGATGTTAAAGATTTTAAATAAAAGATTGAGATTTCTGAAATTGTTTTCTCTTGAGAAAACGAGTTATAGGGAATCTGACTGAGGCATTTAATAGTTAAATAAATCAATAGGCTTGATGAATCATTCCTTTTAATATATGACGAACAGAATGTTAGGATTGTGAAGACAATTTTTTAGTTGAGTTCGTAACATTTTCAGTCAAGAAACGTTGATTTTCTTATAGGGTGTTCTAAGATTGGAATAGGTTGGCTTCAAATGTGGTTGATGCTTTATATTTATGAGACTTTAATGGAAGGCTTGAAAAGTTGAATGATGATTGTTTTATTTTTACTTTAAGGTTTAATTTAGTGGATATGGTGTTGTGTATAATGTATCACATAAAATTCTCTTTCAAATCAATCATGACGTACATGATATGAATCGTTAGAATTGTATCATATCAGCTATATTATTATTTATAATGTGAATGTTTAAATTGTATAAAATTAATTATAATGTAGAGGATATAAGTGACAAGAGTTCTCTGTTAAATTTGTTGTTGTGCTTTTCATAACTGAGATAAAGAAAAGTATTTTTAATCTTAAAATCAAAACAACTTTGCATTCTGAAAGAAGTATTAGAGAAACTTCAATTAAAAATGTTAATACTTAATTAAAAAAAAATAATATTTTCTGTAAAATCTGGTTATCAACAACCTATGGAAATTTACGAATATGCACATACATAACCAAAATTATATGATAATTACTTTCACAGATACATTCATGATTATGAGCTAAGTGGATTCCACTCAGCCCATATTTGTAGGATTAATGGGAGATACTATGTCAAAACACCTATATAAAATATATAATTTTTACATATAATAATTTTATAAATTATATTACTTGGTTTAGTAAAGCTTTCAGTCTGGATAAATTGAATATTTTTAGGAAAACTAACTTTTAGATGTGTATTACTTAAACAGTTGTTTTCTTTACTACTTTGTTAGTCCCTTCTTCATCACTAATAAACTAAAATAATTAACCATTTGAATAGCATGATCATACCATTACAATTAATTACTAATTATTTTTCAATAGACTGGTTTGTAAATTAATAGTTAATTTTTGTTTTCTCAAGTAAACTGCATTATATATCTGTTTTTGTTCTTCATTGAAATATGCCAACTTTGGCAAACATAAAACTACTTGAGATATTGAGAAACAGACAAATATCATACAAACAAAATCATTAATAACACAAATACAGAAATTTACCCCTCTCTTTGTTCGAGTACTCAATGAATTACAAAAGTTTTACCCCTACACAAAATATTATTTATCTACATTAACCTCCCTTTATATCCATCATCATGAAAGAATGTCTTGTAAAAGTAAAAATAACAGTCTTACAGTTTAACTAAACAATGACTCTTGGCAGAGCATTATTACCTCAGACTATTGTACATAGAAGATTCTAACTTGGTTTAGCCATAGCTTTTGTACTGTGTTTGTCTCCATAATATGAATCTTTTTATTTACTAGAACATGACGATTTAATTTGTTTCTTATCAGTAATGATTACAATAGTTCAGTAGAATTAATAGAGAGAATCATGCATCAAGAGTGTACATCACTCTTATTGGTAAGGGTTGATACTTAACTTGCATCATGGTTAAGAATTTTTTTTTTTTATGTAAAGGATAGCACTGAATGAGAACAGTTATTTATACAAGTGGGGATAAGTACATATCAGAACAATGTTTTTTTCTGACCAACAAATATTCAGAAGTTTTGATATGGTGATATTCTGAAAATGTGTTGGGAGAAGCTCACATCTTGCTGTTAATCATGTTTGCAGGTTGTTACAGGATTTTTACTCACTTATCCTATATGTGACAAATGTTTAAAGGAGTTGTATATATCAATTAAAATCATTTCACAGAGTTTTAACTTTAAAATATTTTGAAATTTATACTTTCTCATTTTATAATATTGTTTAGTTACTGCCATTGCATATTTTTCTACAGGCTTACCTCCTTCTCAAATTACTTATCCTCTTCCAGGTTATTAACTTTTAAGTACAACTTTCGTCTCCACAGCATGAACCTTTGTATTTTCTAAAATTGAGCAATATAATTCATTTCTTATCGGCAGTGATAAGATCAGTTAATATATCATAAATTGATAAATCAAAATTAGGGTTTCCAGTTATTCCAACAACTGATTAAATTAAATTACTAAATTGGTAATTATAATTACAGTTTTCAATTATTCCAATAATACAAGTAATTAGAATGCTACAATTATGTTTGTTGTTAAATACAAAGCTATGTGGAAGTGGTTGGAAGTATGTTGTGTTTTGAGGATCTCTAGTTGAAATCACATTGTTTTTCATTTTGTCCAACCTGTGTTTGTTGTTATAAAACTACTAAGGCTATTTGCCAAGTGACTAATTTTAAACTACCTGCTAAAGACAAGGCAACTGACTGACAGCACCCAATGCTAGTTGTCTGGCTACTTAAGTGCTGAATGTAATGTTAACTTGTTGATTTTTCTTATTTGTCATGGCATAACTGACTTTTTATTATTTTATAAACTGACCTTGGTGTAGAAGAGAAGTAAAAAATGTTCAGCCCCTCACCCTGTCTTTCATATTGTTGTTGTTTTTCTGTACTCATTCCACCTCCCTTCTCCTCCAAGACCATTTGTTTGAAGAATTAATTATATTATTTAATGTTACCTAAACAGACATGGATTGATAGAGAATTCCCCAACTACTCTTTCAGGGAAACTGCCACTGCATGTGTTTCCCATAGCTTTCCTTCTCTCAGGAATTAACCTCTTCCATTTTTACAGGTTGGGTTTTTCAGCTCAATCTTTTGTTACATGAGGGTGAGTTTGAACAAATACTTTGTAATATAGCCTCCCATCAGATCAGGATTATAACAGCTCTTTTGCTTTCTTTCAATACTAAATAATGGAGGAGATCATGCTGACTGGTATGAGAACCACACCCAAGGCATTTATCTCCAATTACTCACATTAGAGGGTGGATATATGTACCTTTCATTTTTACAACCCTCTGGACTACCCACTTTGACTAATTTTCATTTCTGTCAGTAATCTTGTACATTTTTTTTCAGGTCAGAACTGTGTGAACCTTTACTTTTACAATCTCAAACAAAATGACAAAAAGAGAAAAAAAAATGAACCACAATACTAACACTCACTCAACATGTATAACTGAGTTTTACATTCATTGTATTTGGTGAATTCCCCATCAGATGGTGAGTGTTTCCTACAAGAAATGTTTACCAAAAGTTCATATTAGTGAGGAAGTTGGTAAAATTTTAAATCCATTTCTTCTTGCTCACTACTAAGAGTTGAGATGGATTTTTTTGTTAGGCAATATCTATAAAACTGATCTGGTCATTTTCACTGTTTGATTAAAACAAAACAAAAACAGAATCAAATGTAATTTTGCATTCAAACCCCTGCCTCATACTCACTGTCTTTAGTAACTCAATGTGTTCCAGCAGTTGTGCCTCATTACTGTAGTTTATGGTTTGCCCTTTGAAAACTATCCTTCACCCTCTTTGTTATTATCGTAGAGCACAAAAAACTAATTTCTTGAGTCTCGAGCTGCTGTAGAAATTTATAAAAAGAGTTCACTCTTTTAAGTGGCTCCTTCCCTGCAGTAAGAGATCAATTTGAGATGTTGGGCTGGGATGTTAACTGAAAGTGTAGTTCTCCTTTCAAATTTTATCAAGTAATTCTTGACGGATATGTCTAGCCTGATGAGATTTGAAGTTGCCTTGGAATATAGGTAAGGACTCCTACAGATTGTTGTAGTATCTATCTGATGTTAGTATTTGACCAGTTGGATTGGCCTAAAGACCTAATTTCATCACACATTCAATCAAAGTTGGACTATAGATCTCTGTCTTCAAGATGTTGAACCATGTAAATCATCAGAAGCTTCATTCTGCATTAGGGCTTATTGATTTTTCTGGTCCAGAGTTTGTACACTGATTTTTAAGTTCAATTAACTTTACGTCAGATGTTTGCAACCTTCTAAATAGGATAATGCTAAGCTCTATTATTTACCACAGCATCATACCTGGCATTATGCTTTTTTACCTCAGTAAGCTATGCATTTTGGAAAATAAATAATCTTTATTCTTACCTTTAGCCTTAGTATTGAGGAATGGACTTGCTTACATCTCAGCAAAGTCATCTGTTCTTGTATTGTCACAGTCCTACCTGTCACCTATGTTGACTTCAGGACTGTCATTACGGCAAGGCTTCAAACAAGTAGAGAGTTAATTTAGGGTGAGCAAAATCACAAGAAGCTTGGCTGCTTAAAGCCTTCTCTTGTTGTTTGGTCATCTAGCTTCAGTAGGATTCATAAGGAGAAAGTTTTTTTGACAAGTCTCTACCATGGCCAATTTTATTATTCATCTGTTTATTTTAGTGAGGTTTATTTGCCAATCTGTGGCCATTATGACACTCAGATGATTATTATCCACATTCTGTTTTCATTTTACCTTCAAGAATACCAGCAAAAGCACCATTTTAGACTATCCTGAGTGATCATGCTTTTTAAATTTCCACTGGTTAGAGATTTTTTTAGTTATTTTAGTTATATATATATATACCTTGGTTTGATGAGAGCAAAATGAAGATCTCTTTCTTATGCATTTACCTTTTTACTTTTTTTGGTTTGATAAGAGCAAAATGAAGATCTCTTTCTTTTGTATTTACCTTTTTTACTTTTTTTCTCACTCTTAAATATCCAGTGTTTTCTGTAGATGACTTGGTGCAATAGAATATCTGTATAAAGTTCAATATTTTTACTTTCAGTTTGGTTAAATAAGAAACTGGTCATTGGGTGTTTCCTTTGGAATAATTTTTGTCTTAACGTTGCAAAATTTAGAATTACAAGTAATAGAAATTAAACTGATTTTATCTTATTTTTTTCTTTATGTATAGAATCAAACAATAACTATGTTGTATTTAAATAGTTTTAGCACAAGTTATATAACTAAATTTGAAACATTGGTTTTTTTTAATTATATTGCCATGTTTTTAAGTCAGCAAACTGTAATGTTAGCATTATTTTTTCTGATAATTTTTTTCATTGTGCTGTTTTATTGTAGAACCAATTTGTTCAAGTGAAAATGGAGAAGCCTGGTGATCTGTTACATGTTGATATTATTTCAAAATTTAGTTACAGTGATGATGAGGATCAGGGTAGTTCACACTGTAATGTTATGAATGTTAAAACAGAAACTGGATTTCAAAGAGACATTGAATTTGGTTTGGCAAGAACATCTGGTAAGTGGAAACAAGCCTTATCTTCCCTGACACTGGCTAAACACTAGTTACAGGTTTAGTTGAACTGAGTAACATATTAATGTTTGTTTGTTTTCTATTTTCATGAAATTTGCCCAGTTTTCAGTAAATATTACAATACTTTTGAACTGAAAAAATCAGATTTTCTTTGGTCAGCACTTACTCTACAGGCATATTTTTTCTGTGCATGTCACAAGGATTTAGCGAATTACACTCAGAATATAATTAACTCTCTCAGTAGAGTTTTGGTCAATGTGACTGCCCACATTGCCTCTTTGTACTTGTTTAATATGTCTATGGAGTTGATACTTTTTATTGTCATTTCAAAGTTTAGTTACAGTAGTGGTGAGGGTAGTTTACACTGTAATGTTATGAATGTGAAAACAGAAACTGAATTTCAAACAGGGATTGAATCTGGATTGAAAAAAAACATATAAAACTTTTTACTCTTCTTGTGATTGGCTTAACACTAGATGTACAGGTTTGGTTGGAGTGACTGAAATTATAACCTTGAAGTATCCATAATGTTAATTTTAATACTTTTTTGTATTTGTACAAGATTTGGCTGCATAAATATTGCAAGCCTTTTTTACACAAAATATCAGATTTTTCTATTAACACTTTCTCTCAGGCATCTTTTCTGTGCAAGTCCTGAGATTTTAGTGATATATGTTAAAAATTTAATTTAACTGTTTTCTTTATGTGATGTACCAATAAATACAATATAAAAATATAGATAATATTTCAAATTTCAGTATTATATACGAATTTTAAGTTCTTAATTGCATGAGGCAATATTAAAAACAAATCCTTAGTTCCCCAATTGTGACAGTTTTGAAATTTGTTTTCTAGGTTTTCCTCTTCCATGATTTATTTACCACCCCCAAGAAGTGTGCAATTCCAATATGAATATTACCTTTTCTCACATGAGTAGCTATTCCTGTTCATGCTGCCCTCTATATGCAAAACATTTTTCACATACAATAAGCCTTGAGCTTCCATGTATCTTACAATCATGAGACAATCCTCCAACAATAAGAGTGAAACACATGCAATTCCCTCTGTTTTATTCTACCAAATTATCACTGACTTTTTGCAGAAAATGGAAACACTGTCTTTCAGTGGGGAGGAAGGGTGGAAAGTGTGAGAAGGGATATGTACCTCTCAGAAAAGTATTTTCAATATAGGAAAATTATAGCTTCCAATATGGTACATTACCTCTTCTCACCTAAATAGCTAGAATCCCACATTGAATTGGTGGAGGGACTGGTGAAGAGAAGAACAAAAAAGCATTTCTCAAAAGTATCTTAAGAACACTAAAACAGTAGATTCTCACAGTAGAGTATCATACGATGGAGATTTCACCACATCCATACCAGGTATGTTCTTCACCCAATGTGGAGTTATGTGTCATACACATGGGCAGAAAAATAAAGGAACACTTAAATACAGGAGAGAACAATGATGGGGTAAGGATCCAACTCACCATATAACAAATCTCAGTCTCGTAGAGTAATGGAATATAGATGAAAGTAAAAGGATATGCTCTTTAGTATAAAGTGGTTAGGGTGCAACAGACCATACACAGCAAGTCATCTGCATCCAAAACCAGTTGCTGAAAACCAACATCCATGTGAGGATAGGATGAGGATCATACCATATTCACCTCTTGTTCAGCAGAATGGAGGGAATTCTAAACCCACTGCTTCATGAATGGGACACATGATAGCAATGTAATAGATTGTTTGACTGATATAGGAACCTGACTTATGGACATCTGACATAAGAAAGTGTCTCTCGATAATGGAAACTAACTCAAATCTGTTTGACAAGAATCTTCTCCAGCTCAAAAACATACTTGATAAAGGAAATGTTAAGGATAGCAAAAGAGGAAGAATACATTAATCTACATGTATAACTACAAGTGTTGTGGGGAATGAGTGTCTAATTGAATGAGGATACAGAGATATGTCTGAGACATGTTTGAGGTCTTGTGGTTACTGATTCAGCTTTGAATTCAAAACTCAGGCACTAGGAATCAATATTCATGAGTAGGTAGGATGAAGAATTCTAATTGATTGGGAAGGACTGTATTTTTATGGCTCACTCAGAAGATACAACATCCCTTTTAATAAACCCATACAGATATGGAGCATCAGATTGGAGGTCATCTCATCATCTACACCAGCAGAACACCACCATCCTATTGATTGTAACATTATTTGTATTGTATATCATTGTCACAATCAATGGGATATCTCTATGGTCCACCAGTCTAGCAGCTTGGTACTGGATGAGCATAAAAACCCTATTTTGAAAAGTAGGCTATACCTGATTTAGTCAATCAAAAGAATGGCAAGGATGGGCAGCTATCTTCTTCTGCTTCACCCATAAAGTACATGGATGAATATGGTTTGGTATGAGCATATTAATAAATGAAACAGGGGTATTGTGAGGAAAAACCTAGAAGTGATTTTGAGGAACTCCCCCATCTTAACAGTGAGTGTAGTATGACCATAGAAGTTAGAAATACACAGTAAACATGGCTTGACAGTTTGGATTTCACTATTTGAAAAATACCTGGTCAAGCACCACTTGCCATATAGTAGGATCCAAATTAAAAACCAAAGAAAAGAAAATGGAATAATCACTGAAAACATATCTAAAAGATTACCAAGCCACATTCTCACCAAAAGCTGAAGAATGGCTACAGGTGGAAGACAATAATCAGAAGATGAGGACACACAGATCCAATGTATATAGTGAGATGTGAATGCATATGAGGCAATTCATATTCCAAATTGAAGAATCTCATCCAAGGGACCATGTGAGATTAAATTCCTAAGAAAAGGTAAGGTGCCTGATTTAATTAGCAGACAACTGGAAGAAATTACAAGAAGAAGATAAGTAAGAGTAAGTAATTCAAATTAGAATCAAACCCAGTTGGTCAGAGTGGAAAAGAGTAAGAAACAGAGGATGCCTGTCAAGAAATGAATAAGCAGTAATGGGTACCATAACAACAGAGAGTGTGAACAGAATATAGTAGCCTATTCAGGTTTGACCAAGGATGAAATTTGGAATGGAGGGAAGTGAAGTTAGAGAGAAGGAGGATTTACTTTCTGAGCCACTAAAGTTGAGGGGAGTAAAGATTGATCCAGGTAAAAGAGAATGTATGCCCAATGATGTAGAGTATGTGCAATGTTGATGACAATTAAATCCAACTGACAACGTACATAGGCAGGTAGAAGAAGGAAGTAATAAGTCTTTACGGATAGGTGGAAAACCAAGCAAAAGGACAGGGGTTCAAACAGAGGCAGTGAAGAACTACATTAACATCCCAGCTTAGAAGGACTGCATGCCAATTGTCCATGTAATGGGGAAAAGCCTTTATAACTCAACAGAAGACATACTAGGTTGAAGGAAACAAAAGGGGACGGCAGTAAATGGTTAAAATGTCCCATGCTAAATGAACTGAATACAGCACCTTGACTGATGAGATACTGGAACATGCAGGTGAACATTTGAAACATCTGCCTTAATCCTCCACAAATTTAGAGAAAAGACCAACCTTAGGGTGAGAAAAGACTACATGATAAATCAGGATAGAACCAAAAATTGGTTGAAGTGGGACAAATTGATCGCAGGCCTTTAGTCCTCAGTTTTCTTTGGAACCTCAAAGCCTGGAATAAAAACCTGGAGAAGGATAACTGACAAGTTCAGTGGCCTACTGTGAGAATAGATTTTGTACTACCTTGAAGAAACATTGACTGGTTGCAGAATCCTCAGGCAATGGAAAGGAAACAGTTACTTGGAACAACAGAGGAGGGAAAAGGTTCCTTGAATAATGCCCAAATAACTTACAGATCTCATACAAAATGTCATAAAGAGGAACAAAATTGGTCGAATGAGCCCCCAGTGGACCAGAACCCTGCAAGTTTGCAACATGTCCATTTGTGTCGAACAAAATGACAAGGTGAGGAACCCCTGAAGGTAGGAACAGGTAGGGGCTGGGAAGGAGCAAGACAATAATAGAAGTATATTTCAGCTCTGAAAGAGACAAACAATCCACTAAAGAAGAAAGAATAATTTGTTCTCACACCAACTCTGCAAAGAATTCCAAAGTCTGAGGAATATTACCAAAAACATACAGCTGTAGAAAGGGGGTCAGCATAAAACATGAAGATGAATAGGTGGTGAATAAAATTGGGACAATGCAACATCCCTCCTCATGAGATCCCAACACCAGAGAAAACACACGTGTAAGGACAGAGCTGAAGAAGATAAACATACTGACATGGAGGTTACCAGGGAAAGGCTATTCCTTAAAAAAACCCTCAGAATCTCTGTGTATCAACTTTGAAAGGAATTTAATGGTAGCTAAGAAGAGTCAATAGGGTAAGATGAAGGTGGAAAAATTGGATATAAAATAAATTAAGAGGATGATCAGGATTCACCCCCATTGAAGCAAAATCGATTTTAACTGTTGAAAATTGAGACATGGGCATTCAGCTTGATGGTAGGCCCTGGCAAGCTGATCTAAAGCATCTGAATGTGAAACACACTCATACCATCAAAATTCAGAGAAAGAAAATGCTCATCATGAACCATGATATCTGGAGAAGAGGGAAAACCAAACACTGACAGGAAGAAGCATCACATAAAAAAAGGAAGGGGATGATATAAAGTCAGGGAAATAGATAAAACAGAACATAGCTGACAAGATTATGTCTATAAAAACAATATTAGGCCTTATTGATTCTGCAGTATAGGGGCATAGGAAACAGGTGGAGGTAAAACAGTGTCAGCTTCTTTGTTGACCCAAATTTTATCATTACTCAGGCAAAATGTAATTTTTATATCCTTCTATCTTATTTGATACATACACAGTCACAAACTAGAAAATCACTTCCCATTTGTCATGCCCAAGAATTACACCCTCTCATTTAGAGATTGCCAATAGTTCTCTCTTATGTTTATTACCATACTTTTTTAATTGCTATAAAAGTTTTGTTTTAGTATACCAGTGACATATTATATTGTTTTTTTGTCCATAGAATTGTCTAGTTTGCTTTCAGTTTAAACTTTATTCACACAGAAAACACTGAGAAGCTTACCTGAATTTCACAAAACTCTTGTTATGTTGTTTGAAAGCCTGAAAAATTATGATAGTTATGGGAAATTGTCTGATTTTGCATGCTGTTATACTCTGTTCTTTGGTGCATCATTTGATTAAATAAAACGTTATTTGAAGCAGTTGTACCATAAGTATAAAAAAGTAGGTATGAGTGTCATCAAGTTGGCAGCAAAAAAAATACCAAGAAATCAAGACCTGGGCAGGTACTTTATTTCTTGTGTTCTGTGTGTATTGTTTATTTATTTTTGTAATTTTACTAAAATGTAAAAAGTTACATTCTTTTTGTTTTATAATATATTTGGTAAAATAATAGTTTTTGTTTCATATTCACATGAGTAGACCATGCATTCAGTAATTTTATAAGTTAATGAGAGTTATATGTTTTCTAAGTGATTTATGACTTGTGTAGTGGGAATATTAAGTTAACACAGCTCAACAAACAATAAAACAAATAAATTTAAGTACAAAAATCTATACTGTTACGAGTTTAAAGTTATTTAAGAGAAATGAATGTAACTTCATTTGAAGCCATTCTATAAAGAAATGAAAGGTAATTTAGGTTTATTTAGAGGAATGGTAAATTAATTAAAGAAGAGGGAGCAACCAAGAGGATAAATTTCACAGATCTCACACTATGAAGAGTTTTTTTTTTCAGTAATTCTTTATAAAATGTAGAACTCAAATGTTACATATTACAATTTGATTCGTTAAGTATGTTTCAAACCCAAGTTTTGGATATTAAAGAACGACAAAACAGATTAATTATATTTGGAATGTAAATAACTCCCTTCACTGTTGTAACATGTAAACTGTTGCTACTTGTAGCAAGAAGATCAGAACATTTTGTTGAATTTGTTGTAATCTCCTAAATGTTACTGTGCTATTTTAAACAAAAGTAACTTGAAACTTGTAGATTTTCGTGAAATGTGTCCTTTGTTAATTCTGCTTGAAGATTATTCAGTAAACGGTTTTAAAGTGATAAAATGACAACAAAACATTTGAAAAGATTTTCAGATGAAGTTTCCCTTGAAATGAATGAGAGTAAGATAACTTATTTTTTTGAAACAACACATTAACAAATTTCCTAACTTGAAAGAACATCAAAGAATGTACATTGGGAAGAAACCTTACAGTTGTACAGCTGTTGTTTATTTACATACACATGATTCTTTGATCACTACCACCCTTAATAAACCTGAGACATAAAGTCCTAAATCTCCATCCTCTTAATTAAACATGCTGAAGCCACTAATCAAATAGTTTCTAATCCCAGAAATTGTAACTCAACTTGTTAAATAATATATAAATAAATATTTTCATTTATTATGAATCTTGACATTTATAAATGTTCTGTTTAACATATGCAGAATACATGAACGATAAAGTATTTGTGTAAAATTAACATGTTAAAGCAGACAAACCATTAGAAGGTTTCATGGTAATCAATGACTTCATGCTAGATATCTCTAAACAGTTAATCCAGGAGGGAAATGGTTGAAAGTTACATTGATTATTGTGATACTTTACCATTATAGTTGCACAGATGATTTAAAGCTTTATCTGGTTCAAACCTCTCTTGTATGTTGTATCTTACTGACAGTTTGTTTTCTGATCTAGATGGGACATCGTTCTTTACAAGTTGTGAGACTACTAAAACTACATCATAAGTAGTTTTAGCTTAGCTATTTCGATGTGTAGGTTTCTGTTAATCATATTAGAACATTAAAATATATTTATATGTTCATCAAATAAAGTACTGTATTATATATTTCTTATTAATTATTTTTTTGACATCGTTTATATCTATTTTAGATATAAAGACCAGTGTGAACATCTGTAGTGAGAGTCGATTTCCTGGTTATCATGCTATAAAACAAAAAGATCAGTTTGTAAAAGACATGCAATTCCCAAGAAGCAGTATTTGTGAAGAAACAAAGTTAAGTGGAAATGACATAAATGCATCTGATATATTTCAGTTTGATGATAAACTATACACTTGTGGAAAAACAATTGATAACTTAGAACAACAAAAGAGGTTACTCTCTGGAGAGAAACTATATTATTGTGCAGTTTGTAGAAGAGAGTTTGGAACAAATAAGGAGCTACAAATACATCAAATAACACACACTGGCAAGAAATCTTACAGTTGTACAGTGTGTGGAAAACACTTTGAGAGAAATAGTTGCTTAAAAATACATCAAGGTAGGCATGCTGGGGAGAAACCACATACTTGTACAGTGTGTGGAAAACAGTTTGGAACCAATAGTGAATTAAAAATACATCAAAGAACACATACTGGGGAGAAACCTTACAATTGTACAGTGTGTGGAAAAAAGTTTGGTACTAACAGTACCTTAAAAAGACATCAGAGAATACACACTGGAGAGAAACATTACATTTGTACTGTGTGTGGAAAACAATTTATATCATGTTCTAACTTAAAACAACATGAAAGAATACACACTGGGGAGAAACCTTACAGTTGTACAGTATGTGGAAAACAGTTTGGTACAAATGCATTCTTAAAAATACATCAAAGAATACACACTGGGGAAAAACCTTACAGTTGTACAGTGTGTGGAAAACAGTTTGGAAACAATAGTGATTTAAAAATACATCGGAGAATACACACTGGGGAGAAACCTTACAGTTGTACTGTGTGTGCTAAGCAATGTATATCACCTTCTAACTTAAAACAACATCAAAGAATACACACTGGGGAAAAACCTTACAGTTGTGCAGTGTGTGGGAAACAGTTTGGTACAAATGCTTTCTTAAAAATACATCAAAGAATACACACTGGGGAGAAACCTTACAGTTGTACAGTGTGTGGAAAACAGTTTGGAACCAACAGTGAATTAAAAATACATCAAAGAATACACACTGGGGAGAAACCTTACAGTTGTACAGTGTGTTCTAAGCAATTTATATCACATTCTAACTTGAAACAACATCAAAGAATACATACTGGAGAGAAACCTTACTGTTGTACAGTGTGTGGAAAACAATTTGGTACAAATGGTGTTTTAAAAACACACCAAAGAATACATACTCAGGACAAACCTTACTGCTGTACAGTGTGTGGAAAACGGTTTAATACAACTGGTATCTTAAAAACACATAAAAAAATACATGCTCAGGAAAAACCTTATAGTTGTACAGATTGTGAAAAGCACTTTTAGCAGATTTGGAATTAAGAATACATGAAAGAGCACACACTGGCTAAGAAGCCTTACAGTTGAGGTCTTTGTGGAAAATTTTTATGTAACTGTAGCTTAGAAAAATCTCTTCGATTATGCATTGAAAAGAAAAGCTACATTTATGTAAACTCCTCCTATATCTCAGAAGTAAGAGTTTGCAATGCTAAAAATTAGATTCTGTAACATTAAAGGACAACTGGGGATCATTTTATTTATTATGGCTGTTACATTCATTAAATTAACCTCTCAAAAAGAGAACAACACTAAACAAATTTTTGTCATTAAGATGTTTATCAAGCTTTCATTCAGTTCCTTTAAATTAACAGCATCCACCACAATTGAAGACAACCTGATTCAAAATTCAGTAATTTTTTTGAAAAATAAAAGTTGTCTTTTCCCAACAATTCAGTATCCTTTCTGAGATTTACAAATACATTAAAGAACACACATCAGGATGAATTCTCATAGTTGTATAGTTTCTAGAAAGTGAGGAACAAATGGTTGATTCAAAGACATGAAAATAAACTTTAAAGCTGTTTCATCATGGCAAAATGTTTGGATGAAATTGGGATATGAAAATAATTAGGTATAACACAGTGTGGAGATTTTTTTTAATTCTGTGAACATATTTGTAAGTTAAAAGTACATAAGAAAGTATCACCTGCTTTTGTATCTAGAATATAGCCTAGATAAATGGTTGTTAAAAAATTTCTTGGTAGAAGTTGGTAAGTTGTGTGAAGTTTAAACCATCCTATACTGGAAATATTAAATGCCAAACAATTTTCAATTCCAACAAGGTACTCTTCCTTCATTTCCAAGATTAGCTTTTCTCATTTTGTGCTGCCCTCTATGTGCAAACTTCTTTCAGATAAGCATGCTATAATTCTTCATCATCCCTCTTTTGAAATCCAAGGTTATAATATGTCTCATTAAAATTATCATACATCATCTCTCTTGCAATAGGATAACACTACTATCATGTGATCCATGTGACTCACTTTACAAGCAATTACTGAACTATTACTTCTTCTTTGGCAGCTGTCAAATTCAGACATTCTTTATTAATTATACTTCACAGTTGTAGAGTTGATATTCTTTTTAAAGTATTACTTTCTTGTGTTTGCCAATTTTTTTACCTGTGAATTCTGAAATTATAGTCACTATTGCTGGTACTTCCTCAGTAACTGATGATGTATTTTCAGCTGTTGGATCAGATAACTCATCATAGGATATATCATTACTTATTTTCCAGGAGATTAAGCTGTAAATAAGCTGCACTCTCTCACCTCCTGATTACCCTCTTCTGCTTACCCAACCCCTATTTTCTTGCCTTCATCTCACAATTACAGCTCTATTATGGTACTTTTCCTGCCTTCACTTTCTGTCAGAGGCTCCTGAAGGGTTTTATGCTGAAGTCTTTTGCATTCTTTCTTCTGTGTTGGCTCATCTGTTGTTATCAGCTTTTGCACTTCAAGCACGTTTTGTTTGTTGTTGAGACCTTTTTGGCCGTGACATGGTTTTAATGTAGACCCATCTCCAGGATCTTCATCTAAAAGCTTCTAATGGCACCATTTACAACATTATATGTTTGACTTGGTTCTTGAATCTTTGGAATAGCAGATGGCCTTGACCCATCAACATTGTACCATTATTAACTTGGTAGCTTGTTTGTCACAGTTGAGGCTGAGCACAGCACTGGTTTCTGGCCCTTGTCCTTCCCCTTCCATGATTTAAATGTCCTACTTTCCCACAGTACTACAGTTTGACAACACATAATCTGACAGTTGCAGCACCAATGACTATGTCCAGTGCAGTTAATTTCTTGAATTTTGTTCATCAGTGAGGACCTTTACTTGCCAGTGTTAGAGTTCACAACATACTTTCAGAGAGGTATGTTATTCCCTTTCTCTTGCTGCTTCTTAAGATTCCTCAACACCCCAGCATTACTCAATAGGAGGTTCAAGACCTCATTACCACCAGGGTATTGAACCAGCTCCCAGGTTCACAGGGATTTTACTCCCACCTGTGTGTGGTTCTTAAGAAGACAAGGGACTGGCATTCTTTTCATTGATCAATATATTCACACTTCTCACTTTATCATAGAGGACATATATTTCTTTTGGGTGGGCATTTTCTCTAGATCTTTGGATGATCAAAGTGGATACATCTAACACTTTCCTACACATTCCTGTAGGAGAATATTTACATCCATATCTTCAGTTTGTCCATCAGTTATTAGGTACTAGTTTTGCACCTCACTTTTTGGCTTCACACTGTACATCTCCATTTCTTTGCTCAATATATTTATGCCATGGGGTTATGCTTCAATGTTTATCTTGATGATTGCTGCCTTCTTGCTCTTTATGAACAGGAATTGGTCTGTCATACTCGCCAGCTCCTGGCTAAAATCACATGGTTGGGCTGGTTGGTTAACTTTACCTCATCCATTTGGATATTTTCTTCAATACCCATCTCAGTCAAACCCAACATTCTCCTCTCCAGCCTTATTTTATGGAATGAGCTATTAAGAAAGCCCTATGTGTTTCCTCACAACTTGCAAGGTTTCATGCTTTTGGGGATGTAGTCCTCGTTGATCCCTCTCATACTCCTGGGTCTTTTGCAATCAATAGAACCTTGCCTGAGATCCCTTGGATTATTTTATACCTCTTCCCTCATTCCTTTTAGGTTATTTCTATTAGTGGTTAAACAGGGCCAACACAGGGGTCCTGCTTCATTCACCATGATTAAGTTGATATCTGTTTATGGATGCATCCCTTCAGGCCTGGAGTGCTTTGGTAGATGACTAGAAGATTTGGGGTTATTGGTCTGTTGAGGAGAGTTCCCTTCACAGAAGTGTTCTTGAACTCTTGAATGTTTGTCAAGCTTTGGTGCAATTTTTTTCTTGTTAGCCACTGGCTGATTATGATTCATTTCAGTAGTTCTTCTGTGGTGGTTTATGTCAATCACCAAGGTGGCAACAGGTCCAGATTCCTGTGTTTTTGCACTTTAGATCTTCTTTTTGGGCCCACACACATTGACTTTGTTACCTTGGTTTTAGTTCCAATTCCTCCGCCTGTGCTACTGATACCTGCAGTCTGTATTAGTCTCAACTGTTCCTTTATGTTTACCCTCCCATCTGTTTCCTACATTGGATGGTCTTCCTCATGTATACTACTTACAGCACAGTCCTTATGATTGCTCCAGCTTTAGGTAGTTTCTTCTCTTTCTCTTCTTCTTTTCTGTCCTGACCTGCTCCTTCAACCTTAGTTACCAGTGTTCCATCCCACACTGTCTGTCTTCCATCCTTATGCCTGGTTTCTGACATGTTCTTGGCAAGAAGTTTGGGATTCTTTCACAGAGTAGCTTTGCATTTAGCCCATTCCACTTGTTCTTTTTGTTTTTTCCATCTATCAAAACACAATTGAAGTGTTTCTTTTCCTGAGCATGGACTTGGGGTTTTCCAGCTTCTTACTCTATAGTTTCCTATATCACAAAGTTTCTCATATGGCTGCTTGAGAGGAGGTTGTTGGTCTGCTCAAATACGGGGTTTGGGTGGTGTTATATTATACCTTTTGTTATCTATATTTCCCCAAGATCTTTGCTTCTCCTGTCCTTTCCTTGTTAATCCATTCCTTCCATCTCCATTGGCCACCAAGGTGTTCTTTGTTCTGACACTGAAACATTTACATGGCCGTTCATGCCCTTACTTTATCTCTGTTTGAACCACTATCTGTGTGTTCCCTATTTCATCTCTTTTTGAAGGTATATTTCCTCCTCCTCTGGATTTGTGGACATTATAGGTTGGATATTTTAACCTGAGACAGCATAAGGACAATCTATCACTTTTCTAATTTATCTTCCATGAGGATAATGCTTTCCTTCGTAAGACCTCTATGGCTCAAGAAAATTATTTTTTCTTTTCCTCTATCTGCCTGCCCTGTATTTCTCATCTCTACTCTGGTCCTGAAATGGATAAACTTCTCTGTCCTGTCTGTGCCCCCTGTTGTTGTATTTCTCAGATAGCTTCCTTTCAGGGCCCTCATTCTCACCTTTTTATCCCTCAGTAACTTTCCTCTTCCTGTGATCTTTCCCTGGCCACCCCGACCAGTTTGGTTCAGTGTTTGTCGAGTTGGCCAATTCTTCATTATTCCCTTCTTGGCATGATCTCTTCACATTTCCTCCCATGAAATCCATCACCTTCCTTTCTACCTTGCCTTTTGTCTTCATCAGCCATGAGAGGAGCTTCTGATTGTTATGTAGACAAAATTTCACATATCCCTCTCCCACTACCTATAACTAGTTGCTGTTTCTGCTTCCTTAGAGTATTGCCTGATACTTGTGGCTATTCTGTTGACTTCAGTGTGGCTGTGACATGAGGTTAGTCTTACTGGTGCTTTCATTTCTATCAGGGGCCCCTGTTTCAGTTTCACTTTGGATTATGCTCTGTGGCTAGTGGTGCCTGGCAAGATATTATATCTGTACATAGAATCAGTTCCACTTGGATAGCTGTAAACACTTGCAAACCTCTTGCTATCAGATTCACACTCTAAGACATGTTGATTCTTATACATTTTCCATGACTATGTGCACTCACTTTTGGGATAGTGTGTTTCACAAGATCATTAGAGTATAAATCCTTCATGATAATTGCATCATCATATGCCCATCCTGAACCATACTACCCATGGATGGCATATATAAAACAGAAGGAAATTGCCTGCCATACCATGGAGGCAATCTGCTGGATGGGTTTCACAATGATGGTTATAATCATTCAGTTCAGAGTACAGCAGTGTTGTTTAACTGGTGTATAGGAAGTTTATATAATCCTTGGGGCAAGTTACTAATTCCCAGACTTTGTGGCCTCCACATGTAGTCCACCACTTTGATTGGGTACTCTCCTCTTACATTCATGTGGATGTCGGTTTCCAGTAAGTGAGGTTTTGGAAAACAAGTGAATGAATCAACATAAGTCCTTACACAGGTTTCAGGTTGTCCATTTTTCCCTTTTGACTTGTCTCCTGTGTTATGGGTCACAGAAGATCTGGATTACCTGTTTTTACTTCTATCCTGAGTTTTCCTTTGTTTGGTGACAACTGGAGTTGTTTCAAACTGATTTCATGGCCACAAGAGTTGAGTGCATGTAATGCATTTTCCTTAGATATTGGATGACATCTTTCTCACTTTTCCAATTTCCATTATGGAACTGAGTGATTTTGCTTTCTTTTAAGATCTCATTGTTAAACTATCCTCTCACACGTGGATGTGCTTCCTTCATGTTCTATCGTGTCTGGTACTCCTGATCGTGATGATGTTCCTGGTGAAGAGATACTTGACTCAGATGTGGTGTGGTGCCCATCCTCAGATTATCTGATCTGTTGCTCTCATTTTGGAGATTTTCTCCAGATGCTTTTGGCAGATATGCTTGTGCTTGTCTCACATAGGCTCCTTCTCTGTTTCAGTGTGGGATTCAAGCTAATCTTGTGAGCAGAAGGAGAGTACCTCATAAGAAATTATAATTTTCTTAATGAAAGTTAGATGGGCACTTCCCTTCAATCAAACTTCCCACCCATTCTACTCAAAGTCTTCCAATACTCTTGTCTTCTGGCAAACTTTAAAGTGATAGTTTAATAGTGGCATGTAAATAAAGTTGTGTGTGTCATATAACAATAGTTCTTTCCTATCAGTGGAGAGATGATGCACGATGATTTACATAAGAAAGATGTTAGAACTTTGGATTCCAACAGAAGGTATAATGAAGGTTTTTGTCATGCATTTCTGAAAAATTCTGTATAAGAAAGGCAATTAAATACAAGAAAAGCTGATCTTATGAGAGGAGGGAAGTACCTACTGAAATATATTTTTATTTGAGAAAATTAAATTTTGTTCCAAAAGTAAAAAAAATCAGATAAAAAAAAAAGATATACCATAAAACAGAACAAGTTATAGTTAATTCATATTTCTTTAGGATGGGTAGAAATATCTAACATGTCTTAGACATTGTATTTATCCAAGTTTTCAATGGAATGTTATTGAGAAGTGTAGGATTTAGCATTTAATGTGTATTTTTTATTCAAACTATTTGTAAAAAAAATACTTAACGTTTTCTTGCTTTTCCTCTTATAGTAGATAAGTAAGGTAGAAATTATTAATAAGTAACACATTTTGCATTGTTCTGTCTACCACATCAGGAGCCTTGACATAGTTTGTGTTAAAAGATGTGTGAAATATATAAGGAAACAATTTATAATTAACACTTTTACTAGGCTCTTTTTACTTTGATTCAACTAATGAATGTGGTTTCACTGGACTAATTTTTTTTCATGTTTTAATTATTGAATGTAATAACACTGGACTGACTTCTTTGGAGTTGGCCAAACTACAGAATGTTGTTACAGTGGGTTTACTACTATGGTGTTATCCCAGCTACTGAATGTGGTTACATTGGACTGGCTTCACTACTTTGCTCTTGAATCAACTACAGAATATGGTTACACTGATCTGAATACTCTACTTGAGAATTATCCATAAAATATTTTGAAGTGAGGAAATAACAGAAGTTTTATTTAACTGTAACTGAATGGGGGAATAGTAATTGCTTATATGAAATGAAACAATAAGAACCTTTCTAACTGAACAGTTTTTGTTACTTTTTTAGATCTTTATGTGTGGACTTTGTGCAGAATGCTTGAAAACTCTTTGTACATATTAATGTTTTAAGATGTGTTAAGAATCTAGTGCTACAATTGTTTTCTAGGGATTTGATTTTCTGAACATTTGCAGTTCTCCAGATTCTAGAAATTAGGTTATATAGAATTCAGTAATTGTAATGTTTTTAGTCAGAGAAGTATGTTCTCCACTTGATAAAAGTATAAATAATTAATAGTAAAACAATTTCGTTTCATCATTATTTTGGAATTTTTAATGTTTTTTCAACTTGTTTATAAAGTATTGATGTTATCCAATGTGTAAAGTCTATAAATTGTTAGACGTTGTAATAACCAAACATTAAAAATATGGAAATATCTTAAAATGTCTCCAATAGCTAACCTGCTGAATGTAATATTGGTAATTTTAGACTCCTTCTACTGCAATTTTTCCTCTTGAATGTGGCATGTTACCTTTAGTTTATCTTCAGTTCTAGTCTCATTTAGGCAGAACATTTTTATTATACATGAAACTATGAAAACTGCATCATAACTACTTAGTTAATTTTAATAGTTTCAGGTGTGATTTGTGTAAGTTGTGTTAAAACATTAAATTGCATTTAGAAGTTCATCAAATAAAGAAATACGTGTTGTTGTCGTTTCTTTCTATTTTAGACATAAAGACGAATGTGAACTTATGGTGTAGGAGGTAATTTATAGAAGTCTTAATATCCTCAAAATACGACAAAAATACTTATTGGTGAAAAACAGTTGTGCACAAACTTAAAAATATATAACAGAATACTGATGAGATACAGTTGTATTTTACACAATCTTTTAAGAATTTTTATATATAGCTCCCTCTGGATGTAATGAGGTATAATTTCAATGAGAAATTGACATGATTTTGAAATCAAAACGTATTTCCTCTATTAAAATATTATTACTTGTATATAAAAAATAATTCTCTGGTATATCTTTGGAAACCTTCCTTTTTAACGGTATTTGGATATTATGGTAAGCCTGGAATGGTGAGTTTTACCTGGACCTCTTCCTCCCGGTACTTTTGATTACTATCGGAGCATAATTTAGTAATTACAACATGAGGATCAAAGGTTTTGCGAATTGTATTACTCTAACCTCATTTTTGGTCATGTCCATGTCTTGTAATTAAGGAAATTTCACAATAAAGAACACATTTTCTCATGGTTCGTTATCACACATGCACAATGGAAATATTTCCCGATGTCAATAATGTCGAGAAACCCACTTTTTGAGAATTTTATGTGCAAAAACAGCTCGTTTGGGTTGAGAAAATATTTTACATGGAAGAGCGAACAACGTTTCGACCTTCTTCGGTCATCGTCAGGTTCACAAAGAAAGAGGTAACTGACCGGAAGCTGACAACATGTTTGGAAGGGGTTATGTAACTGAGTGTCGCAGTGTAGAGGGCGGTGTTAGATGTTTGAATATATAATTTTATCTATAATATTAATATTGGTATAATCGCGTTATTTTATATTGGTTTATTTTGGGTTTAAGTTGTTGTATAAGTAAGGCTTCTTTAATCTTGCGTTTGTGTATGTTTGTTTCTTTATTTAGTATTTTAGTGTTTTCTATGGTTATGTTTTGTTTATTTGACTTACAGTGTTCGAAAACGTGTGAAGGTGACTTTTTATGTTCTTTGAATTTGGTTTCAATTTTTCCACTTGTTTCTCCAATATAGAAGTCGTGGGTGGCAGTTATTACATTGTATTTTATAAATAATGTTGGTGTGGTGTTTGTCAGTGTAGTTCTTACAATTTGTTTGTTTGTTTTGGAATTTCGCACAAAGCTACTCGAGGGCTATCTGTGCAGTTCTTACAAAGTATATACCTCAGTTTTGTGTCAGGTTTTTGAATAAATTTAGTATTAACTGGAATGTCATATTTGGTTACTAGTTTTTGCCAAATGTTGGTTATTTGTTTGCTGATGTCAGAAATATATGGTATACAGCAGTATATGGTTTCGTGATTTTTTGATCCGTGAGATATATTTATTCTTGTTGGTTGATTTTGCTTTCTGTCTAGGTGTGTGCGTATAATGTTTTCCACGGTTTGTGGAGGAAACTTATTGATGTTGATGAAGTATTGTTTTATTTTGTCAAATTCATCGTTAATTTTATCTGGTGAGCATAGTTTTATGGTTGTGTTTATCTGGTTTCTTAGTATGTTGAGTTTTTGTTTTGTTTCATGTGCTGAATCCCAAGGAATGTATAGTCCAGTATGGGTGATTTTTCGGTAGATTTCTGTTTTGAATTGTGTGTTGGTTTTTATAATTTTGAGGTTAAAAAATGATATTTGATTGGTTTCTTTCTGTTCACATGTGAAGTTAATGTTGGGATGCATAGAGTTAATGTGATTGAAAAAATTAAGTATGCGTTCTGTAGATTTGAATCCCGCAACCGTGTCATCTACATGTCTGTACCAGTATAGTGGTGGATGTAATGCTGTATTAATTGCTTGTGTTTCAACTCGTGTCATAAAAATATTGGCTAGAACTGATGATACTGGGTTGTCCATGCTTAGGCCATTTGTTTGTTTATAGTTGTTGTTGTTGAACATTAAGTTTGTCTTTATTGTGGTGAATTCTATGAGGGTTGCTAACTGGTTACTGGGAATGTCTATAGTTGGGTTAGGGTCTCGGATATAGAGTTCTTAGGCTATCTTGCAGGCTTCAGTTGTTGGAACTTCTGTAAAGAGGGATATAACATCGAAACTGGCCATTAAGGCTTTATGATTAAGTTGATTTAGATTAGACTTGAAATTAAGAGTCTTTGATGAATGAGCTGGCTGATGTTACATATTTGGAGAATGCCCATGCTATGTTTTTACCAAGATTGTAATTAAACGATTCATATGTTGACATTATTGGTCGTAATAAACAATCTGATTTATGAGGTTTGGGGATGCCGTATATTTGCGGTGTGCGTGAGTCGGTTTTACGTAGGTAGGAATAAAGTGTTTGTGAAGTTGTGTTGGCTTTTTTCATTTGTAGTAGTAATTTGTTCAGTTGCGTCTCGTGTGTTTGTTGGATTTGTGTGTATTGGTTTAAATTTGTTCGTGTCTGATAGGATGTTATTCATTTTTTGTATTATTCATTCGTGTTCATTATTACTATAGCGTTACCTTTATCTGCTCTTAGAATTTTTATGTTTCTGTCTTGTTTTAGGTTTCTAATGGAATTAATGTCTCTTTTTGTAAGGTTGTTTTTTAGTTTTATGTTTTGTGAAATTATGTTGATGGTTTTGTAAGAAAATTCTTTGAAAAAATCGTTTGAGATGTTGTTCTTAGGTGTTTCTGGAAAATATAAATTTGTAATTTTACCTGGGAAGTATGGCTGTTGGATGTCAATAAAATTATCTAAGTTGTCTTCTTTCTGTTGGTTGTTTTTGTTTTTTTCCTTGTTTTTGTTTTCTGTAGAAAGTATCACAGGAGACTAGTGTTAATTAGTGAGAGGTACTTAAAGATATTTTATATGTAAAAGCAGTTTAATTCGCAAGAAAGGTAATTTTTTAGAAGTTATATGGCGAGCTGTGTGGGTGTCTGTTGGACAGTGTTTGCATGTTTATATATGTTTGTTTTTATATTTTTTGAATTTCACGCAAAGCTGCACGAGAGATATCTGCGCTAGCTGCCCAATTTTAGCAGTGTAAGACTAGAGGGAAGACAGCTAGTCATCACCACCCACCGTCAACTCTTGAGCTACTTTATTACCGATGAATAGTGGGCTTGACTGTCACATTATAACGCCCCCACGGCAGAAAGGGCAAGCATGTTTGGTGCAACGTACTTGATAGGCTATTATGTATTTTGTCTTTTTTGCAGTTCTCTACGTGTGTCTGTTTTGCATTATTCCACATTGAGCATGGGTGGATATATGTTTTAGATTATTTTGATTATATTGTTGGTTTTGATGCGCCATGGTTTTTACCTCCTAAATATCTAACATAACTCCTACGTTGCCAAACTTCTATTTTTATATTATTTATATGTTTTAACAACAAACATTACTAAACTCAAAATCGGTTGCTGTGGAAAATTACTTGTTTTATTTGTTGTGGAGGATATTCATGACGAAGAGAAAGCAAATGAAAGGAAGGAGCATGGTTTCAAAAATTATTAAACTTATCCTTGTTGTAAGCATGATTATGGCATTCCTATGTGGTGGCGTTTTGTTTGCCATATTTTCAGAAACAATCGAGGCTAAGATTGAAAGGTAAGTTTTTGTATTCGCTACGTTTTAACATATGTTTATAAGGACAAGCAACTGTTCTTTAAGGATTCAGTACACTCTTCAAACTGCTTGACCTTAGAACTGGGAGAAACACTTCTTATAACCTTCAAATTGAATACAAAGCAAAAAATGATATCATAATCTCTGAAAGTACACTTTCAGCCATATATCCAAAATTAATACGGCAAGGGTAATGAAGTATTTAGCATAAACCGTTGTATCACCATGACTTTACATAGGAATGATAACAATTTGAAAAAAAATACACACAAACACACACACATATATATATATATATATTTGTTGTTTTGAATTAAGCACATAGCTACACAATGGGCTATCTGTGCTCTGCCCACCACGGGTATCGAAACCCGGATTTTAGCGTGTAAGTCCGCAGACATACCGCTGAGCCACTGGGGGGCAAATATATATTTAAACATCCACGAAGCTTGAATCTTCTGCATTCTTAATAAGCTATGGGCAATTAATTTTAATTAATGCCTTTGTTAGTGGTAATCAGGCTTAATACGACTAGTGTAAATATTTTTGAATTTGAAAAACTAAACCATCAAATAATATAATATCAACAAATCTTTTCATATTTCATGCTGATATTGGTTATAAAGATGAAGTTATCGTGGTGTTAAATTGATGATTCCAGATAAAATTAAGTTATGACAAAATAGCCATTAATACAAAAATGAAATTAAACTTTCAGTTTAGGCAAAATTTAACTAATGTGATTTTTGAAATACTACTTAAGGGTCAGTGCTATCTTAATGTAGTTTGTGGTTAGAATGTGGATGGATTGTTATTTTGTGGAATACTGGTAGTGACACTTGAGAAACCTTACTCAGTTTTATTTCTCAGTTCAAACGATACTTTAAAAAGCTTTGCTTTTGACTGGTAAGGCTTAACACTTATAAAAATGTACAAAGAAGCACTCGTGTTACAAAAGAAATAAAATCTCTTCAAAACGACCTGTTTGTAATTGTTCTACTTATTTTTATTTTTCCTCTTGCGAGTCAACAACAAAACCCTCTTGTTATACTGCACCCAAACCTTTTAGAATTATACTAAATAAGGTACATTAAAGGTCATAGGGGGATTAAAAAGTCGATTTTTTACATCTTACTTGAGCTAAAAAACATCATATTTTTAGTGTGAATGATGTCATCATTATCCATTGAAGTTAGCTTTCTTACAGCTATCTAATGTTTCTTTAAAAACTTAAATACAAGGTGCGGTAGTACTGCCAAATAATACACGAACGTCATTTGATTTTAACATGTAAATACCCAATCCTTTGTACATAATACAATTGGGGTCTTTAGGGAGGAAATTTCTATATTTTGTATGAGGTGAAAGACGAATAGAAAACTCCATACTTAATATTAAATTTCATTGCATACGTTTCAAAGAATAATTGCTTTAAAAAGCATTAAAGTTTATTTAAAGTGTTTTAAAAATGTGTTTTATTTGAAATGGCTATTTTGCTACTGGTAGAATGTTATTCATATTTAATAGGGATTATGTCTTACTTTAGGCATATATTTTCCCATTGCTATTCATTCTATATAGATAATTCAGTTACACAAAAATTATAAATGCTCATAATATTCTAAAATAAATGTTCACCACAATCTCAGTTGCATCTTAACATTTTACATCTCGAAATAATGCAATCAAATTGTCAACAGCAGTAGTATATCGTCATGAACCGTATAAGCTGGATACCAGCTATGTTTATTATCATTACAATGTATAAAGTTAGCTTCTATATCAAGTAATTATTTCCCAATAATTGAACGTAGAAAAAAATAAGTTAGAAATTTAGAAACATACAAATTAGTATCATAAAAAGTAAACAAAGCTGGAGGTACTGTAGACGTTATTTACTCAAACTATAAATCCCTATTTTTACTTTACCATCTGCCTTTAAAATATAAGCGTAATTCTACATAAAAGCATAGAGCCAAAATAAGAGATTGTTTCGAAATTTGCGCAAAGCTGCAGGAGGGTAACTTGAATTAGCCATCCCTAAGTTTGCGGTGTAAGACTAGAGGGAAAGAGGCTAGTCATCACCATCTAGCGCCAACTCTTGAGTTACTTTATTGCCAATGACTAGTCGAATTGACCGTCACATTACAACGCTCCCACGACTGAAAGGACGAGCATGATTGGCATGACGGGGATTCAAACCCGCGATCTTCGGATTACGAGTCGAGTGCCTTAACAAAGTGGCCATGCCGAGTCAGGAATTAATGATTGAAGTAAATAATGTTTATAGTGTCTCCAGCCTTGTTTCCTTTCTTTTATTATTGCCCCCCAGTGGCTCAGCGGTATGTCTGCGGACTTACACGCTAAAATCCGGGTTTCGATACCCGTGGTGGGCAGAGCACAGATAGCCCATTGTGTAGCTTTGTGCTTAATTCAAAACAACAACAACTTCTTTTATTATTATTCCTACTTGCAAATTTTTTAAATTCTCAATTTTATATTTATCCTGTTATACTAGCTATTTTTTTCTCTTATTTAGGAAATAGAGGAAATTATTAATTAATTTGAATATAATAGATGTTTAACGTTTTTATATAATTTCTTGAAAGGAAAAAGACAAAAAGATATGTTTTATCTTAACTGAAGTTTATTGAAAAAATAAATAATGTATGTGTTTAATGTGTCTTCTTCACCAACACAGCAAGAAATTTAATGCTACAGCAGCTGCCTTAGGAGAGAACAAAGAATTCAGTGTTGTTAGAAGGAAGTGAAAACATTTAAATTTGGACAGAGAATACTATGCCGAAAAAAACGTACTGAAAATAAGAGAACGAATCAAAGTTATTTAAATATAAAAGATCTGCAAACTTCTTTACCTTCATTAAACAGCCTTGTAAATAATATTTTAAAAGTAATAAAGTACACTGAAATATATTCTGCACAAAGAAGAAGAATTGATACGTTTCATGTCACTAGGTAGCATCAACATGCTTTAATTTTTGACAACAATTGTATTGTTAATTGTTATTTTGAATTTCGCGTAAAGCTACTTAAGGGCTAGCTGTCCCAATTTAGCAGTGTGAGACTAGTGGGAAGGCAGCTAGTCATCACCACCCACCGCCAACTCTTGGACTACTCTTTCACCATCGAATAGTGGGATTGGTTGTCACACTATAACGCCCCCACGGCTGAGAGGTCGACCATGTTTGGTACGACGGTAATTCGAACCCGTCACCCTCGGATTACGAGTCGAACGCCTTAACTCACCTGGCCATGCCAAGCCTAATTGTACTAAAATCCTTTATTTAATTTTATCACCACTGCGAACGAAAGAAGTAGGAATGGTATCACTACTGGAATGATCATGGTCAAATTTTGCATATGACTTCAGAAGATCAGAACCAACTTCAGAAAATTATATCATAAACATAACTTCATGGGTTAAATATCCAACCACAGATTAAAACATGCAAGTCACTATTGGGCAAATCCTGTACAGGTTGTCCTGTTGAATAAAATCAAGGAATTTTTAAAGTAGTACAGTTGGTATTTACCGAATACAAATTAGAATCATTTGTTTATAAAAAAAAAAAAAAGACCCATTTAATATTATTAAATAGAACAAATTGTGAAAAACATTTTAGGATAACCTAATTATTATAGAGTTGTCGTTATAATTGTCCACTAAAATGAAAAGTATGCAGTTTTGATCTCATTAAAAAATAGAGCAAAAATAAACATAGAAAACTGCACATCTATTTGATTTTTATAGTGTATTTACTATTGTAAAAATATAGTAGTTAGAAATGTTACATGATATGCGAGAAGAACGAAAACAAGTGTAGAGAAAACTGATAAGAAAATAATGTCAACCATGTTCTGTCGGCCCGACATGACCAGGTGGACAAGACACTTTACTCGTAATCCAAGGGTCGTGGGTTTGAATCCCCATCACACCAAGCATGCTCGTCCTTTCAGCCGTGGGGGCATTATAATGTGACGGCCAATCCCACTATTCATTGGTAAAAGAGTAGCCCAAGAGTTAGAGATGGATGGTAATGACTAGTTGCCTTCCCTCTAGTCTTAGACTGCTAAATTAGGGACGACTAACAGAGGTAGCCTTCGTGCTGTTTTGCGTGAAATTCAAAACAAAACAAACCGTGTCGTGTACAGGTAATATTATCAATGTCTTCATAATAGCTGAGAAATAAAATAGAAAATGATGAAGGAGAACAGCTCTTCGGTAATGATGATGTATATGTTGTTGACAAAACAGCTATGTTCTTAAAACGTAGGTCTAACAATGTCAGCTATATATACATTTGTATTTAATTTCAATGTATCTAGCTTGGAAAATCAATTGAGAAGCATTGTGTCCAAAAATTCCCTTGATTTGTATTTAGAATATGATACTACTTTTACTTGTAATAATTTTTGTCATGTTCTTTTCAGACATATAGGTTCTGAAAAGAAAGTTCTCATTCCTCTGCATGATAATAAAGAGAAAGAAATACATTCAGCTTTGTTTTAAAGTATGTAAAATGTATTTTCTTTGCTACATTTGATCATTCTTATAGAAAGAGAAATGTCCCTTGAGCTTACAATCGCTAATTACTTTCGTAAATGGCCTCATACCCAATTTACAAAATGTGATATTGAAAAAAAAAGCTATATTTGGAGATTGGTCTTTTAAACAAGCAGAAATAAATATATTGTTGCCATAAATATGGTTAAATGTTTTGGACATTGACTCATTCTTGATATTACGCACAAAAATCCCATAAATATTTCAATTTTCCAGCAGCCATTTCATGACATGATTACATAGTGCAGAAGAAAAAGACTGATTTTGTATGCGAATCATGATGTTTGGTTACTTCCTGCTAACATTTTAAATTACCATTGAGCACTTGCAACCGTGATTGCGAGTAGGAAACTGTTTGCGTATCTTGTTTTTATGCATAAAATGAACCAAGATCATATTTTAGTTTTAGCCAATTTCTCAAAATTGGAGTATTTCAAGCTATTTGGTAGTGCAAAGATCGACAAGGAATGAAATATTACTGACCTTATAAATACTTATTTGCCACAAAATAACTAATTGTAGCGAAATTGTGAACCTTAATTCATATGATTTATGTTCCGACGTTTCCTGGAATATCATTTAACTTAAGACTATCAACTAACTTTCGATTTTGGATTGCTGAAAGCAATAACGAATGTTTGATTGAAATAAAACGCCTTACAGGAATTATGAAGCACTGTTTGTGTTATCTCTAGCCCTAGAATGTGAAATTAAAACAGGACGTCTTGTTTTAAGTCATACTTATCAACATCTTCATTTTTATCCGATGTTACAAAAAATGTGTAACAATTTTTGGGCTACTCTTTCCCCAACGAATAATGAGATTGATCTTCATTTTTAACGTCTCCACAGCTGAAAGGGCGAGCATGTTTGGTATGATTGGACTCGAACCCGCGCCCATCAGATTAGCAGTCGAACGCCGGGGCCTGTTTTGTTAGGATAGTGTACAAATCTATTAAATAACATAATAGTATTTTGTAATGGACTGTGTAGGGATTGGTATCGTTTTTTGTGTGTAAAAGAAGAAAAATGGATGTTGTCTGCAAATTATTTTTGTCATTCCTGTAAAACAGCACCCCAGTGGTTCAGCGGTTTGTCTGCGGACCTGCAACGCTGAAATCCGGGTTTCGATACCGTAGTGAGCATAGCACAGATAACCTATTGTGTAGCTTTGTGCTTAATTCAAAACAATAATCTGTAAAACAAATAAAATATTAAAATATATTTGACATTAAACTATCTACTACGTGTTTGGTATGAGACTTCTGGTGAAGAAAGTCATCTTTTATAATGCAAATTCGTGTTCCTACATTCGATGCCTTATTAGTTAACTTGTGTGTGTGTGTTTTTATTATAGCAAAACCATAGAGGGCTATCTGCTTAGCTCACCGAGAGGAACCGAACCCCTGATTTTAGCATTGTAAATACGTAGACTTACCACTGTACTAGACCACGCCTCCTTCCACACCATTAAACAGCTCGGTTAAACTTTGCTGTTTTGTTTTCTGATGAGAAAAATTTAACCTGGATGGTCCAGATGGCTTCCAACGTTAATAACACGATAAGGGTATCCACTGGAGACATTTTCTGCACGACATAGTGGAGGATGTTCCATCATGATCTGGGGTGCTATCTCCTTCCATGGAATAATGGAACTTCAGGTTATACAAGGGCGTCAAACAGCAGCTGGCTATATTGGCATGTAGGAGAGAGCATCCTTCTTGGCAGGACAACTCTGCAATCCGCAATGCTCGCAGGACAAAGGACTTTCTTTTATGGCAAATAACGATTCTTTTGGACCATCCAGCGTGTTCACCTGAACTGAATCACATTGCAAATGTTTTGGGGTGGATGGCAAGGAATGTCTATAGAAATGGACGTCAATTCCAAACAGCGTATGATCTTCGTAAAGCCATCTTCACAATTGAGACTTCTTGTTAGACATTTTCTACCCTTCTTTACGACTTTAGTTTAGGACTGCATTTTGGTATGGTCTCAAACTTTTGACCAGCTAGTATTTGGGCTAATTTCGTAGTGTGCACATTTTCCCTATTAAATGCTAAAAAGTTTTTTATATTTGTTTTCCCTTTTCTTATTTTCATCTTTTGAAGCTCTACTCAAATATGTGGTTGAGTCTAACAACGCAAAATGCATATTTTTTCTTTATGTTCATTGGCCTTAAGATTTTGGCCAATAGTCTATATATCCCATTATATGTAGTAACAGCGCATATAACTTCGTATACATAGTCCTTTATTTTGCGCTATATTAGATGTCGCTAGTTGTGTTTGATATTCTTCATTAATAACATATAACTTTTGCTGCGAAGCGAAGAAATTTTCCGAGTAACCATAACATGTTTCGTAGGGTACCCCTGTTATTTTAGGTAAATATATGTTTATGTGTGTGGTATGCCTATTCCAGCATATACTATAGTTCTGTACTTTCTTTGCTCAACATTGACTTTTGTGTCGTTGGATTTGCCTGATATATATTTTGTTTAATAATATATATAATTTCGGTCGCGGACGAAACTCACTGGTAGAGACCATTAAGTTTCGTTTCATATAAATAACTATGACATTAATCTTTGTCAGCCAGTCCTGATTTTCAGCAACTTATCACCACTATAACTCAGAAACTACCCACACGGTAAGTATTAAGTTCATAAAATTTATATATATTTATTCTTTTACGAAGAAAATCAACCGTGCATGTACACATAAGTACACATATTTAAATCATGTAGATTTGTGGAAAAATCCATTGAGAGTTATCGAAAGACTGAAAGAATCAATAATTTAAGTTTCAACTCATGAATTATTTTAGTATATGGTTCGTAGGTGTTTTGGTGAATTTTTATACATGATGTTTATCTAATCATTAGTCAACAAAGTAGCATCATACTCTCCAAATTCCAGTCATTACATACATGTTCAAAAGGAATTCACCCACTGTTTAAGGTTCTCTTGGTCTTTTAGTTTACTTCACATATGTATTTAAAAAAAAACAAAAAAAACTTTATATAATTTTACTGTTTAACTTCTAGTATCAAGATGTGATAAAGATAAATCTTATAATTATGATATAAAATTTATCAAGATAATGTGAATTTTGAGATTAGCATTTATTTAAGGCTATAGCTTTTTAAAATACGTGACCTTTGGTTCTGAAATTATTTTTTCTGTAGTCTGCATTTTTTTTGTTACAGAATATAAAGGTAAAGCATCTTTATAATCATGGAAGTGTTAAAGATGAAAGTTGAACAATTGGCTGATGAGAATCGGGACGCTTTGTTTGATATAAAATTTATGAAAAAGAAAGGTAAAACTTTTTCAATAACTAGTAGTAAGTGTATATACTTAAAATTTGAATGGTTTTGTATTTTTCTCAACATAAATATTGTGAATATTACTTGTTTTAAATTAGTAATGCTCCATCATTGATTGGAAGTTTAATAATTTTTCACAGGACTTTATTTCATATTAACAAGTAAAATTATGCTTCATTTTCTTAGTAATTTTTATCTTTGGTATCAGAAACCAGAATCCAGTGATACTTTTGTTACTTTATTTTATGCAATTACCAGTGATCTCCAGTGACTCAGTGGTATGTTTGCAGACTTCCAGTGCTAGAAACTATGATTCAATACCTGTAATGTACAGAGCATAGATGGTCCATTATGTGTCTCAATATTTATCTTTAAACAAGCCTGTGAATGAGGTTAAACCTCAATACTTGCATTATACCCACAATTATCTACATATACACCTCTCGTCTGATTTGTTAGCTATTTTGTAAGTTTCTTCCATAGTTGAGACTTTAGTTGAGTCTATTTGATTGTGAAAACTCATTGATAGACAGACAATGAATTTAGAAGGAATCTGTTACAGACTTTATTGTTATATGAAGTAATAATCACCAACAAATGTATTTGGATCTAACTAGATGTATAAGGATCTTGTTGGTCCCATGTTGGCTCAGATTAATAAATATTTGTGGACTAACTATAGGTGTCAAATTGACCAACTTTATTTAGAGTTAGCGTGGAGAAAATAACTGATAAAAGGAAAATTTTTCCTAAAAAACAAAATTATGATTATTCAGGAAGTTTCAATGATGACAGAAATGAAATTTAAAATTTTCATGGGAATAAAAGTATTTTTAGTCTTAATGTAAGAATCACTTTACACTTAGGATAGTAAACAAAACTACTCAATATATTCACATGCAAATTTTTATTAAAAACACTCAATTAAATGTTGTTGTTTTTTCCAATGCAAAAGTCTTCTAATGTTTAATGAAAGTTTGGTAAGTTTTATGAAAATGTACATGCTATATTAAACATTATAGTGTGGAAAGTGTGGTTACTGTATGGTTACATTCTCAGTCTATTTGACTAAGCTTGTGTACAAAGTGTTAATGGATACATCTGGCACCAGGGATACTACGGAAACAAATGAAATATATATAGTTTAAAATTCTTGTAGTTATTTTGTATCATATATTCTTTTTTGTTTTTTTTTACTTTGTATAAAACCAGGAATATTTTGTGGTATCATCTTATCCATATTGATACCTCTTCTTTTCCTGCAATTTATGTTTCAGTGTTTGTCCTTTCCTTTAACTTTTCATCTTGGAACTATTAATTTATGCTGTCCTTTCCTTCAACTGCCAACTTATTAGCTGTTCTTTAGAGTACACTGCATATTCCATAATGTGTCCCCTTCCCATGACTGCTGTCACTACTGTTTAAGACTGCTGGAATAAGTTAAAGTGAAATATTTTTTCTTCAGAAAGAACATTATATTTTTTTCTATATTGAGTGTAAACACTATCACATTTAAACTGAAGACTAGTCAGAATGAGGATTTATTTGTATTTGCTAATTGACTGTTCAAAAGCTACAGTAATTATGTGGTACTAGCCACTTCTCTTCTTTTCAGTCATCAATTCAAAAATGAAAAAAAAATCTTTACAGTTGTCTTTCCTGTCATCAGGAGTTTCAAAATAAATTAACAAGATATGCACCAATGGGAACTAAACCCAGAGATTCAAATCATGATAATTATTCCTGCAGTGACAAGCAAATAATATAAGCTAAATAAACTAGGAATGAAAAAAAATACTTGCAAATCCACAATTGGGCAGAGTGCAAATAACCCATTCAGTAGTTTTATATTCGACAACAAACATTTTGTTAGTTTTTGTTTTTACTCTAAAAACATAAAGCTCATTGAAGAAAAGATAATATACAGACCTCCTCTTTTCTTTTGTTTCTGTTTCTTCTGCTCCACCAGACTAGTTTTTTTTTCATCTGTTTATCTTTTCCTTAAGCTAAAATAAATAAAATAAAAAAGTTTAACCTGCAACAGTTGTCTGAGTATGAAATGGCTGGTTCCAACTTTCATATACTTCATTTAAGTCATTTAGTAAAACAATCTAATGAATTTTTAGCAGTTAAAAATAGAACCCACAAAGATATCAAAATCAAGAACTTCAGTTTAGCATCAGAATTTAATTTTTAAAGGATTTATTTGAGGCAGTTTAATAAACTTTCTGGTAAACACAATTATATCAGAAAGAAAAATATTTATATTGATGCTGTTAAGAACTACTTCTAATAAAATAGTTGAAATGTAAAAACATTCTACTATAACACTTGCTATTTCACCAACTCTACTCTGCCCAAATTGCTTGCATTACAACCAAGGGCATAGACCCTAGGGGGATACATCCCTCCTTCATTTTAGGTGGGAGGTATGGTGCATACAATCATCTCCCCCTACAGCTTGGTCTATTCAACTGTTTTATTGCATCACAGGCCTACAAATTGTTTGTTCATGTGATTCTCGTGTTCTTATCAGTCAAATTACATAATTAGGCTTAGATGTAGGATTTTTTCAGTAGCCAAAATGTACATCTTTAATACAGGTGTGCTTCTAAGCTTTTCGATATAAGCGATAGTTTGTAAATATCAATAAATAGGCCTAAGTATAATGCAAGTATCGTGGCAACAAGATTACTCTGTGACTGCATGTTTACAACTCTCAGGTTCATGTAATCAGATATTATCAATTTACAAATTGAACAGTCTTCGTAAGTGGTTGCAAAAAATCTATGCTCCTGATTACAACAAATGCTACTTTTTATGAAATTTTTACAATGTTTTGGCACCTGACAAATACTTTTCTGAGATCCTAGATTTGTTTCTGTGATTTGGAGTAGATTGCTGAAAACTGATAAACCTTTAGAATGTTCTCTCCTAGATATCTGAGTTAAGGTTTGCTGCACTGTTGTGCTGTTACTGATAAAGAATTCAGTATTATGTAATGAAAATTTTAACATACTGTTGAAATTCAACAGTTGTAAACCTCAATTTTTATATTGTATTATACGACTTCTTCAGACTATATTGAACCCATAGTAATTAAGATTGCTTACAGTGGTTGAAAAATTAATTTGAAACATGAGACTGTTTTTAGGCAGGTTTGTTAATTTATGCAGTGTAATGGATTTACTGTTAAACATTTTATTTTAATGTTTATGTTTGTTTCAGTTTAGTATATATTTAGAAATGCATGTGTTATATATTGTTAAATGTGTATTGCAAAAGTTCTGCCTGTTCTCTAAATTTGTAGAAGATTCTTGAGTGAAACATCAACAGTGTATTTATATAAAACACTTGTGATTGCTAGCAGAATTTTCGAGAATCTTGCCTAATGAGTATAAAAGGTACATATCATAATGCGTGGGGAGACAACAGAATATTGTTGAATTGCTACAGTCAATATACTACAAGTCTCAGAAGCTATGATTGTTATAAATACTTATTAATCAAAGAACTACAGGATTTGACAAGAAATGTATATAGATTCCAAACATTGCAAACCATTTAACTTCAGAAAATTGTCTTCAGATGTTAGTATTACCATGAGGATTTTGATAAAAAGTGAGCTTATAAAACCATGTGAGACCAGACAAGAAAAGAGCTAGCTAGCTTTCCTGTCAAGTAGAGTGTACCTATGAATCAACATAAAACTAATTTGCTTATTATGGACTTAAACCATCAATAAAATAATCAGTTCCAGGCCAGATAGAAGATTTAGTGTTGTTTGTAAGTTTGTAAATCCTTTGTATATACATCATTAGTTGTAATAACTAGTGGGTATACCCATTATTGTAAATTGTATTGCTTTGTATATTAGAATATATTTGTGTTAAAAATAAAATTGTGTGCATGAATCTTGTTGGCAAATAACATAAATATGATATATATCAACATTCAACTTCTAAATTCAAATTTCCACATACTTGAAATCTTAACACATAGTGTACGTAACATAATAAATTGGAGACTCATCTGGGATAAATTATAATATCAGGTCATCCCTTAAGTAATATCCAATTTTAGGTTCAGAAAAATAGAAAGGATTTCAGATGCTTTTAATGTTACTTAATCAATAATGTATGTTCCATTATTATTAATTACTTCCTGCCAATTATCCACAAGCTTTTGAATGCCACTTCTATAAAATTCTTGAGGTTTTTTGAGGAAAAGAATGTGGAGAAAGTAGTTTTGACATTTTTATGTGTTCTAAGCTCCTCTCCATCAAGACAGTTCTGCAAACTTCAGAATAGATGATTATCAGAGGGGCCAAGGTCTGGATAATAAGAAAGATGTGAAAGTTTTTCTCAGTCTAGCTCTTCAATCTTTGCAGATGTGATCCTTTCTGTATGGGGCCATAAATTATCCTGGTGTAACATAACACCTTTACGATTGATCAAAGCAGGCCTCTTTTCTTTCAGTGCAACATTCAAGTGCTCTAACTGTTAACAATAGAAGTCTCATATAATCATTACATTGAGTGACACCAACAATATCCTACCGTATGCTTAACAAGACTTTCCTTGGGTGGAGGTCCATTTTGGGGTGTGCTTTAGCCAATTTACCTGCATTGAACCATTGTCTGCAGTACTTAACATTTTTATAAGATATCCATTTTTCATCTCCAGTCACTAACTTTTCTAACAAAGGTGAGTTATGTTCACGAGAGTACAGAGAAGTGCAAATGTCCACTCTTGCTCTAAGGTTGGATTCTATCAAATCATGGGGGACCCAATTTCCAAGTTTGGATACCTTTTCAAGCTGTTGCAGATAATGGTGATCTGTTGAATGAGTTGAATTAGGCTTCTGTGTTAGTTCTTCAACTGTTACAGCATAATATTCATTCAGTGCAGCCAGCAGCAAGTCATCATTGAACTCAATAGGATGACCTGAATGTGGCACATCACTTAGGCTGTAGTCACCTGATCTGAACTTCTGAAACCACTTTGGACATTTTCTTTCATTGAGAGACTCTGCACCATAAACACTTTGAATGTTTTGTGTAGTTTCTGCAGCATTATTATCCTTTTTAAACTCATAAAGCCTAATGTGCTCCTCAGACACATCTATCTTCATAAGGATTTATTTGATTAATGATCTGAAAAAGTGGAATTGGGCTATTTCCTTTTATTTTTCTGAACATTTTTTATACACATCCTACTACTTATTTCAATCTTTAAAACCTTCTACAAAGACAAATAATGATGCACTTTCTGTATTAAATTTTCTGACATTTCTTATGGGATGACATGATACATATAACAGTAGAAACTGTTTAACATTCTCATTGAAATTATTCCATCCTCTTATTGTTTGCTTAAAGGGCTGTCTGTACTCCTGTAATGGAGTACTAGAAGTTAATGCTTTCTGAAAGTGAATTGGAAACACTGGATGGTTTCCAACCTCATCAGGTACATCCATGTATTGCATCTTGAGACATTAGAGGCATTATATCCATCCTGAAATGGATGTCTCATAGGATAAATGGACAACATGTTGGTTAATTTTCATGATTTTACTTCTTTAATCAATGTCCCCATTACATAGACCTTTGCATTTCTAAGAACTAACTAATTCTGTAGTTCTTCCTGGATATCTTCTGACTCGGTTGCTCGCATGAATTTGCTGGATTTATGAGTTTTGGATGCTGTGTATTTTAATTCCAGGACTGTGTCTGTTTTTACTTAATTACTTTTCTTCTACCAGGTGCAGGAAAATGCTTTGTTCTTTAAACTTACCTACCTGTTTAACAACCATTTTTGATTACAAGTAGCAATATGCATGGCACTCCAGGTATATTTTCAAAACCTGCCTTATGATGAACACTTTATTGTTTTCTTTGCACCCGTATATCTTGTAGGAAGTTAAGAGAAAAAGCTTGTTTATCTGAACACATTATATTGATTTTGATTTTGCTTTAATGAAGTACAAATTATGCTTAGTCTTGTTATAGACAAACCTACATTATTTATATAGAAGAAGATAATTCCTTGGAAGAAAGTTCTCCACCTACCATTTTGAAGTTTGGTATAACAAAAGAGGAGCAAGAGGTAAAGTGTGATGGAGAATCAGAAAAAAATGAGGTAATTTGTAGGTTAAATATTTTATGGTTGTGTTATGAAACAGACTTTGTAATTGTATTTGTGTCTCTCAGTTTTGTTTGTGTGGAATATAAATACTAATGATGTATTTTTAGTCACAAGCTGAAGAAATCCCTGACAAGTTTGCCACATTATTAAGAGTAAATGAACTACACTTTTTTTCTTGTACAGGTGTTTGCAGTCAACTTACTGTGCACTTTTGATTCATGAATCATAAATAACTGTATAAGACAAAAACCTAAAACTTTGGACTTTATTCTGACTGTAAAACTTATTCTGTGTTGAATTACCTATAATACTAACAATATTTCATTCCTTGGTCATGAAGTTCTGTGTGTTAGCTGTGCTTTTTTTTCTGTAGTAGTACAGCAGTTTTCATTGTGAAACATGCTGTTGATGTTTCATCCTGCATTCCTTCCATAATCCTTCAGTTGTACCATAATGATGATTTACTAGCACCATTTCAACAGTTCAATGATACAGACTCTGTAAGCTGTGCATCTGGTGACTTGACCGAATACATTTGTTAAAGAAGCAGCTTGTGTACTCAAGTTGTGTTGTTTCTCACACATATCTTTCGTGATAATGTTGTGTACTGTTGCCTAAAGCATGTGGATGGCTTTTGCCATTTAGCTTCATGTTTGTGGATTCTCATCTGCTGCAATATGTCATGCCGTGAGTACCGTGATTTGTTGCAGGTCTGTCTGGGTAGTATTGCTTATAGCTGAGCAAATAGTGGTGTTTGCTAATCAGTAAAGCAGTGAGTTCACTAAGTGATTAAATTTGTTTATCAACATTTTTGTTACTCTTCATTTCATTTAACAGATTTCTTCTGAAGATTGTGAGTTGTAAATGTTGTGACAAATACGCTATTTGCTTTAAAAAAATATTTCCATGAAATTCCTATAAAGAAAACTTGGATGTTTCACACTTGAAAAGTAAATCCCTAATGTTCATTGAAAACACCATTTAGTCAACATTGCATTTATTTCTTAACTTGGAAGTAACATCACATTCATCTTATGTAAATCAGATAAGTGGATAATTAAATTATGAAAACATCTTATTATCACTGATAAAAGTGATAATGTTTCTATTCAAAACATACTGTGATTAAAATTAGAAATAATTTAATTGCCTGTTCATCAGTTCTTTATGTACATTGTTTGAATACCATAAACACCAATACATTATTCAGTATATCCCTTCTTGTGCTATATTAAGTAATACAGTAATTACTTTCTGAAAAATGTAGATAAAAGAATCTTTTATGTCCCTTCTTCTAAATACATGCCTGCTTGTACAACATTAAAGAATACAGCTACATAATTAAGTTATAACTTAAAAATATGATATGATGTAAGAAAAAGTAGATTTATTCTTTATTTAATACTTAAGCATCTAAAGAGGTAACAGTGGGACCAGTCAACCAGTTGCACCCCCTCTCTTAAGGCAGCTGTTTTAAAGTATTGAATGATAATTAATTTTTTTAATTAATGAAGATTGAATGACGACAAACAAACTTATTGCCAACTGGAGCTGAAACTGAAACCCTCAGATCACAAGCCCCCACCCTATCTTCAGTTATGTAATTTTAATTAATAATTTAGTTTTTACAACACTAATCAATGCTTAAAGTAAATTAATTACAAAAGCTAGCTCTTGTTCTGGCATCTCAGATTGCTCAGTATTCCTTTATTTCATTTCCAATAAATATCCTCATTTGAAAATTCTAAATTTCCAATCTAACTGTATCTTTATGGTGTATGTTTATGAATATTTTATGTCAGAAAGGACAGTTGTACATAAATATGATCAATTTTCAGTTGCATCATGTTATCTATAAAATGCTAAACAATGTCAGAATGTAGTTCTGATGCATGCTACTCCATGACATCTTTACATCATCTGTGGTTTTAATATGACTTGTTTATTTAGCTATCCAGTATTGTGCTAACATAACACTCAATTCTCTGTAGTGAAAAAAGTTTGAAAATTTTTTCATTAAATCAATTATAATATGGTCAGTAACATGAACATAAAATTCTGTGTCAAATCAGTCATGTTGTACATAATTGTAATGAGTATAGTCGTATTAAATCAGCTGTTATATTGTACCTGATGTAAATGTTTACTAGCACATATTAAATCAGCCATCATGTTACATAATGGGATTACATAAAATTCTATGTTACCAGCCACTGTATTCCATAATATAAATATGTAGAATTTCTGAATATGATTAGCTTTTATGATATGTAAAAAATTAAAACAGAAGTTTTGTGACAGGAATCTAGTTTTGAAAGGAAAGAAACTTCCTTATCCTAACACATTTAGGAATATTGCTATCCCCATTTGCCCTTCTCAAAATAATTGTCACATTTGTGGGACATTTAATTTTAGCTGGAGAGGCTGGTTCTATATTGTTTAATGAGTTCAAAAACTTGAGGGAAGCAGAAATATGTCTGGAGGGTCCACAGCAGAGAGAGAGACAAACCATAGCCAAAGACTTGATGTCATTTAGAAGAAAATGAGAAACAAGAAGGCAATCATTCAGCAAAGTATGTAGAAATAAACTTCCCACAATCAGGGTTACAGGGAGGCTGGGATCTTTAAATCCAATTGCCTAAGAATTTTTGAGGAGGAAAACAGTAATACTCTGAGAAAATCCACTTTCAAAAGTTGGATGCTGAACATACTTCCTGTCCTGTGCCCAGTACTGAAATTAGAAAAAAAAGAGAAATGATTCTTTTTTTTTCTTTTTTCTTTTTTTTTTACAGAGAATTTAGTATTAAACCTTACTCAGAAATTGTTTTACCTATCTAAGGTGCTTTTGAAGCAAGGTATATTGTTTTGTGAAGGATGCTAGTCATATTGAGTAGCTTGGCAGTTAAGGAGTTTCTTGTTTTTGCTGTTTGGTAATATTTTTGGGCTAGTGCTGTTAATTTGTCTTTAAGTATGGGGATGTCACTAGCTTTATGAATGTAAATAATTGGGGTAAATTTTGGCAATCTTTGAACTAACCTGAAAAGTTTGTTTTACTGGATTTGTACTGATTTGCTAATATTTTTGGGCATATTGTATGTGATTTGTGAACCATATTCTCTAAGGGGCAGATATACCTTTTATATATTTTTATAATAGTATTAGGTTTGCTTGCACCCATTATTGTTTCCTGTTACAAGTTTTAAATAATTAATTCATATGCTAATTGACTTATTTTAAAAGTGTTGTGTCAAGATGCATCATGTACCAAAGGTTATACTTAGAAATTTTGCACAGGGGCATTACTTTATTTCATCATTACCTGGTATAAGTTTATTTTATTTTTTTTAGTATTTTATGAAGTGTTTGTGCAAGCTCATTTTTTCCTTGTTTTTTTAAATCAGAAAATTGTTATTAGATGTTTCCTGTTAAATAATCTGGTTTTAATGTCGTGGATGTCAGTCCAAATTATTTAATTACAAGTAACAGAAATGTAACTCATTTTCTCTAAATATTTTCCTGTGTTTTGTTTGTCTGGAAAATAAGACATAAAATATGTTGTGTTTAAATAGTTTTGGTATTTTTTGCATTCATAACTATATTTGAATTGTTATATTTATTAATTAAATCCTCATGTTTTATATTAGTGAATGAACTGTGAAGTCTATATGTAATGATTGTAGTATTTGTTATTTCTGTTAAACTTTTCATTGTATTGTTTAATTTTAGAACCAGTCTGTTCAAGTGAAAGTGGAGCAGTCTGGTGATCTGTTACCTGATGATGTTATTTCAAAGTTTAGTTACAGTGACGATGAGTGTAGTTTATACTGTAATGTTATGAATGTGAAAACAGAAAGTGGATTTCAAAGAGATATTGAATCTGGATTAGAAAGAACGTCTGGTAAGTAAAAACATCTAAAACATGTTTGTTGAAATTGCTTTAACATTTTCCAAACAAGCTTGGTCATTGTAACTGATATTTTAACCCTAAAGTAACTGTAAGAATTTCCATTCTGAACTTTTAATATGCTTTTGTATTTTTACATAATTTGGCAAGCTTTTGGTAAATATTAAAAGCCTTTTTCAAAAAACAAAATTATCTTTACTGAAAATTTGTCCATGAACATATTGAGTCAGAATGTTGACCACTCCAAGTGCAAAGTGATTTTGTTGTTAAGATTTAAAATACTGTCTTCGTGTGAAATTTATTAAATTTCATATCATAAAACTGTCTTGTATTAGTCACTTAATTTGCCCAAACTCTCTAGGCAAGACTTCAATTTCACTGACCATGCAAGTACCATAAAAAACAAAATACCAAATCAGTCTAAATTACCCATTTTTTAAACTCTAGAATGACTGCAAATTGTAACATGAAACTACAGTTTGTTTATCTTAAGTACATGAAAACTTGTAATGTTATATATCTAATTGTATTGTTTTACTGCCCTCTCTAACCAATATGTAGCCAATATTCTTGTAGAACTAATTGTAAATCTCTCTACAAATATTTTTCTTATATCGCATTAATTGACATCCTGTGAGCATTCTTCAAGAAGGGTTTTTATTTTAATTATTTTTAATAATTGTTATATTTTACTTATTTTAATAATAATAATAATGTGACACACATTGAAAACTACTTAATATAGTATACTTAATATACTACTTAATTGTGATCTCTTAATTTTTGCTGTTGGTTGCTTAATAAATTTAAGTCTGTTTTCTGATACTTATGGTACTAGTACACTAAAAAATTTTCTTTACTAAACTATTGCACCTAAAAATACAAATGAGTAAAACATAAAAAGTAAACACTGGTATATAACAATTGAAATTTACTTGGCATAAGAGATTGTAAAGTTTCCTTTATGTTGTTATCCTACACACCTGCAGAGGAACTTTTGAAACTCAAAGCAATATAGACAATACTCTTTAATAAAAATAATGTGACATAATGTATTATTTGATAGATCGAAATACTTTCTTTTGTAAATAATGTAGTATAAAGTGGCAGAGAGAAGTATTGACAATTTGTGAAAGATCATATATGAGAAGCTGGTCTGATTTTCTAGAGTATGACTTTACAAACAAATATCGTTGAAGTCTCTTTACCTTAGTATTATCTGTAATGAGTAATTTACATTAAATTCTAAATTTCTCAGAGAAGTTATAAATTAGAGAAGACCTAAAGATCAAATTTCTTATACTGGGGGATACATGATATATCACCACTCACACAATAGTTTTTCTGAATCTTCTTCTGCCTCCTAATACATTTAAAACAAACATTCTCACTTAAAACACCACTTAGTACCCCTCAGTTTCAGCTGCTTGTTTAGAATGCAAAGCACATGCAATTACCCTTCACACAGTATAGGTAAATGATAACTTTAAAATGTAAATAACTTTGGAAAGTTGTGGGTTGCACTTTAACATACCTGTACCAAGACAGTCAAAGAGTTGTTTCAATTATTGGTGATATTTTAAGAATTATTGAACCATAAAATATGGGATCTATGTTCAGTGCATTTTAACAACTTCTTGAAAATTATTTTGTGAAAGGTTTTGAAGTGATAAAGTGGGACAACAATACATTTAAAAACATTTAAGATTGAATTTTTTAGAAAGTAAAAATGGAAAGAAGAGCACTTGTTTCTATAAAATGAAACATTAAGAAACTTCCTAACTGACCAGTATTTGTTATCTTTTAGTTCTTAATGGTTGAAACCTATTTCTGTAGATTAATGTTTTAACAAGTTCAGAGAATGTACAGCTGACATTTATTTCTAAAGATGTGATTCTCTGATCACTACTACCTTTATAGAGCCTGAAATATAAAACCCTATGTATCCAGTCTTATTAATTTAACATGCTAAAGCCACTAATCAGCATCTAATCCCAGAAATTATACCTAAAATTGATAAATAATACATAGACAAATATTTTTGTTTAGTGTAAATCTGGATGTTTATAGATATGCATGTAATGTGTACAGAATATTTGAACAGCAACTATAAAGTATTGGAGTTGCTAAACTTGTTAAAATAAGCAAATCATGATAATCGACAACTTATAGTTAGAAAATGTGTTACAGTTAATCCAGATTGTACTGGTTAAATATAACTGGTTATTGTGACACTCTACTGTCATATATCTAAAAGTGATTTCATATTTTGTCAAGTTAAAACTTCTCTTGAATTTGGTATATTACTAACAATTTATGTTTTCGGTGCTTTTCTGATCTAGGCAGAAAAGATTTTATAAAGTGTGAAACTTGGTTTTAACTTTACTATTTTTATATTGATATTTGTTCTGATAATATTAAAACATTAATCTATATTTAGATGTTCATCACATATAGTAATTTATAATATATGTATTATTAACTGTTTTTGTGACGTCATTTATATCTGTTTTAGATATAAAAACCAGTGTGAACATCAGTAGTGGAAGTCAGTTTCCTGGTTACCATGTTATAAAACAAGATCACTTTACAGAAGACATGAAAACCTCAGATAACAATGTTTATGGAGAAACAGGTTTAAGTGGAAATAAGCTAAAAGCATCTACTATTCCTGTGTGTGATGATAAACTATACAGCTATAGAAAAACATCTGACAACCTAAAAAAACAAAAAATGTTACACTCAGGAAAGAAACCACACTATTGTGCAGTTTGTAGAAAACAGTTTGGAAAAAACAAGGAATTAAAAATACATCAATTGACACACACTGGTGAGAAACCTTTCAAGTGTACAGTGTGTGGAAAGCATTTTGAGAGAAACAGTTGTTTAAAAATACATCAAAGAAGACATGCTGGGGAGAAACCATATAGTTGTATAGTGTGTGAAAAACAGTTTGGTACTAACAGTGAATTAAAAATACATCAAAGAATACACACTGGCGAGAAACCATACACTTGTACAGTGTGTGGAAAACAATTTGGTACAAATACTATCTTAAAACGGCATCAAAGAATACACACTGGGGAGAAACCTTACAGTTGTACAACATGTGGAAGACACTTTTGTACTAGTACTATCTTAAAAAGACATCAAAGAATACACACTGGGGAGAAACCTTACAGTTGTACAGTGTGTGGAAAACAGTTTAGAACAAAAGGTGAATTAGAAGTACATCAAAGAATACACACTGGGGAGAAACCTTACAGTTGTACAGTATGTGGAAAACAGTTTAGAACAAAGAGTGAATTAGAAGTACATCAAAGAATACACACTGGGGAGAAGCCTTATGGTTGTACATTGTGTGGAAAACTCTTTGGTACAAACAGCAACTTAAAAACACATCAAAGAGTACACACTGGAGAGAAAACATAGTTGCTCAGAGAAAAGAGTGAATTAGAAATATTCCAAAGAATACACCATTGTGAGATACCTTACAGCTGTGGAGTCTATGTGAAACAATGTGGTACAAAGTATCTTAAAAAAAATTCAAGAATACAAACTGAAGATAAACCATAAAATTCTACAGATTATGAGAAACAGTTTCAAACAAATAATAATTTATATAAACATCAGTGAATACATGCTGTGGAGAAACTGCAGTTGAAAAATTGTGGAAATCAGCTTGGACCAAAGGGTTAATTAGAAATATATCAAAGAAAACACTTACAGTTGTAGAGTGTGTTTAAAACAGTTTGTATCAATCTGTTACTTACCAAATCATTAAATTACACACTCAGGGAAGAAATCTTACAATTATCAAATAGGTGAAAAGCAACTGATAGAAAGTTGTTACTTAAAAAAAGATAGAACAGACATTGGGTATTAACCCTACAGTTGTGGAAAATATTTAAGTAACTATAACTTAACTAAACCATGGAGAATACACACTAGGAAAAAAAAATTAAATTTGTTTTAGCTTCCTTTCCCCCACATCTAAGGACATGAAAGTAAACAGGTTCTGATACCAGTGGCTGGCACAGCACAGATAGCCTTTGTATTATAATCACTTAATTCAACTAAACCTTCAAAAAAAATTCAAAGCCAGTCCTTATCCTTAAAATATTTATAAAGTTTTCCCATAAAAATCCCTTAAATTTAAAGCATCAAACACTTCTGAACACAACCTGTTCCAAAGTCCAACCTCCCTTTTAGAAAAATAAAGCTGTCTTAACTGAAAACAGCTGTTGAAATTCATATTCATTTTCCCTAGTTTTACCATTCTTTCCATTAAAAGTGACACTTCAACACAATCAGAATCATATCTGAAGTTATAATTTTTTCAGGCAAAAATAAATTTAGATATCCCCACATGATCCTAGGTATCATCCTAGTAGCTCTTCTCTAAGTCTTTTACAACAATTCAATATCATTTATAAGAAATTACAAATAGATAATGAACATACACCAGGATTACCACTTATAGTTATATAGTTTAATGAAAACAACTGGGGTTAGAAAACTGATTAAAAAGACAAAGAAAGTACACTGCTTGGAAATGTTGAAGATATCTCCTTGTAGCAAAATGTTTAAATTCAAGTGGGATCTTTTAAAAATGAGAGATAATAGTATGGAGACTTTGTGTTCGTACTGCGAACATAACTGTAACTCAAAAGCATGTGAGAAAATATCACCTGGTCTCGTATCTTAAATATAGCTCTTGTAAATGATTATTAAAGAATTTTTTGTTAGAATATGGTAGACAGTACTGAAACTCCTAAGTGTCAAACAAAATTTTCAAAGATAATTATAAAACAAAAGTTATTTTATATTCTTATCTGTTTAAGATAGAAAGGTGATCTATCATTTCTTGGACATTGTAGTCATCCAAGTTTTTAGAATCAAAATGCATAGGATTTAGCATTTAAAGTTGGCTTCTTATTGTCACTAGCTTAAAGAAAATTACATACATAGTACATAATCTTCTTCTTATGTATAAAAAAATGTGGAGATGGAGCTTACTAGTAAGTATCATTTTGTTTGCATTGTTCTATTTACCATATTGTGGTTAGTCTCAAACTTCAGTTTCTGATAAGGATGTATATGTAGCAGATGAGAAAGGTATAATTTATTATTAACCTCTCTGCCGGGTTCTGTGTTAATTCAAATACTGAGTGTGCTCACACTGGGCGGACTGCTTTGATATTGATCTAGCTTTTAAATAAAGTGACATTAGACTGATTTATTGGTTTATTTAGCTGCTGAATGTTGTTACACTGAGCTGATTGCTGTAACTCTGACTTGCCCTGTAATAAATTTGAAGAAATAATAAAAACTGTTGAAAGAAATTTAAAATTAAATACATCAGATGAAAATGTTTTGAGAACAGTAAGTTCTTAATATATTATGAAGTAAAAAGGTTTCAAACTGACCACTGTTTGTTATTTTCCTGGTTATTTTAGGACATACTTAAGTAATGTTTGGAAACAATTTGTGCACATTAGTATTATAATATGTATTGAAAATCTGCTGCAATAATTGTTTTTTTTTTCAGGAATTTAGTTTTCTGAACACTTGTAGTTCTCCAGATTCTGGAATTTAAGTGACAAAAAACATCTTTTTTATGTTAAGTGAATCCAGTGATTGTATCATTTGTAGTCAGCGGAATTTGTTCTAAAAAACACAAAAGAACAAATAATGTACAATAAAACAGTTTTATTTTGTCTAAGTTAGAAATTTCTGGAGATTAACTTGTTTATATATCTTATTAGTAGGAACTCTATAAAGTATTGATTTTAGTAATTGTGTAAAGTTGGCATAATATGACAAGATTTTCTGATAATCAAATGTTTGAAATAAAAAAAAAAAAAGACCTTAAAATGTGCTCAGGACGTTACTGGCTGAAAGTAATGACTTTACCTACTAAAAGCATATTGAACATGGAATGTTACCTGTACTTTACCTACTAAAAGCATATTGAACATGGAATGTTACCTGTACTTTACCTACTAAAAACATACTGAACATGGAATGTTACCTGTACGTTACCTACTAAAAACATCTTGAACATGGAATGTTACCTACTAAAAACATCTTGAACATGGAATGTTACCTACTAAAAACATCTTGAACGTGGAATGTCACCTATACTTTATTTTCAATGATATTCTCATTCTGGTGGAAAGGTTTGTTGTTTGTTTATAAAGTGTGAAATTAAAAAAAAAACTGCATCATAACCATCATGCTGTAACAAATTTATTGTTATACACTTATTTTAGAATCTACGTTTGCTTCAGTTTGATATATATGACATATTTTTGGAAATGTATCGCGCGAGCCCCGCCTGTTCTCTGAATTTATAGAAGGTTCTGGAGAGTAAAAATCAACAATATATGTTTTACTAAAACCTTCCATAAAACAACATTAAAATATTGTTGAACATTTCAGAATCTCACCTAATGAGTATAAAAGCCAGCCATCGCAAGACTAGGAGACTAATGTAATATTGTTTGGTCGCTACAATCAGTATACCATAAGCCTCAGACGCTATAATTGTGACAAACGCTTATTAATAAGAAAACTACATATATTCGACGACAAAAATCCATAGATTACGAACTATGAAACTTCAGAAAATTAACTTCGGGTGTTAGTATTTCTATGAAGTCATCCCATATCTCCAGCAGAAAAAAAACACTAACGTGTGACGAATAGAACTAGCTTGCATTCCTGTCAAGCAAAGTATCTGTGTATCAACATAATAGTAATTTTCTACTGGTGTACCTAGACCGTTGATAAAATGTTAAGTTCCAGACGAGATGGAAGACTGAATACTGTTTCTAAAATTTTGATATACGAACAATTATTTATAATCGCAATTATCAATTGTATATGAAAATAGATTTGTCCTAAGAAATAAAATTGTGTGTATGAATCTTTTTGACAAATAGCATGAGGTCTTCTAATAAAACCTAAAATCCCAAACTTCAGTGAAGGAAGCGTGAAACCAATAAATGATCATCGCAAATCGAGCTTCCACCAGGTAATCACCAGAACTAGCAGTTGTGTATTGTATATCACTGAGAAAAGTGATGAGCCGTAGCACTGCAAGAAGGGCTGCGTTGGTTGATTTGGTGTTTTATGGCACAAAAACAGCTAGGCTATCTGCGCCAAACATGCGGTAAAAATTAAAAATTAAAGTGAATTTGGTAAAATTCATAAAATGAAATTAAGGTAAAACAATGTGAAAAAAAACAAAAACAAGACTTAAAACCAATGTTTACATATAGTCTACAACGTTAAGGGAAAAACTAAGTAAACCAATTTGTAAAGTACTTTATATAGCATAATTGTAATTATCATAATTCGCCAGGAAGTCTAACAGCTAAGTACAAAAACCACCTGAAGTTAGGCTTTCCAGTCCTGGTTCCGAGTTATTTGACATTATGGCCATTTTCAAAAAGTAAAGTAATAAAAGTTTTAAAATAATAACTCGTAAATAACAGGTAGTTCAAACAGCAGCGTTAATTACCTGAAGTTAGCCTTTCCAGTCCTGGTTTTGAGTTATTTGACGTCCCAGCCATTTTCTAATTTCAAATCAAACTAGATTGACTGTGATTCTTAAAAAGGAATCACATTAGAAAAAGTCTAATGCATACAGTTCAGCAGTGAACACAGAAGCTGTAAAGGTGATTCTGCGCACAACCACCGAACCACAACAAACCATAGAAGAGCCCACACAGTCACCCGACTTCGAACCATTTGGAAATCTAGGAATGGAAGGATGGTTCGAAAGATGTTCAGCCAATAACAGACAGTATTTCTAATCGAGAATATCTGCTTTTCTCATATGACTTAAAGATAGGTCACATTTGGGGACTGACCAGTGGATACAGCAATGTTATCCAAGGACAGATTCAATTTATCCAACTGCGAATGGATACGAAGGCCAAAAGGAGTAATGGTAGATTGCCTTTTCTGAAAAAGTATGGCCAACCGAGGAAGGAAAACACAACCCCAGGTAGGATGCTTTGGTAAGGAACGAAGTTTCGAAGCATATAGTGAAGACAGTAATGTGGAGGTGCAAAGAAGGTTCATGCGACTCTATGTATAAGCTCTGAATTGGGGAAGCGTGGAAAGCCCCAGTGCAGAGCCGAAGTCCTTGATGATGAATGTGGTCCAGCATCTTTAAAGCCGATGTACTAGCAGAGCCATAGTCGAGTTTTGATCGAATGAGAGCATGTTATATCTTTAGCATAGAACATCAATTTGCTTGGATCAGATTGATGGAAGAGAGGACATGAAGGATATTCAGTGCTCTTGTACATTTCACCCTAGCTGCTTGATGTGTGGTACAAAGGTTAGCTTACAGTCAAAGCTAAGCCCGAAAAACTTCGTCTCAGGGACCACGGGCAGCACAACTTCACTGATATGGAGTTCAGGATCAGGATGAATACTCTATTGGCGGAAAACATGCATGCAAACGACTTAGAGAAAGAGAAGTTAAAGCCATTTGCTGTGGTCCACTTCAGTAAACGATTGTGGGCGGCTCAATACACCCCGTGTTCGACGACTAACATGAGATGTGAAAGTCGTCGACATAGAGCCCATTTTCAACAGTAATGGGAGTTGTTCAGTGATGGCAATAATCTTTATAGTGAAAAATATCACACTCAAAACACAGCCCTAAGGGACTCCAAGTTCCTATAGAAACTAACGGGAAAGTGTCAAAGACACAATCTTAGAATCTCCTGTTCTTTAACAATTTTAATAAAAATGGCCACGTAACCCATGTATATGGAGGTCTCGCAAAATGCCATACCTCCATGTTGTATCATAAGCCTTCTCAATGACAACGAATACTGACACAAGATGTTGTCGTTTGAGAAAGGTTTCTCTGATTAACGTTTCAAGTTAAATCGGGTGGTCCATAGTGGAACTCTGTCTACGGAACCAACACTAGGTGGGCGAGAGGAGATTGTTTCATTTGAGAAACCAAACAAATCGAGTATTAACCATCCTTTCTTTAGGTCTTACAGAAACAGCTCGTCAAAGCAATTGGATGATAGTTTGAAGGAATCGTGATCCTTCCCAGGCTTGGAGAGAGGCAGGACAATAGCCAGGTGCCAGGCATCAGGTAAAACATTATTCTGCCATATCCAGTTAAAAACAATTAGAAGAACAGCAAGAGATGGCGCAGTATTTCATCAGGTCCAACTGATTTACTGCCAGACCAATGGAGGACCGGGTTGAGTTCCACAAGTGTAAAGGGGCAATTATAGTCAAAGAGACAATCAACTCAAAAGGAAAGAGGTGATCGCTCTGCCCAAGTCCTGATGGCTAAGAGGGTGGAAGAAGAAGCAGAAGTACTAGATATCTGGCAAAAGTTTTCACCTAAAGTATTGACAATGCTCTGGGTATCAGCTACTTCCTGGCCATCAGAGAGCAAGATCGAGAGGGAGACAAAATTATAGTGCCCACTGACCTTTTGAATCTTGTCCCAAATGACTTTGGAACTGGTGATAAAAGATATGCCGGTTGTGAACTTAATCTAAGATTCCTTCTGGCTTTGACGTCTTAGCCATCTAGCATGTGCGCGGGCCTGCTGGAAAGCAATGTGGTTCGAGAGTGTGGGATATCTACGGAAAGTAAGTCGTTTTTGAACCTTCCATGCTACGTGACAGGCAGGATTCCGCCATGACAAGGATATTGTGGAAAACGTGTCAAGGTTTCAGGAATACATCAAGCAGCTGTTTGTATAATAAGTCAGTTACTGCAGCCACACAGTCGTCTATTGATGGCTCACAGACGATGTCAGGATCAAGTTCTGCTACATGCAGTGAAAGAAGGCCAGTTTGCGTGATTTAATTTCTACTGGGGCACACGGATCAGGCGGCATCGATCACGGCCAGTTTCTCTCAAAATTATATGAAAATTATCATTGTCTCGTGGATTACTGTCTACCTTCCATGAAAAATGGAAGAATAGTGAATGGGACCAAATTGAGAGATCAATAGCAGTATAGAACTGACTAAGTGCATGACAATAAGTCGAAGTAACAGCACTGAAAAGAGAAATGTTATGATCGGAGAGCATACGCTCTACAGAGCGACCCCTCCTATCAATATCAGCACTTCCCTGGAGGAAATGATGTCCATCAGGATTAAAAAGATACGGTAATTGTTCAATGAGAGCATCAAGGTACGATTGATCGTACCTGAAGATTGATCTCTCCAGGCGACAGGTAGAAAGAACAATCAGTAATAGTATGACCCAAGGAAACATGGATGGCTACGGGTTGCAAGGGTGTGTCGAGTGGCAAAGACAAAGTGGGCACATGTTGATCAACGAACAATGCCACCTCTCCATGCACTCGTCCATCACACAGCCTGTCATTTCTGCACAATGAAAACCGCCGACTATATCAACAAGTTTCAGAAATGTTTTCTGTAAGGAAAGACATACAGGATGGTAAGAAGCAATTAGTGTTTTGATGTCATCCAGATTGGAATGTAAACCTCGACTATTCCATTGCATCAAGGTGGCCATTTTTATTTATGTATAGGCGAACTGGGTAGAGAACCTTTCTGTTTACGACTACGTCTTTTTTCTTTACTGTCTTTATTCGAGGAAAGTCTATCTACATCCATGAATGCAGCCCTGGGTCGACTGACTTGGTCTTTGCTGTTGGAAGAGGGTTCTAGTGGATGAGGACGTGAGCGAATGATCGTTTGGCATTTTGGGGTAAGAGAAGAAGAGGTATCCGAGTTAATGCCTGTACCCGGAAGCAAAGGAAGTGTATTTCGGAATTTGTTGGAATGTAATTAAGAAACAGAGATGGGTGTTGAAGTTGATTCATCAGCTTTTTTAAACCATGGAGGTCAAAAGACTTTTCATTTATTTTGAGAACAATTATTTTGGAGGCACAAAGATCTTTTTGCACTCCCACTGTAGTAGTGAAATGAAGTGCAGCAGCATACGTCCAAAATGAAATGGTGGACAACAACTTTCGAGCCTTAAGGTAAGTAATGTTAGGAATCGTCTTCAAATGTTGCACCTCTTTTTCTTCCAACCATTCAGGGCACGAACGAAAGAAGGACGAGTGAAAGCCATTGCAATTGACGCAACGAGGGTCAACTTCACAGGCACCATGGTCCTTGCCACCACAATGAACACATGCCAGGGAACCCCAACATGACGTCTTTGAGTAACTCAACCGCTGACACTGGAAACATCAGAGAGGGTTTGGAACGTATGGCCGTACCATGCAATTAAGAAAACCTGCCTTAATGGTAGCAGGTGGACGTGTTGATGTAAATGCCAAAATGAGAATGTTGTTCGGCATCGTAATTCCATCTTTGCAGAAACTCCTTGAGTGGGGAAACCAGCGAGAATCTCAGACTCAGGGATGTTCTTCAAATCCATCTCAAAAATAACTCCTCGTGATGAATTCAAAGTGACATGAGGTGTAAGTTCAATAAGCATATCCCCAATTGCCTTTGAATGCAAGATATTGTGTTGAGATGCGGATGTTTCCACTAATATGTAACCAGATCGACGATTCTTTACTGACACTGGAGAGCCAGCAAGTCTCTCTAGTCCATTCTGAATGAAAAAGGGAGACATCTGCCTTAAAGGCTTGTCTGAAAGAAAATGTAGGATAAGAAAATGAGGTACAACTGGTGTTACAGATGTTGAAGACTGCTGCTCAGAATTTTAAAGATGTGGTCATTAACTTAGGAACTGTTTTATCACTATTTTATTTAAGGTTTTATTTGGAAAATTCATTATAAAAAATGAAATTTCGGTGCCCACCCACCATGGAGCCGTATGACATGACGCACTTCAATGTCAAACAAGTACACTGCAGCAACACCTGTTGAGAACATCCAACAATGGTACTTGGTTGACCCTAGCCCCAGTGAGCCAGCCGATTGACGCCAAGGCTGCCCGCCTACAGATATTCAAGGTCAAAGTGGCGTGTTAAGGTTGGACCCCTCAACAGGATCCTCTCCTCCCCTTCACGGGTCGCCACGCATGGCAAACACTTGAGTGGATGTTTAGATCCAAGAAGACGTAAAATGAAAGAACAGAACCTTCCCTAGGAGGTTCCCTCACCACGTACAGTAATCTACACCAAGGGATAAGGGCTGGGAAAGACAGGTAACTGGAATCCACGTAAAACGCAGCTCCAACTGAGATAAATGGCTATCAAATAAGAAAGAGCAGATTGTTATTGTTAGATAGACGCCATCCGCGACTCCACGGACTCCAGAAATGTATTAAAAATAAAACATTTTAAAAATGGATCCATATGTAAATATTGGAGATAAGGTGCAGGTGAACTGGTTCTAGATAACACAGCATCACGAATTGAAAGATCTGAACAACAGAAAAACCACAATTGTAAAGTAAAATACTACAAAGAAGCTTGGGTGGAGGTAAGTAGGAAGAGGATCTCTCCATAAAATCCTTCAGGGTTTCTAGGGAGAGTCTCAGACAGAAGACGGATTGTGAAAGAGTACTGCAAAAGAGTCATAAGGGTAAGATGTAGGAATGAAAATTTGGCATGGGTGAGATAAATGAGAGAATCGATATTTGCCTCCAAACGTGTAAAACTGAACCTAACAGTTATCTCTATGATATGCTAGAGCAGAAAGAAATGCATCTGTAAACAGATGTAAATCTTGACAATTAAGAGGAAAAATAATACCTGTTAATATGTCTCTTGTACAGCCAACAAAAAAGATCATTTGCCAGGAAAAAATTATGGGAGTATAAGAGGGTTCCCAAGCAAAGTTTCACTGATCATACGGATTTTACTGAAGGAAGCACATGTAACGGATGAGGTACACTGACACTGTAATCCAACTGATAGGCAAACTGTTCAGCATGAGCTCGAATGTTGGGGAAATGGAGGAAACCGAAATGAAAAGTATATTCATGCATTAATGAAGGACGCGGGTTATAAGATATAGGAGCAAGGAATAAAACATCACATACATGGGAAATGAAGTAAAAAAAACGTGAAAGCCCAAAAAGAATCCTTAAGAAAGGTATAGGAAGGCATGGAAAACTCAGGAGGTGGAAAAAGTGATCAAGGTCATCGTCAACCTATCCAGATTCCACATACTCAGGAAGAAATGTCTGAAGATAAAGATTGACCCATATAATGTTCAATCTTCTTGCAAGTAAAAGTAGACAAATCTCCCAAAGAACCACCAGTACCAGAAGGCTGTGCTAAAGTACCTGTCGAATGCGAGACACTGAAAATGGTGAAATTAACTTTGGAATTCATATTGTACCAGCCAACAAAAGCATATGAAAAACAAGCGTAAAAAGAGAATGAAAGTAATCGAACCTGAATTATTTGAAAGTAGAAATATTTGATTAAGCAACTTCAAGAAGTAATTCAATCTAAAATACAAATAAAAATGAAAAAGAAAGATGTTCGAGTGCAAAGGCTGCCAAATGGGAAGGGACATTTAAGTAGAGGCACATAGATTTCGTCGCATGCGTCACATGATTGTATTATGCTTCTATTGGTAGAATAGTGACGCACAACGATATGCATGAGAAATACGTTTGAATCATTTGATTACAATAGGGAAGTGTAGCAGGCGTAATAAAAACGTTCGCATATATTGGGCAGCAAAAAATAAGAATAGCTAATCTTAACGGAGGGAAGTATCATATCAGAAGTCAATGTTGTGACAAAAATTTCAGAAACAGCATCCTTATCGTGTCAGCCCCATCATGGGTTCGAAGAATTAGTCCGAGAATCGGTATATGCTGTAAAACAAGATCACTGGAGCGACTCAAAGTGAATGGAGTTATACTAGTATACAATCCTTACGATAGTTCTCATTTCTGTAGAGATTTTCGGAAAGTTAACAAGATGAAAAAATCTATGTCACACTCAATTATTAAAAATGTTTGTATCGATAAAAATGTTCAATAAAAAGTAGTCAGTGAATTTGACTAATTAAAAGGATACTGGCAGGTACCTTTCACTAAAAGAGAAAACCAGGTATCACTCGTCGTCACTCCTGTTCTATTGTGGCAATATCCTGTAACGCTGTTTGGAAGGTAGAATGTCTCTACTTCCTTTTAATGTTTACCAAATTATATTATTAATGGATTTGGTGTTTTTAATTGTATATATTGACAATATGTTTGAATACAATAGCACTTGGGAGAATTATATACGTTGCCTCCATATATTATTTGATAGGATATCGAAAGTTAAGTTAATGATCAACTTAATGAAAATTGAGGTTAGTCAAGCTAATGTAATTAGTCGTGTTGCTAGTCAACCTAAAGTATAGTCAGTAAATTCAAAGGTTGAAACTGTATTCAATTTTCCTGCGTCCAACAACAATAAGAAACTGATTGATTTCCTAGACGTGGCTAATTATTACCAAACATCAAGTTAGAAATTCTTAAACGTAGCTCTATCCCTTACAACAGTGTTGAGAAAAGAAGCAGTTTTTTTTTTGTTAGGAATTATCAAAGAGAGTTTGATATAGTCGAGGCCATTGTTGTAAATGCATCAATACTTTTGGCACCTGATCTTAACAAGATGACATAGGTGCTGGTGTTATGATGTTACATACTGATTTGCATGGTATTCATTATTCACTTCGCTATTTTTCTGAAATGTTTAACAAATATCAACGTACCTATGCCATTGCAGAAAATTAAGTTACTTTGTTGCTTTTGCCTAGACACCATTTGTTAGTGGGTCGTAGTTCTATTAATATTCTGACAGTGGTTTGTCAACAAAACAAACATTAAATATTATTATAACACAGCTTGGCTTTTCAAGAGCATAATTTCGATATTGGATATATTAACGACCTCCAATAGCATTATGAGCATCATTCAGCTTGGGAAATTTAGGTTTACTTTAGTTCGAGGTTCACTCACAAAACTAGTACTTAGTATTATTCAAATTTATTTTCAACATTTTAACACACACAGCTAATAACAGTAGTTTTAAATAAAGATGAACGTATTCACTCAATAAAATATCTGTTTTTTTATGATTTACTCTGTTATTGAAAGTTGCGACTGATTGTTTGGAAGTAAGCACAAAGCTACACGATGGGCTAGCTGTACTCTGCCTACCACGGGTGTTGAAATCTGGTTTCTTACGGTGTAAGTCCGCAGACATACTATTGTGCCATTGGGGGTTGAAAGTTATGATACATGAATACTATTTCTCGAAATTTATTTACAGTGGAACCCTTTTTTCACGGGAAATTCTGGTGACTACAGTACTTAATAATTTTATTAGATTAAAAATAGGTATTTGTAGTTAGAAAAAATAATGTAGACAAGATTTCCAGTTTGGTTCGTTTACTGTTTTTAGTTCTAGACTTGAAAATGTAATATTTGCATTTCGATTCAACTTGTTTCTGCATTTTTTGACATGCCTTTCCCCTATTTAAGCTAACAAGTTTTACTAATTATGTTTCTTATTTTTATATGTCCATTTATAAAAAAAACATTTAAAGCTAAATATATACATATGAGTTCTGTTGAATGTTACAATGTTTTTTAACATTTTATTACTGCATCGTTGTTAATTTTTTCACCCAACCACCATATTGAAATTGTTGAAGACAAATAACAAATATACAATGAAAAATAAACACATGTGCTGATATACACGCACAATGAAAAAATGTAAAGTTATCCTCAAAAGATTGTCTCGAGGGCAAAAATTGTATCATTACAGATTTAATAACTGGCTTCCACCAGTTTCACAGTGTAATGTAACAAATGTCATGAAACAACAAAACAATTTAGTCAGAACGGAATAATGTTGTTGTTTTTTCTCTAAAATAATATAACACGTAGTAATGTAATATAAACAGATGCAGTAAGATGCGTACCTTGTTAGGTATAGAGCTACATGATACATCTATGATCTTCGGCAGTCTCCTGTGCACAAGTGTTTGACATCATAAGTCGACACAAATAATTCATGCAAAATTGTTGTTGTTGTTGTTGTTTTGAATTAAGCACAAAGCTACACAATGGGCTATCTGTGCTCTGCCCACCACGGGTATCGAAACCCGGATTTTAGCGTGTAAGTCCGCAGACATACCGCTGAGCCACTGGGGGGCGTGCAAAATAGATAACGACAAACTTGGAGAATTCAAAATTTACAACCACTACTTTAACACCCATTACTTAAAAATAGCAATAATTAAAGAAAATAGAGTTATATGCAGTGATAATAAATACTGGTTACACATTTTTGTTTGCTATTAAGTATAAGAAAAACGTAGAAAGAATTAACACTATCGTCTGTGTGGAAAATTTTGCTGTGCTTATCTTCCACTGTTTTCAAAATGGCTGAAATATCACGAAAATTCATGTAGAGACAAAATTGGGAACCTTTTCCGTGTCACTTTTCTTTTAATATGTTAAAAAATGCACGAGTTGTTAATTTACAATTAACATGTATACCAGAAAACAACATTTATTTTATTGTAGAAAGGGAAAGGCTTGAACATATTCTTAGCGGACAAAATTGTAAAGGTCGACATAAATTTAAAATTAGCCTCTTAGGTTTTTTGCAAAATTGCTGTGCGATCCCACGCTATAGTAGATATAACTGTCATAACAGGGAACTATAACTTCAACAAATTATCGACAGTAGATCTCCAGCCTTTCTTTCTTGTATTTTTGCGATCCACATTTGTAGTTTTTAAATTGTCAATTTTTAATTATCTTTTATGTTGGCTTTTTAATGCACCACAATGGGCAAATATAGGTCTATAGTGAGACACAACCTCCACTAAGCGTCTATACAAATTATTTTCATTAGAAAAGCTACCTTTTCAATGAAAATGATACGTCTTAACATCAATTTAAATAAAACCGTTTTGAGCAAGTTCCTTCACGATTCCTATCATTTATCAGTATCGTAGTTAATGATGAACAACACCACTTAAATATCCATATTACAAATTTCAGTGCTAAAAGAGGTTAAGAAGGAGAACCAGAAAAAGAACAACTTCTAGTTCTGAAAAAAAAAAGCACAATATTTCAACATTTAAAAACTTCAAGATTAATAACAATATCGAACAACAATCAGCAAAAATGTACTCTGTGACATTAATTAGCTCGTTAAGATAAAATAACTAGATTATTAGTTTAGTGGTTAAACAATGAGATGATAAACATGTTATTTTCTGATTTACAAAATCTTTATAGTATTAATATCTGTAGTCAGCGCTAGGGGGAGTTTTTATGAATTTCAGGAAAGAAGTAGTGTTAAATTCGATGTGGTCTAGGTAGAAAGTATAATTCAAAAGGTTGTAAGTGCTTTAAGAGGATTAAAAATGCATAGTTGACCCAAACACATAGAAAGAGTAAGAAATAAACTGTATACAAAGTCACAACAAAATAATAACAGAATTTTCTATCTCTCAAATTTATGTAAAGAAAACCAACCGTACATATTTGTGTTGCTTGTAAGTACAAATATGTTTGTTGAAATTATTTAAGTATAAAATCAATGGGGAAGGTGGAAGGAATAAATATATCGATAATTCAATTACTGAATTTTTTAAAAGTATTTTGATCGCCCATTGTTGTTATATTTACTGTAATTTTGTATATGAGGTATGTCAAGTTGGAAAAGTAAACTTATTCCCCAGTTTTATAGAATATAAAGGTGAAGCTTCTATATAATCATGGATGTGGTAAAGATGAAGACTGAGCCCCTTTCTGATGAAGAGCAGGATGCCTTGTTGGATATCAACTTCATGAAAAAGGAAGGAGAAACACTCGCAGTAACAAGTAGTAAGTGTGTATATTTATAATTTAAATGTTTTATCTTCTTCCTAACTTAAGTATTGTAAGGTTGAATTGATTGTAAATTTTATATTTCTCCCAGAATTTCATTTCCTATCCAAGGGATTTATATTAGTAAGTAATATTATGCAACATTCTTTAAATTAATTTAGTCTTAGTCAGAAACATGAATGCATAATCTCATTTAATATTGTCATCTATGAATGAGGTAAAACCTGAGTACCTGTATCACATTTATTTACAATTTTCTACATACCCACTTTCCTTGTGACTAATTTAGCTGTTTTGAAAGTTTCTTCAGTAGTTCAGACTTTGCTCCCTGTTCTTTGACAAAATATTCAATTAAATACTGCCGCCAGAGGTTTACACAGAACTACAGTGACAGTAATCATAGTGAGAGGACATGTAATGTAATTGGTAGGGTACTGTACAGAACAGTTGGCAGCTGAAGGGTAGCTTCTTTGTGCATCAGAAAATTAATAATTTACAGTTGCTATATAAGCCAAATATGTGAAAGTGGGAGTGATACAGCTCCCCTCCCCTCCCCTCCATTACCCCCAGTTGATACAACCGTGGTTTAAGATCTTTCCATTTTTTGCAGTTGACTTCTGTAACACTATATCCAAGTTTGAGTTGGTTTTAACTAAGAAGAAATATATGCTTCAGTATTGCAAGTAAATGTACATCTTGTATTTTAATTGTGTCATGACATTAATCATTCTTTTACAGAATTTGTTAGCTGTGGCATACAGCTATCATTCATTTGTCCAATGTAAGATACAGAAGTTGTGGATATCTTTTATCTTAGAAATACCACAAAATCCTGTTTAACAGAGTATATTCTGTCCATTATATACAACAATATAACTTCAGTGATTTTCTCGATGGAAAGAGAAGACTAAGTGGGTGGGGGAAGTTTAATAAAAACAGGTAATAAATGCATGTGATTGCACATCACAAGGGGAATAGTCTTGTATTGGATAATTCTACCTTAAAGTATTTCTTGCTTCCCACGAATATTTGAGACATTGCTTATTCTTTCAAAAGTTCATACTCATTCTTTTCAAATTTTGTGTTGATGGCACTACATTTATTTTGTGCATATAAAGCCAACTTTGTAGCTTTGATTAACCAATAATTATTTATCTTGACACAAGTCAGCAGTTCCCTTGAAGCATATTACAGCTTCTCTGGGAGACATGTCCATCCCTTCTGAAAACTTATGTAATATTGTAAGTCTTGAAAGTGGACTCAAAGTATGATGTGTGTTTAAAAAATTTAAATCTTTTAATTATTTATATTAAAACATAATTAACATAATTAACTAAAATATAATAATAAGATTTGAATAGAATTTAAACTGTATCCTTAATTCTAACATTTCTAGGTAAGAAACAGTTGTAAGTGCTATAGCTGATCAACCAATCGACGATACTGCAGTCAGTTACATGTACTCCATAATGACCACTTGGCACTAATTTTAAAATAATAGTTGTTAGATTGCATTGCAAAATGAATTCTTTCTAATAATTACATACATGTTTAGGTAACATCTATATGGAGGCTATTAAGCTCTAACTAGTCTCTTAAAGGTGACTTTGGCTATTTTTAGAAGTTGAAAAAAATATTACTTGTTTCAACTGTATTCATTTAGAAAACTTTTCATAACTTTTTGACTTGCTCATTTCAAGCAACATTGTATTGTTGATCATACAGGAACACAAATTAGAGAATTTTTGTTGCTTTTGAAGTTTTGGTAGTTTTTAAAGGTTTTTTTTTAAATAAAGGACTTAAAACTTTAATAATATAAAACTTTGAACCAAAACATACATTATAATGTTAATTTTATTCACATACGTTGGTATTAAATAAATGGATGTAATACAATGACTTGCACAGAAAAGGGTTTAAAGGGGTACCCTTCACTAACGAGTTAACAGGTATATCTGGCTACAGGTATGCTATGTAAATAACTGAGATGTATAAAGATCAACATTCTTGCAACTTTAGTCATAAAACTTAAGTTTTCCTTCTCCTTGTAAAACCAGGAAAATTTCTTGGTAATATCTCATCCACACTGATTATCATCTCTTTGCACACAATGGATATTTCAGTGTTTGTACTTTTTATTAACTTTCCAGTTAAGACATAGTAATTATCTCTATCTTTCCCTCCAACTCTCTACTGATCAATAGAGTACTGCTAACTATTTTCACAATAGTTGTGTGTGAGACTGCCAGTAGAAACTAATGAAATACTTTTTTTGCAAAAGAGAGAATTATGTTGGTACTGTATTAAGTGGAAACAGCATCACATTTAAAATGATGACTACTCAGACTAGAGTTGTGGATTTAGTATTATTTGATAATTGATTGTTCAACAGTTACAGTTATTAGGTTCTGACTGACACCTGTTTAGTCAGCAACTGAACATTTTAAAAGAACTTGGTAGTTGATTTTCCTGCTATCAACCATTACAAAATAAATTATCAACAAAAATTGTTAATGGATGTTGCCTTCATCTTAGTGAGCATTCAGAAGTAGCATTAGTGGCAGATAGCCCTTGTAACATTTAATTACAAAGACAGTCTGGATGTGTTTTTGGGAAACAAACTTGGTGGCTTCAAATCATGAGAAGCATTCCTCCCTCAGTTTAAAAAGAAATCTAAGACGAACAAACTGGAAATTTAAAACAACTTTTGAGTCTACAATTGAGCAGAGTATAGATAACACATTTTATAGTTTTTTTTGTTGAAAATCAAAAATTTTTTGTGAATTTCTTTTTCTCTCTAAAGCATAAAGTTTACTGAAGAAAAGATAATTTGTAGACATAATCTTTTCTTTTGTTTCTGATACTTCTGTTGCACCAAACTAGTTTTGTTGAACTTACAGTCCATCACTATATTGCCTTGAATCTGAAATAAAATAATAGCCTAACCTGTAACAGTTGTAAAATGGTTGTCTCTGACATTCTTATACTTACAAAACAATGTTAAGGAGCTTTTAGCAGTTAAAAGAGGAATTCACATTTGTGATATCAAAACCAGTTTAACATTAGAAATGGCTAAATCATTTAATTTTAAGAGATTTATTTGAGGATAGTTTAATAAGTTACTTGTACATAGAATTACTTAATAAGAAAATATTTATATTGGTATTGTCAAGAACTACTTCTGAGAATATTTTTGAAAAGTGTATCTTAAAAGCTACAAAATGAGTGGCAACATGAATTGCCCCATATATTTGAAATTAGAAAATTACCTAGACTTTCTATTGTCACACTTGCTATCTCACCAACTCTGTTCAAATTGCTTGTATTACAAAAAATGCTACTTTTTATGAAACTTTTACATTGTTTTGGCACCTGACAAATACATTTCTAACATTCTAGGTTAGCTTTGTTATTCAAGGTAGTTTGCTGAAAAACTAATAAACCTTTAGAATGTTTTCTGTTAGATATCTGAGTTGGGGTTTGCTGCAGTACTGTGCTGCTATTGATAATGAATTCAGTATCATGTAATGAAAATTTTAACATACTACATAAATTAAACAGTTGCCTGGTTGAAAAAATAAAAGCAAATAGTCTCTCCTGTGAAACACAAGTCTGTATTTTTAACCAGTTTTGTCTATTTATATAGGAACCATTTAACATTTTTATTGAAATTATTCCATTAGAGAATAAAGTACTAGAAGATGATGATATCTGAAGGTGAATTGGAGATACTGGTTGGTTTCCAACCTGATCATGTACATCCATTAGAGACATGACATCCAACTTGCAATGAATGTCTTATAGTTCCAGTTAGAATAAGGATACACCATGCTATTTAATTTTTGTACTTTTTCTTCCTTACTCAGTGTCTACATTACATAGACATTTGCATTGTAAGAACCAACCAACTCTTTGATTTTTCTTGGATGTTTACTGTCTCATTTGCTTGCATGAATTTGTTAGATTTATGAGTCTTGTATAATATGTACTTGAACTTCAGAACTGTATCTGTTTTATTACTAAATTACTTCTATAGGTAGACTGATCCACTTTTACTGCTCTTGGAGAACTTGATCCTGCCATTGTGAATCAGCCATCAATAGAAGACTGTGTGACAGTGGTAACTGGCTGTATGATACAAGCAGCTGCTCAGTGTATTCCTAAAACCTTGATACTTTTTCATGATATCCTCGTCCATGGTTGAATCCTTCTTGCAACTTAGCATGGAAGGCTCAAAAACAGGCCTTGGATACTTTTTGTAGATATCCCACAGTTTCAAACCACTTCTCTTTTGAAGCACATGTTATGTGGGTAAGACATCAAAGCCAGAAGGAATCTTGGATTAAGTTCACAACTAGCATATCTTCTACCACCAATTCCAAGGTCATATGGGACAGGACTCAAAAGGTCAGTGGGCACTAAAATTCTGTCCTCTTCTCGATCTTACTCTCTTATGGTCAGGAGGCGGCTGATGTTCGGAGCATCGCTGATACTCTAGATGAAAGCTTTTGCCAGGTATCTAGCACTTTTGCTTGTTCCTCCACCTTCTTGGCCATCAAGACTCAGGCAGAGTGTTTACCTCTTTCCTTTTGAGCTGACTGTCTCTTTGACTATAATTGTCCCTTTACACTGGTGGAACTGAAAATGGCCCTTCATTGGTCTGGCAGTACATCTGTTGGACTTAATGATGCACACTATGACATGCTGCACCATCTCTCTCCTGCTTCTCTTGATATCCTTCTAATTGTCTTTAACTGGATCTGGCAGGATAATGTTTTTCCTGATGCCTGGCACAAGGCTATTATTTTGCTTTTCTCTGAGCCAGGGAAAAATCCCAAGATTCCTTCAAACTGCTGTCCAATTGCTTTGACGAGCTGTCTCTGTAAGACCTTAGAAAGGATGGTTAATGCTCATCTTGTTTGGTTTCTTGAATTAAACAACCTTCTCTCGCCCACCCAGTGTGGGTTCTGATGACAGCACTGCACCACAGACCACCTAATTCGACTGGTAACATCAATCAGAGAAGCCTTTCTCACATGCCAACATCTCATATCAATATTCTTTGACATTGAGAAGGCTTATAACACAACATCGAAGTATGGTGTTTTGCGAGACCTCCATACATATGGTTTATGTAGCCATTTACATATGTTTATTAAAAATTTTTAATGGACAGGAGATTCCAAGTTCATATGGGTTCGACACTTTCCCGTTTTTTTGTACAGGAACTTGGAGTCCCTCAAGGTTGTGTTTTGAGTGTCACACTTTTCAGTATGAAGATAAATGCCATTGCTGAACAACTCCCTCTCGTTGCGAATGGGCTGTATGTCGACTTTCACATCTCGTGTCAGTCATCAAAGATGAGATATATTGAGCGACAACTACAAACTGCCCTCAGTCATGTACTGAAGTGGACTATGGCAAATGGCTTTAATTTTTCTCTCTCTAAAACTTTTTGCATGCTCTTTTGCCACCAACAGGGTATTCACCCTGATCCTGATCTTCATATTGGTGAAGTTTTGCTGCCAGTGGTCCCTAAGACCAAGTTCTTGGGACTTATCTTTGACAGTAAGCTAACCTTTATACCACACTTAAAGCAGCTACAGGTCAAATGCACAAGAGCATTGAACATCCTCCATGTCCTCTCTACTGGCAGTTGGGGAGCAGATCAATGTTCAATGTTAAAGAAATATCGTGCTCTTATTCAGTCAAAATTCAACTATGGATCAATGGTCTATGACTCTGCCAGACTCTCAGCCTTAAAGATGCTGTACCCCATTCATCACCAAGGACTTCGACTCTGCACTGGGGCTTTCTGCATCTCTCCAGTTCAAAGCTTATAGTTGAATCTCATGAACCTTTTCTGCACCTTTGCCGTTTGCAACTATCTTTTCTATATTCTTTGAAACTTCATTCCTTACAGCATCCTACCTGGGGATGTATTTTCTTTCCTCAGTGGGCAGTACTTTTTCAGAACAGATGATCTGCCATTGCTTCTTTTGGCCTTCGCATACAGGCACAATTGGATGAATTGGGTCTGTTCTTGGATAATATTGCAGGATCCATAAATCAGCTCATCCCACCATGGCTTATTACAGCCCCCAAATGTAACCTTTCTTTAAGTCATCTGAAAAAGGCAGATACTCCAGATTGGAAGTACCATCTTTCATTTAATGAGCATGGTTCAAACAATCATTCCTTTCCAATTTATACAGATGGTTCCAAATCAGGTAATTCAGTGGGCTCTGCCATGGTTTGCTGTGGTTTGGTGGTTGTGGGCAGAATCCCCTCTGGAGCTTCTGTGTTCTCTCCTGAACTGTACACCATATCTTTTGTCCTGGATCATATTGAAGCTGAGCAGTACTCCGACTGCACTATTTATACTGACTCCTTTAGTTCTCTGCTGGCTTTGGAATCACTTCACGTTGGCTGACACACTGTTCTTGCTGATATTCAAAACTGACTGGCTTATTTCTCATTGACATCTACTTCTATCCAGTTTTTCTGGATATCAGGCTACTTTGGTATTTGCAGGAATGTGCTTGCAGACATGGCAGCTAAATCTGTCTGCTCTGGCACTATCACCACTGTGCCTATTCTGTACATAAACTATAGTTCTGTATTCAAGGCTTGGCTCTGTGCTAGCTGGCAGTCCACTCGGAGTGAGCAATGTGACAACAAGCTTTTTCAAATAAAACCCTATTTAAAAAGGGCTTTGGCCATCTGGCTTCCATAATGTTTAGAAGGAGGAAGCTGTTCTAACTAGGCTATGCATTAGTCAGTTTTTTAACTCATCGTTTTCTTTTATCTGGAACTGTTGCACCAGTGTGTTGTTTGTGTAACACTCAAATCACTGTAAGCCACATTTTGCTTTTTTGCCATCGTTATGACTCTCAACAATGGCACTGTTTTAAATATGTTCTGTCCCAAGGTTTGTCCATGACATTAGACTGTGTTATTGTTGACGTGTGACACTGTCCACCTTGATAAAGTTTTTAGTTTTTTAATGGCCATTAATCTTTTTAATCTCATTTAAGTGTTGGATATTTACTCATTACACCTTTTTAATTGTGGTTCCCTTTTCAAAGTTTCAATCTCTCTAGTTCAATTTGAAATTGGAAAATGGCCAGAACATTAAATAATTCGACACCAGGACTGGAAAGGCCAACTTTAGGTGAGCAATGCTGCTGGTTGAACTATCTGTTTGAACTACCCATTAGTCGTTTTGGCGAGTTGTTATTCCAATTTTGCTGCATGTCTTTTAAATTTTTATTACTTTACCCTGTGGTACTGGCCATAATGATGCATAACCTGTAACCAGGACTGGAAAGACCAACTTTAGGGGACTGATGGTGGTTCTGGTACTTGCCTGTTAATCTTCCTGGCAGGTTATGATCATTACGATTCTGCTACAGGAAGTCCTTTACAACTTTCTAGATTGGATGTCAACATCGGTTTTATGCAATTTTCTGTTTTATAATTGCTGTTTTGTTTTTACATTCATTTACTTTTACAAGTTTTACTACATTTACTTTACTTTTACCTTTTTACTGGAAATTTGGCTACTCATTATGATGATTTTACTCTATGCCTTTTAAAACTTCTATTATTTTACATTTTGATAATGGCTGCTATAACACATAACCTGGAACCGAGACTGGAAAGGCCAACCTCGTGACTGATGGTGGTTCTTGAACTTACCTGTTAGTCTTCCTGGTGGGTTATGATCATTACCATTCTGCTAGAGAAAGTACTTTACAACTTTTTTTACTCTGCTTTCTCTCTTAACATTGTGAACTAGGTGTCAACATTAGTTTCATGCTTTTTCTGTTTTTCAATGATGTTTTGTTTTACCTTCATTTCCTTTTCTGTATTTTACTACATTTAATTTGTTTTTACCTTTTTACTGGATGTTTGGAACAGGTAGCCTAGCTGCTTTGTACCATAAAATACTAAATCCATCAATCAATCAATTAACAGTTTGCATGGCAGTCCAGGTATATTTTCCAAACCTGCCTTATGATGAATATTTTATTGTTTTCTATGCACCTGTATATCATGTAGGAAATTATAGAAGATGTCTGTTTATATAAACACATTGTATGGATTTTGATTATGCTTTAATGAAGTGCAAGTTATGCTAAGCCTTTTTATAGACAAACCTACACTATTTATATAGAAGAAGATAATTCCTTGGAAGAAAGTTCTCCACCTACCATTTTGAAGTTTGGTATAATGAAAGAGGAGCAAGAGGAAAAGGGTGATGGAGAATCAGAGAAAAATGAGGTAATTTGTAGGTTAAACCTTTTACAGCTCTATTATTAAACAGAATATGTAACTGTAATTATATCATTCTTGACTTTTTTAACAAGACCAGACACAAACAATGAAATGTTTGTAGTCACAAGCTGAAGAAATCCACCACAAGTTTGCTGCACAGATATTTCCATGTAACTTACTGTACACCTTTTTTTTAATTACTTTGAAAACTGCACCAGTTGTGTAAAACTAACTTTTTTTTTTTAATTATAGAAATTCTATGTTGAATTACACAACATTTACAGTTGTTTAGTGTGTTATATTAAACCTATTCAGGAATCTCTTCTCATTGTTTCTTTCCATCATTGGTGATGTTCTGTTTGATAGCTGAGCTTCTTCACCTTAGATCTACAGCAGGTGAGTTTCCACTGTGAAATATTATTGTAATACTGTAATTTACTACCTTACATTCTTTCTGTAATCTATCTAGTTTATCAGAGAGATTGTAAGTACCCAATTCAACATCTGATTACTTGACTAATTAGTCTTTTGAAGAAAATATCATGAATTATTGTTTCATTTTTCTTCTGCTGGAGGTATGTAACAGTTGAATGGATATGTGTTGGAAGCAGTTTGTGTAAGTTAGTTGTGTTGCTGTTACAGTAGAGAACTTTAGGATTATGTTATATACTGTTGTCTGAAACATGGGGATGGATTTTTCCACTTAATTTCATATTCAAGGACTATTTTATGCTATCAGGTGCTACTTTTGTTGTAGGTCTATTGGTAGTTATTCTTACAGCTAGGTAATTTGTTGTATTTGCTAATCAGTTAAGCAGTGGTTTCAGTAAGTGGCTACACTTGCTTTTTTTAACTTTTTGTTACTTTTCATTTCATCAGTTACATAATGAGAATGTGTAGAATTTTTGCTAAAATTTTCTGTTTCTAATCAACTACCATATATTTGTAGGTTGTTAAGTATTGAACACATATCAGAAGATTCAAAGTTAGTTCATGTTATTCTTATGAGTGATAAGATCTCTACCAGTAAATATAGGCCTATTAGTCTTACATTAATGACAAGATAATTTTTTGAAGTCTGGTAAAAGATGTTATGTATAGTTATTTAACATGCTATAAAACTGTTGGACAGTCAACATGCTTCTGCTGTGACAAATCTTGACTTACCAATCTTTTGACTTTGAATAGGTTAGTGTTTATATAACTGACAGTACTGTTATGAATTTGTGTTTCTAGATTAAAATAAAATATTTCTAAAATCATTTTATGCAGATAAAGATGACAAGCTGACCTAATGTAAAAGAAGTGTGGATTGATGGAAGAAATCAAAGGGTTGTTATAAACGTGGTTCAGTTAATCTAGATTAATTTTAAAAGTGAGATACCTCAGGCTGAGTGTTAAGACTTTTGCTTTACATTGATAATATAGATGCAGGAATAGTCTAATTATCTCAGTTAGCTGAAGATATTTAGGTTTTAGGTGTTGTTGGCAGTGAAGAGGATGCTACTGTTTTACAAAAGGATGATTTATTGTTGAGTTTGGCAAATAAGTAGCAAATGGCTTTTAGTTATAATTAATACTAGATGGTATACATGGGATATCATAATATGAGTTATGAGTAAAACTGTAATGGGAATTGAAATAGTTTGGAAGAAGAGAATTTTAGTGCCTTGGTTGAACAATCTTTTAAACAAAGTATTGCTGCTAGCGGCATACAAATAGGGGAGGGGGATCACTCAAGGTTATTTATGGTCGATTTGTTGTGGGATAGACAGATGGAGACATATTTAGATTTCCAAAGATTTCATCGACTTTTGGACATGGGGTTATAAACTGTAGCCAGAATAACTTTTAACAGATCAGTGTTCTTGGATACATTTGACCCTCACAAATGTTTTAAGATATTAATCTTTTCTCCAAATATTCTTGGAAGCTTCTGAATATTTCCCACATAAATTTGATGATGAATTGGGTCTTTTGTTGACTTTTACCTAGGTAAGATTGTTAGCTTCTGCTCATTAAATTTCTTGGCATGTATGTTGTTGGGTCTTATTTGGTGGCCTTGTTGGATGGAGTTTTACCTGGCACCTGCTTCCATGAGTTATGTAATTCTTTCTCTTTATCCATTGATGTTTGAGGGCATTCCAGAGTTATTGGAATTGTGGATTGTTATCACCTTTTTGCATTTTTCTTTTATTGTTATTGGCTTCTTGACTTTTTTTTTGCTCAATGGTAGCCATGGTACAACATCTTTTCTTGTGTCCCAGTTCCTCTCCCAGGTGTAGCTCCTTGATCTGCTGTTACTTAAAGTTCATCTTTATTACTAGATACCTCTCCTCTTGGGCATACTATTATCAATGACATTGGTAGCTACCCTATGCCAGTGGGGTCTGTGGGAATGTGGTTACAACAGTTGCTGGACATCTGGAATTCCTTCACTGTAGATTCAAGGATTCGTCAGATTTTGCAATCATAGTTGGTTATTCATTACATCTCTTCCTCAATTATTCTCCAAATCAGTGGTATTTTTTACCCCCAACATATCTGCAAGTGTGAATCTTTGTTCTATGGCTATCAGAGAGTTGTTGGTCAAGGAAATGATAGAGAGAGAGTCAATTCTGTTCTTCAGGGATTTCATTTCCATTTATTTCTTGTGCCCAAAAAAGATGGGAGATTGGCATCTGATTATTATTATTTTTTCTTTCAACCAATTCCTAGATTCCCCAGTTTCGTGATGGAGTCCTTTTCCAACCTACGTTTGGCATTTTTTACCAGATCTGTGGATGAGCAAATACAGTATTACTGATGCATATCTCAACATTCCCATAATGAAGTCATCCTGCATCAATTTAAATTTCATGCACAAATTTCAGGGCTCTGCTCTTTGACTTTGCATCTGCACCATATGTCTTCTGCAGGGTCATACAAACTTTTTCTTGTCACCTTCATTTTTTGGGTCAGTGCAAACACCATCACATGGAAGACTATTTACTTCTAACACCATCTAATCAGTTAGTTGAATGATACACCCATTTTCTCTTTTGAGAAACAACAAGGCTGACTTTCAGCACATCAGAACCAAGAAATACATTTTCTTGCTGACTCATTACATTGTCCATCTGGGTGTATTTTCAACTTCTATTTAATTTGGGCTCAGCCAACTCCAATCCAGCTCCATGCTTTGGAATGGGCAGTCAGGCTCTTACTCACATCTCCTTCTCCTGCTGTGCAAATGATTCTCTGTCTCTTTTGGGGATGTGGGCCTCCCTCGAATCTCTAATTCCTTTGGGACATGCTTTTCTTTTTCACTCATTTTTTGAGACATGTTTAAACACACTTGACAGCAACCTAAAATTTTCTGCCCAATACTATTTAGTATATGGTACAACAATGTTTGATTAAAGCAAATAGTAAAATTCAGAAGGTTTGGATAAAGTGGTGTCAATTCATGACAATTGAATTATACAACAAATGAATCATGAACAGTTACAAATAATAATGACAATAAACAGTAAGTTCCTGTTCAAAAAAATTATATTTTTTATATTATTTACAAAGACTGTTCTCAGTTCATGTACGGTCATTTCATATTGTCAGTTCATTCAGTCTTCATCATCATTTGGAGTCCTCTTGATAGCCTCATAAGCTGCACCCATTAGGTCTTTTTCCCTCTTAAAGTACTTCTCCAATAGATTGGCATGGTATATCTTTGTTTTCACATTCACCTTATATTCAGTTTTGTTGACCACCTTTTGCACATCAAAAGACTCTTTCCACTGCAGGATAAGAGTGTTATTGTCTGTAGTAGAAGACTAGTTAGAAGAACCAAACCATTCTGTCCAACCTTGAAATATCAATTCTTGGCCTTCCTCTAACAGAAGTGTTTTTGACTGCTTTGAGGTGCATATAAGATCGTACAAGCAAGTTGACAGATCTCCATTTGGTTCCTAAGGCCTAACACATACTTATATGCATTCTTCACTTCCTACTTTTCTCCTGTCCACAGCTCTTACTGCCTGAAAGTACCAGCTTCAGTCACATGATCTCTCCTGGTATGTCTTCTTCAGCAGATTTTTTTGTTTCAAGACTGTTGATTCTACCCTTATTTCTAGGGTTATACTGGGTGGAAAAGAGATGCCTAGTATTGATAAGTCTACATGCCTCTTGGATCAGTTCTGAGGTAAACTGGGTCCCTCTATAGCTCAAGACTTTGTTTGGAAGTCTACACTTTGAGGAGGGCTTTTGCTACTTTCTCTGTCTCTGTTTTTAGCAATGCTCTGGATTGTGTATTGTGTTGTTGACTACTGCCAGACCATACAGACTTAACTGCTATTTGCATGATCATGTCCACAGTTACTTTGATGATCTGTAGAATATGGTCACATCTCTGATGATCCCTCAGTCAATGAATGTTGCTTGTGATTTTGTTTGTATCTTCTTTACTTTTAACTGCCTTCCCAGATTTGACTCATGAATCAGCTTCATCACTTCCAGTATTATATTGGAACTTATCTGTTTAACTTTCCCTTTATAACTCCCTTGAGATGTATGGTACAGCACTCCTTTTTGATCCTGTACTCTATAAATCCTTTGTCCCAAAATTTCTTTAGTCAAGAGTTTTTCTTCTTTGCATCCATCAGTTTCCATAGACCTATGTTTGAAATGCTGCTTTTTGAGACTTGAAGGAACTTGATGTCTTGTTTACTCTTTTTCTCTTAAGCTCTTGTGGTAACTGCATTGCATACAACTCATCAGTCTTCTCTGTCTGGTTCTTCCAAATGTTTACTACTTGGTATGTTGCTGTTATCAAGTTGTAGGTGGGTGTTTTCATACATGTTGCTTCAAGGTTTCTCACATTGCATGGAGTGTCCACCTTTATACTTGCTTTGGGAAACTTTTTTACTGTTGCTTCTATTATCTTTATTCTTGCTACAGCATTCATTGTGATAGTTTCCATTTCCTTGTTTTTTGTGAAATCCATTTTTCTAAGTAACTTCATCTGCTTTATTTTGAAATTTATGTTGCATGTTGGTGGTAGACTTGCACTCACTTGCAGTGTGTTCCATATTATCACAAGCATAGAATCTCTTCTCCCATTTGTCTGTTAACCACTTGTCATCTTTGGTGATACCATGGTTCTGGTAAGCCATCCCTGGCTTTGACTTTAACTGGTTATTCTTGGATGTGCCAGTTATGCTTCCTCTGTGTACTTCCATGTATTGCTTTGAAAGCTTGATCATCTCATCCATGTCTTTTATTGTTCTCTCCCGTAACAACAATAACATATCATAGGAGCATATGATCATGAGCTGTTCATGCATTAGTAGGTCTGCTGGTCCCTCAAAAATATTTTCATATGTGGCCATATCAGCACATCTTGTAAAGTATTGTCATAGATGTGCTACAAACATTGGACAACTGGCTCTGATCTCTTTGTCATTCTTGGGTCCTTTGTTTTTCTGTTGGATAAGCTTGTGCTTTTATTCACTCTATTTTTCAATTTTTTTCTTATTCTCTCTAGTTGCAGTCTCCTTTCTCTCTCTCCTTTTCTTCTTTCTAAATTTGTGGTCATATATTTTCTTCACGTTTTCCATTTCTCCTTTTACTTCTTTCAGCCCTTCACTGTGGATTCCTGTACGTGGTGAGGGGACCTTCCAGGGAAAGTTCTGTTCTTTCAGTTTATGTCCTCTGGGATCTAAACATCCACTCACGTGTTTGCTGTACGTGGTGAACCGTGAAGGGGAGGAGAGGATCCTGGTGGTTTAGGGGTCCAACCCTAATACACCACTTTGGCTTTGAATTCCTGCAGATGGGCAGCCTTGGGGTGGTCCCCCTTGGGTTAATCGGCTGGTTTACTTGGGCTAGGCTCAACCAAGTACTAGTATTGGATGTTCTCAACAGGTGTTGTGGACACTGTATCTGATGCTAGTGTTTAGGTATGGTGCTCGTGAAACACTGACATTGTTGTGGTGCCCTTGTTTGACATTGTAGTGCATCCTGTTCTAGGGATCCATGGTGGTCGGGGTCAGTGGGCACCAAAATTTCCCTTTTTTATGATGGATCCTCCATATAAAACCTTAAATAAACTAGTGATAAAACAGTCCATTGGTAAATAACCACGTCTTGAAGATTCTGACCAGCAATTTTCAACATCTGTAACACCTGTTGTACCTCATTTTCTTATCCTATATTCTCTTTCAGACTCCACTCAAGGAGTTTCTGCAGTGAGGCATATCTCCACTTGCAAAGATAGAATTACGATGCTGACCAACATCCTTATTTTGACATTTACACCACCATGTCCACCTTCCACCATCAAGGTAAGTTATCTTAATTGCAAGGTATGGCCATACATTCCAAATCCTCTCCGATGTTTCCAGTGTCAGCAGTTTGGTCACTCAAAAATGTCATGTTGTGGTTTCTTGACATGTTGTCATTGAGATGGCAAGAACCATTATGCCTGTGAGTGTGAAACAGACCCTCATTGCATCAGTTGCAATGGTTCTCACCCATCCTACTTTTGTTCTTGCCCTAAATGGTTGGAACAAAAAGAGGTGTAATGTTTGAAAATGATTCATATCATTACTTATCCTGAGACTTGAAAGTTGTTGTCCACCACTTCGTTTCAGATGTATGCTGCTGTACTTCATTTCACTACTACAGTGAGAGTGCAGACAGATCTCTCTATGCCTCCAAAAGAGTCATTCTCAAAACAAATGAAAAGTCTTTGGACCTCCATGGTTAAAAAAAGTTGATGAATCAATTTCATCACCCATCTCTGTCCCTTACATACATTCCAACAAATCATAAGATCCACTTCCTTTAGTTATGGGAACAGGCATTTCTTTGGATACATCTTCTTCTTCCACTCTAAGATGCAAAACGATCATTTATTCATATCCTCATTCACTGGAATCCTTTTCCAACATCAAAGACCTGCCAAATGGATCAAGGGCAGGGTCCAGGGAAGTTGATAGACCTTTCTTCGAATACAGACAGTAAAGAAAAAAGATATGGTTGTAAACAGAAGGGCTCGGATACTTTTCATAGATATCACACACTCTCGTACCGCATCTCTTTCCAGCGGGCCTGCACACATGCTTGGTGGGTAAGATGTCAAAGCCAGAAGAAATCTTGGATTAAGTTCACAACCAGCATATATTCTACCACCAGTTCCAAAGTCATATGGAACAAATTTTGAAAGATCAATGGGCAATATAATTTTGTCCCCCTCTCGATCTTGCACTCTGATGGCCGGGAAGTAGCTTATACCCAGAGCATCACCAATACTCTAGATGAAAGCTTTTGCCAGGTATCTAGCACTTCTGCTTTTTCCTCCACCTTTTTAGCCATCAAGACTCAGTCAGAGTGAACAACTCTTTTCTTTTGAGCTAATTGTCTCTATGTTTGTAATTGTCCTTTTACACTGGTGAAACTCAAACTTTCCCTTCGTCAGTCTGGCAGTATATCAGTTGGACCTGATGATGTACACTATGAAATACTGCACCATCTATCTCCTGATTCTCTTGCTATTCTTCTCATTGTTTTTAACTGGATCTGGCAGGATAATGTTTTTCCTGATGCCTGACACAAGCTTATTGTCCTATCTGGACCAAAATATGGAACTGGAAGTAACAGAAACTGGTTTTCTTTCCATGTTTTTATATATGTTTAGTTTGTCTGTAAAATAAGGCATAAAATATGTTGTCTCTAAATGGTTTTAACACTCTGAGCATTCATAACTAAGTTTGAAACATTAGATTTATTAATTGTATCCTCATGTTTTATATTAGTGAACTGTGAAGTCTGCATGTAATAATCACACTATTTGTTATTTCTATTCAACTTTTCATTGTATTGTTTAATTTTAGAACCAATCTGTTCAAGTGAAAGTGGAGCAGTCCATTGATTGGTTACCTGATGATGTTATTTCAAAATTTAGTTACAGTGACGATGAGGATAGTTTACACTGTAATGTTATGAATGTGAAAACAGAAACTGGATTTCAAAGAGATATTGAATCTGGATTAGAAAGAACATCTGGTAAGTAAAAACATCTAAAGCTTGTTTTTGTTGAAAATACTATAAAATTTTCCAAACAGACTTGGTCATTGTAAATGATATTTTAACCTTAAAATAACTATAAGAATTTCCATGCTGAACTTTTAGTATGTTTGCCTCTTTACTTAACTTGGCAAGCTTTTGATAAATATTATAAGTCTTTTGCACAAAAAAATAAGATATTTTGATGAAGTATCATTACTAAAAACTGGTTAGAGTAGTGATTGCTTCAAGTGCAAAGTGATTTACTTCCCAAGATTAAAAATACTTTCATCATGTGAAAATTTCATTTCAGTTATCTCTAAGATATCCAAACTAAATATAAAATAATTTTATCAGTAAAATTGTATTTGATGTTTCTTTATTCTTCCAAATTCTATTATCAATTCTTCAATTTGACTGATTTTGTAACTTCTGTAAAAAAATTAATTTTTTTTCTTTCTTTCTAGAATTACTGCAAACTGTAACATGAAAGCAATTTGTTTTTCCCAAAAAGTTTAAACCTGTTTATTTCATTTAAACTAATAAGTTCATAATTATGAACTTATTATATTGTAGTTACTTTTACAATTATAAATATATAACATACATAAACAACAATAAATGTATTACTTTGCTCTAACCTCTTGGTTTTTTTGCTGTGAGTTGCTTACTAAATTTAAGCCTATTTTTGATACTTATGGTACTAGCACAATAAGTGATGTTTCTTTACTTGCTTAAGTAATGCGTCTAACAACACAGAGAAATAACTTACAAAAAATAACCAATGTATTATAACAACCATAATTTACCTCGCTATGATATAATAAGCTTTAAAGCATCCCTTATGTTTGTTGACCTAAACATTTCAAGAGGAACTTTCAAACTGAAATGAAAATAGACAATACTTGAAAAGTACTCTGTACTAAAAACAATGTAATACAATACATTGTTTGATAGATTAAAACACTGACTTTCCTTTAGTTATAAGTTATGTAGTTTTAAACATCAGAGAGAACTACCAGCTATTTGTGAAAGAGAAGGTGTGGAAAATTAATGTGAGTTTCTAAAGTATGATTCTACAAATAAAGAGCATTGAATGATCCACAAATTAGACTCTTTTTTAGTAATATTTATATTATAATGAGTAGTTTACATTAAATTTTGAACCTCTTGGAGAATTGGTAAATTGGAGAAGAGAGAATTTCTTGAGATCAAATATCACAGTTCTCATGCTAGGTGATTGATAATGTTTTTTTTTTATATTTATTTTAGAAAATTAAGAACTGAAAAGTTAATAATTTTGCAGTTTGATTCATTTTGATGCTAAGTATTTTTTGCATACAATAATGATAAAGCAGTTTATTTAAGTTCTGACACAATACATCCCTTCATTCACACTATAGCTTTTCTCAACCTCTTTCTATCTTCTAACACATTTTCCCCTCGGAGTGGATTCCTGTACGTGGTGAGGGGACCTCCCAAGGAAGGTTCTGTCTGGTTACCTTCTCTGGGATCTAAACATCCACCCACGTGTTTGCCATGCGTGGCGACCCGTGAAGGGGAGGAGAGGATCCTGGTGGTTGAGGGGTCCAACCCTAACACACCACTTTGGCCTCGAATTCCTGTAGACGGGCGGCCCTTGGGTGTCCCCCCTTGGGTCAATCGGCTGGTCCACCTGGGCTAGAGCCAACCAAGTACCAGTGTTGGAAGTTCTCAACGGGTGTTGTGGACATTGTGCCTGATGCTGGTGTTTGGGTATAGTGCTCACGAAACCCTGGCGTTGCTGCATTGTCCTTGCATGACTTTGTAGCGCGACCCCTTGTAGGGCTCCATGGTGGGTGGGGTCAGTGAGTACCGAAACTTTTCTCTTTCCTATGGATCCTACAAAAAATTTAAATAAAATTGTAAAAAAACAGTCAATGGGTAAGCGACCACGTCTTGAATACTCAGAACAGCAATCTCCAACATCAGTAACACACGTACCTCATTTTCTGATATTGCATTCTCTTTCAGAAAAACCTTTAGGGCAAATGTCCCCTTTTTTTATTCAAAAGGGGCTAGAGGGACTTGCTGGCTCTCCAAAGTCAGTTAAGAAGCTTCAATCTGGTGACATATTGGTTGAAACATCCACATTCCAACACAGTGAACTCCTCTTGAAATCAAAGGCAATTGGCGATATACCTATTGAGGTTACACCCCATGCTACTTTGAATACTTCACGAGGAGTTATTGTTGAAAGGGATTTGAAGAATGTTCCTGAATCGGAGATGCACGCTGGTCTCTCCACGCAAGGAGTTTCTGCAGTGAGACGCATCTCCACTCGCAAAGATGGAGTTACACTGCCAACAAATACCCTCGTTTTAACATTCACTTCACCACGTGCACCCGCCACCATCAAAGCAGGTTATCTCATTTGCAGGGTTCGGCCATACATTCCAAACCCTCTTCGATGTTTTCAGTGTCAGAGATTTGGCCACTCAAAGACATCTTGTCGTGGTTCCCTGACATGTGCTCGTTGTGGAGGCAAGGACCACGATGCCTATGATTGTGACATAAACCCACATTGCATCAACTGCAATGGTTCTCACCCCTCTTACTTTCATTCTTGTCCAAAATGGTTGGAGGAAAAAGAGGTGCAGCGTTTGAAAACGACACATAACATTAGTTATCCTGAGGCTCGGAAATTGCTGTCCACAATCCCATCTCAGACATATGCTGCTGCACTCCATTCCACAACTACAGTGGAAGTGCAGACAGATCTCTCTGTGCCTCCAAGAGAATCGTTTTCAAAACAAATGAAAAGCCTTTTGCCCTCCATGGTTAAAAAAGTAGATGAATCGACTTCCACACCCATCTCTGTTCCTCCCATATCTTCCAACAAACCTCAAGATCCATGTCCTTCAGTTTCAAATACAGGCATTTCTTCTGATACATCATTTTCTCCCACCACAATAAACAAAACAATTATTCGTCCGCATCCTCAGTCACTTGATTCCTCTTCCAATAACAAAAACCTGCCCACTCGACCCAGAGCAGGATCCATGGAGGTTGATAGACCTCCTCCGAAGAAAGACAGTAAAGAAAAAAGACGAGGTAGTAAACCGAAGGGTTCTCCAACCACTTCACCTGCCCGTCCTTAAAAATGGCCACCTTGATACAATGGAACTGTCGAGGTTTACGTTCTAATCTGGATGATATCAAAACGCTGATTGCTTCCTACCATCCTGTTTGTCTTTCTCTACAAGAAACATTTCTCAAATCTGTTGATACAGTCTCCATTCGGCAGTTTTCTCTGTACAGAAATGACAAGTTGTGTGATGGTCGAGTACATGGAGGGGTGGCACTTTTGGTTGATCAACATGTGCCCACCCTGTCTTTGTCACTCAACACACCCTTGGAGGCCGTAGCCATCCGTATTTCCTTGGGTCGTACCATCACTGTTTGTTCTCTGTACCTGTCCCCTGGAGAGAGACATGATCAATCAGACCTGGATGCTCTCGTTGAACAGTTGCCCTCTCCGTTTCTAATCCTGGGGGATTTTAATTCACATCATCCCCTCTGGGGAAGTGCTGTTATTGATGGGAGGGGTCGATCTGTAGAGCAGATGCTCTCTGATCACAATCTTTCTCTTTTCAATACTGGTTCTTCCACTTACTTTCATACACCAAGTCAGTCATTCACTGCCATTGATCTCTCAGTTTGCTCCCCTTCATTATTCTCCCATTTTTCATGGAGGGTTGACAGTAATCCACTAGGCAGTGATCATTTTTCGATCGTTTTGAGAGAGACTGGCCGTGGTCGATGCCACCCTACCCGCGTGCCCCGGTGGAAGCTGGATCAGGCAGACTGGTCCACTTTCACTGCTCTCGCAGAACTTGATCCTGCCATCGTAAATCAACCATCAATAGACAACTGTGTTGCAGCGGTAACTGATTGTATTATACATGCAGCTGCTCAGTGTATTCCTAAAACCTCGACACATTTCCCACGATATCCTCGTCCATGGTGGAATTCTGCTTGCAACTTAGCACGGAAGGCTCAAAAACGGGCCTGGGATACTTTTCGTAGATATCCCACATTTTCAATTCGGGTTGCTTTCCAATGGGCCCGAGCACATGCTAGGTGGGTAAGACGTCAAAGCCAGAAGGAATCTTGGATTAAGTTCACAACCAGCATATCTTCTACCATCAGCTCCAAGATCATATGGGACAAGATTCAAAAGGTTAATGGGCACTATAATTCTGTTCCTCTCTCGATCTTACTCTCTGATGGTCAGGAGGTGACTGATGTCCGAAACATCGCTAACACTCTAGGTGAAAGCTTTTGCCGGGTATCTAGCACTTCTGCTTGTTCCTCCACCTTCTTGGCCATCAAGACTCGGGCAGAGCGATCACCTCTTTCCTTTCAAACTGACTGTTTCTTTGACTATAATAGTCCCTTTACCCTGGTGGAACTAAAAATGGCCCTTCATCAGTCTGCCAGTACATCTGTTGGACCTGATGATATTCATTATGACATGCTGCACCATCTATCTCCTGATTCTCTTGTTGTCCTTCTGATTATCTTCAACCGGATTTGGCAGGAGAATGTTTTTCCTGATGCCTGGCACCAGGCTATTATTTTACCTTTCTCTAAGCCAGGGAAAGATCCGAAGATTCCTTCAAACTATCGTCCAATTGCTTTGACGAGCTGTCTCTGTAAGACCTTAGAAAGGATGGTTAATGCTCGTCTTGTTTGGTTCCTTGAATCAAAAAACCTCCTCTCACCCACCCAGTGTGGGTTCCGTCGACAGCACTCCACTATAGACCACCTAATTCGTCTTGAAACATCTATCAGAGAGGCCTTTCTCAACTGCCAACACCTTGTATCGATATTCTTTGACATAGAGAAGGCTTACGACACAACATGGAGGTATGGTGTTTTGCGAGACCTCCATACATATGGGTGACGTGGCCATCTACCCATGTTTATTAAAAAATTTTTAATGGACAGGAGATTCCAAGTTCGTGTAGGTTCGGCACTTTCACGTTCTTTTGTACAGGAACTTGGAGTCCCTCAAGGCTGTATATTGAGTGTCACACTTTTCAGTATAAAGATAAATGCCATCACTGAACAACTCCCTCTCACTGTTACGAATGGGCTATATGTTGATGACTTTCACATCTCATGTCAGTCATCAAACATGAGATATATTGAGCGGCAGCTACAAACTGCCCTCAATCGTGTACAGAAGTGGACTCTTGTGAATGGCTTTAATTTCTCTCTTTCCAAAACTGTATGCATGCACTTTTGCCGTCGACGAGGTATTCACCCTGATCCTGAACTTCATATCGGTGAAGTTTTGCTGCCAGTGGTCCCGGAGACAAAGTTCTTGGGGCTTATCTATGATCGTAAACTGACCTTTATACCACACTTAAAGCAGCTTCGGGTCAAATGCACAAGAACACTGAACATCCTCCGTGTCCTCTCTTCTACCAGTTGGGGGGCAGATCGCCGTTCAATGTTAAAGATATATCGTGCACTTATTAGATCGAAACTTGACTATGGATCAATGGTCTATGGCTCTGCCAGACCCTCGGCCTTAAAGATACTGAACCCCATTCATCACCAAGGACTTCGACTCTGCACTGGAGCTTTCCGTACCTCTCCAGTTCAAAGCATATACATTGAATCTCATGAACCTCCACTACACCTTCGCCGTTTGCAACTATCTTTACAATATACTTCAAAACTTCGTTCCTTACCAAAGCATCCCACCTGGGAATGTGTTTTCCTTCCTCGGTGGGGAGTACTTTTTCAGAACAGACGATCTGTCATTGCTCCGTTTGGCCTTCGCACCCGGGCGCAATTGGATGAATTGGGTCTGTCCTTGGATAACATTGCAGATTCCACAGGTCGACACATCCCACCATGGCTTATTACAGCCCCCAAGTGTGACCTTTCTTTCAATCACCTAAAAAAGAGGATACTCCAGACTGGAAGTACCGTCTTTTATTCAATGAATATCTTTCAAACAATCATTCAGTTCCTATTTATACAGATGGTTCCAAATCAGGTAATTCAGTGGGCTCTGCTATGGGTCAGTAGTTGCACACAGAATCCCTTCTACAGCTTCTGTGTTCACTGCTGAACTGTATGCCATATCTCTTGCCCTTGATCATATTGCAGCTGAGCAGTACTCCAACTGCACTATTTATACTGACTCGCTTCGTTCTATACTTGCCTTGGAATCACTTCACATTAGCTCACATCCTATTCTTGGAGATATTCGAAACCGACTGGCCCATTTCTCATTAGCAGCTACTTCAATTCAGTTTTTCTGGATACCATGCCATGTTGGTATTCATGGGAACGAGCTTGCAGACATGGCAGCTAAATCTGTCTGGCTCAGCACCATCACCCCTATGCCTATTCCGTACATGGACTATGGTGTTGTCTTCAAAGCCCGGCTCCGTGCCAGTTGGCAGTCCACTTGGAGTGAACAACGCGACAATAAACTTTTTCAAATCAAACCCAAAATTGGAGTTTGGCCATCTAGCTTCCGTAAAGTTCGGAGGGAAGAAGTTGTTCTCACTAGGCTACGCATTGGTCACAGTTTTTTAACTCATCATTTTCTTTTATCTGGAACTGATGCACCAATGTGTAGTTTGTGTAACACTCAAATCACTATCAGCTATGTTTTACTTTCTTGCCATCGTTACAATTCTCAACGACGGCAATACTTTAAACATATTTTTTCCCAGCGTCAGTCTGTAACATTGGACAGAGTTATTGGTGATGGTGACTCTGTCCACCTTAATAACGTTTTTAATTTTTTAATAGCCATTAATCTTTTTAATCTCATTTAAGTGTGGTATGTTTATTTATTACACCTTTTTAATTGTGGCCCCTTTTTTAAACTTTTATTCTCTCTCATTCAATGTGACATTAAACAATGGCCAGAACATTAAATAACTCGACACCAGGACTGGAAAGGCCAACTTCAGGTGACTAACGCTTCTGTTTGAACTACTCGTTAGTCTTCCTGGCGAGTTACTATTATACTTTCGCTGCATATCATTTCGCACTTTTACAACCTTTTTGTACTGGCCATATTGACTCATAACCCGGAACCAGGACGGAAAGACCAACTTCAGGTGGCTGATGGTGGTTTATATACTACCTGTTAGTCTTCCTGGCGGGTTATGATCATTCCCATTCTGCTACAGGTTGTCCTTTACAACTTTGTTGACTGGATGTCGTCATTGGTTTTTGCACCATTTCCTGTTTTAATTGCCATTTTGCTTTTATCTTCAATTACCTTTACACATTTTACTCCATTTACTTGACTTTTATCTTTTTACTGGACATTTGGCTACTCTTTATTACGATTTTGCTGAGTGTCTTTTAAAACTTTTATTCCATTACATTTTGATAATAGCTACTATGACACATAACCCGGAACTAGGACTGGAAAGGCCAACTTCAGGTGACTGACGGTGGTTCTTGAACTTATTCGTTAGTCTTCCTGGCGGGTTATGATCATTATTATTATGCTATGAGTAAATAGTTTATAACTTTGAAGATTAAATGTCACCAGTGGTTTTTTTACACCATTTTCTGTTTTAATTGCTGTTTTGTTATTACCTTCATTTTCTTTTACAAATTTTACTCCATTTACGTGACTTTTCTCTTTTTACTGAACATTTGGCTACTCATTGTTGTGATTTTACTGTGTGTCTTATAATACTTCTATTATTTTAGATTTTGATACTGGTTGCTATGACACATAACCCAGAACCAGGACTGGAAAGACCAACTTCAGGTGACTGACGGTGGGTCTTGTACCTGCCTGTTAGTCTTCCTGGCGGGTTATGATTATATCTTTTTGATAGAGTAAATACCTTACAACTTTTTACACTTTGCCTTCTATCTTAACCTTGTAGACTAGGTGTCAACATTGGTTTTATACTTTTTTTGTTTTACCTTCATTTCCATTTATGTCTTACTACATTTACTACATTTTTACCGGTTGTTTGGCGCAGATAGCCTCGTTGCTTTGTGCCATAAAACACTAAATCAATCAATCAATCAATCTAACACATTTTAAATTAGATTTTCGTACTCGATACATTAGCCTTTGTACCTTTCAGTTCAAGCTGTTTGTTTAGCATGCATACCACACAAAAATAGGAGTAGGAGACACTCCTGTAACAGGAGAGTAGCATACTGAGAGTCAGACATGTTTCATACTTGTTTTTGAATTTTCTTGCTTTGTGGAGATTTCATACTTTATTTTATTCATGTATAACAATTTTTCTTCTTTTCATTAGATTGCTTCTAGTTTTGTGAGGGCTTGTGTTTAATGATTTTTTGAGATTATCTTGTTTTACGAATTCGAAATTTAATGTGACTACCATTTTTGCTCTTGCTTTTAATGATGATCCAGTTGCTAAAGCCAATGGATTAACACTATTGGCTGAAGGGGAAGAAGTCTTAGTTCAACAGGAATTAACTTCCTATATTGGGCTTAGTTCATCATCATCTCCAAATAGGGCAATACACCTTCAAGCTGATGAAGTTGAGTTTGAAGATGATCATTTTGATAGAGTGAATGACTAAGTTTGTGGATGACCAAGTACAAGGGGTGTATAAAACAGTTTTGGACTTTTTTGTGCAAGCTTACCTTGGCTTCTTGTGTTTTCTTGAATAGTTTGGGCCTTAGCTGGATACCTCCATTTCTTGGGGCTCTGAACTCATTATTATATAAAAAATTTCCCATTTGGAGTTGTTTGTTCACACTAATTTCTCCACATGCATTATCTTCAGTGGGAACTACAAGATTATTGAAATTTTCTCTCAGATCTATTGGGTCTTTCAGTTGTTCTTTTTTATCCCTACAGTCTAATCTTATTTAGTGGTTGGACATAAACAATTCTGTGGTTGGTGTTTCTCCTACACCTTCTTGCAAAGATTGGTATCTTTTACAGATATTTTTCTTTAGGGATAGGGAATCTTCTTTTGAAGCACAGGAGATTTCCAGAACTTATTTTTTAACAGAATCAGGGCTTTTTGTCTTATAGAGGTATTAACAGTTTGTCAAGCTGTGTCTCACTTCCCCCATTTTCTGTGCAAGATGGGGGTTATGGTGCATTGCAACAACTTCTACACCCCAAAGTAAGGAGGAACTAAGTCCATCTCCATGCATTTGAAAGCTTTGTAATGTTTACCAATAATCTGCAAAATTTTGTGATTATATGGTTACTGTATTAAAAGGTTTTACAGGAAAATTATAACAAGCAGAAAGTGGTGAGGAAATTGGTCTCTGGGACTGGTCTTGTAGCAAAGGAATTAAAATTAAGTTGCTTGATATAAAGCTCCATTTACATTTAACTGTTTTTTGTAATAAAACATTTTTTTCACACATTCATTAAACATTTCCTTTCAGAAACTGGGAAACATTGGTGAGATTATATAATTAATTATTGCAAAATTAATTCCACAGATAAAAACAACAACACCTGAAAATGCTGGTATTTTATGATACTGGAGAAAATGTACCAGCAATCAATATGCTAAGTTGTCATAGCAGAAAGAGTTGTATGTTACCAGCTGCTTTTGCTGAGTGTCTTTACCTATGTGAAAAATACAAGTAGTAGCCAGTCCTGATAATGATAAGTTGCCTGTCTATGGGAGAGCTTGAGACATTTTTGGGCATTGTGGGTTCAAATAATGAAACTGAAGTTTGCAAATCACCCTTTTATGAGGACATTGTTTCTTTCACATTGGAACAATTAAATGACAAGGTAGATGAAGACAACACAAAAAGCACTGCTCTATTATTCCTTGCCATAGCTTAAGAGGTACTTTCAATGTCACAAGCCATATATTGCCCAATAAATTGTGCATTTACATCAATTCTCATGAAAGTGTTCAAACAACCATTTTTACACAACTGTCACCAATTGAAGACACAATCCTTTTTCTACACAGATCATTGTAAAATCAGGATTAGACTTTATTAAGTAGATGTTGCCTTTTCAAGTACAGTGACACTGTTTTCACACATTGATGATGCAAATTATCCACTTTAGTTGGAAATAAAGAAGACTGTAAGCTTAAATTCTGTAGTACATGCATTTTAGCATGATGTGTGAAATAAAAATACACCTTGTTGCAGGGAATTGTAATTATGGAAAATATATTTGTTTTTTAAAAGTACCCTTTAATTGCCAAACTCCTACAATGAACTTTTATTTAATAATGAGTTATTTTGCAGAGTCCCATGGTGTTTGTTATGATGAGATTAACTGTACTTGTTTCTATAAAAGAAACATCAAAGAAACTTTCTAATTCATCAACATATAACTTCGTTGTTCTACATGTATAAATTTTGTAAATAATGGTTGGAACCAATTTCTGTATATAATGTTTCAACATGTTTGGAGAATGTACTACTGTCAATTATTTCCATACATGTGATTTTCTGAAGATTACCACCCTTATAAAGTCTAAAACATTGAGTCCTAAGTCTCCAGTCATTTAAGCCAACATGCAGAAGCTTGTAATTAAGTAGTTTCTAATCAAAGAAATCATATCTAAATGTAAATAAAAGTTATAAACATTTTAGTTTAGTCTAAGTGTTTGAACTTATAGGTACATATTTAACATATGTGCCATGTTTTAACAGCAACTATAAAGTATTAGTGTCAATTAACTTGTTAAAGTATGCAAACCATGGCAATCAACAACTTCAAGTTGGAAAATACAGTTAATACTGAATAGTATTGGCTGAGAATAATGTTGTTTATTGTGAGAGGTGGTTTCAGACTTTGTCCAGTGAAAACTTCTCTTGAATGTAGTCTGTCACCAACAGTTTGTGTTCAGTGTTATTTTGATCTTGGTAGAAAACTTTTATGAAGTATAAAACTCAGTTTTAAATTCAATATTTGTGTTGATCATATTAGAACCTTAATATATATTCAGATGTCCATTAAGTAAAGTAATTTTTGATATATTTATTATAAACTATTTTTGTGAAATCATATATATATATATATATATTTTAGGTATAAAGACCAGTGTGAACATCTGTTGTTGGAGTCAGTTTCCTGGTTATCCTGTTATAAAAGAAGAACAACACTTTACAGAAGACATAAAAACCTCAAATAACAAAATTTGTGGAGAAATAAAATTAAGTGCAAATAACCCAGAATCATGTAATATACCTTCATGTAATAACAAACTTTACAATTGTGGAAAAACATTTGAAAACCTAAAACAAAAGAGAAGACATTCTAGACAGAAACCTCATCACTGTGTAGTTTGTGGAAAACGGTTTGGAACACACAGTGAAATACAAATACATCAAAGGAGACATACTGGACAGAAACCATACAGTTGTGCAGTGTGTGGAAAACATTTTGGCACTAACAGTGAATTAAAAATACATCAAAGGAGACATTCTGGGGAGAAACCATACACATGTACAGTGTGTGGAAAACAGTTTGGAACTAACAGTGAATTAAAAATACATCAGAGAATACACACTGGGGAGAAACCTTACAGTTGCACGGTGTGTGGAAAACAGTTTGGTACAAATACTATCTACAAAAGACATCAAAGAATACACACTGGGGAGAAACCATACAGTTGTACAGTGTGTGCAAAACAGTTTGGGACCAACAGTGAATTAAAAATACATCAGAGAATGCACACTGGTGAGAAACCTTACAGTTGTACAGATTGTGGAAAACAGTTTGGTACAAATAGTTGCTTAAAAATACATCAAAGAATACACACTGGGGAGAAACCATACAGTTGTATCGTGTGTTCTAAACAATTTATATCACACTACAACATGAAACACCATCAAAGAATACATACTGGGGAGAAACCTTACAGTTGTACAGTATGTGATAAGCAATTTATATCAAACTGTAACTTGAAACACCATCAGAGAATACACACAGGGGAGAAACCTTATGGTTGTACAGTGTGTGGAAAACACTTCGGCACAAATACTGTCTTAAAAAGACATCAAAGAATACACACTGGAGAGAAACCTTACAGTTGTACAGTGTGTGGAAAACAGTTTAGAACAAAGAGTGAATTAGAAGTTCATCAAAGAATACACACTGGGGAGAAACCTTACAGTTGTACATTGTGTGGAAAACTCTTTGGTACAAACAGTAACTTAAAAACACATCAAAGAATACATACCGGGGAGAAAAAGTACAGCTATAGAGTGGAAAAAAGGGTGAATTAAAAAAATAGAGAAATAATGTGTACTGGTGACATATCTTACCACTGTGGAGTTTGTGTAAAACACTTTGGTACAAGTAGTATCTTAAAAAGATATCAGTGAAGATACACTGTGGAGAAACCTTATAGCTGTACACATTTTGAGAAACAGTTTTTAAGAAATGGTAACTCATAAAAATATTACAGAGTATCCATTTGGAGTAAACCTCGCAGCTGTGCTGTTTGTGAAAAATTATTTTTAATCAGTGATGGCCCTTTCAGTGGGACAACAATTTGTTTATGAATTGTAATGATGGAAATCAGATTTTGATACTTGTGGTGTGAGCAGTAAATGTAATCATTATTCAGTTATACACTTAATTATAAAAAACAAATAAATAACAATTTAAAAATATCAAAGAAAATTCACTGTGAGAATACTTACAGTTGTAAAGTGTGTGAAAACAACTTGTATTAAATTGGGACTGAAACACACAAAAAATGCATATTAGGGAGAAACCATACATTTGTGAAGTTTGTGAAAGAGATTTTGAAGCAAATGTGGAATTAAAAATACCTCAAATAAAACACCCATGGAAGAAACGTTACAGCTATAAAATAAGTGAAAAACATTTTGTTAAATATAGTTATTTAAAAAAGACAGAAAATCAAGAATACCAACTGGACTCTACATTTATGGAGTATGTAGATAACATTTTGTGAGTAACTATAGCTTGGAAATGCTTTGGAGAACACTCACAAAGATAAAAATTACATTTGTGTAAACTTCTTCCTCCCCCTCCCTCATATTTCAGCAGTGAGTCTGAGGGCTTACAGTGCTAAAAATTGGGTTTTCATACCAGTTGTTGATACAGCACATATAACCTAATGTGCATCTTTTTAATATATCATGTAATAGGTAGGGCCAACAATGGACCATTTGGTCAATCTGTGCTGTCCTTTCCTGTTCTTTTCATTAAACTAAACCTTAAAAATTGAGCTAGTTCTTGTCATTAAAATATTTGTTAAGCTTTCCTTAAACTCCCTTAAATTAACAACATCTGTGCTTTTGAAGGCATCCTTTTCCAAAGTCAAATCTCTGTTTTAGAAAAATAAAGTCACACAAAGAAGTCTGCTGAAAGTTATATTTGTGTCCTGTAGTCTTACCATTAAACATAAACAGTTCTGCAAGTTTAGAGACGTGACCTAGTCTCATATGATAACATTTTTATCTCGGGTATCATCCTTGTAACCATCCTATAAATGTTTTACAACAATTTAATTGAATTTAATATTTCCTTGGAATTATAAATAGATAAAGAACACACATCAGGATGAAATCTTTATGAAAAACAACTGGGATCAAAGAATTGAGTAAAAGGTCATCAGAGAAAACACTTGTGGAAAATGTTAAAAAAGCTGAATCATTGGAACAAAATAATTGGATTAAATTCATACTTTAAAAAAATGAGAATACACTTGTGAAATTGTGTTTGTTTAGTGTAACAAAATTAAAAGTCCTTGAGAAGGTATCAACTAGTCTTGAATGTAGAATATAGCACTTGCAAGTGGTTATTAAAGAATTTGTGGTATAATTATGATGTACAGTATAAAACTTAAACTTTTCTTACTGTAACTACTAAATACCAATCACAATTTTTAATTTTATTAAAAAAAGAGATAGCTACAAAAATAAGGTTATTGTCAGTTGTTATCTGTTTAAGATAGAAAGATGGCCAAACACATATTATAGTCATCCAAGTTTTTAAGATAATCCAAATAAGTGTAGTATTTGGCATTGAGTGTAGATTTGTTATTCTCTCTATCTGTAAAAAATTACATACATAGTAACTTTATTATTATATATATGAAGATGGGAAATGTAGAAATAATTGGCAAGTGCCACCTTTTTTATTGCACTCCAGTGGCACAGCAGTACGTCTGCAGACTCACACCACTAAAAACAATAAAAAACCAGGTTTTGATACCAATGGTGGGCAGAGCATAGATAGCCAGTGGTGTAGCTTTGTGCGTAAATCCAACAATAAACAAAAAAAAAGTTTTGCATTGTTCTATCTACCACAATGGTTAGACTCTCAAACTTCAGTTCTTGATAAGGATGTGTATGAAGTAGATGACAAAAGTATAATTAATTATTAACCCTTCTGCTGGGTTCTGTGTTAATTCAGCCACTGGATATGGTTACACTGGGTTGACTGCTTTGATATTGATCTAACTACTGAATGAGGTGACATTAAGCTGATTAATTTATTTATTCAACAAGTGAATGTGGTTCCACTGGGCTAACTGCTAGGCTTGAGAATTGTCCTGTATTAAGTTTGAAGAAATGATAAAAATAGTACAAAGAATTTTAAAATACTTCAATTAGAAATGGTTGGAGAGAACAGTCCTTGTTTATATAAAATGAAGTAACAGGAAGCTTTCTAACTAATCAACATTTGTTAATGTCATGGTTTTTGAAGTACAGACTCTAGAATAATGTTTGGAAAGAGTTTGTTCACATTTATGGATAACCAACTAATGGGACTATGCTGTTCCTTAATGGGACAGTGGTAAATCTCCAGAACCAGGGATTCAGTTCCTTTTAGTGAACACAACAAATCACCTGAAGTGACTATGCATCTGAACACATATTTGCAATGATACCATGTTGTAGTTACAGGAATAATAGATCCTGTTGTATTTGAGGAACTGATATTAGTTATATAACACATTAAGAGCAACATGTTATGAGTTTGGTTTTATAGCTATGGTTGTTGATGATGCCAGTTTGCTAATAAAGTACATTGAATTTCCTAGAAAGAGGACGAAACAAAAATGATGGAAGTGAAAAAAAAAGTTCCAGTTAAAGGTAGAAGCTACCCCTGCTGTAGGAAACTTTTCTGTGCCTCGTATAAACAATTGACATTAAAACATAATATAATTTGGGAATTAAGTTATGTAGAAAACATTGATGTGGGGTCTTGTTACCTTTAAATTAAACCGAAGTCTGTAACCAGAAACTCTCTTAGTAGTGCATGGTAATTACTGTAACCTAGGTTGAACTTCCTATAGAAATGGGTAAGGTAATCTTTGTGCCACCAGGAAGTTTAATAATTGTGTCAGAAGCTATTGTCATTAATTCTTCATGTAGTTACTGTATTTTATTGGAACCGAATGTTGTAACATGATCTTTGGAATTGACAGAAGTGTTCTCCTGGATGTCAAGAATAGAGGTGTCACACTTGACATTACTTAGGAAAGACATGCATTTGCTTGTTGTAAAGCTAAAGGTAGTTTTAATGTTAATGCTGATATGACTCAATTCCACTGAAGTGGCTGTGTAATCGTGTCATCTGGCTGTATGATCATTACTGTAAGAAAGGATAAATTGCAAATCGATGAAAGGATGGACTGAAAAGAATTAATGATGTCGTTTCTAGAAACTAGAAGGATAGGTTGTCCAAACCAAAACTTTTCATATTTATCATTTTTGAAAATATGTTGTGGAGAATACATCAAAATGGGGAATATTAAAGGAGAAAATCAACGTGTTGAGGACCCAAAAGTTATTGTGAAAACTGTTTTGATAAAATGATCAAGGTTACAATGACTAATGGGTTTGTTCAACCACGTACCCAGGAATAACTAATCAAGAAACAGCATGGTTAGTGGAAATAATGGATGATGTGCCATCTAATCTGCCTACCATGGAACTTGGAAGGAAAAAGTGCTGAAAAGACTTTCAAATAGACCATTTAGTAATTTTATTTTTCATATTAGGGTTTTTAAGACTTCACAATACAGTAAAGAGTAAGCTGTATTTTGAATGATGTAATTTGTTTGTAAACTAGGAGCTGAGATCCTTAATGTGATGTTAGCTTCACCTAGAAAATTCTAAATGATAACAATATCGTATATCAATAAATTATTTTATGAAGCATGTTTGATAAAACTGAAGTAAAACTAACTTGTCTGAAATTTCCATCCCACCTTGCTTGTTTTTTATTGCAAGTAATATTAGCAATTCATATTTCATACTAGGTATAGATGCTGTGTTCAACAATGTGTGAACGCTATATGTGTGTAAAAACGGCTCATTTGGGTTGAGAAAATATTTTACGTAGAAATTTTTATCAACCCAAACGAGTTGTTTTTACATATATATTTCTCTGCAAGTAGGTTTTCTCGACATCACTATGAACGCTATAATAATAGACCGAGTGAAATATGAATAAATGCTAAGAAAAAAAAGAAGCACTCTTAATTCATAAACTACAACCTAAGATGAATGATCCACTATCTATGTCACTGCATTTCAAACTATGATTAACTCATTGTGCCTTAGGTAAGCAAAAAGTGAAAACATAATTCAATGAGCATGTGTCAATATCTATTGAAATGGAAAAATACCAACAAAAAACTTGCGTGACAAATTTGAGCTTAATGCATTTTGACAAACTAATTTATAGTGGTAGTGATAGATTCAGGTCATCTAATTTACTTTGTAATTATTGCAAAAAACTGAACCATAATATTTCTTCAAGTTGGACATTACGAAAACAAGAACCAGATAAATAAGGTCAATTCCTTTATGATATCTGACTTTCAACCTGAAGCAAAATATCCTGTGACTCAGTTTGATTGTCTTGTGGTGAGTATAATTTAGAACCTTTATTTTTGAAGGATTTGTTTCGCTTGACTGTGAGAATGCCACTTTACAGCTCTTTACAATATTGGATGATACTGGTACTGCTTAATTATTATTACAGGGGTGTTTTCTTTATCTCTGAGCAATTCTCAATGACAATGTGCACATTAAGTGGTAGATAGTTTTTTTAATGTCCCTCCTCATCATGTGAATTTAAAATCAATTTGGTTAAGGGGTCTATGATTGTCAATGTAACATCCAAGCTTCCTGCTGAAGGTATTCATTGCTAAGCAGTTACTGAGCAGAACTGCATATGATTGTAGATCTGGATGAATAATATGCCACCAAATATCTTAAGGAAACTGTTCTAGACTTGTTTCCAGTCTGTGCTGTGAGTCAGGTGATGTACAGAAAATGTTTGAAAGCATCTAAAGAAGAGGAATTTAAACTTGATTTCTCAAAATCTTTTCTGTATTATCAAAGTGATTTTGGAGGCCCATCACCATGAATTGAAAGAATCTGTTACAATAAGTTAATAGAAGAAAAGTAAAAAGACTGAATTGCACACTAGAAAATAAAGAGTGATGAATGGTTCATCATATTGTAGTTCTTTTATAATTTTGTGAACAAAGTTTGATTAAAGTTTATGAGAACCCATTAGTTGGACATTTAGGTATTAACAAAATGTAGAAAATTATCTCCCATTTTCATAAGACACATATTTGCTGTTGTGTATTTCAGAATTTTTGTGTGTAACTAAATTATTAGATGGTGGTTTAGCTAAATGCACGATCCCAAAAGCATCATTGAGGCCAATTCCAAAATTAGAAGACCCATTTAGCTATATAATGATCATTTGTATTGGGCTCCTTACTGAAAACGATTTTGGATAATCAGTATTTTTTTTTACCATTACCATCGTGTGTATTTCTTCTAAATTTTCATAAGCAATACCACTCCAGAGAATCAGTGTTGAAAATCATTGTGAAAGCCTTGATAAAATTACTAACTTTAGTAGGTTTACTTATGAGCATCTGGTTTGATCAAGAATCAAATTTGATGTTTGGGATTTTTCAGCAAGTAGTACATGAGCTACACATCAAACAATATAAATTGGGCACATACTATCACCAGTTTCAATAATTGTTGTCCTTCTGATTATCTTCAACTGGATTTGGCAGGAGAATGTTTTTCCTGATGCCTGGCGCCAGGCTATTATTTTACCTTTCTCTAAGCCAGGGAAAGATTCGAAGATTCCTTCAAACTATCGTCCAATTGCTTTGACGAGCTGTCACTGTAAGACCTTAGAAAGGATGGTTAATGCTCGTCTTGTTTGGTTCCTTGAATCAAAAAACCTCCTCTCGCCCACCCAGTGTGGGTTCCGTCGACAGCACTCCACCATAGACCACCTAATTCGTCTTGAAACATCTATCAGAGAGGCCTTTCTCAACCGCCAACACCTTGTATCGATATTCTTTGACATAGAGAAGGCTTACAACACAACATGGAGTTTTGGTGTTTTGCGAGACCTCCATACATATGGGTGACGTGGCCATCTACCCATGTTTATTAAAAAATTTTTAATGGACAGGAGATTCCAAGTTCGTGTAGGTTCGGCACTTTCACGTTCTTTTGTACAGGAACTTGGAGTCCCTCAAGGCTGTATATTGAGTGTTACACTCTTCAGTATAAAGATAAATGCCATCACTGAACAACTCCCTCTCACTGTTACGAATGGGCTATATGTTGACTTTCACATCTCATGTCAGTCATCAAACATGAGATATATTGAGCGGCAACTACAAACTGCCCTCAATCGTGTACAGAAGTGGACTCTTGCGAATGGCTTTAATTTCTCTCTTTCCAAAACTGTATGCATGCACTTTTGCCGTCGACGAGGTATTCACCCTGATCCTGAACTTCATATCGGTGAAGTTTTGCTGCCAGTGGTCCCGGAGACAAAGTTCTTGGGGCTTATCTATGATCGTAAACTGACCTTTATACCACACTTAAAGCAGCTTCGGGTCAAATGCACAAGAACACTGAACATCCTCCGTGTCCTCTCTTCTACCAGTTGGGGGGCAGATCGCCGTTCAATGTTAAAGATATATCGTGCACTTATTAGATCGAAACTTGACTATGGATCAATGGTCTATGGCTCTGCCAGACCCTCGGCCTTAAAGATACTGAACCCCATTCATCACCAAGGACTTCGACTCTGCACTGGAGCTTTCCGTACCTCTCCAGTTCAAAGCATATACATTGAATCTCATGAACCTCCACTACACCTTCGCCGTTTGCAACTATCTTTACAATATACTTCAAAACTTCGTTCCTTACCAAAGCATCCCACCTGGGAATGTGTTTTCCTTCCTCGGTGGGGAGTACTTTTTCAGAACAGACGATCTGTCATTGCTCCGTTTGGCCTTCGCATCCGGGCGCAATTGGATGAATTGGGTCTGTCCTTGGATAACATTGCAGATTCCACAGGTCGACACATCCCACCATGGCTTATTACAGCCCCCAAGTGTGACCTTTCTTTCAATCACCTAAAAAAGGCGGATACTCCAGACTGGAAGTACCGTCTTTTATTCAATGAATATCTTTCAAACAATCATTCAATTCCTATTTATACAGATGGTTCCAAATCAGGTAATTCAGTGGGCTCTGCTATGGTTTGCTATGGGTCAGTAGTTGCACACAGAATCCCCTCTTCAGCTTCTGTGTTCACTGCTGAACTGTATGCCATATCTCTTGCCCTTGATCATATCGCAGCTGAGCAGTACTCCAACTGCACTATTTATACTGACTCGCTTAGTTCTATACTTGCCTTGGAATCACTTCACATTAGCTCACATCCTATTCTCGCAGATATTCGAAACCGACTGGCCCATTTCTCATTAGCAGCTACTTCAATTCAGTTTCTCTGGATACCAGGCCATGTTGGTATTCATAGGAACGAGCTTGCAGACATGGCAGCTAAATCTGTCTGGCTCAGCACCATCACCCCTATGCCTATTTCGTACATGGACTATGGTGTTGTCTTCAAAGCCCGGCTCCGTGCCAGTTGGCAGTCCACTTGGAGTGAACAACGCGACAATAAACTTTTTCAAATCAAACCCAAAATTGGAGTTTGGCCATCTAGCTTCCGTAAAGTTCGGAGGGAAGAAGTTGTTCTCACTAGGCTACGCATTGGTCACAGTTTTTTAACTCATCATTTTCTTTTATCTGGAACTGATGCACCAATGTGTAGTTTGTGTAACACTCAAATCACTATCAGCCATGTTTTACTTTCTTGCCATCGTTACAATTCTCAACGACGGCAATACTTTAAACATATTTTTTCCCAGCGTCAGTCTGTAACATTGGACAGAGTTATTGGTGATGGTGACTCTGTCCACCTTAATAACGTTTTTAATTTTTTAATAGCCATTAATCTTTTTAATCTCATTTAAGTGTGGTATGTTTATTTATTACACCTTTTTAATTGTGGCCCCTTTTTTAAAGTTTTATTCTCTCTCATTCAATGTGACATTAAACAATGGCCAGAACATTAAATAACTCAACACCAGGACTGGAAAGGCCAACTTCAGGTGACTAACGCTTCTGTTTGAACTACTCGTTAGTCTTCCTGGCGAGTTACTATTATACTTTCGCTGCATATCATTTCGCACTTTTACAACCTTTTTGTACTGGCCATATTGACCCATAGCCCGGAACCAGGACGGAAAGACCAACTTCAGTTGGCTGACCGTGGTTTATATACTACCTGTTAGTCTTCCTGGCGGGTTATGATCATTCCTATTCTGCTACAGGTTGTCCATTACAACTTTGTTGACTTGATGTCGTCATTGATTTTTGCACCATTTCCTGTTTTAATTGCCATTTTGCTTTTATTTTCAATTACCTTTACACATTTTACTCCATTTACTTGACTTTTATCTTTTTACTGGACATTTGGCTACTCTTTATTACGATTTTGCTGAGTGTCTTTTAAAACTTTTATTCCATTACATTTTGATAATAGCTACTATGACACATAACCCGGAACTAGGACTGGAAAGGCCAACTTCAGGTGACTGACGGTGGTTCTTGAACTTATTCGTTAGTCTTCCTGGCGGGTTATGATCATTATTATTATGCTATGAGTAAATAGTTTATAACTTTGAAGATTAAATGTCACCAGTGGTTTTTTTACACCATTTTCTGTTTTAATTGCTGTTTTGTTATTACCTTCATTTTCTTTTACAAATTTTACTCCATTTACGTGACTTTTCTCTTTTTACTGAACATTTGGCTACTCATTGTTGTGATTTTACTGTGTGTCTTATAATACTTCTATTATTTTAGATTTTGATACTGGTTGCTATGACACATAACCCAGAACCAGGACTGGAAAGACCAACTTCAGGTGACTGACGGTGGGTCTTGTACCTGCCTGTTAGTCTTCCTGGCGGGTTATGATTATATCTTTTTGATAGAGTAAATACCTTACAACTTTTTACACTTTGCCTTCTATCTTAACCTTGTAGACTAGGTGTCAACATTGGTTTTATACTTTTTTTGTTTTACCTTCATTTCCATTTATGTCTTACTACATTTACTACATTTTTACCGGTTGTTTGGCGCAGATAGCCTCGTTGCTTTGTGCCATAAAACACTAAATCAATCAATCAATCCAATCAAGCATTGAAAAATCTGATAAAAGTTTGTTGTCATGAGAATTTGAATGATGGGATTTGATTGTTGTATGCAGTTTAGGCTTCAGTTTGTTTCATTAAGACTTGCCATGGCCAGGTGGTTAGAGTGCTCGACTCGTAATCTGAGAGTTGTGATCTCAATTCCCCATCACACTAAACGTGTATTGCCCTTTCAGTCATATGGTGCATTATAATTCTGCAGTCAATCCCACTATGCATCGGTAAAAGAGTTGGCAATAGATGGTGATGACTAGCTGTCTTCCCTCCAGGTTTACACTGCTGAATTAGGGATGGCTACTGCAGATAACCCACGTCTAGCTTTGCACAAAATTCAGAAACAAACAAACCATTTCATTAAGTAGTTTGAATATTGTACATGGTTCACTGTAATTATTCAAAGAATATTAGCTGTCTTAAGAGATCAAGTTAAAGCTATTTGGCAAGATGTCGAATTTTAAAGACAGATTGATGATAGTATGTTTCATTGCCAGGGATAAGTTGCAGGCTTATCAAAAAAACATAAAAGTGTGATATGGCAATAAAAAGTATTTACTAGAACTTTCAGTCCTGTTGCATATGCCAGGTTAATTCTTTGAAAGCCAGATTCTTTGAACTGTATGTTATTGAAAATACATTTGAAGATCTAGATCGTATGCTTTTACCGCTGAAAGGAAAAAGCAAAAACAGGTATGTCATGTTAAAAGAATATCACAAGAGGGAGGGGCAAGTTGTGTGATATGAAATTTCTGGCTTGTGCTTGTGATGGTCAATCCCACAATTCATTTGTAGCCCAAGAGTTGGCAGTGGGTGGTGGTGACTAGCTGCCTTCCCTCTAGTCTTACACTGCTAAATTAGAAACGGCTAGCAGAAATAGCCCTCGAGTAGCTTTGTGCAAAATTTCAAAACAATCAAACAAAGCTTCTTAATATAATTAAAAATTACATTGTCCAACTGAATGATTGAAGGAATAACAAATGAAGTGTATACAAAACTATAACAAAATAATAGTAAAATTGTCTATCTTGGAAATTTATGTGAAGAGAATTCACTGTAAATATTTGTGAAAGGTGATATATATAATTAGAAGTGTTTTTACATATAAAAGTCAGAAAATATAAAATGTATAACTAAATATAAAAGTGAAAATTATACTAAAATATGTTGACTGTTTAACGAGACATAAAAGCACAATCAGGCTGTTTTTTTAATAATTATAAAAACATTAGGTGTGATAAAAATTTCAGAAGTGCATTAAATATGATATTACTCCTATCCAGTTCTAAAAACAGTATAACAAGTATGTTAATTGTAGAAGCAGAAACTTTTGAACTGATCAACTTGTGAAATATTTTATACATAGAGCAAAGAGTCATTCTAAAAGTATGTAGAGTGAAATATTAGCGTTAATATCTGCCTTTTTGAGATGGTGGATAATATATGTGATAAAAGCTGACATGACTAACAGTGTTGTAATAGTTTTTCTGGTAACTGTTAGAACATTATAAAATTTAGACATTAATGACATGTTGAGAAACACCATGATGTCATTATCGTTGCGATCTAGCACGGTCCCATCTTTTTTCATTTCATGAAACTAGCAACATGCTATTTGAACAACTTCAGTTGTTTTAACATCATTTGTCTGTCATGGAAGCCTAAAAGTGTGCTTCTAGCAACTTCTGAACAACATCTGATGTCAAGTGTCGTGACAACTTATGCTGGTCATTGCAGTCTAGTATATTTGCTTCAGTAGGTTAACCAGTGACTTTGTCTGAGTGATTTGGTTTAGCAGTAACTGTTGTACTGTATTTGCATGATTCAGTCATTATTTGATTCTATAACACGAACCTTTGTATCTACAAGCACTGGACAGTTTAATTTATTAATTATCAGCAGCAGTTGCTTAGACTGATCAGTTAACTGAAGTTTAGGTTTGCAGTTGTTACTTGTTTTTATTTTTCCAATCGTCGATTAAATGAAATCATTAGCTGAATTATGATGAAAGTAATCAAATAATAAAAGTTAGAGCTTCAATTGTTTAACTTTTTAAATTATCCCAACAATCCCAGAATATTGCCATTATGTTTTGTTGTTGTCGTTAAGCACAGAGTGACATAGTAGTAACAGTAATAAGTGTCTCATATTTTACGGTCCAGGAATCAATTCTTAGACAGTTGAAAGTGTCTTAGGCAAGATTAGGTTAAATGTGAGACCTTTTTTGTTTTACATTTTATTAGCTGTATTTTTTGCTCTCCAGTAATACAAAATATAAGGTGCTCATATACGTGGTTAGATTTTGTTACTCACCAGGACATCTACTAGTGTAACCTGAAATTGAGATTCTTTTAGGCAGAGTAAATTAAATTCAGCTATGAGACTTTGCATGTGGTAAAATACATCAATCAAAACATTTTGACCTTCTGAGTCTAAAACTAATTATGTTCCACCAAACATGCTCGTCTATTCAGGCAAGAAGTTTTTATACTGTGATTCAGACTTCTTTTCACCTCATAAAAAAAGTCTAAGCTTCAGCAGTGTGATACTGGAATAATCTAAGTTCACCACAGAAAACTTCTTATTGGACACATTCTCTTCCATATGGATGCCCCCTCGGTGGTTTCCTTTATGTAATGAAGGGACCTCCTAGGGAAGGTTCCGTTCTTTCAGTGTACCTCCTTTGAGATCTAAACATCCACCCACGTGTGTACTGTGCGTGGCAACCCATGAAGGGAAGGAGAGGATCCTGGTGGTTGAGTGGTCCAACCCTAACACACCACTTTGGCCTTGAATTCCTGTAGATGGGTGCCCTTTGGGTGAACCCCTTTGGGTAAATCAGCTGGTCCACTTGGGGTAGGGTCAACCAAGTACCAGTATTGGAAGTTCTCAAGAGATGTTGTGGACATTGTGTCTGATGCTGGGGTTTGGATATAGTGCTCATGAAACCCTGTTGTTGCTGCAGTGTCCTTGCTACCCATTGTAGTGCATTCCCTTATAGGGTTCTATGGTGGATGGGGTCAGTGGGCACCAAAATTTCCTTTTTTCCTTTGGATTCTCCAAATAAAATTTAAATAAAATAGTGAAAAAACATTCAATAGGTAAACGACCACATTTTGAAGATTCTGAGAAGCAATCTTCAACATCTATACCACCTGTTATACCTCATTTTCTTATCCTACACTCTCTTTCAGAGAAACCTTCATGGCAAATTTCCCCTTTTTTATTCAGAAGGGACTGGTGGGACTCGCTGGCTCTCCATGTCAGTAAAGAAGCTTTGATCTGGAGACATATTGGTGGAAACATCCACATCTCAACACAGTGAACTCATCTTGAATTCAAAGGTGATTGGGGATATATTGAGGTTACACCTCATGCTCCTTTAAATTTATCATGAGGAGTTATTGTTGAGAGGGATTTGAAGAACATCCCCGAGTCAGAGATTCTCGCTGGTTTTTCTACTCAAGGAGTTTCTGCAGTGAGTCGAATCTTCACTCGCAAAGATAGAGTTATATTACCAACCAATATCCTCGTTCTCACATTTACATCACCATGTGCACCTGCCACCATCAAGGCAGGTTATCTTAATTGCAGGGAATGGCAGTACATTCCAAACCCTCTCCAATGTTTCCATTGTCAGAGGTTTGGTCACTCAAAGACGTCATGTCATGGTTCTCTGGCATGTGCTCCTTGTGGTGGCCAAGACCATGATGCCTATGAGTGAGTGTGACACGGACCCACATTGTGCAAATTATAATAGCTCTCACCTGTCCTATGTTTGTTCTTGTCCTAAATGGTTGGAGGAAAAAGAGGTGCAGTATTTGAAAACGACTCATAACATTACTTATCCTGAGGCTCGAAACTTGCTGTCCACCACTTCGTCTCAGATGTATGCTGCTGCAATTTGTTCCACAACTACAGTGGAAGTGCAGACAGATCTCTCTGTGTCTCCAAGAGAATCATTCTCAAAACAAATAAAAACCCTATTGACCTACATGGTTAAAAAAGTTGATGAATCACCTTCTACACCCATCTCTGTTCCTCCCATAGATTCTACCAAACCGCAAGACCCACATACTTTAGTTCCAGGTACAGGCGTTTCTTTGGATACATCTTCTCCCATCCCAAGATGCAAAATAATCATTCATTCACATCCTCAGTCACTGGAATCCCCTTCCAACAACAAAGACCTGCCCAGTTGACCCAGGGCAGGATCTCTGGAAGTTGATAGGCCTCTCCAAATAACAACAGTGAGGAAAAAAGGCATGGTCATAAACAGAAGGGTTCTCCAGCCAATTTGCCAAAACGTCATTAAAAATGGCCACTTTGATGCAATGGTACTGTCAAGGTTTATGTTCTAATCTGGATCACATAAAAACACCGATTACTTCCTACCATCCTGTATGTCTTTCCTTTCTGGAAACATTTCTGAAACCTGCTGATTCAGTCACCTTTCGACAGTTTTCTTTGTTTAGAAATGACAGGCTGTGTGATGAATGAGTGCATGGAGGGGTGGTACTGTTGGTTAATCAGCATGTAGCCATCTTTGTTTCCTTGGATCATACCATCACTGTTTGTTCTCTTTACCTGTCCCCTGGAGAGACACATAATCAATCAGATCTTGGACAATTTGGTCATTGTTTCACCTTCCTAACTTCAAGGTTAATGTTCACAAATGTTTGATATTAGCTGTGTATATTAATCCTGATGAAGCCACAGAGATGAATCTTTGGTTGAAATAAAAAATCTTTTGTATATGACTAAGAGTATGAATGACTTTTTTTTTGTTCTGAACTGTTTATTTCAGTTATATATTTACATAAAAAGACATTCTTCTTGGGGTGCTCCTGTTTCCCCCCACAGCAAAAACTCAGGCATTGGATCTTTAGTTCCCAGTTAAGGCAACTTTATTGCCATGCCCTGAATTGGGTAGTTTGTGTATATGTTCATATTTACTGTGACTTCTGCCTTTGGGGACAGGATCTCGCTGTTTTCTCCGGTGCTACCTTTGCCTCGTTCATGGATAAAATTAAGTGTGACCAACGTCACTCCTTTACAAAAAATAAAAATTACATGAATGAAAAAGAACTAATTTCTATAACATTCCATGAAAGGGGACGAAGAGGATCCACAGCGTTCCTGAACACCCTAGTTGTAGAGAAAATTCTTCTGATTTCTCTCTCTCTAAACTAAACCCCTGCCACGTTAGTTTGAGTTTTGCATTTGCGTTACTGTAGTTTGGTCAGTTGATGCTCACCAGCGGCAGCACAGTGGTTTTTCTGGAGACTTTTACTGCTGGAAACCAGGTTTGGTATCTGTGGTGGGAAAGGGCACAGATAACCTTTTGTGTAGCTGTGTGGTAAATAACGAACAGCAACAGAAATATGACTTCTCTGCCATCAGCAGTGTAAAAATAAATTATGAACAAACTTGGAATAATGAACAATTAGATGCCTCTCTTTCAATCAGGACAAAGGTATATCACAGTATTTAATTTTCAGTCTTTCAATTCCTTATTCAGTGTTTCCATACAATGACCTTTACACTCTTAAGAACCACCTCTCGTGTTTTGATTCATCCTGGATGTCTGTTGACTCGGCTGGTTGCATTAATTTTATACACTTATGAGGTTTCACTGATGAGTATTTTAACTCCAGAATTAAGTCTAGTATTTACTTTATTCTCCATTAAGAACTTTCTTCAACCAGGTACAGGAAAATGCTTCACTCATTGAACTTGGCTGTTTAACTACCATTTGGGACAACAAATGACAATGTGTATGATAGTCCAGGATTTTTTTTTTTGTACACCTGTGTATCATGTAGGAAAATATAGAAGAGGTCTGGTCATCTAAACACATTGTATGGATTTTGATTGCGATTTACTTTTACATAAATTACACTGAGTCTTGTTATAGACAAACCTATATTATTTGTACTTCTAGCTACAAGAGAAGCTGATTTCTTTGAAGAAAGTTCTCTTCCTACCATTTTGAAGTTTGGTCTAACAAAAGAGGAGCAAGAGGAAAAGTGTGATGGAGCATCAGAGAAAAGTGAGGTGATTTCTAGGTTAAACCTTTGGTAAGTAACATGTACAAAAATCTCTCAAAAAAAGATGGTTCTTCTATATATTTTCTCTCATCATTCAAGGACTATGATTTTTAGTCAGTAATGAGCTTTCAGAGATTTGTAATATCACTGATGATTCTATGGAGTTGATTTTCAGCAGATTTTAAATTTAAATGGTTATCCTGAAAAATTAGTTAATAAAATTTTCACCAATCCTGGAAAATTAAAAAAACAACAGAAAACAGGAAGAAAGTGTTGCATTTCTAACACTTTTTATTAATCCTGTTAATACCATCATTTATCATTAAGAATGGTGTGAGGGAATCAGGTATGCCTATATGTCTGACAGAAAGGCTTGGATGTTTGCTTAAATCTGATTTGTGTGTTCAGCATTTGAACCTCATAATCACTGTCAGAAGAACAACAGTATTTTATGTGATTTGGAATTTCTGTGAGATGTATGGATGTAGTTTACAGTACATCTTGTGGGATTTGTTACTTTAAATGGTGGATTTATGAATATTTGCATGCAAATGTTTTGATACTTTCTACTTTTTTTTTATAATAATGTGTATATGTGATTTTATCTCATAAATTGATCCATTTACTGAATAGGTTTTTCCAGTTATTATTTGTTTCAGTTATTCCAATAATGCAAATATTATAACATTAACTACTATCTCTGTTTCCTGTTGAACATAAAAACTAGGTCTTGGTGGTAATGGAAATTGCCTTGTGATTTGAGGATCTCTGGTTCAATTCCCATTTCTGACAATTTTGCCTGCTTTTCATTCGTTATTGTAAAACTACTAAGGCAATCTGCCATTGTGGTTAATTTTGAACTACCTGCTAAAGACAAGATGGCTGACTGAAAGCACCATCACCAATTCTCTGGCTACTTAAGTGTTAAATTAAGTATTAACTTTTTTTTTAATATCACATTATGTTTCCAATGTATAATAGTGTAAATGTATCTTTTTAATATTGTATAAACTGCCATGGTTTTGAAGAGAACTCAAATATTCAGACACATGGTCCCCAATATATTTTGTTACAAAAACTAAACTGTTTTCTTTCATACCATAAATATACCTCAATTCAAAAGAGAAGTCTAAGATGTTCAACACTCTTCTTATCCATCTTTGTTTGTGAAATTAATAACTTTTAATATTTATAAGTAGGTCCTGATATAAAGTCCAAAATGGCCAAATCTCACTAATCCCTTCTTGTTCCATAACTAAATAAATATATTCTCTTGTGATGTATAAGATGTTTGTGATGAGATATCTTTACTTTAAGTCAATACACATCAACAAACTAGAGCAAGAACGAAAGTGACACTCAATAACCAGCATTAGCCTTGGGATCACTTCCCTATTATTGGTAACAGACCATGTAATTGGTACAGCTATATTTAACATCATTATTATAATTGCTCAAATTAATATAATGTCATACTTAATGCTCATTGATAAAACATTTCATAAAATTTTGCAAATCTGTGCTTGAAAGTTGGCAGTAAGTGAAAACTACCCACTCATATTATTTTTATAATAACTTGAACAAGGAACTGATAAAGTAGTTTGTTTGGCCTAACCAATATTTGTGAATTTGCATGTGCTTTCACTGTAAAAGTTCTGCTGTTCTAAGTCAGCCATCTTTAACCTAAATAACAAAAACAGTCAACATTTATGTGGAGGTGAAACTGCAATAAAAATTTTTGGCTTAATAGTCCACATGACTTTTTGTGTAGGTGTGTGTAAAAATTTGTTAAATTTGAGCAGTTTTTTTTAGGATATCTTTGCACTTGTGATTTATATTTAGATTAAATTTGGTACCTATAAGAAATTTAATCTTAATATAAATCACAAGTGCAAAGTGGTTATAAAGATTTATCAGTGTTCTGAATTTGAAAAATAATCCATAAAAGCAAAGTATGTGTTTTAATAAAATAAACTTTCCTTATTTTCAGTGTAAAGAAAAAAATATGAAAATCTAACCAAAATTGGAGGTTTATGTGCAAACTATTTCTGGATGGATTATTGTATATTTGGTGTGGGAAATACAGGTGCAGTAGAGAACATTCACAAAAAATGTTCTTTTTTTACCATAGTCCAAGTTGAAGAAAGTGGAAAATTGCGAAATTATCACTCAATAATAATACAAGTTTTATCCTTCATGCTGTTTCATCCACATAGCACAGTACCATGTTTTGTTATTTATAAAACACTGACTCATTTTTGGTCCCGGCATGGTCAAGTGTGTTCAGACGTTGACTTGTAATCCGAGGGTTGCGGGTTCAAATCTTGGTCGCACCAAACATGCCCACCCTTTTAGCCAAGTTTAGTTACAGTGATGATGAGGATCAGGGTAGCTCACACTGTAATGTTATGAATGTAAAAACAGAAACTGGATTTCAAAGATATTTGAATCTGGATCAGAAAGAACAACTGGTTAGTAGAAACATCTAAAACTCGTATTCCTTGATACTGGCTTGACAACAGTTACAAGTTTGGTTGAACTGAGTGACCTTTTAATCCTTAAAAAACATAAGCATTTCTGTACTCTAAATTTTAATCTTTTTTCAATTTTTGAGAAATTAGCCCAGTTTTCAGTAAATATTACAAGACTTTTATACTCAGAAAATCAGATTTCTTTGATCAACACTTTTTCTACAAGCATATTTTTTTTCTCTGCACATGTTGTTTGGATTTTGTGAATTACACTCAGAATTTAATTAACTCTCTCAGCACAGTGTCAGTCAATTTATACTTGGTCTCTCTATACTTGTTTAAGATGTTTATAGAGTTCATACTTCTTACTGTCAATATAGTTTGTATATCTTCACAAAATTTGGCAGTCTTTCACTTACAAAAACTTGTATTTTTTAGTGAAGTATTTTTGATTAATTTAAATAAAGTTCTACTCATTTATATATTGAATATTTGTTTTGAATAGACCACGTGCAAAGTAATTTGAATGTTAAATTTAAGAATACTTTTTTCCATTTCAAATTTTTTTCAGTAAATCTTCATATCTTATCTGATGTTTTCTTTGTCCTATCTCTGTAAGGGATCAGTGAATTTCATCAATTTTTGTAAGCATCCAAAAAACATTAAATGAATTTCAAATACCCTTTCTTACTTTCTAGAACGACTTCAAATTGTAACGTGAAATTACATTTGTTTATCCTGAGTAGGTTTAACTACTGTTAACAAGTCCTGAAAGAAAGGATTTGACAGATAGGTCTGGTAGGAAGGACCTGATTTTCTATTCATTAATTCTGTATTTGAACAAAATTGAAGGCTATAAAGATTATGGATTGAGCAGTGACTGTTTTATTCAAATACAGAATTATTGAATTGAAAATCAAACCCTAATGTGACATTTCCCCTAGTGTATGTCACATTAAGGGAAATTTGGGATTTTTTAAAAATATTGCCAAATAAAAGTAAGAATTTAAAATGTATATACTATTAAAACATAGATTATAAGCTCAGAGTTTATGCCATACTGATTGGTATAACATTAAAATAGTAGTTTAATAAAGTGTTGGATATATGACACAAAAACTTTGTGTCATGCACAGGAAAGGATACCTGTGGTGAGAGGATTAACCTGTTCAGTGCTAAAGACGAGATAACTCGTTCTCAATAATACGTAACTTCAACACTAGATTTCAGCACCATATATGCAATTGACCTACTTGGAAAAAAAATAGTATTTGTTGCCTATTTCCTTTGTTTTAAAAATTACTCAATTTTGTTGAACAAAACCTGGCATAGGAGCTACCATAAAAGCTAAAATACTTGGCAGTCAACAGGTTAAACTACTTTCTTATCCTGAAATACAAACGAATACAGCATAAGAATATAGCTTAGCAAATTTTATTGTTATATGAGTTTTCAGTTCTTAAGGTTTTCCTTCTTTAACTATTTGTAATTTACATCAGTAGATTGCATCATTACTTGAATGTGTAAAATCACCATTAGTTAATTATGCAATGTAACAATCTACTATGTTGACTAATTTCTCTATTGCAAGGATGAGCTCTCACATGATGTACATGTAACTCAGTATTCTATTTAGAATTCTTATGTTGTTACCAGTATTTAGGGTTGCATATTAGTCAATTATAGTATCCACAGGTCAAGCTAGTATTCTGGAATGCATAAAAGCTAATCATTGCATCCACGTAAACCTAATAGTAGTAACAGTTAAAATTGATTGCTACTAATAAACAGCACAGACAGTGCACACATTTTATTAGTGATCTTCAGAAAATATATTTAGTAATATTTAGAATTCTTGATTTCATAAAAATATAATCTATGTTATATAAGGCCCACCAAGGCCAGATTGGCTAAGGTGTTTGACTCGTAATCTGAGGATCTCAGGTTTGAATTCCTGTCACACCAAACATGCTTGCCTTTTCAGCTGTAGGGGTGTTATAATGTGATGGTCAATCCTGCTATTCACTGGTAAAACAGATGTCCAAGAGTTGGCAGTGTGTGGTGATAACTAGCTCCCTTCCCTCTAGTCTTACACTGCTAAATTAGGAACAACTAATGCAGATAGCCCTCAAGTAACTTTGTGCAAAATTCAAAAAACAATAAGAAAAACAATATTATATAAAGTTTGTGTTGTTTTATACATTTAATTTTGTTTTTTATGATTGATATACATCATTTGCAAATTAAATATTATACAATAAAGCTAAATTTATGGTTTTGAAACTGAATTTTTATTTAGATTTTTTTACAGAAGTATGCTTGAAATAAGTAGAAATCTAAACTATCACGTACTCTCAGTGGATGTGTTCTATTGGGCTTTTACTTCGTGTATGTAATTTCAGGGAAATCCATTAAGAAATACCAGAGGTGTATCTCAGATTTTTTCTTCTTCACACTAAAGGAATTGAAACTTTATTTGATAGAAAAAAAGATACTTAACTTTCATGTTGGTGTTGTTTTTCTTAACTTGGTGCATTGACAGGTCCTTACAACCTGCAATTAGAAGTCACATCTGGTTTATGTATGAGCCACATGTGCAAAGTTATTCAACAAAAACTGCTCAAAGTTGACAAATTTTTGCACATGCACATGTAAAAAATCACATAAGCTATTGGTGTAGCACTTCTAATACCATATGTGCAAAAACGGCTCGTTTGTGTTGAGAAAATATTTTACATAGAAGAGCAAACAACGTTTAGACCTTCTTCGGTCATTGTCAGGTTCACAAAGAAAGAGGTAATTATACATTCAAACATCTAACACTGCCCTCTACATTCTGAGACTCAGTTACACAACCCCTTCCAAACATGTGGTCAGCTTCTTGTCAGTTACCTCTTTTCTTTGTGAACATGACAATGACTGAAGAAGGTCGAAACATTGTTCCTTCTTCTGTGTAAAATATTTTCTCAACCCAAACGAGCCATTTTTGCATATATATTTCTCAACAAGTGGGTTTCTCGACATCACTGATTATCACTTCTATACTGTTTCACCTGAGAATTAGAGCAGACTGTTTTCAGTTTCTTGTCATTTAGATTAGCTTTATTGTGACAAGTCATAGGTCAAAGGGCATGCCATCATGTTTATTGATTTGAATGCAAAATTTTATTGAATTACTATTTCATGAATTTATGTCAATAACTTTGGCATCAAATTGCAGATTATAATCCAAATTTTAGTATTATGTGTTAATTAATTTCTTGATTTAAAAATAATGTTAAAAGAATATACCTATCTTTGTAAGTATCGTAGTATGTTGAATGCAGCACAGGTTAAGATTAGGTTTTTGTGATGACAAAATACAAAATATATAGTTTTGTACAAATTAGGAACTCAAATTACCAATATTTACAAGCTGAAATATAGACTAAGAATTTTGTATTTTTTTTATTTTGCTGAGATATGGTTTATGTACTGAATCAAACACAGTGTCCCTGTTTACCTTTTTTCAATTTTGGAAATGGTCCCTTGTATAACTTTAATAATTTGCTTGAAGGCATTTCATTCTTTTGAGCCAAGATTTCAAGGAGATACTTTGTGTCTTTAGTCTGCTCAAAATTCCATAATTTTTTGGACCTAAATCCAGCTTAATTGCTAAGTTTGATAAATTACACTGGAATTCTGCAGTACTGATGTAGTAATATGTGATTTTTTTTGGTTATTGAATTATGTATATATGTAAAATGTAAAAAATATTTTTGTCACATCTTCCCCATTTAAAATTTTTAAAGGCCTAGCAACCGAGTACAAAGGTCATAGTTAGAAGAGATAATTGTGTGCTTTACTTTTTCATTTACTGTTCTATGTTGCAAGAGAAATTCGTTTTATAACTTATTTCTAAATTGTAATAATATATGTATGTATGTATACGTTGTATAATAACTGAAATGTGACTGTATGCTACAAAATACTTGTCTATCAAAACACAATCAAGTTTTATATTACTGAATGCAGCAACATGAGTGAACATGCTCTGCAAGAATGTAAGTTCTGTGATAGTAAATATAATAAATACAATAAAATATAATAGAAATCATATATATATATAAGCATGTATAATATTATGAGAATTAAGTTATTTAGACTTAACATATCTGTTTTTGTGTTATAATCTGCAGTCATTCTAGAACAGACAAGCATAATCTATATTTCCTTATTATTTTATGGCAGTTATAAGGTCAATCAAATTGACAGACCCCATATAGTTAGGACAGAGAAATTAACAGAAAGAATATAAAATCTTACTAAAAACAAACATTTGAAATGCTCTTTCGAGATTTTATAGGTAACACAAGAAATATTTGAGATTTTGGGGATGAGTAATAGTTTCTTTTTTTAATTGTCACATAAAATCACTCTGCAGTTGGACTGGTATCAAAACAGACTTGATATTTTCATAAACAAATCTTTAGTACAAATACTTCAATAAAAAAATTATAATTTTTGTGAAAAATAAATTTGTAATTTTTACTTAAAGTCTACCAGATTGTGTGAAGTTTCATATACAACATCAAAAGCTATAGCATAAACACTTAAAATGTGCAAATGTGTTATTTTCTGCACAGAAAATTGTGTTTTGCTTTCAGTTTCAACATAATTCCCGCATGAAACACCTTGACAATCTTAGCTGAATTCTTAAAGGCTCTTTTCACATTGTTAGAAAGCTTGAAAATCTGTGACAGTTATAGGAAATTATCTGATTTTGTGTGCTATTATTCTGTGTTGGTGAGTGCATTATTTAATTAAATAAAGCATTATTTAGTGCAGTTTAATTATTAATGTAGAAGATTAAGTTTTCGTTTTGTTGACTTCAAAAAAAAAAAGAACAACAAAGAAAACAAATTAGAAATAAGAAATATTCATTTATTATTATATAAGTTAGTAAAACAAACATTAGAAGCTTCTTAGGTTCAGTTAGGTAAAACAAATAATAATAATAATTTTTAAGAATACATACTCAGGAGTATACTGTGCATTATGTAATTTTAACTGCACACTTGCAAAATGATTCACAACTAATATGGTGGGAATATTAATTTAACATGGTTCAGAAACCAATGAAATACTTAAATATAAGCAATGTTTATTATTACAAGTTTAAAGCTATTTAGAATAAACAAAGGTAGTTTCATCTTGTGAGTTGAATTCATTCTAGAAAGGAAAAGAAAAGAGAATAATTTAGGTTTCTTTCAATTTATTTTTTGGTAATTACAAGTTCAGTCAAATTTATCACCTTGTGTAAGGATTAAGTACAGAAACTAACAGATAAATTATTACTGTTTACTGAAAAACTTTTCAAATATTCAGGATGTTTTGAGAGAAACTTTCAAACTGAAAAAAAAAATCAAACTTTGTTATAAAAAGTGTGACAATATTTTTAAAACATTGGCTTTATGTTGGTTTTAAATAATGTTGTATGAAATTAAAGATAAAACGATTTGCAATTTCTCAAAAAGAGCATGTGGCAAGTGGATCTGATTTTCTGGGTTATGATTCTGTAAACAAAGAACATTTTTGGCTCTTTATGTTAGATTCTGTCTTATTAACCTCTGTATTGTAATAAATAAATAATTTAAATGAAATTATTTACTATTATGGTAAATAAACTGAAGAAGGTGATTGACCAAGAAAAAAAATGTTAATTCTCATACGAGTGGAAATTGAGGATTCTTTTATAAAATTAAGAACTTAAAAGTTACATGATATTACAGTTTGATTAACTATTGTTTGATGCCATGCTTTACATTTTAGGCAAATTAATTACATGTTTAGTGTAAATAATTCTCTGAAAAGTTATAACATGCACTTTGACCTACATGTCATGAAAAGGTCATAAAATTTGTTTAAGTTATCAGTGATCTTCTAAGTGTCACTGTTCTATATGAGAGAAGAAACTTGAAATATATAGATCTATATTTATTATGTGTTTCCTTACTTCTGCTTGGGAATCACTGAATAAAAGGTTTTAAAGTGATAAATTGACCACAAAACATTTGAAGAGGTTTCAAGGTGAAGTTTGCCTTATAATGAATAGGGAGAACAGTACTTGTTTCTATAAAATGAAACATTAAGTAACTCCTAACTGACTGGTGTTTGTTATCTTTCTTGTTCTTCATGTATAAACATTGTAAATAATTGGTTGAAACATATTTCTATAGATTAATGTCTCTTATGTGTTTGGAGAATGTATTGTTGTTATATATTTCCTCAGAATACTATTGGCCTGATAGAATATGAGACATATATAAATCTCCAGAATATAAATTTAACATGTTAAAACCAGTTATGAAACAACTTCTGACCACCAAAATTGTAACTAAACTTGAAAAATAATATATAAATAAGCATTATAGTTATGACACTTACATATGTTTATTAAACAGGTACAGAAACATTAACTACGAAGTATTAATGTTAATTAACTTGTTGAAGTAGACAAACAGTTTGACTTCATGATAATCAACCACTTCAAGTTAGAAAGTATCTTTTGACAGTTAATCCAGAAAGGTACTCGCTTGAGGTACTCACTAAAAGTAACTGAGGTTATTCTTACATTACCATCATATTTCAACAGATGATTTTAGACTTAATCTACTAAAAATTTCTCTTGAATGTGGTATGTTACCAACAGTTTTTTCCAGTGCTTTTCTGATCTAGTTTTCATGCAGTTTGAAACTATGAAAGCTACGTCATAATTAGTTATAGCTTTAAAACATTGATATTTGTGTTGATTGTCTTAGAGCATTTAAAATACATTCAGATGTTTATTGAATAAAGTACTGTATGATTCATTTATTGTAATATATACTCTTCAAAAAAAGAAACACAAAAGGCAAAATTTGAGACAAATTGTTAATAAGTTTATTCCGGGTAGTTCTGTATGACATATGTGAAGCTTTGCACATTCACTGCTGAACATCCAAAGTCTGCAAAGGTGAAGTCCATGCTCACTAGTTGATGTTTAATGTCACTCAACATCAGTAACGAGTTTGCCTCCCGTGAGCATCAATAATTGCTTGGCATCTCCTGCCCGTGGAAGCAATGAGTTGACAAATCACATTCTGTGGAATGGCTGTCCACTCAGCCTGCAAAGCTGCTGCAAGCTGAGGTAGAGTCTGCGGTTGAGGTTGTCGCCGTCACAGGCATCAGTCCAACTTTTCCCAAAGATATTCAGTGGGTTTAAATCTGGTGATCTGGAGAGCCAGGGAAGAACATTGATGTTGTGGTGCCTCAAGAAGATAGTGGTGAGTCAGGCTGTGTGAGGATGGCTGTTGTCATGTTGAAAAACGTTGTTGATGTTCACCGTGATGGGTTGCACATGGGACCTAAGAATCTCGTTGATGTATCGTTGAGCCGTAAGATTCCCTTGAATGTGCATAAGGTCTGTTGATGCAGTAGATGTCGCATTGGTGGTCCTATCTTGAAGGTGACATAACTGGATGTTGTGATTTTGTGCGGGAGTGGTCACACAAGGTCTGCCAGATCGTGGATGGTCACGAGTTGATCCATATTGTTGGTGACGATTCAATAGCCTTGTGATGGTGCTTTGGTGGACATTTCACAGCTCTGGCAACATCTGATCAATATTCGCCTGCTTCCAAGCAACCAATGGCATTGTTGCGTTGTGCTTCAATCAGTCTTGGCGTAACTGTATTGTGTTTTGGTGGCTTAACACTGAGCTATGGAAACCAAGAACCCTTCACTTTTATTGGCATTTTGCACATGTTGCACTTGCAGAACATGTAGATTTCTGAAACAAATTTATTGGACACTCATACGTTTTGGCAAAAAATCCGGTTTTCCTCCATTTTCAAAGTGCACAACTTTTATTATCATTTTGGTCTGACAATCAGTGCCTTAACACTGTAACATCACATACTCTGAGCTTGTAACGTTATTACATATATTTCTCTTTAAAATAACAAAAATATTCTTTTTGCATTTCTTTTTTTGAAGTGTACACTTTTTTGACATCATTTATATCTATTTTAAATATAGAGAGCCACGTGAACATCTCTTATGGGACTCAGATTTCTGGTTATCATGTTATGAAACAAAAAGATTAATTTACAGATGGCCTAAAATCCTCAAACAACATTTGTGAAGAAACAGAGTTAAGTGAAAATAACTTTAAAGAATCTAACATGCCTGAGTGTGATGGTAAGCTATACAGTTGAAGGAATTCATTTGATAACCTGGAACAACAAATGAGGATATTCTTTGGAGAGAAACTTTATCATCCAACTGTATGTGGAAAACACTTTGGTATAAATACTGTCTTACAAACACATCAAAGAATAAACACTGAAAAGAAACCTTATAGCTGTATACTTTGTGAAAAGCTGTTTGGAACAAATATTGAGTTAAAAATACACCGAATAACACACACCAGTAAGGAACTTTACAGTTGTGTAGTGTGTGCTAAAAAAATTACATTTAGGTGTAAATAAATGACACACACTGTTGAGAAACCCTACAGTTGTTTAGTGTGTGCTAAACAATTTATTTTTAGGTGTAAGTTAAAAGAACATCAAAGAATACACACTGGGGAGAAACCTTCCTGTTGTACAGTGTGTGGAAAACACTTTGGCAAAAACAGCATCTTGAAAGCACATCAAAGAATACACTCTGGCGAGAAACCTTACAGTTGTACAGTGTGTGGAAAAAATTTGTTACAAATGGTAAATTAAAAAGACATAAAAAATGCACACTTAGATTAAATGTTACAGTTGTACAGTGTGTGGAAAACAGTTGAGAACAAATGGTCAATTAAAAATACATCAGAGAATACACACTGAAGAGAAACCTTCTAGTTGTACATTATGTGGAAAACAGCTTAGTACAAATAGCATTTTAAAAAGACATCAAAGAATATACACTGGGGAAAAACCTTACTGTTGTACAGTGTGTGGAAAACAGTTTAGTTCAAATAGTATCTTAAAAAGACATCAAAGAATACACACTGGAGAGAAACCTTACAGTTGTACTGTGTATGGAAAACAGTTTGGTGCAAACAGTACCTTAAAAACACATTAGAGAACACAGTCTGGGAGAAACCTGACAATTGTACATATTGTGACAAAAAGTTTGAAACAAATGATAAATTAAAAACACATTTAAGGATACACAGTGGGAAAAACCTTAGTTGTTGTGCAGTGTGTGGAAAACAGTTTGGTGCAAATGCTTTCTTAAAAACACACAGGGGAGAAACCTTACAGTTGTGCAGTTTATGGAAAACAGTTTAGTTACAACAGTAACTTAAAAACACATCAAAGGAGACACACAGGGGAGAAAGGAGAAACCTTATAGTTGTACAGTGTGTGGAAAACACTTTTTAACAAATGGAGAATTAAATAGACATAAAGGAGTACATACTAAGTAGTAACCTTACAATTATGGAAAACAATTTTTGAGTAACTGTAGCATAAAAATAACCTGAAAATGTATATTGGGAAGGAAGGTTACATTTGTCGAAGCATCCCCTGTATCTCAGTAGTAAATCTAAGGGGTTGTGTTACTAAAATTGTATTTTAATAACTTTGGTTAGCACATCACAGGTAGTCTGTTTTGTATCTTTGTAACGTACCAATTAGCATTAAAAGGTCCATCTTAGCTGTTGTATTCACTTAAATAAAAGTCCAAAAAGTGAAAAAAGTCCTTATCATTAAAATTTTCATCAAGCATCCTTTAAACCCCCTTAAATTAACAACACCCACCACATTTGAAGACAACCTGTTCCAAAATTCATTCATCAATACAGAAAAATAAGACATTTTAACTGAAGATGGCTTTGATTAAATTTATGTTTATTTCCTCTAGTCTAAGCATTCTCACAATTGAATATGAAAAGCGACTCTTGTGAACATAAATCAAGAATATAATCTTTCTTTTTTCAAGTAAAAACAAGTTCAGAGACTTTACCCTGTCCTCATATAAGATTTCTATCCCAAGCATCTACCAAGTATCCTTCTAATCCTTTCTGAGGAATTACAAATACATCAAAGAACACACACCATTATGTATCCTTACATTTATATACTTTCCAGAAAATAAGGATCAAACAACTGATTAAAAAGATCTGGAAGAAAACATACTTGTTAAAAACCTTAAAAACGTCTTTTTATCGCAAAATGTTTAGATTAAATTGGTATGTTTTGAATAAGAAATAATACACTATATTGTGAAAATACTTGTATGTTAAAACAACAGGAAGAGGTATCACCTTGTCTCACACCTGAAATAGCCCATGAAAATGGTTAGAAAATTGTATACAGTATAAAGTTTAGATCTTCCAATACTGAAAATGCTGAATGCCAAATAAAATGTTCAGTATTCCTCCAAAATCAAAGACAATAGAATGAAAATGAGAAGAGTAAAATTTAGCATTCAACATGGATTTTTTGGTCTTGCCATCTGTAAAAAATACATGCTAAGTAACCTTTTGTACAAGAAGAACATGAGGAAGGTAAAAGTTACAAGTAAAACCTTTTGCATCGTTCTGTCCACCATATTAAAAAATAAAGAATGTATGTGAAGTAGGAAAGGGAGGTATAATTTATTATTAGCACTTGTGAAGTAGGAAAGGAAAGTATAATTTATTATTAACACCTCTACTGTGTTCCATCTCCTTAAGTCAACTACTGAGTGTGATTACAATTTTCTTACTTCTGTAATGAGAATTGTCCTGAAACAAAATGTGGTAAAATGGTAATAACAGTTGAAAAAATATAAAGATGCATTTGTCAGATAATGGTTGTAGAGAACAGTAGTTTTGTATATATATAATGAAGTATCACGAAGGTTTCTAAATGACTACTGTTTGTTATCCTCCTGTTTATTTTAGTATAGACTCTGCATAATGTTTAGAAACAGTTTGTTTTTATTAACATTACAAGATGTGTTGAAAATTTGCTGCAGTAATTGATGTTTAGGGAGTTACTTTTATCAACACTTATAGTCCTCCAAATTTTAGAACTTGGGTGACAAAGACACTTTTTTCTCTTGAGTTAACATACTTAATTCAGTAATTATAATATTTATAGAGAGAAGAATTTGTTCTTAAATTGTTAAAAGAATAATGTATTGTAAAGCAGTTTCATTTTGTTTAAATCTTGGAATTTCTATGTCTAACTTGCTTGTGGACCCTGTTAGCAGAAACTTTTATGTGGTATTGATATAAGTCATTGTATAAAGTTGACACACCTTGATAACGAAATGTTTGAAGTGAGAAATTATGTTAAAATATGCCTGGGTAGTTACTGGCTGTAATTAACATAGGAAGTTTTAGACTCTACTTGCTCTATAACTCTCTTATACTGCCATATTTTTGTTTTCACTACTGTTCTGGTGCAGGTGGAAAAGTTTGTATAAAGTGTGGAATTATGAAAATACATCATAACTATAATTAAGTTTTAATATGTTTCATATTGATATTTTTGTCAATCACATAAGAACATTGAAATATATTTAGATGTTCATCAAATGAAGAAACTTATATTATTAACTGTGTGTTGTCAGAGAATTTATTTGGTCTTCACCTATTACTACTACTGCTGTATCCACTGGATTACTCCATTCAAGACACTATCAAATCCAGTTTTCAAAATTCAACTAGCCATTTTAAAACCTAACCAACTTTGGTGGGAAATACCATGGGAATCATATCAATTCCAGTTCCAAATCATTTTCAGAGTAAATTGGTTGAATTGTAAACAACAAACTGTCCATTTTGCTACATGTCTAAAGGAATATACTTTGACAACAACAAGAAACCTACTAGGTAAGAAACATAACCACAAAGTATTATCCCATCCCTTCTGAAGTGAAGCATTTGACATTGAGACAGAGTACATTTTGGAAACTGACTTCACAAGAAAACAGTGATGCAAGACTAGACTAGTTTAAAGTAGTACCAGAAACTCTAACTTGAAAAATTCTTTGTAGTGAATACACAGTACTTACTTCTGTGTAGTAAAACTTCTATAAGAAACTAGGATGGTGGCCATTGTACAACTGGGAAGTTTAAAACATGTATCAGGAGCTACTGTCATTACTTCTTCATCTAGTAACTATATCCTAGAGGAACTGAATACTTTGGCATATTCCAAGGAATTTGTGGTTGGAAGATCTCTCCTGGATGTGAGAAATGTGTCATAATTGACTTTACTCAGAAAAGACTTGTATCTGCTTGTTTTAAAGCTTAAGGTACCTATGATGTTAATGCTGATAAAAATGGATTCCATCAAGATGACTGTACAATTCATGCCACAAGAAAAATGAGAAAAAGAACCATATGATGTACTGAAAGACATTAATGATGTGGTTGTAGAACTCAAATAGGTAGGTTTTCCAAACTAAAAGTCTTCTATCTTATTCATCTTTGGAAGTATGTTGGCAAAAAAACAGCTTACTGGGGAACTTTAATGAAGAAGCTTGACCTGTTGAGGAGTCCAGAGTTCTTTTTGGAGATTACTTGGAGAGGATCACTGAGGTTATGCTCATTCAACCACTTGCCCAGAAAGAAGTAACCTACCAACAGCATAGCTAGTGAAGATAAGGGATAATTTGCCATTTACAATATATTTTTTTGGGGGAAAACAACTAAAAAAACTGGAGAACAGAAACAAACTGAGTGTTTTCATTTTTTGTAGTAGGATTTATTAAGAGAGTTTGCAATATATTTTGAGTGATATAATTTGTTTATCAGTTAGAGAAGAGTGAAAATCTCAATGTAAGGGTTACTATACAAAGAAAATTCCATTTAATAACAATATCACATTTCACAAAATGATTTTATAAAGCATTTTCAGTCAGACCCAAGGAAAACTAACTGGTCTGCATTCTCCAGGTTAATTTAAAACCACCACTCTCTTTTTTCTTTTAGAGTAACATTAGCAATGCTGTTTTATACTATATGTTGATCCCAAATAGATATAATGCAAATGAGGTGTGTAAATTTAAAGGGAATTGAAGGAGAATGGTAGGCAAGGAATATCATAATCACAGATGGCTGTGCTAGGATAAAATTAATTTCGTCTTGAATATCATCATTGGATGACAATTACACTTGTAGTTGTACAAGTCCAAAAGGATTATAAACCCAGTTCTGTCTCCTGCTTTTATATCATATTCAATTATTGCATTTGAGTCATCAAGCACAGGTAGTAATGACAGGCTGCTTGAAGCAAGCAGTGGTGACTTATAAACTTTCAATTATCAGGTTGTGGTATTGGAGATATTTTTTATTCATTATGTGTTGATGTTTCTAATTTTTATTTAGATTTCTTTTGTTATTTTGCATTTTCAAAAGTAAAGGTATTGTAACATAAATTCCATATCTGCTGATTGAATCAGGAATCTATATGTATACTGGAATTTCATTTCTTTACTCAATAGAATTTCAGTATGTAATAGAAATTTGGGTCTTAATCAGGATTTGATTTATGAGCAACCAGCAAATAGTAGACATTGGATTTGAGGTCGAAAATTTTCCAAATAAATTCATTGTATATCCTTCCTTAGAAAAAGATGTGTAGTCTTAGAAATCATCTTGAATTAGGGGCTAAGGTTACTATTACAAAGGCAAATCTGATGTGTATTTTAGTACATCATTTTGTGAATAAGAAAATGCTTTGTAAACATGTGCTAAATGATCTATAACTTGTGGATTCACACATTCAAATAGAGTTGAGAAAAATAGAGAACATTAAGTAAGGTTAAAGGAAATGAAACTTTGGGCATTACATTTTAAAAATTAAAAAGAAGTTCAGGTACATAGGCTTGAAAATGAAGTAAAAAGTAGGGAATCTCATCAGCAGTTATATAATGTATATAAAAGTATATGATTAGTTCTGTCTGTTGAGAACAAAAATGTTGAGCACTATTTTCTAAATTTTAAAAGTTACACAAAGTTCTATTTTGTATAAAGGAAGTTGAATCATAATGTTACAAAAGGTGTTGCTGGAGAAAGTACAACAGGTTTATTATCCCCCCCCCTTGTTGCCCAAGCTGTTGATCACAGATCATGTTAAGTAATTGATCTTGGAGATTTACGAGTTTGTCTCTGAAGCCCATATATCAGGAAAAGTGTTTTGTTAAGTGGTGTAAATCAAAAGTTGTCAGTAAAGTCTTTAAAAATTTTGGATAACTAGTCCTAGCTAACCAATTCAAATCTTGAATGCCAGATAATGTGTAGACTTGTTTTAATGAACAGCAAGTTGAAGTGTTACATAAAGCTGCAATCCCAGCTGACTACTATATTCTAACCCAAAATTCATTTTTATTTTTAAACAACTTATTTAGTCATAATAAGAAAACCTCTATGCAGTTGAGTTCTATACCAACCAGAACCCTACTCAAAGATTGATAAGTGTGAGAAGGGTAAACCAAATTGTGTTTCACAAACTGTCTCTTGTAGTGTTAGATTCAGGTCATCTAGTTCAAAATGCAATTATGTTTTTTAAAAACTGGGTCATGTTATATCTAAGCTGAAATTTAGAAAAGAGGAACTGGACCAAGTTTGAGGTCAGTACCTTTGTGGTAGTTGAACTACAACCTTACCTAACATCTGAAGTAGTGCACCCTTAAGATAAATGTCCTGTAAACAAAGTTGACTTTATTGTGAAGAGCCTCATTTGACAGGCTAATTGTTGAAACTATAAATATTTGAAGGATTTATTTCACCTGATTGCGAGACTGATGGGCATTAGGCTATTACAATTTTGTATGATGCTGGAGCTACCGTTTTTGTTGTTAGTGGGTATATTCTTTATATTTGAGTAGGCCTTCAAGCCAGTGTATCCATTCAGAGTAGATGGGTATATTAATGTCCTTCTTTATCATGTGAACTTGAAATCAGATTTGATTAAAAGGTCTGTGTGTGTCAATGTGGCATTTAAACTTTTAATTGAAGATTTTTCATTACTGCTAGACAATGATTTAGCATGATCTAGGATTTCGAAATAATATCTTGAGCTGGATGCTCTAAAATTGCTTCCAGTCTATGCCATGAAATTGTTGATGGGTAAAATCTTTTTGAAAGCCTCTAAAGAAGAAACATCTGACATTGACTTATCAGAAATTATTGTGCATCATCAAGTTGCCCTTGATGATTTTGGATGTCCGTCATGAAATGCTGGTAATGCTACTAAGAATTTGGAAGAGTTGATGATCCAGAAGATTAAGTTAATTGAAAAACAGTAGAAAGACCCTGAACTCTCACTCTGTTACAATAATGCCTTGTCTGGAGATGAAGGTGATCTTGATTCTAGTCTGTTGTTACAAAAAATATGGATTCTTAATGAAAAAGTGGAGCTATGTGACACATCAGCAAATAAAGAGTGGGGAATGAATCATCACATTGTACTCCTTCCCAAGCATTGTTGAGAAATATTTAGTTTTATTTGTGAGAACCCATCAGCTAGACATTTAGGTATCAACATTAAACAAAATTATCCATAATTTCATTGGCCAAAGATTTGATAGCATGTGTCTTAATATTGTTGTATGCATATCAGTTGTCATCTGGTGGGTTAACCAAATAAAAATATCCCCAAAACACCATTGAGGCCTGTTCTAGCATTTGAGGAACCATGTCAGGAACAATTTTATTTATTTCGTATTGAAAATAAAGACAGGTAATATTTGTTGACAATCGTAGGTACTTCCACTGGGTTCCCAAGGCAGAACAACTTCAGAGAACCACAGTGCTGCAAGACATTGTAAAAGCTTCATTTTTTTTTATTTCAGTAGGTTTATTTGGGAATGTCCAGTCTTATCAAGTATCTAAATTTTTCTTGATTTTTTTAGATCATACTATTCCAAGTCCAAAGAAGTGATAAATTCTGTCAGCCATTGAGAGATATGATATTCTATTTTCTTGACAATGAGAAAAGTTAGGAAATGATAGGATCCATTTATTGTTGTTTTACATTTCAAGAGGTTCTGCTTCAATACATTTAGTTTGGTGCTTAAAAATTGTGCATTTAACCAGAAATAAACTTTATGTGAAACTTGATTATTTTGCTTTGTTGCATTCGTTCATTTTAGTCATGAGGCAAAGGGATGGGGAGCATGGGTTCAAGCATTATAAGAATTATCCTAATAGTATGTGGGGCTAATGCGTGCACATTTGTTCACAGAAATAATTTCGGTCTGTAACTCATCATCAAGGGATTACTAACATTCTTCAAACTGCTTAATTTTACATTACAAGAAACATTAAATTTAAAGCTATGTAAATACTAATATTTTATACTTGATATTTCACAGTTTATTTTGCTTCCTGTCAGTTGTGTTAAATCAGATTTTTTTAATTCTTTTTTCAGTTATAGTTGAAAGCAGAGTGATTCATTTCAATGAGGCTAAGAATATTTTCTCACATTTTTCATTATTTTACAAGGTCATATTGAGCACTCGATAAACAAGTTCGAATCCCCGTTTCACGAAACGTTCTTGCCCTTTCTGCCGTAGGTGCATTATAAAATTTCAGACAATTCACTGGTGAAAGGTTTGGTGTTTAATGCCGCAAAGTAACTTCGCCATTCGTAAAAGGGCGGTACTAAAGAATTGATTGTGGATTTCCCCGACAAGTCGCCTCCCGTCTTGTGTTTTTACAGCCAAAAGCGTAAGGTAGCTTGGTACGAAATTCCAAACTAAGCTACTCGTGTGTGTGTTTGTTTTTTTTGCAATAATTATTAATATTCATAATTGTATGTATTTTTTATCGTATAATGAATTGAAAACACTAACAAATATTTATCTAAAAGGAATATACTTTACTCAAACCACACAGAATTTGGGGGCAAAAAACAAAACTTTCTTCCTCCAATATTTATCAGCATTGAGAAGAGTGTTTTGAATTTCGCACAAAGCTACACGAATTCCTGGCGTACCAAACATGCTCGCTCATTTTTCATTTGTGGTGACGTTATAATGTTCGGTTAATCCATCTGTTTGTCAGTAAAAGAGTAGTCCAAGAGTTAGCGATAAATGGTGATGACTAGCTGCTTTTCTTCTGGTTTTACACTGCTGAATTAGGGACGGTTTGCGTGAAATTCAGAACATACCAAACCTCCGAAATATTAATTATTATTTCTTTATGCAAAACCATTAGTTGATTTATTGTCATTATTATTCAACTCAAGAATTACTAATCCTTAAACTTGATTTTATGAGAAGAAAACCATTTAGAATAATAATTATTAAAAATGTTGACTAAGATTGACGTAATATCGAAAATTAAATTGCTTGGTTTGAATTAAACGCAAAGCTATTTCAGAGCTATTGGCGCTATGCGTCCTCAATTTAGCAGCAATAGACTAGAGAGAAAACACCTAGTCAACATCAACCCCTGTAAATGCTCAGGATACCCTTTTATCAGGATTGACCGTTTCAAAATAACGCCCCCACGATTGAATAATATGGAGTAAAACCCAGGCTTGACAATTCAGTGAAAGTGACTTTTTATCAATTCCATAATTTTCCATTTCCTTACAAATGAAATTAAGATCGTTTGTTGCATTCATTACCTAAATATTTTGCAAAGTTAAACTTAACTGGTATGAGCGGTGGCATATCCTCTCATTAACTATTTATATCATATTTTTTCATCTTCTTTTGCAAGGTGGAATTCGCTTAATCTCTCTGAAACACCAAAGAGGCGAGTATAAATGTTTATTTCTAAACCTCTCTGGTTATTTAAAATTATAAATCTAAAATCCTACCAAGAAGAAATAATAGAACACAGGAGGTATTAAATTTGAAAAAGAAACTAAAAAAATATTTATCTTTTAATTTGTAGAAAGTAAAACTACTGTACATATTCGCGTAAGAACAATCTTTAAAATAATTCATATTTTGTGATTCACTACAAGCTTAATCATTCTCTTTGTGTCAATAGATTTAAATAGTTAATATAAACAACAATATTCTTCAGTATAAATTATTTAATTGATACAAAAACCTCACAGTTTGACCAATGCGGTGTCGCATTCCGTGCATTGCGAATTAAATCCCGATGGTAGTAATGTATGCTTACTCGGTATAAGCGAGCTAAACATCAAAAGTATTAGATACTTGTAAGTGCCAATAGTTATATTCTACTTTAAAATTACGTGTGTTTAGTAAGATTGTTTAAGTAATGCACATTTATCCTAATTTACTGTTGTTTATTTTATATATTGAAAATAATTTTGGTATTGCACTTGTTTTATTCCTAAAGGAAAATTCCGTTGTAACAAGAGTTGAACAACAACAAAAAAACATAACACCAACAACAGAAATCCAAAACAAAATATTCAAACGATGTGGAATTTTAAGTTTTAATCCGTCACAGAAGTAATAAAAATCATAAAAAATACGTACCTGAGCAGAACTTGTTATAAATGTTAATGAAAAGTACAACTTAAATATTTGTCTCAGTAGTTTTAATTAAAAAAGGAATTCGGGAAAAGAATAAGAAGAGTAACAAATTTTAATTGTGAAAGAACATATTATTCAGAAATTAAAATTTTCCATGTTATTAACAGTATTGAGCAACATTCATCAATAGTTTGTTTCTACAGTATCTCACGAACTCACTTGTTTAAGTTTAAAGGCTAAGTTTTTATTTTAGTGGTTTTACCACAAGGTTATATTTGGTGTAAATATCTAATTTACATAATCTTTCATAACATTAATAGGTGTATGTCTTCACAAGGCGAAGCTTTTAAGAGTTTCATAATACAAACTTACTTGAATGAAAAAACCTGTAGCTAGAGGGTGAGTTAGCACTTTTAATGTATAAAAAATTCACAGTTGAACTAAATGACAGAAGGAATGAAAATGAACTGTAAACAAAATAATAGTAGAATTCTCTTTGAAGAAAACCCTTTCTACATATTCAGGTAGCTTGTAAGTACAAATATTTTGTTAAAATTATTTAAGAATGTAGAAGATCCATGAGGAGTATGGAAAGAATAAAGCTATTGATAATTTAACTTCTGAATGGCTTAATGATATTTTGGTAGTTCTTGTGTTGTGATGTTTTAGTGTGATTTCATATATGAGGTATATCAAGTCAGAAGAGTAAAAGCCTATTTTCAAGTTATGTACGTTTCAACAACATACAAAGGATAGTCCTGGTTTCTTACTACACATGCTGTTTCCAAATCAGTATAAAACTTAGGACAAGTAAAAAACAAAAATGTTTAGCATCTGGAGTTTTCTAAGAGAAAGAATAAGACTTTTTTTTTAATGACCTCTTTTAAGAAAGTTTACATCTTTATTTTAATGATAGTTCATTGTTTTAAAAGGACAAACAGAAGTTTCTTTGTTTCATTTTTTCATCAAAATGATACAGACTTTATGACAAATAAAGAAAGGAGCAAAATGAATCAAGTGTATTCAGCTTATCATGTTGTTCAATAAAAGAAATATAAAAAAACATTGGCCCAGCATTGCCAGATGATTAAGGCACTTGACTTGTACTTCGAGGGTCATGGGTTTGAATTTCCATCACACCAAACATGCTCACCCTTTCAGCTGTGGGACAGTCAATCCAACTATTTGTTGGTAAAAGAGTTGGTGGTAGGTGGTGATGTGATGACCAGCTGCCTTCCCTCTATTCGTACACTGCTAAATTAGGGACGGCTAGCACAGATAGCCCTCATGGAGCTTTGCATGAAATTCAAAACAAACAAACCTAACCCAGAAAAATTTGGGAGGAGGGGGTGATTGCAAAAAGTAAAAAAGGAAGCTGGTGGAGACACTAAATATATATTTTTTATTACTTGACCCTTTCAAAATAATGTGAATTTTGAGATCAGTATTTATTGAAAATTTTGTAATGTTTTTGAAAATGTGACTTCTAGTTATTAAATTATTTATCTGTCAACTAACTACTTCCTTTTTTACAGAATATAAAGTTGAAGCTTCTGTATAATCATGGAAGAATTAAAGATGAAGGTTGAACCCTTTTCTAATGAGGAGCAGGATTCTTTGTTGGACATCAAATCAATGAAAATGGAAAATGAAACTTTCACAATAACTGGTAGTAAGTGAATATATTTAGAATTTAATGTTTTTATCATTTTCCCAACATAATTATTGTGAAATGTACTTGTTGCAGTTTAACAGCATGTCTGAATTTTCCATGACTGATCAGAAATTTAAAAACTTTTCTGTGTGTGGAGTTTATGCCAGTAAGAAAATTAAGGTCCATACTCTTGGTTATTTTGGTCTTTGTCAGAAATATGAATCCAGTAACATTCTCATAATCTCATTCTATATCATCAGTAACAAAGGAGGTAAATCCTGAGTACGTGCATCATGCTTACCCACAATTTCCTTAGCTATACCGAGTTTCTCGAATTGAGACCTGGGTTTTTGTTTGACTGTTTATACAGCCCATTGATGCTTTGTTGACAAACAAAAGTGGATCAACCAGTGGATGTAAAAGGAATCTGTTTGATACTTCTAGTAACAATCACCAAAAAATGTATTTAGACCTGAATAGATAGGTATACAAGGATCATGGCAATGATTTCTTTAACTTGATTTATCAGTGTATTCGGATCTGAATGGCTGCTCAAGGAACTGGATCCTGTACCACAAAATCCAGTAGTAGTTTCATGGAGCATGTGTTTATGTCAAAATTCAATAGATTAAAGGAATAGAAAAATTAAAATTATTATTTTAATAAAAGCAAATTATATAAAAAAATATGGTTGCATGTCAGAAGGGGAAAAGTTTTATATTAGATGTTTGTGTCTTAAAATATTGTAGATATTGCATATTCTGAGAGAAATTGACATCATAAATTTTTTTTATTCAAATATTTTTGAATCAACATGTATTTTGTGCCTGAAGTCATACTTTTAGATAAAATCTACCAATTATTTTTTTCCAAAAATAAAACATTTTGGGTCCAGTTGGGTAGAAATAGTAAATGTCAATGAAATTATTTAATTTTAAACTTTGGTGAGTTTGCTTCAACATCCAAGTCCACCCCTTTTCACATCCTCATATTTTACTCTCTTGGATGAAGAACACAATAAGCTGTTACTTGATTAAACTGAAATAATAGCTAATATGTTTTTTGTGAACAAGCTGGTATTTTTTCAAGCATTTTAATTGTAACACTTTAAGTTTAGCCTAATTGCAGTTTAATTCGGAATGATTTTTGGTGAGATCAAGTTCCACAAAATGGCTATTTACCATTGAAGTTATGCAGTGTATGAAGCTGTCTGATCTGTTAACCCTATAATGATGGATCATGGGTCAAAGTCTGTGTCATTACATTTGTTGACTTGTGTTCAAAATTTTATTGAATGGCTATTTTATGAATTTTTGTCCATAATTTTGGCAATAACTTTTAAAGTATAATTTAAATTTAAGTATATTAGTTAATTTCTTAAATTAAAAGTAGATATTAAAAGAACACACCTGAATATCGATTTTTGAATGTCACATGCTATGTAAAATGGAACATTGGTTCAAAAAAAACTACTTACCATCAGAGTTGTGCAGTCTATGAAAGTTTTCAATCTCTTAATGGATAAATGTGGTTCTAGTTCGACTGTGGAAACAGTTGAGCCATATACAGTTCAATGTATTTAGCAGCATTTTTACTCCATAACACTTGATGACTCTTCCTTTGCCCTTTAAAACCAGACATATTTCTTGGTATAATTTTATTCATACACGTAATTTAGAATCCTACCTTAGTTTTCAGTGGGCTTTTTCTCTTGGTTTTATGATGATCAAAATGGATGTCTTCACTGTTTATTAAGCATTTTAAATGAACTACTGATTCCAGGTCAATGTGGGCTCAACACTTTCCTGTTTTTCCAACAGGAACTTGGAATCCCTCATGGCTGTGTTCTGAATGTCACACGTTTCATAATCAAGATTAATACCATAAGTGAACAGCTATCTTCTGCAGTTGCAAATGGTCTTTTTGTTAATGACTTTCACATCTCATGTCAGTCATCAAACGTGAGGTTTATTGAGCAGCAGCTACAAACTGCAATCAGCCATATACTTAAGCAGACCACAACAAAAGGTTTTCAACTTTCTCTCTCTAAACTATTTGTGTACATTTCTGCTGCCAATGGGGTATTCATCTAGTTTCAGAACTTCATGTTGATGATGCTGTACTTGCTGTCATCCCTGAGGCAAAGATCTTAGGTCTTATATTTGACTGTAAATTGAACTTTATTTCCCATATCAAGCAACTTTGTGTCAAATGTACAAGAGCACCTAACATCCTCCATGTCTTCTTTTCCATCTCTTGAGGAGCTGATCGATGGTTTATGTTTCTGCCAGAATTTCAGCACTGAAAATGCTGGATCCTATCCACCATCAGGGACTTTGGCCTTCCTTATATCTACAATCTAAAGTTTGTATGTGGAGTCCCATGAACCCCCTCTGTATATTCACCATTTGTAACTGTCTCTTGTGTATGCTTCCAAACTTTGCTCTGTACCATAGCATCCAACTTGTGGTTGTATTTTCCATCCTCAGTGGGCTACACTTTTCTGTAATTAAAAATCTTCCATTGTTCCTTTTAGCCTTCATATTCAGGCGCAATAAGAAAAATTGGATATATCTTTGAATAGCGTAGTAGTATCAACAGTTCAGCCTCTTCCGCCATTGTTAATTACTATCCCCAACTGTGACCTGTCTTTGATTCATCTGAGGATGGCCGGTGTTCCCAAGTGGAAATATCACTCTCTTTATTTATTGAATATCTTTCAAACAATCCATTCACTCCCATACATATCGATGGTTCAAAATCAGGTGACAATTGGGCAGTGAACACAGAAACTGTAGAGGAGATTCTGTGTGCTACAACTGAACTGTATGCCATTTCTATTGCCCTGAATCATATTGAAACGATGCAATATATCAGTTGTACAATTTATACTGATTCACTCAGCTATTTATTTGCCCTGACATAATTTCACGTTAGTTATCATCCTATTCTTATCAGTATCCAAAACAAACTGGCCCATATCTCTCTATCATCTGTCTCTGTAGAGTTTTTTGGATACCAGGTCATATTGGTATTTATGGGAATGAACTAGCTGACTGAGTGGCAAAGTCCATCTGCCCTGGCTCTGTCACCACTGTCCCTTCTCCATACGTGGACTATGGTCCAGTTATCAAAACCCTACTATACACCAGTTGGCAGTTGACCTGGAGTTAGCAGCAAAATAATAAACTTTTTCAAATAAAGCTTCCTTTAGTTCTATGGCCATCTTGTTTCTGTAAAGATCAAAGAGAGGAAGTTGTTTTCCCTAGGCTATGCATTGGTCAGTGTTTTAACTCACCACTTCCTTTTATCTGGTACTGATGAACTAATGTGTGTTCTGTGTGGCACTCAGGACACAATCTTACATATTTTATTATCATGCTGTAGTTACAACCAAGAACGATGACACCATTTTAAACATATTTTAAGGTAGGTTTGTCCTTGATCTCAGTCAGTATTATAGGTGATACTAGCTGCCTCGCCCATGTTTTTACATTTTTTAAGAGCCATTGGTCTTTTTAACTTATGCATGATTTCTTTTAAACATTTTAATTTTATTTTGGCCTAAACCCAGGACTGGAAAGGCTAACTTCAGATGACTGACAGCAAGTTTGAACTTACTGCTTCAGTCTTCCTGGCAGGTTTTAATTTTACATATTTTTTACCTTCATATCTGTATACCATTATGGTATACAACATTTTGTTTGGCACAGATACCTTAGTAGCTTTGTGCCAATAAACATGAATACCTACGTATCTACCTTCCCCTGATACATTTCAACAATTCAACAGTGTTGGCTCATATCACTGATAAAGATGACACCTGGTCAAGATCTCTTTATTTTATAATATTGGATCTTTTTGTGGGTACATGCTGATCACATTAGTTTGATGGCAAGTCACATACTGGTATTTTTCAGCCTTGTGATGGATTGTCTTTCCTGACCCAGTCAGGTTTACCTGATGAAGTGACCCCTCAATTCCTTTGTATTTCATTGGTTTTACAAAGAATTCACCATCACCTTCAATTGCTTGTTACTTTTCTTTTGGCCCTTTGTTCTCCTTTATTGCTTGTCTTCTTGTCCTAATATTTAATCAGGTAGTTCTTTTTGTTCTTCCCTCCTCTTTTTCCAGTGTGGGATTTTAGCTAATCTTGTTAATGGTGGAAAGTATTGTATCAGAAGCTATAATTTTCCTACATTGCAAGTTTACTTTTGATTGATACTTCCTTCTTCTCATGCTTCCAACCATCCTCCTTACAATCTTACAATGCTTACGTCTTCTGTTCAAATTTTGAAGTGATGGCTCGGTAGTAATACATACTGGGAGTCACATGCTTTACATGATATAAGTGCTCTCCTAATGGTGAAGAGCTAATGCACGATAATTTGCATTAGAGACACTTGATTCTAATAGGGTGAAGTTGTGCAGAAGGCTTTTTGGCAAGCATCATAAAAAAGTTTGCATGTATAGGGCAGTGTAAAATGGGAAGAGCTAATCTTGTGAGTACCTCTTGGAAATGCATTTTCAGAATAGGAAATTATGACTTGTATAGATTTTGATTATGATTTAATGAAGTATATATTATATTGAGCATTTTTATAGACAAACTTGCATTATTTGTACTTCTAGCTACAAGAGAAGCTGATTCTTTTGAAGAAAGTTCTCCTCCTACCATTTTGAAATTTGGTATAACAAAAGAGGAACAGTGTGATGGAGCATCAGAGAAAAGTGAGGTAATTTGTAGGTTAAACCTTCTACAGTTGTGTTGTTAAAGATAATATGTAATGTAATTGTGTCTTTATTGACTTTGTGTCTGGTCTTGTTAACAATGAGATGTTTGTAGTCGCAAACTGAAGAAATTCATGGCAAGTTTGCTGTATTGCTGTGAATAGACTTGGTATAATTCTTTTTGCTTCATTAATATTGCTAGTCCACAGATTTTTTTGTATCGCTTACTAGATATTTTTTCTGATTACTTGTGAAAACTGCACCTAACCAGAAATCTCTCCTCATTATTTCTTTACACTGTTGGTGATGCTCTGTTTGACAGCTGAGCTTCTTTACTACAGCAGGTGAGTTTCCACTGTGAAATAATATTGTGATGCTGCAATTTATTGTCCTACATTTTTTTATAAAATCTCTAATTATCAGAGAGATTATAATTACCTATTTCTGACCACTGCATCTGGTTATTTGAAGAATTAGCCTTTGAAGGAAACAGCATGAATACTTGTTTCATTTTTCTTCTGCTGAAGGTATGCAACAGTTAAATTGATATGTTAGGGAGCCAGTTTATGGACATCAGTTGTGTTACTTTTTCAAGTTTTATTGTTTTTTTATTATGGTTTTTTTATTACTATTGCCTTAACCACATGGATGTCTTTTGTCACTTAACATTTTGTTCAGAGATTCTTTTTTATTACTTGACACTACAATTGTTGTTGGTCTGTAGTTGGTTCTTCTAATAGCTGAGTAATTTGTTGTGTTTGCTATCAGTTAAGCAATATATTTTTTAAAGTGAGTGAACTTTCTTTGTAACTTTTTCATTATCTTTTACATGTTACATAATGGGAATGTGTAGAATTCTGTGTTAACTCTTCAATTATAAGTTGGGTGAAATCCACCCAGCTCATGATTATGAAAGCAATTATACGATGATGTTTTATAATATACAAATGTATTTAAAAACTTGTAAGTAATTGGTACACATTACAATGTTTTAATAAATAAAATATCAGGATTTTGAATTAAGTTTTAAGACTTTTTGAGATTTTCTTGTAATATTTTTTTTTCAGAATGTTAATCCTGCAGATAAATAATTTCATTTTAAAGTTAAAAAGACTTTTATGCATCAGAAAATTTTCCAATATCACATGTGAAATCTTTGTAACCTCCATTAAATTACAAAATGTTTTTAAAAAAAACTTTTATCTGTTTTTTCTTTAAATCAGAATTTCTATATGTGTTCAGTAGATTTGAATGATCTCATAATCACCATAAAAAAAGGAATAAATATAAATTGTTTTTGTTCCTTTTTAGAAAGGTTACAAATTATAAATTAAGAAAACATGTTTAGTCTAAATAGCTTAAATGTCATAACATTATACATTTATATGTGTTCATTATTTTTACTATATTACCTTTCAGCCATTGTTGGCTGACATCACATAAGTTACAATGTGCACAACTGTGCACTCGTTATTATATCCATTGATATAAAACTGACCTTTACAAAATGACTTGTCTTGGCTATGTTTTAGTGAACTAGTATTTTGTTGACATACATGATATATGTTTATACATTATTACTATATTCAAATTAATTTTTAAACTCATTTTTCTTTGTCAAAAAACATAAATTTTGGACAGACTCAAGACCCAATTTACCAACACGAAAGTTTGCTGTCGTATTCGTAAATGGCTGGAAAAAAAAAACAAACCACTTGGGAGACATTTTGAACTTTTGATTGGTTATTCACATCATGTACAAAATTAAGTGTATATAAAGGACCATTTCTTAAAAAACAGAACAGGAGAACTGGGCCACTGTGTTTGATTCAGTACATGAGTAGTACCACAGGAAATAGGAAAAACAGGAGGTTCTTATTTCATATTCTAGCTTTTCATTATTGGTAATTTGAGTTCGTATAATTTTATAGATTTTGTATTTTAGCATCATAAACATCTAGTTTGAATCAGTGTTGCATTCAACACAAAAATCAGTTTTTATGACTGTTCTTTATATTTATTTTTAAAATAAGAAATTGAGTAATGTTTTACATGAAAATTTGAATTGTAATCTAGTTTGGTACCAAAATTAATAAAATAATTCAATTAAACTTTAAATGCAGAAACATTGTTTTTTATCAACCATTGTATTTTTGTAAGCCCTTGAATAGTGAGTAGGTGTCAGAAGATTCAAAATTAGTTGACTTTACTCTTACCCTGGATGGTGATAAAATTTGTACCAGTAAGTTAAGTATGGACCTATAATTCTTTTTTACATTAATAATAAGATTTTGAAGTCTGATAAAAGATGCTTTATGTAATCATTTGAACAGGTATAAAACGTGCTGGAGTGGTCAACATAACATTCTGGGACAATATGTGATTTGTTGATTCATCTTGGCTGTTCCATCCTCCAAATTATAGTAAATAATTAACATATATGTGCATTTTAAAGGCAGTTTTTATTCACATAATTCATCAAGCTTTTCCTTACTTAGGCTCGCTTAAGTTTCTACTTCTACAATATCTGAAGGCAACCCATTCCAAAGTTCAACCACCCTGTCAGAAAAATGAAACTTAGCTGAAGATTATCCCTAACCCTGTCAAAATGTATAATTGTGTCCCATAGTCATGCTATTCTCACTGCTAAGTATGAAAAAAAAGATGATGTATAAATACTATCATTCCCTTTTCAGTATTAAACATCTCAATCAGATCCCTCACTTACCCTTTTTTCTCAAAGAAACAATTTGAGAGACCTCAAGCTTCTCTCATATTTTAGTTACCATGGTAGTAATCCTTTTCAACAATCCAAAATCTTTCCTTAGGTAATGCCCAAGACTTAACACTATATTCAAAATGTAGCCTGACCAGCAACCTGTACAATGAAATTATGACCTCCTTAATTTTGTATTCAGTATTTCTGCAGATACACCTAAAATCCTATTTGCTCTACCACAAGCAACAGCATATTGTATGGATGGCATTAGAGACTGATCAACAATTACACCAAGATCCCTTTCATTCCTAGCATTATTTAGGATTATTCTAATCAAATTATTATAACTCACATGTGTTATCTTATATTTATTACAGTTAAAACTCATTTGTCATTTCATGATGACAAGAAAACCCACTTGTAGAGAAAATTATGTATGTAACAAAACAGCTGGTATGAGTTGAGAAAGCACTGTGCAAAGGAGCGAACCAAGTTCCGACCTCCTTTGATTATCATCAGGTTCACGATGACCAAAGAAGGTCAAAATGTTGTTTGCTTCTCTACATAGTGCTTTCTCTACCCATACCAGCTGTTTTTTACATATACCATTTGTCATTTATTTGTTCAGCTCACAAAATGATCTTAGTCCTTTTGTAAATCAATAGCATCCTCTTCATAGCTGGTAACACCTAAGACCTTAATATCTGCAAATGTAAATAATTTATGGACTATTTGCTCATTTATGTCATTGATGTAAATCAAAAAGAGCAAAAGTCCTGAGACTGAACCCTGAGGTACACTACTTGTGACATTGATCCAGTATGACTGAAATCCACTTTTAACAACCCTTTACTTTCTTCTATTCAGCAAATCTTCAATCCAATTTGCTGACTTGTCCTCCAAACCTATAGACAATATTTTTACATTTTTTTGTGTTTAACCTTGTGAAATGCTTTCTGAACATCCAGATACAGAAAATCTACACTCTTATCATCATCTACACATGCAGTAACATTTTCAAAGAATGCCACAAGAATTTAAGGAAAGGTTTTCTCTTGGTAAAACAATGATGACCACTCAATAAAATTCTAAACTTTGTAAAATGGCTTTGTAAAGCAACTTTTGTCAGGCTTTCCAAAAAGTTTTTCACAACTGATGTTAGGCGAGTCGGTCTGTAATTATTAAGACAATATTTATCACCTCTCTTGAAAAGAGGAGTTACATTCAATAACTACCAATCCTCTGTTGTCCACCCAATATTTAATGACTTACAAAAGCTGCTAGCAAGAGGCTCACATCTTCTAGTCTTCAACCTCCTTCAAAACCTTTTGTGAAATATTATCTAGCCTGGGAGTTTTATCATTACCAATTTTTTTAACCATTTCAAAAGTAATGTAGTCATTTTGTTTAACCTTTTTTTCCCTTTATCATCTACTGAAGATGTGTATTGCTGCTTAAACCTTTGTTAGTAAAACATAAGAAAAAGTAAAATTTAACAGCCCATCTTTCTTGTGTTCATTATGTACTAGTTTTTCTATATCATCTCTCAAGGGTCCTGCTCCCCATTCTAATATCTTGTTTACTCCTAAGGTATTTAAAGAAATACTTACTGTAACTTTTAAACATTTAGCCAACCTTTTTTTATAAATCCTTTTTGATGTGTCAACATCCTGTTTCACCAACTTTCTTGATCTTCTATATTATTCTCTACTTTTTCTTTCATACATGTCAATTTAAATTTCTTACATTTGTTGTTCTTTTCATTAATTTTCTCTCAAATTTTTTGTGAACCATCCTGACTTTTTACTTGTTGTGGATTTGAGTATCTAGATTTATAGAAATTATTTCTAAAGTCATTCTCTCAAGATTAGTATGGTAAGTAGGCTGAATGTACAAAAAGTGTGGTTTATTGGAAGAAATCAAAGGGTTGTTATAAATGGGATTCAGTCAATCTAGATGAATGTCACAAGTGAGGTACCTCGGGGCTAAGTGTCAAGATTTTTGCTTTACATTGGTGATACAGATGAAGGAATAGTCATTAATTATTTGTTAGCTGAAGATATTAAGGTTTTAGGTGTTGCTGGCAGTGAAGAGGATGCCACTACATTACAAAAGGATGATTTATTGTTGAGTTTGGCAAATAAGTAATGGATGGCTTTTAGCTGCAATGAATGCTTGGTGATTTATATGTAATATCATAATTCCAATTTTGATTAACTATGATGGTAATAATCTGAACAAATTATGGAAGAACATCTTGGTGTTCTGGTTGCTCAGTCTGTTAAACGATGTATTACTGCTAATGGTAGACAAATGGGACTTTAAGTTATGTTTCCAGAATTATTGTGTATGAGTCTCAAGATGTTATAATTTTATTGTATTGCTTACTGGTTAGGCCAAATGCTTTGTATTATACTCAGTCTTTGGAATTTTGCTAAAGTAAAGACATTGAATTGTTGGAAAAGGTTCACTAGATGGTTGCAAAAGTATTTGAAATTTTTCTCTAAAGTACCACTAGCATGATCCCTTAGATGTTAAAGATTTTAAATAAAAGATTGAGATTTCTGAAATTGTTTTCTCTTGAGAAAACGAGTTATAGGGAATCTGACTGAGGCATTTAATAGTTAAGTAAATCGATAGGCTTGATGAATCATTCCTTTTCATATATAACAAACAGAATGTTAGGATTGTGAAGACAATTTTTTAGTTGAGTTGGTAACATTTTCAGTCAAGAAACATGTTGATTTTTTAATAGGGTGTTCTAAGATTGGAATAGGTTGGCTTCAAATGTTGTTGATGCTTTATATTTATGAGACTTTAATGGAAGGCTTGAAAAGTTGAATGATAATTGTTTTATTTTTACTTTAAGGTTTAATTTAGTGGATGTGGTGTTGTGTATAATGTATCAAATAAAATTCTCTTTCAAATCAATCATGACGTACATGATATGAATCGTTAGAATTGTATCATATCAGCTATATTATTATTTATAATGTGAATGTTTAAATTGTATAAAATTAATTATAATGTAGAGGATATAAGTGACAAGAGTTCTCTGTTAAATTTGTTGTTGTGCTTTTCATAATTTAGATAAAGAAAAGTATTTTTAATCTTAAAATCAAAACAACTTTGCATTCTGAAAGAAGTATTAGAGAAACTTCAATTAAAAATGTTAATACTTAATTAAAAAAAAAACTAATATTTTCTGTAAAATCTGGTTATCAACAACCTATGGAAATTTACGAATATGCACATACATAACCAAAATTATATGATAATTACTTTCACAGATACATTCATGATTATGAGCTAAGTGGATTCCACTCAGCCCATATTTGTAGGATTAATGGGAGATACTATGTGAAAACACCTATATAAAATATATAATTTTTACATATAATAATTTTATAAATTATATTACTTGGTTTAGTAAAGCTTTCAGTCTGTATAAATTGAATATTTTTAGGAAAACTAACTTTTAGATGTGTATTACTTAAACAGTTGTTTTCTTTACTACTTTGTTAGTCCCTTCTTCATTACTAATAAACTAAAATAATTAACCATTTGAATAGCATGATCATACCATTACAATTAATTACTAATTATTTTTCAATAGACTGGTTTGTAAATTAATAGTTAATTTTTGTTTTCTCAAGTAAACTGCATTATATATCTGTTTTTGTTCTTCATTGAAATATGCCAACTTTGGCAAACATAAAACTACTTGAGATATTGAGAAACAGACAAATATCATACAAACAAAATCATTAATAACACAAATACAGAAATTTACCCCTCTCTTTGTTCTGAGTACTTAATGAATTACAAAAGTTTTACCCCTACACAAAATATTATTTATCTACATTAACCTCCCTTTAGCTATCATCATGAAAGAATGTCTTATAAAAGTGAAAATAACAGTCTTACAGTTTAACTAAACATTGACTCTTGGCAGAGCATTATTACCTCAGACTATTGTACGTAGAAAATTCTAACTTGGTTTAGCCATAGCTTTTGTACTGTGTTTGTCTCCATAATATGAATCTTTTTATTTACTAGAACATGACGATTTAATTTGTTTCTTATCAGTAATGATTACAATAGTTCAGTAGAATTAATAGAGAGAATCATGCATCAAGAGTGTACATCACTCTCTTATTGGTAAGGGTTGATACTTGCATCATGGTAAAGTGTTTTTTTTATATTAAGGGTAGCACCGAATGAGAACAGTTATTTATACAAGTGGGGATAAGTACATATCAGAACAATGTTTTTTTCTGACTAACAAATATTCAGAAGTTTTGAAATGGTGATATTCTGAAAATGTGTTGTGAGAAGCTCACATCTTGCTGTTAATCATATTTGCAGGTGGTTACAGGATTGCTACTAACTTATCCTTTGTTCAAAATTCAAAAAACAAACAGATGCAGTTTTCCACATTAAAACAAAGGCAATTGTTTACTAAATTAACCCAGACACAGGTTTGAACATTAAAACAAAGACATTTATTTACTATATTAACAGACTCAGTTTTTCATATTAAAACAAAGACAATTATTTACTAAATTAAACACATTTTTGAACATTAAAAGAAAGACCTTTGTTTAAAGCAGCTGTATATATCAACCTAAAATCATTTTACAGAGTTTTAACTTTAAAATATTTTGAAATTTATACTTTCTCATTTTATAATATTGTTTAGTTACTGCCATCTCTCACGGTCACTGCCGTTGCATGCCTTTCCACAGACTTACCTCCTTCTCAAATTACTTATCCTCTTCCAGGTTATTAACTTTTAAGTACTACTTTTGTCTCCATAGCATGAACCTTTGTATTTTCTAAAACTGAGCAATATAATTCATTTCTTATCAGCAGTGATAAGATCAGTTAATATATCATAAATTGATAAATTAATTAAAGTTAGGGTTTCCAGTTATTCCAACAACTGATTAAATTATTAATTATAATTATGGTTTTCAATTATTCCGAAAATACAAGTAATTAGAATGTTACAATCATGTTTGTTGTTTTGTGTTTTGAGGATCTCTGGTTGAAATCACATTGTTGTTTATTTGTCCAACCTTTGTTTGCTGTTATAAAACTACTAAGGCTATTTGCCAATGTGACTAATTTTAAACTACCTGCTAAAGACAAGGCAACTGACTGACAGCACCCAATGCTAGTTGTCTGGCTACTTAAGTGCTGAATGTAATGTTAACTTGTTGATTTTTCTTATTTGTCATGGCATAACTGACTTTTTATTATTTTATAAACTGACCTTGGTGTAGAAGAGAAGTAAAAAATGTTCAGCCCCTCACCCTGTCTTTCATATTGTTGTTGTTTTTCTGTACTCATTCCACCTCCCTTCTCCTCCAAGACCATTTGTTTGAAGAATTAATTATATTATTTAATGTTACCTAAACAGACATGGATTGATAGAGAATTCCCCAACTACTCTTTCAGGGAAACTGCCACTGCATGTGTTTCCCATAGCTTACCTTCTCTCAGGCATTAACCTCTTCCATTTTTGCAGGTTAGGTTTTTCAGCTCAATCTTTTGTTACATGAGGGTAAGTTTGAACAAATACTTTGTAATATAGCCTCCCATCAGATGAGGATTATAACAGCTCTTTTGCTTTCTTTCAACACTAAATTATGGAGAAGATCATGCTGACTAGTATGAGAACCACACCCATGATATTTATCTCCAATTACTTACATTAGAGGGTGGATATATGTACCTTTCATTTTTACAACCCTCTGGACTACCCACTGTTGACTAATTTTCATCTCTGTCCGTAATCTTGTACATTTTTTTTCAGGTCAGAACTGTGTGAACCAATATTGTTTGATACACAACCTCAAACAAAATGGCAATAAGAGAGAAAAAATAAACCACAATACTAACACTCACTCAACATGTATAACTGAGTTTTACATTTATTTTATTTGGTGAATTCCCAATCAGATGTTGAGTGTTTCCTGCAAGAAATGTTTACCAAAAGTTCATATTGAGTGAGGAAGTAGGTAAATTTTAAATCCATTTCTTCTTGCTCACTACTAAGAGTTGAGATGGATTTTTCTGTTTGGCAATATCTATGAAACTGAACTAGTCATTTTCACAGCTTGATGAAAAAAACAACAAAAAATCAGACAGAACCAAATGTATTTTATGTGCAAAAACGGCTCGTTTGAGTTGAGAAAATATTTTACATTGAAGAGCGAACAACGTTTCGACCTTCTTCGGTCATTGTCAGGTTCACAAAGAAAGAGGTAACTGACCGGAAGCTGACCACATGTTTGGAAGGGGTTGTGTAACTGAGTGTCGCAATGTAGAGGGTGGGGTTAGATGTTTGAATATATAATTTTATCTGTAATATTAATATAATCTAACCCCGACCTTTACATTCCAATACTCAGTTACACAACCCCTTCCAAACATGTGGTCAGCTTCCGGTCAGTTACCTCTTTCTTTGTGAACCTGACAATGACCGAAGAAGGTCGAAACGTTGTTTGCTCTTCTATGTAAAATATTTTCTCAACCCAAACGAGCCGTTTTTGCATATGAAATTCTCAACAAGTGAGTTTCTTGACATCACTGATTGAGAACCAAATGTAATTCTGCACTCAAACCTGCCTCATATTCACTGTCTTCAGTAACTCAATGTGTTCCAGCAGTTGTGACTCATCACTGTAGTTTGTATTTTGCCCTTTGTAAACTATCCTTCACCCTCTTTGTTATTATCGTAGAGCACAAAAAACTAATTTCTTGAGTCTCGAGCTGCTGTAGAAATTTATAAAAAGAGTTCACTCTTTTAAGTGGCTCCTTCCCTGCAGTAAGAGATCAATTTGAGATGTTGGGCTGGGTTGTTAACTGAAACTGTAGTTCTCCTTTCAAATTTTATCAAGTAATTCTTGACGGATATGTCTAGCCTGATGAGATTTGAAGTTGCCTTGGAATATAGGTAAGGACTCCTACAGATTGTTGTAGTATCTATCTGATATTAGTATTTGACCAGTTGGATTGGCCTAAAGACCTAATTTCATCACACATTCAATCAAAGTTGGACTATGGATCTCTGTCTTCAAGATGTTGAACCATGTAAATCATCAGAAGCTTCATTCTGCATTAGGGCTTATTGATTTTTCTGGTTCAGAGTTTGTACAGTGATTTTTAGTTCCATTAACTTTACATCAGATGTTTGCAACCTTCTAAATAGGATAATGCTAAGCTCTATTATTTATCACAGCATCTTACCTGGCATTATGCTTTTTTGCCTCAGTAAGCTATGCATTTTGGAAAATAAATAATCTTTATTCTTACCTTTAGCCTTAGTATTGAGGAATGGACTTGCTCACATCTCAGCAAAGTCATCTGTTCTTGTATTGTCACAGTCCTACCTGTCCCCCATGTTGACTTCAGCACTGTCATTATGGCAAGGCTTCAAACAAGTCGGGAGTTAATTTAGGGTGAGCAAAATCACAAGAAGCTTGGCTGCTTAAAGCCTTCTCTTGTTGTTTGGTTATCTAGCTTCAGTAGGATTCATAAGGAGAAAGTTGTTTTGACAGGTCTCAACCATAGGCAATTCTATTATTCATCAGTTTATTTTACTGAGGTTGATTTGCCAATCTGTGGCCATTATGACACTCAGATGATTATTATCCACATTCTGTTTTCATTCTATCTTTAAGAATGCCAGCAAAAGCACCATTTTAGACTTACTTTATTCCAAAGTTTGCCTATCCTGAGTGATCATGCTTTTTAAATTTCTACTGGTTATAGATCTTTTTAGTTATTTTAGTTATATATATGTATATTTAACTTGATTTGATAAGAGCAAAATAAAGATATCTTTCTTATGTATTTACCTTTTTACTTTTTCTCATTTTTAAATATCCAGTGTTTTCTGTAGATGACTTGGTGCAATAGGATATCTTTATAAAGTTCAATATTTTTACTTTCAGTTTGGTTAAATAAGAAACTGGTCATTGAGTGCTTCCTTTGAAATAATTTTTGTCTTAATGTAGCAAAACTTAGAATTACAAGTAATAGCAATTAAACTGATTTTCTCTATTTTTTTCTTTATGTATAGAATCAAACAAGAACCATGTTGTATTTGAATAGTTTTAGCACTTCTTGTATAACTAAATCTGAAACATTGGGTTTTTTTAATTATATTGTCATGTTTTTAAGTCAGCAAACTGTAATGTTAGCATTATTTTTTCTGATAATTTTTTTCATTGTGCTGTTTCATTGTAGAACCAATTTGTTCAAGTGAAAATGGAGAAGCCTGATGATCTGTTTCATGTTAGTATTATTTCAAAATTTAGTTACAGTGATGATGAGGATCAGGGTAGTTCACACTGTAATGTAATGAATGTTAAAACAGAAACTGGATTTCAAAGAGATATTGAATCTGGATTAGAAAGAACATCTGGTAAGTGGAAACATAAATCTTGTCTTCTCTGATACTGGCTAAACACTAGTTACAGGTTTAGTTGAAATGAGTGATTTTTTAATCCTTAAAAAACAGATGCATTTCAATACTCTAAATTTTAATGTTTTTTTCTATTTTCAGGAAATTTGCTCAGTTTTCAGTAAATATTACAAGACTTTTGTACACAAAAAATAAGATTTTCTATGGTCAACACTTTCTCTACAGGCATATTTTTTTATGTGCATGTCGCAAGGATTTTGTGAATTACACTCAGAATATAATTAACTCTCTCAGTACAGTTTTGGTTCATGTGACTGCCCACATTGCCTTTTTGTACTTGTTTAAGATGTTTATGGAGTTTATACTTTTTACTATCAGTTCAAAGTTTAGTTACAGTAGTGATGAAGGTAGTTCACACTGTAATGTTATGAATGTGAAAACAGAAACTGAATTTCAAACAGAGATTGAACCTGGATTGGAAAAAAACATGTAAAACTCTTTACTCTTCTTGTGGTTGGCTTAACACTAGATGTACAGGTTTGGTTGGAGCGACTGACATTATAACCTTGAAGTATCCATAGTGTTAATTTTAATACTTTTTTGTATTTGTACAAGATTTGGCTGCATAAATATTGCAAGCCTTTTTTACACAAAATATCAGATTTTTCTATTAACACTTTCTCTCAGGCATCTTTTCTGTGTAAGTCCTGAGATTTTAGTGAAATATGTAAAAATTTAATTTAACTGTTTTCTTCATGTGATGTACCAATAAATACAATATGAAAATGTAGATAATATTTCAAATTTCAATATTATATACGAATTTTAATTTCTTAATTGCATGAGGCTATATTAAAAACAAATCCTTAATTCCCCTAGTGTGACAGTTTTGAAATTTGTTTTCTAGGTTTTCCTCTTCCATGTTTTATTTATCACCCCCAAGAAGTATTCAATTCTAATATGAATATTAGCTCTTCTCACGTGAGTAGCTATTCCTGTTTATGCTGCCCTCTATATGCAAAACATTTTTCACATACAATAAGCCTTGAGCTTTCATGTATCTTACAATCATGAGATAATCCTCCAACAATAAGAGTGAAACACATGTAATTTCCTCTGTTTGATTTTACCAAATTATCACTGACTTTTTGCAGAAAATGGAAACACTGTCTTTCAGTGGGGAGGAAGGGTGGAAAGTGTGAGAAGGGATATGTACCTCTCAGAAAAGTATTTTCAATACAGGAAAATTGTAGCTTCCAATATGGTACATTACCTCTTCTCACCTAAATAGCTAGAATCCCACATTGAATTGGTGGAGGGACTGGTGAAGAGAAGAACAAAAAGCATTTCTAAAAAGTATCTTAAGAACACTAAAACAGTAGATTCTCACAGTAGAGTATCATACGATGGAGATTTCACCACATCCATACCAGGTATGTTCTTCACCCAATGTGGAGTTATGTGTCATACACATGGGCAGAAAAATAAAGGAACACTTAAATACAGGAGAGAACAATGATGGGGTAAGGATCCAACTCACCATATAACAAATCTCAGTCTCATAGAGTAATGGAATATAGATGAAAGTAAAAGGATATGCTCTTTAGTATAAAGTGGTTAGGGTGCAACAGACCATACACAGCAAGTCATCTGCATCCAAAACCAGTTGCTGAAAACCAACATCCATGTGAGGATAGGATGAGGATCATACCATATTCACCTCTTGTTCAGCAGAATGGAGGGAATTCTAAACCCACTGCTTCATGAATGGGACACATGATAGCAATGTAATAGATTGTTTGACTGATATAGGAACCTGACTTATGGACATCTGACATAAGAAAGTGTCTCTCGATAATGGAAACTAACTCAAATCTGTTTGACAAGAATCTTCTCCAGCTCAAAAACATACTTGATAAAGGAAATGTTAAGGATAGCAAAAGAGGAAGAATACATTAATCTACATGTATAACTACAAGTGTTGTGGGGAATGAGTGTCTAATTGAATGAGGATACAGAGATATGTCTGAGACATGTTTGAGGTCTTGTGGTTACTGATTCAGCTTTGAATTCAAAACTCAGGCACTAGGAATCAATATTCATGAGTAGGTAGGATGAAGAATTCTAATTGATTGGGAAGGACTGTATTTTTATGGCTCACTCAGAAGATACAACATCCCTTTTAATAAACCCATACAGATATGGAGCATCAGATTGGAGGTCATCTCATCATCTACACCAGCAGAACACCACCATCCTATTGATTGTAACATTATTTGTATTGTATATCATTGTCACAATCAATGGGATATCTCTATGGTCCACCAGTCTAGCAGCTTGGTACTGGATGAGCATAAAAACCCTATTTTGAAAAGTAGGCTATACCTGATTTAGTCAATCAAAATAATGGCAAGGATGGGCAGCTATCTTCTTCTGCTTCACCCATAAAGTACATGGATGAATATGGTTTGGTATGAGCATATTAATAAATGAAACAGGGGTATTGTGAGGAAAAACCTAGAAGTGATTTTGAGGAACTCCCCCATCTTAACAGTGAGTGTAGTATGACCATAGAAGTTAGAAATACACAGTAAACATGGCTTGACAGTTTGGATTTCACTATTTGAAAAATACCTGGTCAAGCACCACTTGCCATATAGTAGGATCCAAATTAAAAACCAAAGAAAAGAAAATGGAATAATCACTGAAAACATATCTAAAAGATTACCAAGCCACATTCTCACCAAAAGCTGAAGAATGGCTACAGGTGGAAGACAATAATCAGAAGATGAGGACACACAGATCCAATGTATATAGTGAGATGTGAATGCATATGAGGCAATTCATATTCCAAATTGAAGAATCTCATCCAAGGGACCATGTGAGATTAAATTCCTAAGAAAAGGTAAGGTGCCTGATTTAATTAGCAGACAACTGGAAGAAATTACAAGAAGAAGATAAGTAAGAGTAAGTAATTCAAATTAGAATCAAACCCAGTTGGTCAGAGTGGAAAAGAGTAAGAAACAGAGGATGCCTGTCAAGAAATGAATAAGCAGTAATGGGTACCATAACAACAGAGAGTGTGAACAGAATATAGTAGCCTATTCAGGTTTGACCAAGGATGAAATTTGGAATGGAGGGAAGTGAAGTTAGAGAGAAGGAGGATTTACTTTCTGAGCCACTAAAGTTGAGGGGAGTAAAGATTGATCCAGGTAAAAGAGAATGTATGCCCAATGATGTAGAGTATGTGCAATGTTGATGACAATTAAATCCAACTGACAACGTACATAGGCAGGTAGAAGAAGGAAGTAATAAGTCTTTACGGTAGAATTGAATGCATCAGGAAATTGCATTGCACTCTTCTTGGTGAAGAGTTGATACATGGGAGCTCAAGGCTTGTGGAATGTAGAAAACATTTTGCATGTAAAGGGCAACACTGAATCGAAAAAAGCTATTCGTGTGAAAGAAAACAAGTACCTATCAGAAACTTATTTTTAATACAGGAAAATTATAGCTTCAATGTAAATTACTCATTATAATTTTATCATTACTCAGGCAAAGTGTAAATTTTATATCCTTCAATCTTATTTGATTACATACACAGTCACAAACGAGAAAATCACTCCCCATTTGTCATGCCTAAGAATTACATCCTCTCGTTTAGAGATTGCCAATAGTTCTCTCTTATGTTTATTACCATACTTTTTTAATTGCTATAAAACTTTTGTTTTAGTATACCAATGACATATTATATTGTTTTTTTGTCCGTGGAATTGTCTCGTTTGCTTTCAGTTTAAACTTTATTCACACAGAAAACACTTTGAGAAGTGTACCTGAATTTTACAAAACTTTTGTTATGTTGTTTGAAAGCCTGAAAAATTATGATAGTTATGGGAAATTGTCTGATTTTGCATGCTGTTATACTCTGTTCTTTGGTGCATCATTTGATTAAATAAAACATTATTTGATGCAGTTGTACCATAAGTATAAAAAAGTAGGTATGAGTGTCATGAAGTTGGCAGCAAAAAAAATACCAAAAAATGAAGACCTGGGCAGGTACTTTATTTCTTGTGTTCTATGTGTATTGTTTATTTATTATTGTAACTTTACTAAAATGTAAAAAGTTACATTCTTTTTGTTGTATAATATATTTGGTAAAATAATAGTTTTTGTTTCATATTCACATGAGTAGACCATGCATTCAGTATTTTATAAGTTAATGAGAGTTATATGTTTTCTAAGTGATTTATGACTTGTGTAGTGGGAATATTAAGTTAACACAGCTCAACAAACAATAAAACAAATAAATTTAAGTACAAAAATCTATACTGTTACGAGTTTAAAGTTATTTAAGAGAAATGAATGTAACTTCATTTGAAGCCATTCTATAAAGAAATGAAAGGTAATTTAGGTTTATTTAGAGGAATGGTAAATTAATTAAAGAAGAGGGAGCAACCAAGAGGATAAATTTCACAGATCTCACACTATGAAGATTTCAAGAGTTTTTTTCTTCAGTAATTCTTTATAAAATGTAGAACTCAAATGTTATATATTACAATTTGATTCGTTAAGTATGTTTCAAACCCAAGTTTTGGATATTAAAGAACGACAAAACAGATTAATTATATTTGGAATGTAAATAACTCCCTTAACTGTTGTAACATGTAATCTGTTGCTACTTGTAGCAAGAAGATCAGAACATTTCGTTGAATTTGTTGTAATCTTCTAAATGTTACTGTGCTATTTTAAACAAAAGTAACTTGAAACTTGTAGGTTTTCGTGAAATGTGTCCTTTGTTAATTCTGCTTGAAGATTATTCAGTAAACAGTTTTAAAGTGATAAAATGACAACAAAACATTTGAAAAGATTTTTAGATGAAGTTTGCCTTGAAATGAATGGAAATAAGATAACTTATTTTTCTGAAACAACACATTAACAAATTTCCTAACTTGAAAGAACATCAAAGAATGTACATTGGGAAGAAACCTTACAGTTGTACAGCTGTTGTTTATTTACATACACATGATTCTTTGATCACTACCACCCTTAATAAACCTGAGACATAAAGTCCTAAATCTCCATCCTCTTAATTAAACATGCTGAAGCCACTAATCAAATAGTTTCTAATCCCAGAAATTGTAACTCAACTTGTTAAATGATATATAAATAAACATTTTCATTTAGTATGAATCTTGCGATTTATAAACGATTGTTTAACATAAACAGAATACATGAACTATAAAGTATTTGTGTGAAATTAACATGTTAAAGTAGACAAACCATTAGAAGGTTTCATGATAATCAATGACTTCATGCTAGATATCTTTAAACAGTTAATCCAGAAGGGTAATGGTTTATTGTGATACTTTACCATTATAGTTACACAAACCTCTCTTGTATGTGGTATCTTGCTTACAGTTTGTTTTCTGATCTAGATGGGAAATAGTTCTTTACAAGTTGTGAGACTACTAAAACTATATCATAATTAGTTTTAGCTTAGCTATTTTGATGTGTATATTTCTGTTAATCATATTGGAACATTAAAATATATTTAGATGTTCATCAAATAAAGTACTGTATTATATATTTCTTATTAATTATTCTTGTGACATCGTTTATATCTATTTTAGATATAAAGACCAGTGTGAACATCTGTAGTGAGAGTCGATTTCCTGGTTATCATGCTATAAAACAAAAAGATCAGTTTGTAAAAGACATGCAATTCCCAAGAAGCAGTATTTGTGAAGAAACAAAGTTAAGTGGAAATGACATAAATGCATCTGATATATTTCAGTTTGATGATAAACTATACACTTGTGGAAAAACAATTGATAACTTAGAACAACAAAAGAGGTTACTCTCTGGAGAGAAACTATATTGTGCAATTTGTGGAAGAGAGTTTGGAACAAATAATGAGCTACAAATACATCAAATAACACACACTGGCAAAAAACCTTACAGTTGTACAGTGTGTGGAAAAAAGTTTGGTATAAAGAGTTCCTTTAAAAGACATCATAGAATACACACTGAGGAGAAACGTTACATTTGTACTGTGTGTGGAAAACAATTTACATCATGTTCTAACTTAAAACAACATGAAAGAACACATACTGGGGAGAAACCTTACAGTTGTACAGTATGTGGAAAACACTATGGCAAAAATAGCGTCTTGAAAGCACATCAAAGAATACACTCTGGGGAGAAACCTTACAGTTGTTCAGTGTGTGGAAAAAAATTTATAACAAATGGTAAATTAAAAAGACATAAAAAAGTGCACACTCAGATTAAATGTTACAGTTGTACAGTGTGTGGAAAACAGTTGAGAACAAATGGTCAATTAAAAATACATCAGAGAGTACACACTGAAGAGAAACCTTCTAGTTGTACAGTGTGTGGAAAACAACTTAGTACAAATAGCATCTTAAAGAGACATCAAAGAATACACACTGGGGAAAAACCTTACTGTTGTACAGTGTGTGAAAAACAGTTTGGGACCAACAGTGATTTAAAAATACATCAGAGAATGCACACTGGTGAGAAACCTTACAGTTGTACAGATTGTGGAAAACAGTTTGGTACAAATGATAAATTAAAGATTCATCAAAGAATACACACTGGGGAGAAACCATACAGTTGTATAGTGTGTTCTAAACAATTTATATCACACTACAACATGAAACATCATCAGAGAATACATACTGGGGAGAAACCTTACAGTTGTACGCTGTGTGATAAGCAATTTATATCAAACTATAGCTTGAAAAACCATCAGAGAATACACACTGGGGAGAGACCTTATGGTTGTACAGTGTGTGGAAAACACTTTGGCACAAATACTGTCTTAAAAAGACATCAAAGAATACACACTGGGGAGAAACCATACAGTTGTATAGTGTGTTCTAAACAATTTACATCACACTACAACATGAAACACCATCAAAGAATACATACTGGGGAGAAACCTTACAGTTGTACAGTATGTGATAAGCAATTTATATCAAACTGTAACTTGAAACACCATCAGAGAATACACACAGGGGAGAAACCTTATGGTTGTACAGTGTGTGGAAAACACTTCAGCACAAATACTGTCTTAAAAAGACATCAAAGAATACACACTGGAGAGAAACCTTACAGTTGTACAGTGTGTGAAAAACAGTTTAGAACAAAGAGTGAATTAGTAGTTCATCAAAGAATACACACTGGGGAGAAACCTTACAGTTGTACATAGTGTGGAAAACTCTTTGATACAAACAGTAATTTAAAAACACATCAAAGAATACATACAGGGGAGAAAAAATGTAGCTACACAGTGGAAAAAAGAGTGAATTAGAAAAATCAAGAAATAATGTGTACTGGTGACATATCTTACCACTGTGGAGTTTGTGTAAAACACTTTGGTACAAGTAGTATCTCAAAAAGACATCAGTGAAGATACACTGTGGAGAAACCTTATAGCTGTACACATTTTGAGTAACAGTTTTTAAAAAATGGTAGCCTATAAAAATATTACAGAATATCCATTTGGAGTAAACCTTGCCGATATGCTGTTTGTGAAAAATTATTTTTAATCAGTGATGGCCCTTTCAGTGGGACAACAATTTTTTTTGAATTGTTATGATGGAAATCAGATTTTGATACTCGTGGTGTGAGCAGTACATGTAATCACTTTAAGCTTTATGCTTTATTATAAAAAACAAATAAATAACAATTTAAAAATATCAAAGAAAATTCTCTGTGAGAATACTTACAGTTGTAAAGTGTGTGAAAACAACTTGTATTAAATTGAGACTGAAACACACAAAAAATGCATACTAGGGAGAAACCATACATTTGTGAAGTTTGGGAAAGAGATTTTGGAACAAGTGTGGAATTAAAAATACCTCAAATAAAACACCCATGGAAGAAACGTTACAGCTATTAAATAAGTGAAAAATATTTTGTGGAATATAACTACTTAAAAAAGACAGAAAATCAAGAATACCAGGTAGATTCTACATTTATGGAGTATGTGGAAAACATTTTGTGAGAAACTATGGCTTGAAAATGCTTTGGGGAACACTCGCTAAGATAAAAATTTCAGTTGTGTAAACTCCTTCCTCCCCCTCCCTCATATTTCAGCAGTGAGTCTGAGGGCTTACAGTGCTAAAAATTGGGTTTTGATACCATTCGTTGATACAGCACATATAACCTAATGTGCATCTTTTTAATATATGTAATAGGTCGGGTCAACAATGGACCATTTGGTCAATCTGTGCTGTCCTGTCCTGTTCTCTTAATTAAACTAAACCTTAAAAATTGAGCTAGTTCTTGCCATTAAAATATTTATTAAGCTTTCCTTAAATTAACAACATCTTTGCATTTGAAGGAATCCTTTTTCAAAGTCAAATCTCTGTTTTAGAAAAATAAAGTCATACAAAGAAGTCTGCTGAAAATTATATTTGTGTCCTGTAGTCCCACCATTAATCATAAATAGCTGAATCAGTCTGTAATTGTTTTTAAGCAAAAGGCAAGTTCAGAGACCTGATATTGTCTCATATGATAACATTTTTATCTTGGGTATTATCGTAGTTACTATCCTATAAACGTTTTCCAAAAATTTAATTGAATTTAATATCATTTTCTTGGAATTATAAACAGATAAAGAACACACATTAGGATGAACTCTATATGAAAATCAACTGGGATCAAAGAATTGAGTTAAAGGTCATCAAAGAAAATGCTTGTGGAAAATCTTAAAAAAAACTGAATCATTGGAACAAAATAATTGGATTAAATTCATACATCAAAAAAATGAGAATACGCTGTTGTGAAATTGTGTTTGTTTAGTGTAACAAAATTAAAAGTCCTTGAGAAGGTATCAACTAGTCTTGAATGTAGAATATAGCACTTGCAAGTGGTTATTAAAGAATTTGTGTTATAATTATGATGTACAGTATAAAACTTAAACTTTTCTTACTGTAACTACTAAATACCAATCACAATTTTTAATTTTATTAAAAAAAGAGATAGCTACAAAAATAAGGTTATTGTCAGTTGTTATCTGTTTAAGATAGAAAGATGGCCAAACACATATTATAGTCATCCACGTTTTCAAGATAATCCAAATAAGTGTAGTATTTGGCATTGAGTGTAGATTTGTTATTCTCACCATCTATAAAAAATTACATACATAGTAACTTTATTATTATATATATGAAAATGGGAAATGTAGAAATAATTGGCAAGTGCCACCTTTTTTATTGCACTCCAGTGGCACAGCAGTACGTCTGCAGACTCACACCACTAAAAACAATAAAAAACCAGGTTTTGATACCAATGGTGGGCAGAGCATAGATAGCCAGTGGTGTAGCTTTGTGCGTAAATCCAACAATAAACAAAAAAAAATGTTTTGCATTGTTCTATCTACCACATAATGGTTAGAGTCTGAAACTTCAGTTCTTGATAAGGATGTATATGAAGTAGATGACAAAAGTATAATTAATTATTAACCCTTCTGCTGGGTTCTGTGTTAATTCAGCCACTGGATATGGTTACACTGGGTTGACTGCTTTGATATTGATCTAACTACTGAATGAGGTGACATTAAGCTGATTAATTTGTTTATTCAACAAGTGAATGTGGTTCCACTGGGCTAACTGCTAGGCTTGAGAATTGTCATGTATTAAGTTTGAAGAAATGATAAAAATCGTACAAAGAATTTTAAAATACTTCAATTAGAAATGGTTGGAGAGAACAGTAGCTGTTTATATAAAATGAAGTAACAGGAAGCTTTCTAACTAATCAACATTTGTTAATGTCATGGTTTTTGAAGTACAGACTCTAGAATAATGTTTGGAAAGAGTTTGTTCACATTTATGGATAACCAACTAATGGGACTATGCTGTTCCTTAATGGGACAGTGGTAAATCTCCAGAACCAGGGATTCAGTTCCTTTTAGTGAACACAACAAATCACCTGAAGTGACTATGCATCTGAACACATATTTGCAATGATACCATGTTGTAGTTACAGGAATAATAGATCCTGTTATATTTGAAAATTAATTCCTCTTTTGAGGAACTGAAAATATTAGTTGTATAACACATTAAGAGCAGCATGTTATGAGTTTGGTTTTATAGCTATGGTTGTTGATGATGCCAGTTTGTTAATGAAATACATTAAATTTCCTCAAATGAGGAAGAAACAAAAATGATGGATGTGAAAAAAAAAGTTCCAGTTAAAGGTAGAAGCTACCTCTGCTGTAGGAAACTTTTCTGTGCCTCGTTGTGTAAACAATTGACATTGAGACATAATATAATTTGGGAATTAACTTATGTAGAAAACATTGATGTGGGGTCTTGTTACCTTTAAATTAAACCGAAGTCTGTAACCAGAAACTCTTAGTAGTGCATGGTAATTACTGCAACATAGGTTGAACTTCCTATAGAAATGGGTAAGGTAATCTTTGTGCCACTAGGAAGTTTAATAATTGTGTCAGAAGCTATTGTCATTAATTCTTCATGTAGTAACTGTATATTATTGGAACCAAATGTTGTAACATGTTCTTTGGAATTGACAGAAGTGTTCTCCTGGATGTTAAGAATAGAGGTGTCACACTTGACATTACTTAGGAAAGACATGCATTTGCTTGTTGTAAAGCTAAAGGTAGTTTTAATGTTAATGTTGATATGACTCAATTCCACTGAAGTTGCTGTGTAATCCTGTCATTTGGCTGTGCGATCATTACCATAAGAAAGGATAAATTGCAAATCGATGAAAGGATGGACTGAAAAGAATTAATGACGTCATTTCTAGAAACTAGAAGGATAGGTTATCTAAACCAAAACTTTTCATATTTATCGTTTTTGAAAATATGTTGTGGAGAATACATCAAAATGGGGAATATCAAAGAAGAAAATCAACGTGCTGAGGACCCCAAAGTTATTGTGAAAACTGTTTTAATCAAATGATCAAGGTTACAGTAACTAATGGGTTTGTTCAACCACTTACCCAGGAATAACTAACCAAGAAACAGCATGGTTAGTAGAAATAATTGATGATGTGCCATCTAATCTGTCAACCATGGAACTTGGAAGGAAAAAAAGTGCTAAAAAGACTTTTCAAATAAACCATTTAGTAATTTTATTTTTTGTATTAGGTTTTTAAGACTTCACAATACAGTAAAGAGTAGTATTGTAAGCTATATTTTGAATGATGTAATTTGTTTGTAAACTAGAAGGAGCTGATATCTTGAATGTGATGTTAACTTAGAAAATTTGAATAATAACAATATCGTATGTCAATAAATTATTTTACGAAGCATGTTTGATTAAACTCAAATAAAACTAACTTGACTGAAATTTCCATCTCACCTTGCTTGTTTTTTATTGCAAGTAATATTAGCAATTCATATTTCACACTAGGTATTGATGCTGTGTTCAACAAACAGGTGAGTCTACTAAACTTCTCCAAGACAAATAAATCGTGATATTTTACTATTGAGTTTAGCTCAATCATAAAAATCTTTTTGTTCTGCAATACTCGCTACCTGTGACACTCATTATAGCCACCTCTCTTCTGTTCAAGGTGGTTGTGTGACATGTATATTTGAGGAATATGTTAATCTGTTCTTGTATATCTCGAATAGAACTAATGTCATGTTTCATGAAGTTGATGTGAAAACGATAGCTTGTGTTAAATTACATCCTTATATGTACTGAAATGGAATTACTGGACTGAGTCAGAATGAAGTTAGACCAGTATACAAGCCTCACAGTAATCCTCGTTTTTGTACAGATTTTTAGCAAGTTAACATGATGACAAAAACTGCAGTCTTCTCTGTTCTTATAATTGATGTTAGTATTTATAAAACTTGTCACAGAAAAGTAATTGGTGAATTTGATTTATTGTTAAAAAGATACCAGTTGGTACCTCTATGTGAAAGTACAAACGAGTATCAGTCTTTGTTGTTCTGTGGCAGTATCACACAGTGCTGTTTGGAATGAGAATTATCCTTGCCATCTTTCAACATTTAATGAATATCAGTAATGGATTTGAGGTTTTTCACGTGAATATTGATGATATGGTAGTTTACAGTAACAACTGGAAGAATTATGTTCATTGCTCCCACATATTAGTTGATAGGGCATATAGGCTATTGAAAGTTAGCATATCAATTTAAAGAAAAGTAAGGTAAAGTTAGTGGATTCAAACGTTTAAACCTTGGTAAACTTTCCTATGCCAAACAATAAGAAAGATCTGTTGCTTTTACAAGGAATGGTGGAATATTACGAAACAATTTGTTAGAATTCTTATAACATAGTTTATTTCTTTGGAGCATTGTTGAATAGAGAAGTGGAGTTTATATTGATGGATATTATCAAAGAGCATTTGATAAGAGGCTAAACCTTCCTCATAAGTGCACCAATACTTGTGGCAGATGATCTTAGAAAGTTATTGAAATTGATTGTTGATGTTGGTGCCATGATTTCTACAAAACAACTTGCATGGTATACAATATCATTATAACTATGCCATTATAGAAAATTAAGTTTTTACGCTGCTTTTGCCTCTACATCATTTTTAAGTGTGTCTTGGCTCCAGTAATATTCAGACATTGGTTTACGAAGATCACAATCCATTAACGTATCTGAACAAAGGAAACATTAAAGATTATTATAGTATACTTTGACTCTTCAAGAGATAAATATATTAAATATTAATGGACAGAGCATTACGAGCGTCATGCAGCTGAGGAGATTTAGATTTACCTTAGTTTTAGATTCACTCATCAAACAAGTAATATTATTCTCATTTATTTTAAACATTACAACACAACTAATGACAGTAATTTTAAGGAAATGTGACTATTCAATTAAGGTAATAAATATATTGTTCAATTATTCACTTTGTTATTGAAAGTTATGAGACGAATCATGTTATTCGCTGTGGACCCCTCTTTTTTCACGGCGAATTCTGATTATTACAGTATTTATTAATTTTATTGAACCCAAAATAGGGATATATGGCTTAAGAAAATAATGTTATTATTCCCAGCCTTGTTTGTGTACTATTTTTACAGTCCCTAATGGGACTTGCAAAGGCTTTCTCCCTTTCTGAGCTAATAAATTTTACTAATGAAGTTTCTTAATTTTTTATAACCATTTAAGGAAAATAAATATTACAAGTATTTCAACAGTTTACTATTTCCTTGGCTTTTACTCCACTCAACCACCACACTGAAGGTAGTTAAAATAAATAACAAATATAGTGATATGCAAATACAACAAAAATATAAAGTTGTTCACAAAGGGCCACCCTGAAGGCAAAGATTGTATTATTATAGGTTTACTGACCAGCTTCCATTAATGTCACAGAGTAATGTGACAAAAGTCATTCGCATCAGAATGGGGCAGTTTCTTTTAAGATAACACAACAAGGATTAACGCAACACAAGCATGCTCACTTTCTTATGTTTAGGTCTTCACAATACAACTGGCACGGCATGACCAGGTGGGCTAAGGCGTTCGACTCGTAAGCTGCGGGTTCGAATAAAGGTCGCACCAAACATAGTCGCCCTTTCAGTCTTGGGGGCGTAATAACGTGACGGTTAATCCCACTTTTCGTTGGTAAAAGAGTTGGCGATGGGTAGTGATTACTAGCTGCCTTCCCTCTAGTCTTACACTGCTAAAATAGGAACGACTAGCACAGATAGCCCTCGAGTAGCTTTGTGCGAAATTAAAACAAAAACAAACAACACATATGCTCTTCAACAGCCTGCTTTTTACAAATGTTTGCTAGAATAAGTCGGCACAAAGAATGCCTGCAAGAGAGAAAACAAGAAAATCTTTTGTGATCCTAATTTGTAGATTTTAAAATTTAAGTTTTTAATTGTCGTTTACTGTATGTTGGCTTTTAAATGTACAGAAATTGGCAAGTCTATGCCGACAATAATACATAAACTGTACTAAATTTGTTTTTTTTTAATAGCAGTAAAAAGCAATTTTTCAAATAAATTAAAGACGTCATCACTTTAAACAAATCTTTATGTATTTTAATTATAATAATAATTGACTGAGCTAAGTTACTTTGCATCCAAGGTTTCGTTTAAACGTGATTCGATTACAAAATCAGCAACTCAAAACAATATTGCACCTGTTATGTAATTATAACCATGTAAATAATCTTACAGTGAGAAACATTCGGCATTTTAGTCGATCATGACCATTTTGCAGCGCTTTATAAAGTATATGTTTCGAGATTTTGGTAACAAACAAAAAAACAAACAGCTTAGATATAATTATCACATTTAAAATATGTGAAATTAGAAGAAAACAGAGAAAATTAAACTTATTTAGTATTTCATTTGGGTTTTGAATCCGCAATTTTTGGTTGAAATCCTGTTCTCCATGTAAGTATTAGATAATTCGGCAGACTAATAACTCTAAAAATTGGGTTTCTATTCACAATGTGGACAAAACACAAATATTTCATTGTGCTTTATAACACAAAACAAATAAATACAATTAAATAAATAGTGAAATTGTTCAGTTCGTTCACACTACGAAACTGTTCATCATTACGTTCACACTACAAACAACAACAAACCAAAAATTTCCTAATTTCGGTGACTTTTCTCACATACATTTATAACCAAGTAAATTATGCATGTGCTTGAAAATGTTGTGTTTCAGTGTGATTTTGTATTTAACACTATGATTTCTAGGTATAAAGTTGCGCTGAAACATTTCTAGGACATCGAAGCGGCAATGGAGCTGTTGTCTCTGATAAGAACGAACAAACCACAGTTGTTTACTGCACAACCTAGTTTGTTTCGTTTCTGGCAGCTTTTGGCATATTGTGTTATCCAGATCCTAGTAAGATATTTGTTTTCCCTTCAGGTGAATCTCACGCGGAAAAAATGTATGCTTATTTTTTTTACTGATTTGAATGTACATGAAGATTTGAAATATAATGGAAAGTTGTGGGATTAGAAAGCTGCCTTCGGTAAAAGAAAGATATTATGCTTTATAACACAGATATGGTTTTTTTTGTCGTCGTTCCTTCAGTTAATTCTCAGATCAACCATAACGTGTAAGTTATTTATAATGGTTATAAATACACGATTGCTACAAGCATAGATGAATGATATAGTTATTAACTCGTTTTTGTTGTTATCGAAAAAATCAGTCGTACCTTAAAGAAAGTGTTATAGACATTTTAATTTTTTCGTGCTACTTCATATTGTGGCTGCTGAGTGCAATCGAAAAGGGTATATTTTTTAATACGATTTCAAGCTGTATCTCCCATGATTGATAGAGTTTTGTTAATTACTTCCAATTAATGTTTTTAATTGTCATTTAGTACTTAAAATCGTGGTTTTGAGTAAGGAACTGACTGTTCATTTTGATTTGGAATATATAATGAATTGTTTGTTTATTTTTGTTTGTTTGCTTGCTTGCTTTTGGCCCGGCATGGCTAAGCGTGTTAAGGCGTGCGACTCATAATCTGAGGATCGCGGGTTCGCATCCCGGTTGCGCCAAACATGCTCGCCCTTACAGCCGTGGGGGCGTTATAATATTACGGTCTATCCCAGTATTCGTTGGTAAAAGAGTAGCCCAAGAGTTGGCGGTGGGTGATGATGACTAGTTGCCTTCCCTCTTGTCTTACACTGCTAAATTAGGGACGGCTAGCACAGATAGCCCTCGGGTAGCTTTGTGCGAAATTAAAAAAAAACAAAAAACAATTGTTTGCTTTCTTACCAACGAATAATGGGATTGACCATAATTTTGTATCACCCCACGGCTGATAGGACGATCATGTTTGATGTGACGGGGATTTGAAACCGCGATCCTTGGATTATGAGTCGAGTGCCTTGACCATTCCGGGCTATATAAAATGAACCAACATCCTATTTTAGCTGTAGTAATTTTATTAAAATGGAAAATTTCAAATTATTTGTAGTGAAATGAACCGCAAGGAACAGAATATTATTACCCCTACAGATATTTAGAGTCAAGAAAATAGCTATAGTTGTGATGTAATTGTATGCTTTAACTAAAATATTCTATGTACTGGTCATTTTCTGGAATATGCCCCAAAAATTTCAATTAACATTCAATCTTGGATTGCGCATTGTCAAATGTTCGGAGCAAATAACTCGCCATACATGAATGAGTGAAGCATTAGTTGTGTTGCCAGTAAAGGAAAAGTGTAAACGTTAAAGTAGAATGTAGTTGTTTTAGGTCACACTCATCAACATCTTCATTTTTATCTCACGTTACAAAAACTTCTTCACAAAAACGTACTATATTTTTGCATTGAGACACTGATACATGAACACAGGCATACTGGACTCTAAAATGTTACCGGTAAAAAACATGAGAAGGGTCCCATAAGATCGTCTGTTTAGTTGATAGAGCAGTAATCTATTTTTGACATACTTTCCAAGGAATCCCACAGGGATTTATTTCAGTGTGTCGTCAGGCTACGCCATTAGATAACACAATAGTATTTTGTGATGAACTGTCCATGGTCTGGTATCCTTTCATGTATGTAATAGATAAAAAGAAAATAAAGTATGCGTTTGCAAATTGTATTTGTTTTTCCCGTAAAACGAATGAAATATGGCTGACGCAAGTTTGGCAATACGTATTATACCTCTTGAAAGTTCAAACTGCCTGCTATGTGTTTAATGTAAAAGTTGATAATGTTATTCATGGACTTACATTTGTGTGTGTGTTTATGTTTTTTTTATAGCAAAGCTACATTGAGCTTTCTGCTGAGCCCATCAAGGGGAATCGAACCCCTGATTATGGCGTTGTAAATCCGAAGACTTACCACTATATTAGCGTGGCCGTATATTTGTTGTATCATTATTTAATTTGAATACTAACTTTAAAATAAACATTCGACAATACAGACGTCTTACTTTACGAATTTGAATTTATCCAAGAAATTTTGTGGAGAAAAAGCTGTCGTTGGGAGTGGTATGTTTGCAGACTCACACCGCTAGAAACCGGGTTTCGATACATGTGGTGGGCAGAGAACAGGAAGTCCACTTTGTAACTTTGTGCTTAATTCCATACAAGTTGTCATTAATAATTTATTCGTGTTTGAAGTTTCGGGTATTGTTCTGTATTCTTGTAAATGATGTTATTTCAGTGAATGTTTTACTGGTTTTTACGAATACATAAAATTTAATGTTATGCTAAATGTATTTTTGGGTCAGCACTTTACCACTAGATTTATTTGCCTGTTTATGGGGAAGAAATAATTCAAACTCCATTCACCGCAGATATATTTATATTATGTAGCTCATTATTATGATTACTGCTCCACGCTGATTTTGATATTATTTAAATTTGCCTGATATTCATCTTTTATCGTATAGTTTTTTGTTACGGAGCAAGGAAATTATCTTAGTATCCCAGAGCGTTTTTCATGCGTCAATTGTTTTAGGTATATATATATATATATATACACACATATGTAATATAACCGCATATATATGCGTATGTTATAGACCTTTATTTTTTTTGCTTCACGCTGAGTTAAATGTTATTGATTTTACCCGGTATTCTTATTTAATAATATATAAGTTTATTGCGGATCAGGGAAATTATGAAAGTAATCAGAACGTTTTTATACCACAATCGTCTTGGGTACATCCACGTAGGATAAACGTATTTATCTTATTTGCTTTGATTCACGTGGTTGTGATGTCTTTTAATTTGCCAGATTCTTTTCTTTAATAATGTACAGGTTTTGTCTGGGAGAAAAGAAATTCCATAGCCCTCGCACCATACCTTAATTGATTTGGGTATGTGTGATGCTAAATGCTAATTTTTTATCTTTGAATTCGTCTGATTTTACTCTTCAATAATATACAACCTTTGTGTGGAACAGACATTTTGAGAGTTACCAAGCCACATACCTCACTCTAGTTACTTTATACATGTGCGTATATTATAGGCTCTTGTTTGCTTTGCTTCACGCAAACTTTTATGTCATTTAGTGATATTATCAGTGTATGATTTTGCTATCGTTGTAGAATTCCGTTTTATATGCAGTGGTATAAATTATTTTGTTTTCTGCATTTTCTCTGTATTTCGCGGAATACTAATCCGTCTTCATTATACCCACACGTTAAAATAAGCTTAAGGTAACATTGACTCTTAAAGAGTGGCACAAATATTTCAAATGTTACATTTTTCATATTTTGTCTAAGTCGAAAACTAACCTCTTTTTCTACACAGATAACTTATTATTGTTTAAACGGTTATTTTTTGAAACCACAGTGTTTATTGGAATCACCAATTACAACCATAACTTCACCATTAAAGTCAATTTCAGTAGGAAATTTAGCACACTAAACATAACTTGAAGGTTGTTATGTATAAAGCGCTTGAAATGCCATGTCGTGTTGTGGTTGGATTTCCATATCTATCGATCGAAAATTTTGTTGTTGTTGTTGTTTATATTATTGTTTCGAAGTTCAAATCAATAAAATATATTGTTATTCATGTAGAAATTTCTAGAATTAGGTAGATCGATCATTTGTCTATAAATAGAATGTATTTTGGGCTGGTGTCTGTACGAGACGAATCCAGATTACTCTGGAATTCTGTGGAAGTTACGCGATTGTTCGAGAATACAATAGGCCTACTCGTATATAAACAGACGGCAATGCGAGGAGAGTCAGTCAGTCATTCGTTTTCATTCGATTCAAGAGATGTTGTCGTCGTTTGAGAATTTTTCAACGTTTGCTTTGTGTTTATTCAACTTGGATTTGTGACTGGAGCTAGATCTACAAAAGCTGTGATTTTATTTCGTCAATCTTTACGATAATTCGAATTACTGGTTATACTGAAGGTCAACACGTATAGGACTGTTTAGGGGAGACCGGGGCAAGTTGGAAAACGACAAATTTGAGACATTCATAAAAAACATCGTAAAAAGAACTTCGTCAAATTTATTGGACTGTGAATTGTTTCTGGACTTTTCCATTGAAACTTCGGAATTTCTTCGTGGAACCAAATTCACACCCTAGATTGGAATTTTGGATTTCTGATCTGGACTTTTGGACTTTCATTCTGGATCATTATATTGGACACAGGCCAGTACCATTTTGTGCTGTAATTAATTTTGAAGGTTGAAACTGAACATCTGTCATTGTTATTATATAATTTATTTTATATCTGTCACATATATAATAGTTTATTGTAATAAATTATATAAGCTGTTATCTCTGTCTTTCTGTTGCGTTCAGTCCACATAAAAACGTAGCAAAGGTTTTTAAATTAAAAATATTTACCAATTGTATAATTATCACTAAAGAAGGTATTAATTATAATTTAATTGCTCATAGGTCGTAAACATTGCAGAAACTTTCAAAGTTTTTAATTCCAGCTATGAATGTGTCACAAACAGCATACTTTTTAAAATAATTTATAAGTTGTATATCGGACCAAATAAATTATTACAATTGCTCGTGGGTTTTCCGTAACTTACTCGTTTTGGGAACATATCTGTAGCATAATCGATGTGAAATTAGTCTTTTTTCGCAGAACGTGTATTTATCCACGTTTTCGTAAGTGCCTAAATATAAAAGTAGTTTTGATGAGATAATATCCCTACAATGTGTAAACAACAACTACTGAATTACAATATTAATATTTGTAACTTCACCGTTATTTCATCAATTTGTTACAAAGATAGCTTAAAGATAGCCTACATGGTAGGTATGAAATTTAACTAAAAGAAAGATGATATTTAGCTTAATTTGTTCGAAGAAATTTACTCTGCACGTTCACGTAAACAAACGTATTAAATTTAAAATCAAAATTGTGTATGTTTGTAGAAACTTCATTGGGAATTATGTGGATCTGAAACAATAAATAATCCTACTCCTATTTTTAAATGGTTGAAAGATATTTTGGTAGTTCAGGTTTTGGCTTAATTTTATACATGAGATATGTCTACTCTATTTAATACAGTAACAACCTACTCCCCAGTCATTATATACATCTTTAAACTGAATTAGTCTGTTGCTAAATGTTCTTCCGGCATTATAGTACATATTGTTTCAAACTTATTTTATTGTAGTCTAATTGCAACCTTTTTATACAAAACAAAGGGAAAGCTACTAGGTGATCATGGAAGCATTAAACATGAAGGTTGAATCCTTGACTGATGAGAAGCAAGATTCTTTGTTGGACGTCAAATCAATGAAAAAGGAAGATGAAACCTTCACAATAATTAGTAGTGAGTCTATGTATTTGGAATTTTAATGCTTTACATTCTTTCCAATTTTAGTATTGTGCATTTGACCTGTTTTTAATTTAGCAGTGTGCCTGGATTTTCCATTATTAATTGGAAACTTTTTCACCAAATTTATATATATATTCGTAAGTAAAATTAGGCTGCATTCACTTTATTATTTTGGTCTTCAATATTAAAAGCATGAATGCAGTAACACATCAATAATTTTATTTTATACTATCACCTTTAAATGATACTTTCCCACAATTCACCACATTCCTACCTTCCATGTAACTATTGACTGTTTTGAAACATTATTGCTTATTTGACTATGAATGACCATTGATGTTTTGTTGTTACTCATTGATCAACATATTTAGATTAGATAGAGGATTTAGAAAGAAATTGCATGTACATTATTGTTACTTGTATTTTGATCTAACTGAGTGTACAAGGATAAGGATCTCATTGGTTCTCTATTGGCCCTGATTGATTAACATGTGTGCAGTGACCATGAGTACACAAGGATTTCATTGACTCTTTATTGGGATCTCATCAGTGCTTTGTTGTTCCTGTCAGGGTAATAAATATTTGTGAACTGACTATGAGTGTTTAAAAGTGGCCTATCTTTATAGATGTTAAGATATAGAAAAATATAAAGTTTTTCTGATAAAAAATAAATAAATTTAGGAGACATTGGAAATTAGAGATATAACATTTGTAAAGTTTACAGATAAATAAAAGTATTTTTGATCTTAATGTGAAAAATCACTTTGTACTCAGAAAAGTAATCAAAACTGTTGAATACATTCAAAGGCAAATATTATTAAAAATACTCAATTATAATATTTATTTTTTTATACAAAATCCTGTAATTTTCACTGAAAGACTGCCATATTTTATTAAAATATAATACTATATTAAAAGCTACATTTTGGAGACAGTAACAAGTACACCATGGTTACAGGCTCAATCTATTCAAGCCTCTATAGAAAGTCTTAATGGATACATCAGGTGCCAGGGCTGCTATGGAAACTGAGCCATATAAAGTTCAAAATTATTATAGTTTCTTTGCTTCATAAAACTTTTTGAGTTTTCCTTCTACATTTAAAACCAGAATATTTCTTGGTATCATTTTATTCATATTGGTAACCTGTTTCTTTCTCATAGTTGAGAGTTTGGTTTTGTCCTTTTCTTTAACTTTTCAGCTTGGACCTATTAATTATCACTATCCTTTCCTTCAGCTGGTATCTGATCTGCTGTTCTTTAGATTACTCTGCCAATCCTTTGTTGTGTCTTCTTTCCATGACTGCTGTCACTGTAGTTCTGTATTATTGTTTTATTTCTGTATTAAGTGGAAACAACATCACATTTCAAATGAAGACTACTCAAACTAGGGTTGAGGAATTAGTATTATTTGTTCATTCATTGATCAACAGTTCCAGTAATTAGGTTTTGTCAGCCACTTCTTTTCTGTTTCTTCAGCAACTGAAAGTTAACAAAAACTTGGTATTTGATTTCTCTGTCATTAGCTGTTTATAAATAAATTATCAGATAAAAACTGTTAATAGGTGTTGCTAGTAACTTGTTTTCATTTTAGCAAGCATTAAGAAATAGTATTAGTGATAGATAGCCCTAGTAACATTCAATAACAAAGACAATCTGAACATGTTTTGGGCCAGTGGGAATCAAACTTGAAAACTTAAAATCATGAGAAGGACTATCAGTGATGTCGAGAAACCCACTTGTTGAGAATTTTATATGCAAAAAACGGCTCTTTTGGGCTCAGAAAACACTTCAAATAGAAGAGCGAACAACGTTTCGACCTTCTTCGGTCATCGTCAGGTTCACAAAGAAAGAGGTAACTGCCCGGAAGCTGACCACATGTTTGGAAGGGGTTGTATAACTGAGTGTCGCAATGTAGAGGGCGCGGTTTGATGTTTGAATATATAATTTTATCTATAATATTAATATAGGTATAATGGCGTTCCTTTATATTGGTTTATTTTGGGTTTAAGTTGTTGTATAAGTAAGGCTTCTTTAATTTTTCGTTTGTTTATGTTTGTTTCTGTATTTAGTATTTTAGTGTTTTCTATGGTTATGTTGTGTCCATTTGACTTGCAGTGTTCGAAAACGTGTGAAGGTGACTTTTTATGTTCTTTGAATCTGGTTTCCATTTTTCTACTTGTTTCTCCTATATAGAAGTCGTGGCAGTTATCACATTGTATTTTATAAATAATGTTGGTGTGGTGTTTGTCAGTGTAGTTCTTACATAGTATAGACCTTAGTTTTGTGCCTGGTTTTTGAATAAATTTAGTGTTAACTAGAATGTTATATTTTGTTACTAGTTTTTACCAAATGTTGGTTATTTGTTTGCTGATGTCAGGAATATATGGTATACAGCAGTATATGGTTTCGTGATTTTTTGATTCGTGAGATATATTTACTTTTGTTGGTTGATTTTGCTTTCTGTCTAGGTGTGTGCGTATAATGTTTTCTACGGTTTGTGGAGGAAACTTATTGATGTTGATGAAGTATTGTTTTATTTTATCTAATTCATCGTTAATTTTATCTGGTGAGCATAGTTTTATGGCTGTGTTTATCTGGTTTCTTAGTATGTTGAGTTTTTGTTTTGTTTCATGTGCTGAGTCCCAAGGAATGTATAGTCCAGTATGGGTGATTTTTCGGTGGATTTCTGTTTTGAATTGTGTGTCGGTTCTTATAATTTTGAGGTTAAGAAATGATATTTGATTGCTTTCTTCCTGTTCACATGTGAAGTTAATGTTGGGATGTATAGAGTTAATGTGAGTGAAAAAGTTAAGTATGTGTTCTGTAGATTCGAATCACGCAACCGTGTCATCTACATATCTGTACCAGTATAGTGGTGGATGTAATGCTGTATTAATTGCTTGTGTTTCAATTTGTGTCATAAAAATATTGGCTAGAACTGGCGATACTGGGTTGCCCATGCTTAGGCCATTTGTTTGTATATAGTTTTGGTTGTTGAACATGAAGTTTGTCTTTATTGTGGTGAATTCTATGAGGGTTGCTAACTGGTTACTGGGAATGTCTATAATCGGGTTAGGGTCTCGAATATAGAGTTCTAAGGCTATCTTGCAGGCTTCTGTTGTTGGAACTTCTGTGAAGAGGGATATAACATCGAAACTGGCCATTAAGGCTTTATGATTAAGTTGATTTAGATTGGACTTGAAATTAAAAGAGTCTTTGATGAATGAGCTGGCTGGATGTTGCATATTTACCAAGATTGTAGTTAAACGATTCATATGTTGACATTATTGGTCGTAATGGACAATCTGGTTTATGAGGTTTGGGGATGCCGTATATTTGCGGTGTGCGTGAGTCGGTTTTACGTAGGTAGGAATAAAGTGTTTGTGAAATTGTGTTGGCTTTTTTCATTTGTAGTAGTAATTTGTTTAGTTGCGTCTCATGTGTCTTTGTTGGATTTGTGTGTATTGGTTTAAATTTGTTCGTGTCTGATAGGATGTTATTCATTTTTTGTATGTATTTATTCGTGTTCATTATTACTATAGCGTTACCTTTATCTGCTTTTAGAATTTTTATGTTTCTGTCTTGTTTAGGTTTTTACAAAAAGAGACATTAATTCCATTAAAAACCTAAAACAAGACAGAAACATAAAAATTCTAAAAGCAGATAAAGGTAACGCTATAGTAATAATGAACACGAATGAATACATACAAAAAATGAATAACATCCTATCAGACACGAACAAATTTAAACCAATACACACAAATCCAACAAAGACACATGAGACGCAACTAAACAAATTACTACTACAAATGAAAAAAGCCAACACAATTTCACAAACACTTTATTCCTACCTACGTAAAACCGACTCACGCACACCGCAAATATACGGCATCCCCAAACCTCATAAACCAGATTGTCCATTACGACCAATAATGTCAACATATGAATCGTTTAACTACAATCTTGGTAAATACATAGCATGGGCATTCTCCAAATATGCAACATCAGCCAGCTCATTCATCAAAGACTCTTTTAATTTCAAGTCCAATCTAAATCAACTTAATCATAAAGCCTTAATGGCCAGTTTCGATGTTATATCCCTCTTCACAGAAGTTCCAACAACAGAAGCCTGCAAGATAGCCTTAGAACTCTATATTCGAAACCCTAACCCCCCGATTATAGACATTCCCAGTAACCAGTTAGCAACCCTCATAGAATTCACCACAATAAAGACAAACTTCATGTTCAACAACCAAAACTATATACAAACAAATGGCCTAAGCATGGGCAACCCAGTATCGCCAGTTCTAGCCAATATTTTTATGACACAAATTGAAACACAAGCAATTAATACAGCATTACATCCACCACTATACTGGTACAGATATGTAGAGGACACGGTTGCGGGATTCAAATCTACAGAACACATACTTAACTTTTTCACTCACATTAACTCTATACATCCCAACATTAACTTCACATGTGAACAGGAAGAAAGCAATCAAATATCATTTCTTAACCTCAAAATTATAAGAACCGACACACAATTCAAAACAGAAATCCACCGAAAAATCACCCATACTGGACTATACATTCCTTGGGACTCAGCACATGAAACAAAACAAAAACTCAACATACTAAGAAACCAGATAAACACAGCCATAAAACTATGCTCACCAGATAAAATTAACGATGAATTAGATAAAATAAAACAATACTTCATCAACATCAATAAGTTTCCTCCACAAACCGTAGAAAACATTATACGCACACACCTAGACAGAAAGCAAAATCAACCAACAAAAGTAAATATATCTCACGAATCAAAAAATCACGAAACCATATACTGCTGTATACCATATATTCCTGACATCAGCAAACAAATAACCAACATTTGGCAAAAACTAGTAACAAAATATAACATTCTAGTTAACACTAAATTTATTCAAAAACCAGGCACAAAACTAAGGTCTATACTATGTAAGAACTACACTGACAAACACCACACCAACATTATTTATAAAATACAATGTGATAACTGCCACGACTTCTATATAGGAGAAACAAGTAGAAAAATGGAAACCAGATTCAAAGAACATAAAAAGTCACCTTCACACGTTTTCGAACACTGCAAGTCAAATGGACACAACATAACCATAGAAAACACTAAAATACTAAATACAGAAACAAACATAAACAAACGAAAAATTAAAGAAGCCTTACTTATACAACAACTTAAACCCAAAATAAACCAATATAAAGGAACGCCATTATACCTATATTAATATTATAGATAAAATTATATATTCAAACATCAAACCGCGCCCTCTACATTGCGACACTCAGTTATACAACCCCTTCCAAACATGTGGTCAGCTTCCGGGCAGTTACCTCTTTCTTTGTGAACTTGACGATGACCGAAGAAGGTCGAAACGTTGTTCGCTCTTCTATTTGAAGTGTTTTCTGAGCCCAAAAGAGCCGTTTTTTGCATATAAAATTCATGAGAAGGACTCCTCCTTCGGTTAAAAAACAAACAAACATTTAAGCTGAACAAACTAGATGTTTAAAACAACTTGCAAATTTACAATTGGACAGAGCAAAGATAATCCATTCTACAGCTTTTGGTTTAACAGCAATCAAATATTTATTATGAATTTTCTTCCATAAACAGAAATTTCAATAAAGAAAAGTTAACATAGAGATGAACACTTTTCTTCATTTTTCTGCTATTGATGTTACACAAGAGTAATTTTCTCAAACTCATCAGTATTTGTTTCTGAAATTTAAAATAAATAAAATAATAGCCTTACCTGAAACATTCTCAGAATTTAAAATGACTTTTTCCAAGTTTCTTGTAATCCATCTGAGTCGCTAACAAAACAACCTAATGAATTTATTTAAGAGTTAAAAGTAGAATTTACAAAGGTAATATGAAAACTGTGAACATCAGTTTAACATTAAAAATCATTAAATCATTTAAATTTTGAGATAATTATTTGAAGACAGTTGAAAAAGAATTCTAGTTCACAGAATATTATAAGGAAGAAAAAAGTTTATATTGATTCAGTTCATAGCTGTTTCTAAAACAGTTTTGACAAATTTATCTCAAAAGCTGCAAAATGAGTAGTTGCATATTTTGTCTCAGTATTATAACTTGGAGGATTACTAATATAGCTGTGAGAAATTTGTACTGTCACACATGCTATGTGACTAACTCTATCCAAATCACTTTTATTACAGCAAAGGCTACTTTTTATGACAGTTTTAGTGTATTTTGGTTCCTCAAGGTATGTACCTTCCTACCATCCAAGCCTATATTCGTGATTTGTAGTTTGCTGAAAATCAACTCTTCAGAATATATTCTTTGTAAGTTACCTGAGTGTTTGTACACTGTTTAACAGTGCTGCTGCTGATAAACAATTCAGTGTTATGGAATGAAAAGTTTAACTGTTGCTAAAGTTCAACAATATCCAAATTTCAGTGTTTAAATTGTTAATATTTTTTATATTGTTGGAATGAGCAGGAAAAAATAGCTGATGTATATTATGTATTGGTCATCATTGTCTCAATTTCCTCTTGTAACAAACTAAAAGACTTTTATAAACACTTGATTTTCCAGGTTTTTAGAAACTATTAAGACCTTTAGTTTAGCCAAAAAAACTGGAAAAGTATAGAACTGGCAATTTTGCAGTACTATAACAGCTTAGCATTCTGCTGAATATTTTATTCTGGTGTCATAAGGGCTAGCTTACTCGTACTTGAAGTTGTTGAGATAATTTACACATCAAAATGTTGCAATTTAACATTGGTAGTGCAGAAACAGTATAGCATTTCACTGACTTCAATACATAATGCTCTTCAAGACTCTTCAGGCTAAAACTGCTGCCTCCATAGTGAGTGTCATTTATTATGATATTCATTGGCATTATTTGGAAAAAGAGGGGAAACAACTGATAAAAAACAGAAATAAGGATGATGTAGAGATGGAAATTATAAAAGTACAGGAATAAGGTAGGAATTAATACAAATTTCATATTAATTCCTGTCTTTTTCTTTGCTTTATGGCATTTCCATCCCTGCAGCAGCATTATTTTTGGAAATTTCTTTTCACTACTTGTTTTAAGTGATTTCTAAAGATGTGTTTAACACCTAACAATTAAGATCTCTTACACTGGTTTAAAAATGAAATGTGCATAGTCTCTCCCTTGTGATATGAGACACTGTTAGGCAGTTTTATCTATTTTGGTAGAAGCCATTTCAAATTGTTGATGTTATTCCTTCCTGTAACCTGTTAGAGGATGATGCTCTTTGGAGGTAATTAGAGGATATTGGTTGGTTTCCCAAATCTATGCATGGAACTTTATGAGAGACATGATATCTATTTTGCAGTGGATGTTTCATGGTTCCAGTCAAGATGAGAGTGCAGCATGCTGCTTAATTTTCGTGTTCTTTTGCTTCCACTCAATATTTTGAGAAGTACTTTGTTCTTTTTGAGTTCCTTCTGGCTCCACTGCTTGATTGAACTTGTTAGACTTATCAGACTTGTATGATGGGTATTTTAAGTCCAGAAGGTTTAGAAATGTTTTGCTTTCTAAACGTAGCAACCTGTTTAACCACTATTTGGGACTGTAACTAACAATTTGCATTCTAAGCAAATGTTTTAGAACATGACCTTTGCTGAAAACTAATTTTTTATGTGTCTGTATATTATACTAAAAGTACAGAAGAGGCCTGTATGCATGTTATGTGGATTTTGATTATGTTTTAGTGAAGTATAAGCTGTACTGCATTTTGTTATAAACAAATCTACATTATTGATACTTTTAGCTATAGGGGAAGAAAGTTCTCCACCTACAATTTTGAAGTTTGGTATAACAAAAGAGGAGGAAGAGGAAAAGTGTGATGGAGCATCAGAGAAAATTGAGGTAATTTGTAGGTTAAACCTTTTATTGTTGTGTTATTTAGCAGAATGTGTAGCTGTCTTTATGTTGTTGTTTTTTTTTGCTTTGTGTGGGATTCTAGTTAGTAATGACATGTTTATAGTCGCAAGCAAAAGAAATCCATTACAAGTTTGCCACATTGTTGTGAAAACACTCATTACAGTTTTTCTTTTTGCTGCAATAATATTACTAGACTACAGGTGTTTCCACATGTGCACTTTCTACCAGTTACCTGTGTGAACTTCATCAGTTAAATGAAATAGTAACTTAAAAGTTTTGATTTTTCGTGAGATTATAAAACATATTCTGTGTTAAATCATTTACTGTAGTTTAGTACGTTATATTAAGCTTATTATTATGCCCTACATCATTGTTGGTGCTGCTCTGTGAGATAGCTGTGCTTCATTATTACAGTAGTACAGCAGATGAGTTTCTATTGTGTAAGACTCCATTGTAATGTTGTAATCTTTTGTGATTTAGTTGTGTATAGTTGCCTGAAGCATATGGGTGGATTCTAATCTGTCACAAGAAGATGCCATGCTGTGCTTACTATGGCTAGTTGCACGTTTGTTTTGGAAGTTCTGCTGATAGCTGGGTAATTAATGGTATTCATTAACCTGTAAAACAATGGATTCATTAGTTGATTACATTTTTTTGTAACTTTCTCATAGCCCTTTATCTAGGGTGATAAACTTCTGAAGATTGTCATTTATACATTTTGTGAAAAACAAGCTATCTGAATAAAATTAATATTCTAAAAAGTAAATTTCTGTTAAATAAGATTTGAACCTTTTTGTACTTGGAAAATTAATTCCTAATGCCCACTAAAAATCACCAATCAATATTTAGTATTATGTAACTTAACAGTAATATCACATTGATCTTTGTAAATCAAATAAGTGGGAAATAAACTTTTTTAACACAAGCTTGGTCAATTTCAGTGATCATGTGACCTCTATATGCTCATTTAGTTTTTGTAGATTTAATATTTTTGTCTTTCAGCATAGTGTGTATATCAGCACAATATTTATTAGTCTTTCAGTTAAAATCATGTCATTTACATATAAAAGTAATATTTTTAATGAAGTATTTTAATAAACTAAAATAAAAGATTTGTTCATAAATATATTGAGTATTTGTTTTGAATAGTTTATCTGAGTAATATTCATGTTAAAATAAAAAATATTTTTCTTCATCTTAGAAGTCTCAAATTTCCTTTGTGTAATCCCTAAAATGTCCTATATACTTTTTAAATATTTATTTTAGTAAAACTTTATATTTTATCTGTTATTTTCTTTATCCTAACTTCAGATAGGGTTAATCAGTTTCACTGACCTCATAACCACAAAAAGAAGAAAGAAGGAAAAACAAAATAAATCTAAATTACCCTAATTTTAGCTACTAGAATGAGTCCAGATTGTAACATGAAACTACATTTCTAAATATCTTTAAGCTTGTAACAATATACATCTATTTACAATTAAATTTTGTTTTGTTGCCTTTGAACTGTATCTAACTACTGTCTGTGCTATTATAAGTTGTAACTCATTCAGGTCATGTGTAGCTCACATTACCCATATGCATGTTTTGTGAAACATTTTTATTATATTATCTCTTTTACCTAATGTAATTATCTTAACTAGGCTAAAAAAATCCCTATTTTTTACATCTTAGTTACTTTTATAATAATAAATAATGAATAAATTTGAAAAATGAGAAAGTTCTTACCCAGTCTTCCTTTTTCATATTGCAATTTATTAAAGACATTTATGCCTACTTTTTTATGCTATTGGATGTGATGCACTAAACAATTTTTATTCAATTAAGTAGTGCACTAAGGAACATAGACTAATAACATATGAAAAGCAGATAATTTCCCCTAACTTTCAAATTTTTTTTTAATTTTCTGACTATGAGACAAAGGCCATTACAAATTCAAGCTAAGCATTAAGTTTCTCACTAGAGCATTGCTTTTTCTCTGAATGAAATTGACTATTATCTGTTCAGAACACAATGTTATACAAAACACCATTTTGATAAATGAAAACCTTGAGTTTCTGTTGATTGTGTGTAACATATAATTTAACATAAGAAAGAAGTGTTAACATAACCTGATAAGAGGGCGTTTGACAAGTGGGTGTGGCAGGAGGGGTGTGATATTCCATTTGATAGTTATGTAACCAAAGAAAATTGAAGGCTATAAAATTTATGACCTGTCTGAGCAGTTATGATTTTTATAGTAAGTAATTTATGTTTCATTTCTAACTCTTTCAAGAGATGATAAAAAAAAATAAAGACAAGATGCATAAAGAATATATATCATGTCATACTAGGGGAAATTCAAACTTTTTTAAATATTGCCTTGTAGAATTATGAACTTAAAAGATATATATGATTAAAATATGGATTATTAGCTAATATTTTATGCTATAATAATTGGTATAACATAAAGAAAAAGTTGTTTAATAAAGTGTTGAATGTAAGATACTAAAACTTTATGTTGTTAGCAGTTAAGGATACCTTAGTCGAAAAGGCCAAATAAGGAAACATATTTTACAATCACTTATAGGGGTAATAATGTTTTTATTTAAAATACATTATGATTAAAATTAAAAATAATTTAGTAGCCTGTTAGTCAGTCTGTTTATATGCATTGTTTAAATACCTTAAACATCAATATTTTAATCAGTATACAGCTACTTATATTTTATTAAATAATGCAGTTATAAATTTCTGAATGAATGTGGGTAGAAGTTCCTTTCAAGCCTCCTTTCCTAAATTTGTACCTGCTTACACAATAGTAACTAATATAGTTGTGCAGTTATAATTTAGAAACATAACACAATGTAAAAAATAGTAAAGTTACACTTCATTTAACACAATGTAAGTAACTAAACAGTTGGCAGTGGGTGCTGCCAGCTAGTTGAGTTTCCTCTAAGCAGTTGTTTAAACACAGTGACAGTGACTGATAATTTTGTAACTTTTCAACAATGAAGACAGGGTGAGGGGAAGCAAATTTTGTGATTATTGCAGCTGAAACCCAAACACTCAGATTACAAGTTTTTATACCAGATGCTAATGGATATTTTAATTTTGGAAATCTGAAGTTTCTAATTTGAATGAATCTTTATGGTCTGTATTTATGAATTTTTTGCATAAGAAAGAACTTTGTACACCTTTTTGAAAAGTGATCAATTTTCATTTGCATTATATTGTCTTTAAAAGGCTACACAATGTCAATTATAGTTCTTATGCAAGCTGTTCTGTCACAACTTTATATCGTCTGTGGTTGTAACATGACTTGCTTATTCATTTATCCAACATCATTTTAACATATGTTCAATCCTTTTTCATTAAGTCACTATAATCTTGTCAGTAATGTGTGCAACTAGAATTCTGTGTCAAGTTACACGTTATACATAACTGTAGGAAGTATAATTTTCTATTGAATCAACTCTTATGTTATTCATAATGTAAATGTGTAGTATCCTTTCTTAATTCAGCCATTATGTTACATAATAAAAATCTGTTTAATCAACAATTATGTAACATCACATAAAGGTTTAGTATTTTGTGTTTAATCAGCCATCATGTTATCAGAGGGATGGGAAAATAATAATAAAAATAAATCCCAAACCTGTCATAAACTTGTTCCCTGGAGAGACATATGACCAATCAGACCTTGATGCTCTCGTTGAACAGTTGCATTCTCCATTTCTAATCCTGGGGGACTTTAATGGACATCATCCCCTCTGGAGAAGTGCTGTTATTATATAGGAGGGGTCACTCTGTAGAGCGTATGCTTTCTGATTACAATCTTTCTCTTTTCAATACTAGTTCTTCCACTTATTTTCATGCACCTAGTCAGTCCTTTACTGCTATTGATCTCTTGATTTGCTCCCCTTCATTATTTTCCCATTTTTCAGGGAGGGTTGACAATAATCCACTAGGCAGTGATCATTTTCCTATGATTTTGAGAGAGACTGGCCATGGTCGATGCCACCCTACCCGTGTGCTGGGGTGGAAGCTGGATCAGGCAGACTGGTCCACTTTCACTGCTCTTGCAGAACTTGATCCTGCCATTGTGAATTAGCCATCAATAGACGACTGTGTGGCAGTGGTAACAAACTGTATTATACAAGCAGTTGCTCAGTGTATTCCTGAAACCTCGACACGTTTTCCACAATATCCTCGTCCGTGGTGGAATCCTGCTTGCCACTTGGCATGGAAGGCTCAAAAACGGGTCTGGGATACTTTCTGTAGATATCCCACACTTTTGAACTGCATCACTTTCCAAAGGGCCCATGCACATGGTAGGTGGGTAAGAAGGAATTTTGGATTAAGATCACAACTAGCATATCTTCTACCACCAGTTCCAAGGTCATATGGGACAGGGTTCGAAAGGTCAGTGGGCACTACAATTCTGTCCCCCTCTTCATCATACTCTCTGATGGCTAAGAGGTAGCTGATGTCCAGAGAATTGCCAATACTCCAAGTGAAAGCTTTTGCTGGGTATTTAGCACTTCTGCTTGTTCCTCCACCTTCTTGGCCATCAAGACTTAGGCAGAGCATTTACCTCTTTCCTTGTGAACTGACTTTTTGACTATAATTGTCCCTTTACACTGGTGGAACTGAAAATGGCTCTTCGTCGGTCTGGCAGTACATCTGTTGGACCTGATGATGTAAACTATGACATGCTTCACTATCTCTCTCCTGCTTCTCTTGATATTCTTCTACTTGTTTTTAACCAGATCTGGCAGGAGAATGTTTTTCCGGATGCTTGGCACCAGGCTATTATCTTACCCTTCTCTAAACCTGGGAAAGATCCCAAGATTCCTTCACACTACCGTCCAATTGCTTTGACGAGCTGTCTCTGTAAGACCTTAGAGAAAATGGTTAATGCTCGTCTGTTTGGTTCCTCGAATCAGACAATTTCCTCTCATCCACTCAGTGTGGGTTCCGACGACTGCATTCCACCACGGACCACCTAATTCGACTTGAAACATCAATCAGAGAAGCCTTTCTCAAATATCAACATTTTGTTTCAATATTCTTTGACATTGAGAAGGCTTATGACACAACATGGAGGTATGGCATTTGGACATTGTTATTGGTGTTGGTGACATTGTCCACCTTGAAAAGTTTTAAGTTTTTTTAATGGCCATTAATCTTTTTAACCTCATTTAAGTGTTTCATTTTTATTCATTACACCTTTTTAATTGTGGTTCCCTTTTCAGTCTCAATCTCTCTAGTTCAATTTCACACTGTAAAATGGCCAGAACATAAAATAACTTGCTACCAAGACTGGATAGGCCAACTTCAGGTGACTAACGCTGTTGTTTGAACTACCCATTAGTCGTCCTGGCAAGTTGTTATTACACTTTTGCTGCATATCATTTAACACTTTTATTACTTTACCTTTTAGTACTGGCCATAATGACACATAACACAGAACCAGGATTGGAAAGACCAACTTCAGGTGACTGACAGTGGTTCTTGTACTTACCTGTTAGTATTCCTGGTGGGTTATGATCATTGCTATTTTGTTTGAGAAAATCCTTTACAACTTCTCTTACTGTGCTTGCTTTCTTAACATTGTAGACTGGGTGTCAACATTGATTTTATGCTTTTTCTGTTTTTCAATGATGTTTTGTTTTACCTTCATTTCCTCTTATGTATTTTACTACATTTAATTTATTTTTACCTTTTTACTGGACGTTTGGGCAGATAGCCTAGCTGCTTTGGGCCATAAAACACTGGATCAATCAATCAGTCATAAACTGACCAAGTGGAACTAAACATTACATTTATTGTGTTTTGTGTCAACAGACCCTACTGAATGGTAGGAGAGAAAGTTTTAAACTCATCTGAGATGGGATTTTTCCTGCAAGACTGTTTTTATGATGTATTTATATAAAGGATCTGGCCATTTTCAAACTTTGTATGAAATGAAAAACAACAAATCAGATAGAATGAAGTTCAAATATCCTTTCTAAACATGGCTGGTATCAGTATTAAAATTTTAATTAAAATAAAGTACAGAACAAAGAGAGTTAGTAACTTTGTTAACCTAAAGATGACCTATGAAGACTGAAACATTGTTCTGCACTTTATTTTGATTAAAGTTTTAATATCCTTACCAACCATTTTGAAAATATATTTTTCTTCAAGTTGGTTTCTCATTATCTTACGAACCAAGGGTAATTCTGGCCCACTTGTTGGTGCTCTACCAGGTGACTTCCGTCCCAAGGAAGCCAAATCTTGTAATCTTGTTTTTTCTTTTTAATATTTCAGAAAGATACTCATTTTTTAACTAAATTTCATTTGTTCACACACCATTATCAGTGTAGGATACCAGCTATTCATGGTATATAATGGTAGGTATTGTGTCCAAAGTTATAATTTTTCTCACTAAAGGAATGTATTTCAGATAGATAGGTAGATACCTTTCTGTACCATTTTCCCCTCCAAATTACAATGAATTTTGTTTGCCTTATCAAGAAGGAGCCTATGATATGTGCTTGTGCTCACAAGATTTACTGTGCATGGATGCTGTATCCACCACCCATTTGTGGAGGACTACATTATAATAGTCATAAGCTGGTGCATCACATATAGACAGAAAGGAATGGAAAATTGTTTAAGGCAAACTACAGTTGTGCATGAGGAAATGATTCTTAGTGGTGCAGTGGTATAAATATCAATGTGAAATACATTTTTAAGTAAGGAAAGTGTTGAAACCTGGAAAGTTAATGAAGTGCCATCTTGTAGAGAGTTCTGTAAAACTGATAATCTGAAGCATCAGAATGCTAGAGCTGGTCATATATAAAACACTACTGTGCAATTATTTTAACCTTTTCTTCCACATGAGTGATTCAAACATCCACTAATGTCTTTACTGTGCAAGGCAATCTGTAAATGGAAGGAGAGAATTCTGGAGGTTGATAAATATAGGAATCACAGCAACACACCACATTCACCCTGAGCCACTATTGTGGATCCTTAATCCTTTAATGCTGCCACCATTTCTCAACTCCTTTCTTCACATACTACTGTGTTACATTTCAAATTTAATTACACCAACCTACTATCAATGTATTTTAATAAAATTATTATTATAAAATACATTATAAATCAAAAATATATTCAAGTCTAAAAAAATATTTAAATAAAACATTTAGGAAGTGGGATGGGTGCACCAAAAAGTAAGGAAACAAGGAAGGAATGGATGTAACGAAATTACACTTTATAGTTTTTGACATAGTGCAACTTTATACTGGATGTGGCCCTTATCCCACCCATTTCTGTTACATGTGTTTTTATAACTTAATAAATGTTAAAACTAAAGAAAGATGTATATAGCTAAATTTCTCTGTTGTGAACTTTGCTACAACAACTAAGTACAAATACATGTATGTAATCAAATTATGTGGCCCTAGAAAATGCATAACATAGTAAGGGGGTGTGTGATGTTGGAAGTAAGACAGAATTTTCCAGTAGTCATAGTTTGTTTTAGGGAGATATTATAGATATCTGACTAGTAAGGGGTGAACCTTAAGAATAGTGTCTAAAACACACCTAATTTTTGAAATTTTTAACTTTGTTGAGTATTTAGAAAGGAATTGCAACTGATAAAACTCAGAGTCAATAATTGAATCAAAATAAAACATTAAGTAGAAATAGGTAGAATGATGACCACAACCATTTTGAGGTTGCATCATGTCAAAAATCACTAAGTGTTGTAATGTTATCCTATCTATTCCTACCTTGTTTCCTTACTTTTTGGTGCACCCATTTCTTCTTCCTGATTCTTTTATTTAAAATATTTTTATACTTATTTCATCGGTTTTTCTGATGCAAAGTATTGAGAGTGACTGGGCTCTAGGGCTATCCTTTGCATAGCTTTTTTAGAACTGTTATCAACAATTCCTAACTTTTGCTGATATCTTTGTTGTAGTTTTTACTTCCATCTAGTAACCTTTTCTTTAGCTGGATTAATAACTATGACTTGTTTCACATATTTAGCATTATAGTTTCAAACCTTTTTCCTATTCTTGCTCTCTTCACTTTGATAAAGACTTTTCAAGGTTATTGAGAGATTTTCTTTGTTTCTTTCATATAGTGATAACACTAGTTATTATATGTTTTAAATGTTGTTTGTTATTTGATTGTAGAATCTGTCTGTTCAAGTGAAAATGGAAGAGCCTGGTGATCTGTTACCGGATGATGTTATTTCAAAGTTCAGTTACAGTGATAATGAGGATCAAAATAATTCACAAAATAATGTTACAAATGTGAAAAGAGAAAGTGGATTTCAAAGAGAAATTGAATCTGGATTAGAAAGAACATCTGGTGAGTATGGACCTCTCATGAAACTTGAGCTCTTTGACACTGGTGTGACACCATATAGACTTGGTTAATAGGATTGATAAACATAATTTATTTACTCTAACTTCTGGGACAACACAGGACCTATTTGTTCATCTTGGTTGTCCCATCCTCTAAAACAAACTAAAATCTTTAATAAATAAATCTAAAATGAATAATTTAAAAAATTTTAAGGCTAGCCCTTTTCATTGACATAATAACCAAGTTTTCTCTTAAACTTACTGCATCCACAATATCTGAAGGCAGCCCATTCCAAAGGCCAGTAAGTCTGTTTGAAAAATAAAACTGCTGAAAATGACTTTTACTGTGCCAAAAATTTGTATTTTTAATCCTACTGTTCTCACCCTTAAGTATCAAAAAAAATGTAGCACCAACGTTATCAGTTCTCTTTATGATGTTAAACACTTTAATCGGATTCCCTCTAACTCTTCTCAAGAGAAGACAGATATGAAAACCCATCCATTCCAGGTACCATTCTAATTACCCTTCTCCAAACCCTTTCCAACAGTTTGATGTCTTTCCTAAGGTATGAGCGATTAAAGACACTATTCCAAATGTGGCCAAACCAATAACCTATACAATAAAATTATAATCTCTTTAGACTTGTATTCAGTATTTCTGTAGACATACAATTTTTCTTTGCCATTCCATTAGCATGGATGGTTTAAAGACTGATCAGTTATTGCACCAAGATCCTTTTCTTTCATGACACTATTAAGGTTATTCCCACCCAAATTATACTTATAACTGAAATTGTGATAACTCACATGTATTATCTGCATTTATTATCATGATTAAAGCCTATTTGCCATTTATTTACCCAACCCACTAAATTATCTAAATCCCACCAAATATGCTTGTTCTTTCAACTATGGGTCATTATAAAGTGATGGTCAATCCCACTATTTGTTGTAAAAAGAGTAGCCCAAGAGTTGGCAGTGGGTGGTGATGACCAGCTGCTTTCCTTCTAGACTTTCAATACTAAACTAGGGATGAATAGAGCAGATACCCCCTGTTTAACATTGTGTGAAATTCAAAACAGACCATAACAATCTTTCATCCAGTCACTATTTTTTTTTGCACATACCATAAGTTGTTTGCTCCCAAGCACTCCTTAATTTACATGGTTTAACTGCAATTTTTCATGCAACAGACCTACACTAACAGCCTTACCACACATCCATGTGACTCCCTTTATGCTGTTCTATCCAACTATCACTTCTTACTTAGCAGTGCTCATGTTCAGATGTTTAGTTTGTACTCTCTTCAACTTTATTTTTTATTTTTGTATCAATTTTTCTCAATTAGTTTACTATTTGTTTTAAAATAGTGATATTTGTAAATTATTCCATATTGGAATTATTTTATATTTCTGCTGAGTTATGGGACTTAATACTTCATTAAAATTTTTTCAACTTCTTTGTGTATTTTGGCCAACATGGTTGTGTTTGGTTTTTCATTTCGAATTAGGAATTTCAAATTCTATATTACCACTTTGGAGGTTATATCTTCTATCAGTACAGCTACACAGGTTTCAAACAGTAGTCCTTGATGAGAGTTATTGGCTTTACTTTTGTCAGGAGGATTATCATCCAATGAGCTGATTTTCTTTGGGCCTTGACTTGAGTTTGGGGGCAGCCCATACATTTTCAAATATAGCTATTGGCTTTGGAAAGATGTTATACTGTTATGATATTAGAATATTTTTCCTGTTAATATTATGATTTGTAGTTATTTATGTTCAATAGCATAAATTTAGTTAGATTGTTCAGCACTTTTAGTCAAGTTCAGGTTTGAAATTAAAGTTTAGTTGTATTTTTTGCCCTGTAACATTAGATTAGGCTTAACATAGGTCTTTGTTATTTCAGAATTATCTGTAATTAATCTACCTAGTGTATTGTAAATTAGGTTATCAATATAGCTCTTCTTCAAAACATCACATCTTGTACACATTCTTTTTAGTACACATTTACTTAATTTTACAACATAACGTCTTTCAGTTTCTTTATTATTTATTTATTAAACTTCTTCATATTAGCTTTATTTGTAGGGACTCCAGAAACCAGACTACATACAAACTTCTTAACTCAATATTGTACATAATTATTGTTAGATATTGTTTTTCAAATTAGAGCTAAGTGATGTACTGTGTTCTCCACATTTCAGTTAGACTTAACAAGAATCTTATTTTTAGCTTAACTGTAATATATCTTTTGGGTAACTTGATAATTAATTTAAATTTTTTATTTGTCTCACATGATATCTAATAAATATCTTTATTTCACTATACACTTAATTAAGTTTATATTTTATCAGATATTTCATTTTTGTAATTCTTTCTAATATCAGGTCATCCCATAAGTAATGTCTGAAAATTTAATACAGAAAGTACATCATTATTTATGTCTTTCCAGAAGGCTTTAATGACTAAAATATGTAGTTGGACATATATAAAAATGTTCAGACAAATAAAAGAAACTAACACAACTCCACTTTTTCAGATCATTTATCATATAAATCCTTATGAAGATGGATTTGTCTGAGGAGCACATTAGGCAAGTGATGCTTTATGAGTTTAAAAAAGGCAAGAGTGCAGCAGAAACTACATGAAACATTCAAAGTGTTTATGGTACAAAGTCTTTCAATGAAAGAAAATATCAAAGGTGGTTTCAGAAGTTCATATCAGGTGACTACAGCTTAAGTGATGCACCATCATGTTCAGGTCATCCTGTTGAGTTTAATGATGACTTGCTGCTGGCTGCACTTTATGAAGATGATTGTGCTGTAACAGTTGAAGAACTAACACAGAAGCTTAATTCAATCCATTCAACAATTCACCATCATCTGCAACAGCTTGGAAAGGTGTCAAAACTTGAAAATGGGTCCCCCTTTATTTGACAGAAGTCAACCTTAAAACAAGAGTGGACATTTGCAGTTTTCTGCATTCTCTTGAACATAACTCACCTTTTGTGGGCAGGTTACTGACTGGAGATGAGAAATGGATGTATTATAAAAATGTTAAGCACCACAGACAATGGCTCAGTGCAGGTAAACTGGCTAAAGCACAACTCAAAATGGACCTCCCACCCAGGAAAGTCTTGTTAAGCATTTGGTGGGATATTGTTGGTGTGATCCACTCTGAGTTACTGCTACTCAATGTAACGATCACATGAGACTTCTACTGTCAACAGTTAGAGCACTTGAATGTTGCAATACAAGAAGAGAGGCCTACTTTGATCAGTTGTCAAGGTGATGTATTACACCAGGATAATGCATGGCCCTATATGGCAAGGATCACATCTAGAAAGACTGAAGAGCTAGACTGGGAAAAACTTTCACATTCTCCTTATTCTCCAGACCTTTCCCATCTGATTGTCATCTATTCCAAAGTTTGCAGTACTATCTTGATGGAAATGAGCTTGGAACACATGAAGATGTCCAAACTACTCTCTCTACACTCTTTTCCTCCAAACCCCAAGAATTTTATAGAAGTGGCATTCAGAAGCTTGTGAATTATTGGCAGGAAGTAATTAATAATAATGGAACATACATTATTGATTAAATAACATTAAAAGCATTCTTTTCTCTTTTTCTGAACCTGAAATTGGACATTACCTTTGGGATGACCTGATATATACTTATTGCAATTAATGCAGTTTATGAGGACTCCAACCATCTCCTAATATTGCTTGTCTTCTTCCTATAACTGTCAAATCCATTTTAGATTACCTCAGTTTTTCTCTCCTTCTTCAGACATTGTTTCATGATGAGAACTTTTATCTGTTTTTTTGAGAGGATACTTGCATGCCTTGCCCTACCTTGGCTTTGGTTCATTTTGCTTCACCTTACCATAAGACAGATTTTCTTCATGCTTCTATGTACTTAGAATTTTTATTGCCTGTATAGCTGTCTCCATGAATTATTTCCATTTTATGCCCCACTCAAGCATCATCTTATTCTATTGGCTTTCCTAGAGGCAGTATCTATCGTATGCTTCCTTTATGAAGTTTTCCAGCTACATCAAGGGGATTTTATGGGATATCTCCTCCTCCTTATCTCTATATTGAGATGCTTGCCATCTTCAGTTCTTTTTTTTCTCATGTGACTTTATTGATTTTGAATCTTCTGGGGTGAGATACTTGTACCATTTGTTTACCATCCATTTATAATAGGAGCCTATTGTTGGCTCTCTTTCTTGACTGTTCTTTTTTGGGGGGGCTCTACCTGTTCATTTAGCATCACATAGGGTAACTGTGATGTCATATTATAATGTTTGGTTGTTCTTTTGTTTCTTTCTGAGCAATTGTTATCTTTATTCATGTTCTATGTCTGTTACCTTCCCATACTTTACATGTTTTGTCAGTGGGTTTCTCCATTCATTATAAACACTACATGGCCAAAAGTATGTGGACACCCAACCGTCACACCCATATGTGCTTGTTTAATCTCTCATTCCAAAACTATGGACATCAAAATGGAGTTGGTCCCCCTTTGCTGCTGCAACAGCCTCCACTCTTCTGGGAAGGCTTTTCACTAGATTTTGGAACATGGCTGCAGGGATTCACTCCTATTCAGCCACAAGAGCATTAGTGAGGTCAGGTACTAATGTTGGGCGAGAAAGCCTGGTTCACAATCAGCATTCCAATACATCCCAGATGTGTTTGATGGGGTTGAGGTTAGGGCTCTGTGCAGGCCTGTCAAGTTCCTTCACACCAACCTTGGCAAACCATGTTTTTATGGACCTCACTTTGTGCACAGGGGCATTGTCATGCTGAAACAAAAAAGGGTCTCATTCAAACTGTTGCCACAAAGTTGGAAGCACACAATTCTCTAGAATGTCATTGTATGCTTTAGCATTAAGATTTCCCTTCACTGGAACTAAAGAGCCTAGCCCAAACACTGAAAAATAGCCCTAGACCATTATTCCCCCTCCACAAAATTTTACATTGATCACTTTGCATTCATACAGGTAGAATTCTCCTGCATGTGCCAACCCAGATTCATACATCAGACTGCCAAATAGTGAAATGTGATTCATTGCTCCAGAGAATGCATTTCTACTGCTCCAGAATGGCTGTGTGCTTTACACCACTCCAGTCGACACTTGGCATTGTGCATGGTGATATTAGGCATTTGTGTGGCTGCTTGGCCATGGAAACCCATTTAATGAAGCTCCCAACAAACAGATCTTGTTGCTGGTGTTGCTTCAAGAGGTTGTTTGGAACTCAGTTGTGAGTGTTGCAACTGTGGACAGACAATTTCTACGTGCTTTACCACTTCATGGTCCTGTTCTGTGAGCTTTTGTTGCTCCTAGACATTTCTACTTCACAGTAACAGCACTTACAGCTGACTGAAGCAGCTATAGTAGGGTGGAAATTTGATGAACTGACTTGTTGGAATGGTGGCATCCTATGACAGTGCCGCATAGAAAGTTATTGAGCTCTTCAGCATGACCCATTCTACTGCCAGTGTTTGTCTTTGGAAATTGCATGGCTGTATACTTGATTTTATGCACCTGTTAGCAATGAGTGTGGCTGAAATAGCCAAACCCAGTAATTAAAAGGTGTTTCAACATATGGCAACGTAGTGTAGCTTGACACTGATTGGAGGTCTGAATCTATCAGTTATGTCTCAATCACTTCTTGGTTCTTCTCCAGTTTAACATATATACAGTTTTGGATCACTGTTGGGTTGGAAATTTTTGCAAGACTAAGAATTTCCATGGTACACATTCTTATTTGTCAGGTGGTCTTCATTTTACACTTCTTGGATGTCTGGCTTCTCTTAGCTTCTTCCAAATGGGGGTGGTCATAACATACTCATCTACTTCTTACGCAAGCAGCTTTGGTGGTTGGATTTTCCTGTTGGATAAGCTTTTTGTCTTAGCTGCCTCACAATCTCATCTACTTGGGAGAATACTTTTAAACACTCACTTCTGTAAGACAGTTAATTATAAAAATAGTATTCAAATTAAAACTTCAAATTAAAAGAATGACAACTTCATAAATTATATATACATATATATATATATGTATATTTATATATAAAATCTTTTGAGTTTAGTTTATATCTTTGCATTTATAAATTTAACATACACTGAACAAAATTATAAATGCCCCATGTGAAATATTTGTGTCACATGAAGAGTATCACCCAAAGCTAGTGTATACTCCTTCTACTTGTACAAAATGTACTCAGTGATGCGTTAATTTCACTGAGTGCATGGGTGTGGCATGTCCAGATGCTGCTCAAACAGAATGAGCAGTACTTGGACACTCTTTATACTGGGAACAATGAAAGGCCACCCAAAAATGTCAAATTTTGACAAAAGCAGCAAAGCCTCAGATGACTCCAGTCATGCGGGAACGTGCCATTGGCATGTTGGAAGCAGGAATGTCCACCAGAGCAGTCGCTGTGCAACTGAATGGCAACATGTTGCCAAGATCTGCACCCAGTTCCTTGAAACTGAGCACATTCCAGTTCTGGACTGGCCTGCATATTTGCCAGACATCTCGCCCATAGAGCATCTTTGGGATGTTTTGGATTGACGTGCTCTTGACAGTGTTCCAGTTCTGGATAATGTGCATCAGCTCCATGTGGCACTTCAGCAAGAATGCAATTACATCCCACAGGCCACCATAGACAACCTGGTGAACTCCATGCAAAGGAGATGTGTTGCTCTGACAGAAGCAAATGGTGGACACACAAGATACTGAATAGTGAATTTCTTCAGCCTGACCCCTACCATGTTTGAAGGAGTGACAGTCCTGTTCATTTACCAATATCAAGATGTAATGGACAGTAATTTGAAGATTATTCAAGAACAAAATGAATTATGGTTGATTTCATATATTGCATGTCCCTAATGTTAATAAAAACTCAAAAGTCTAACATGGGGCATTTATATTTTTATTCATTGTATTTAATTTATATTTAACATTTATAGAACTTTCAACCAAGAACTAGAACTATATTATTGTTATCATGTTAAAGTCCATAACTCATCAGATTTCACAACAAGAACTTCAAATTGGAAAATATCTCTCAACAGTTAATCCAGGAAAGCACTGTTTTTATATTTATTTATGTTGAACATATTAGAACAGGATTTCTCAACTTAACCTTAAGGTTCCTTGGAGTTGTTTCAGGGAGTTGTTTATATATATATAAACATAATGGTAGTAATATTTAAAAAAACTGACACTGTTCTGTAACTGTCACATGTTTTCTGGTCCTCTAAATGATAAAAGGCAATCAATCAGTTGAAACATAAGCTTTCTATTGGTTATAAATTAGGGTAGACCTCAGGAAAACCTTTTAGTAAATTGTGAAAGAGAAAATGTGACAGGAGGGGTTTCAATTTTTATTCGATTGCTCTTTAAACAAAAAAGATTAAAGAATATAAATTTTTCTACCACAAAAGTTAGATGATATTATAGAAAGTATTTTACATAAAATAGTTCTTGGTGGGAAGGTAAATTAATCAAAGAAGAGATAATAACAAGAGAACAAGATGTCACAATCCTCTCACAAGGGGAGACTGAGGCTGTTTTTATAAAATTAAGAACTTCTTACTTAAATTTAGTATTTAATTGGGTGTTATGTTTCAATTTCACCTGCAATAGTAATATAACAGGTTCTACTGTAAATAAATTTTTAAATAAGGGTATTATATTAGAACATTAATACACATTTATGATATATTTATTATTAAGTATTTTTGTGACATCATGTATATATATTTTAGGTATAAGGACCAGTGTGAACATTGTATGTGGGGCTCAATTTCCTGGTTATGATGTTATAAAGGAAGACCTAAATTTCCCAAACAATATTTGTGGAGAAAGAGAGTTAAGTGGAAATAACCTAAAATCATCTAATATACATGAGCATCAGGATAAACTATACAGTTTTATGAAAACATTTGATAACATAAAAAAACAAAAGAGGTTATACTTTGGAAAGAAACCATATTTTTGTAACGTTTGTGGAAAAGAGTTTGGTAGAAATAACGAGTTAAAAATACATCAAAGAATACACACTGGTGAGAAACCTTACAGTTGTACAGTGTGTGAAAAACAGTTTGGTACAAATAATGAGTTAAAAATACATCAAAGAACACACACTGGTGAGAAACCTTACAGTTGTACAGTTTGTGGTAAACAGTTTATATCAAATTGTAATTTGAAGCATCATCAAAGAATACATACTGGGGAGAAACCTTACAGTTGTACAGTGTGTGGGAAACAGTTTAGTACAAATAGTATCTTAAAAAGACATCAAAGTATACACACTGGGGATAAACCTTACAGTTGTACAATGTGTGAAAAACAATTTATATCAAACTGTAAATTGAAACACCATCAAAGAATACATACTGGGGAAAAACCTTACAGTTGCATAGTGTGTGGTAAACACTTTGGTACAAGTAATATCTTAAAAAGACATCAAAGAATACATACTGGGGAGAAACCTTACTGTTGTACAATGTGTGGAAAACACTTTGGTACAAACAGTAACTTAAAAACTCATCAAAGAATACACACTGGAGAGAAACCATATAGTTGTTCAATGTGTGGGAAACAGTTTGGAAAAAAAAGTAAATTAAAAATACATCAAAGAATACATACTGGTGAGATGCCTTATATCTGTGAAGTTTGTGGAAAGCACTTTGTTACAAATAGTATCTTAAAAAGACATCAAAGAACACACACTGGGGAGAAACCTTACAGTTGTACAGTGTGTGGAAAACACTTTGGTAGAAAAAGTAACTTAAAAACCCATATAAGAATACATACTGGGGAGAAGCCATACAGTTGTACAGTTTGTGCCAAACAATTTGTATCAAACTGTAATTTAAACCACCATCAAAGGATACATACTGGGGAGAAACCTTACAATTGTACAGTATGTGGAAAACATTTTGGTACAAATAATATATTAAAAAGACATCAAAGAATACACACTAGGGAAAAACCTTACGGTTGTACAGTGTGTGGAAAGCACTTTGGTACAAACAGTAATTTAAAAATACATCAAAGAATACACACTGGGGAGAAACCTTACAATTGTACAGTCTGTGGAAAACAGTTTGGTACAAATAGTAATCTAAAAACACATCAAAGACTGCACACTGGGGAGAAAACAGCTAAGAACAAATGGTGATTTATAAAAATATTAGAGAACACATGTTGGGAAGAAACCTTACAATTGTATAGATTATGGCAAACAGTTTTGTAGAAATTAAAATTGGAGCAAATTAAAAATATGTCAACTGTTATGTATTATAATTTATTTTGGATGAGTCTCTGATCTATTGTATTACGTTTGTTAATGTATTACTATTTTAAATAACTAGAATTTGAATTCCACAGATAATTAAATACTGGTGTATACTAAATTTATTTTATTTGCCAACAAAATTGATATGTACAATTTTCTTTTATAACACAATTATATTTTAGTATACAATCAAAACACAATACGATATATAATTATAATTACAAAGATGGCTTATATTCAAGAGTTTTAAAAACTCACCACCAATACAGAGTCTTACTTCTGTTCTATAATTGAATATTTTGTTGACAATCAGGTCCACAATGAGCAAATTAATTCTAGGTTGATATGTTGCAAACCTCCCTGAAGCTTGCTAGCTCAGTTGACTTCACAGAGTAAAAGATTCACTTCTTATTGATTGGAGATATGTAATGTTCTCAGAGAAACAATAATGTTCAAAGTAATTAACTGAAGTTGAACAGATTGTAATGTTTGAAATCTATAACATTCCTGGCCAAATTTGGTAGTTTCTGATTAACAGACATTTATCACAATTATAGCTTCCTATGTTTATAGCATACTGACTATAGCTGTCCAATACTTTGTGTGTGTGTCACTTGTATCAAATCATGCAACTCTAGAACCTTCACCAGAGTTCACTTGACAGCAGTTCACTTGCATTTTGTGAACAAATATTGTTGCTTCTCAATTTCAAGAATTCTTTGCAAGTTTCAAGAACCAGCAGGACTTGCACAATACACAGTCAAGAATATATGTCACATGCAAAGAAGAAAACTACATTGAAATAAGCATAGGCACTGAAACAAATGTGCAAAGGTAAATCTGTTACAGAATACATGCTGGGAAGAAACCATATGGTTGTATTGTGTGTGAAGAACAGTTTTTAAGAAATGATAACTCCTGTTGTACAGTAGTTTGTCTGCAAACTTCTAGCACTAGAAACTTGGTTTTAATACTTGTGGTAGGTACGTCATTGTGTAGCTTTGTATTTGACTGTAATCAAACAATCAAATATTAAATTGAAAGTACATCAAAAAAATACACTGGAGAGTATTCTTACAGTTTCAGTTTATGTAAAAAATAGATTGTATCAAATGGTGACTTAATCAAAGACCATGAAATACATATCAGGGAGAAACTTTTATGTTGTTGTTAACTTGGTAAAAAAAATTGTAGAAAGTAGTTATTTAAAAAGTATATAAAAGAATATGCACTTTGTAGAAACCTTATAGTTGTGGAGTTTATGAAAAACAATTTGTAAGTAACTATAACTTGAATATATCTTGGGGAAAACATAAAGGGGAGAAACATTATGTACATGTTTAAGCACCACTCCTATACCATGACAGTCTGTGGGCTTACAGTAACAATTGTTTGTTTTTTTATACCAATGGTTGACACAGCATAGATAGCCTGTTGTGTAGTTTTATACCATATCACATTAAGGGACCCTTTTATTCACCTGTGATGGAGTAATTGGTAAACTAGTCTAAACTTTTAAAAATATAAAAAAATAAAGTTAAGTCTTTATCGTTAAAATAATTATTAAGGTTTCTTAAACTTCTTTAAATTAACAACATCAATCACATCTGAAGGCAACCTGTTCCAAAGTACATCTTCCTTGTTAGAAAAATCAGACTGCTCTACATGAATGTGATTCTGATGAAATTTATATTTATGTCCTTTAGTTTTACCATTTATACCAGTAAATATGAAAAAAAACAAAAAAACTGCTTCAAAGCAGTAAGTTCTCTTACCAATCTTAAACACCTGAATCAGTTCTGTAGGTCTTATTTTTTGAGGCAAAAGGAGGTTCAAAGATCTTGACTTATTCTCATATGATAACATTTACATCCTAGTAGCTATCCTCTAGACCATTTTCGACAATTTAGTATCCCTTCTGAGGAATTACAAATAGGTAAAGGACACACACCATGATTAACCCTTTTATTTATATAGTTTATTGAAATCTACTGGGATTAAACAACTATTAAAAAGGACATCAAACATAACATACTAGTAAGAAACCTTATAACTGTCTCATACATTTATAGTCAAGGGAGTCTGTTTTAAACTTTATTTTTTTAAAAATTGTAAAATAGATTAAATTTGTCCAAATAATTATTTTACTTGCTTAAAGATCCTATTAACAAGAACTTTATAAAGTATTGATTTTATTCTTTTGTGTTAAGTCGACATATCATGAGAAGAGTTTTTGGAAATAAAATGCTTGAAGTAAAAAAACAATTTAAAATGTGTCTAGGAAGTTACTGGCTGAAATTAATGTTGGTGATTTGAGACTTTACCTGTTAAAAACCTCACTTGAGTAACTTGTGTATAGTTTGTTTTCATTGCTGTTTTGATCCTGATAGAACAGTTTTTATACATGTGAAAATATGAAATTTGCACCATAACTATTTTCTTGTTTTAATATTTTCATATTAATAACTTTTTAACAATATGAGAACATTAAAATTCATTTAGAAGTTGATCAAATAAAGAAGTTTATACTATTACCAGTGTGGTGTCATAGAAGAATTTATTTGGCCTACATTTAATACTATTACTGCTGTATCACCTACAGTAATCCAGTTTCAAAATTTAGCTAGCCATTTGATGACCTAACTTACTATAGTGGAAAGTACCGTGAGGGTCATAACAAAGTCAGTTCAAAATCATATCCAGGGTGAACAGTTGGAATAATGAAAAGTATACTATTCATCTTGCTGCCCGACTAAAGGGAATAACTTTAACAACATTAAGAAACTTTGCAGGTGAGAAACATAACAAGAATAAAACATTGGTAGTTGCCTGCTTCAATTTCTCATGATGTGTGAGAATTTAACATTGAATAAGAGTACATTTTGAAAACTAACATTCATTCAGTAGAAGACATTGATGCAAAAACCAAAGCCTATGACCAGAAAATCTGATAATATTACATGGTAATTACTGTTCTGAAGGTTGAACTTACAACAGAAACAGGAGTGGTAATTATTGCACCACCAGGAAGTTTAATAATTATATCAGGAGCTATTGCCTTTGATTCTTCATTTAGTTACTGTATCTTAATGAAACTGCATACTGTTGTATGACTAAAGATTGAAAGTTGCTATGATGTTAATACTGTTAAGATTGGATTCTATTGAGCTGACTTTATAATCCCTGACACAAAAAGGATAAATTCCAAGGTTAAACAGATAAGAGGAAGCCGTATGCTTTACTGAAAAGAAGTAATGATATGGTATATAAAATCTAAACACAGGTATTCAAAACCAAAATTCTTCCATTTTGTTCATACTTGGAATGAACTTTGGAAAATACAAAAATGCTAAAATAACTTGGCAAATTGACAATACAGTGGTTATTTTTTTGTATTATGATTTTCAAAAGAGTTCACAATTCAATAAGGGACAATGTTGTTTGCTATATTTTTGAGTGAAGCAATTTGTTTATCAGCTAGGGAGAGCTAAGAATCTTAATGTGACATTAACCTCTGCCTACAAAAGTTATAAAATTATCATATTTCAGTAAATAATTTTATAAAGCATTTTCAGTGAAATACAAATAGAACTTAAATGACCTGTGATTTCCTGGTTAGTTCTGTTTCATCACCCCTTTAATTAAAAATAACAATAGCAAGCAATTACTATTTTACTCTAGGTGTTGATGTTAAGTAAATCTAACTCAAATGAGGTTTGTAAATATAAAAGCAATTGAAGGAGAAGTGGTAGACGATCAAGTTGTGGAAGGCTGTGCTAGAATGGAATTAATTTCATTTTGAATGTTATCATATTTGCAGTTAATTATAAGCGTAGGATTATTCACTGCTATTATATCAAACTATAATGAGTTGCCATGCATAGTTATTTATGAAATGCTGCAGCAGAAACTTCAAGGCCAGCATTTGTTGTTGATAAAAGACTTTTTAGTAGTCAGGTTGTAGTATGCTGTAGGAATTTTGAATCATTACATGGATATGGTTTTAATGTCTTTCATATTTTAAAGTGTATTGCAACATAAATACTGTAAGCATTGGTTACTCTAGGAACCTTTCTGTATGTCCTGGAATTTCATTTCATTCTATATGGAAAGTTTCATATGTAATAGTAACTGGGAGTTTGTCTGTCCAGAATCTTCTTTGTTTGTGAGCAAGCAGCAGGCATGGCATTTGAAGTAGCAAAATTCCTTGATGAGTTCATTGTACATCTTGTCTTTAAAAAGATATGTATTCTTAGAAAATCATCTTCAAATAAGGGTGAAGGTTGCTATGGAATAGGAAGAAGTTATTAATGAGTGGTTGTATGCCATTTTATTAATTAAATAATGTAAGGTAAACGTGTGCTGAATGATTTAAAACTTGTGGATTTACACATTCAAATAGAGCTGAGAAAACTGAAGTTAGAGCATTAGATTAAAGTAACTTAACGGAAGGCACTAAAATTTGAAAAGTAAATATAAAAAGTCCAACTAGTAGTTATCTGATGTTTGTACAAACATATGATTATATTATTTGAAAGGTCGTGGAATGCTATAAAAAAACATTGATTGTAACGTTACAGAGAGTGTTAGTTAATAAAGAACAACAGGCTTATTCTTCCATTTCTGTTGCTCAAGCTGTTGATTATAATCATGTCAAGCAATTGAACTTGGAAGCTTGTGAGTTTGCCCCTGAAGCCTATAGAATTTGTTCACGTGGCACTACAAGTTGAGGAATCCTGTAGTCTCAGCTATCATGCGTTTATTTCTGACTTGGCAGTGTGACCTTAACTTTATTTGTCTTAAATGAGTTAATGTCTTTACTTCCTCGGGTATTATCATGGTAATTGCTTGTTGTGCTGTTGAATGTAGTATGTAGACAGAGACAAAAGTCTGGTCTCGCTTTGTTGTTTTCTAAACGACGGAGAGTTGTCAATTAGAAAGACTGGGAACCATTAGACTAGGCATGGCCAGATGATTGACGCACTCGACTCGTAATTTGAGGGTTGCGGGTTCGAATCCCCGCCGCATCAAATATGCTCGTCCTTTCATCCGTAGGGGCATTATAAAGTTACAGTCAATCCCACTATTCGTTGGTAAAATAGTAGCCTAAGAGTTGGCAGAGGGTGGTAATGACTAGCTGCCTTCCCTTTAGTCTTACACTGCTAAATTGGGGACGGTTAGCACAGATAGCGAATAGCTTTGTGCGAAATTCAAAGCAAACAAACAAGCATCTATCTTTGTAGAGAATATTTTATAGCAGGTATATAAATGGCAAATTTTCAGTAGTGTTTACATAAATATAAGATGAATGTATTATTTTATATTATGTAATAATTTTAAGCCAGGCAAAACCTTTGATAACTTGACACTATCAGCTTTCATTATTGCCCAAAAGAACACCAAACACATACGTAAAAACGACTTGTATGGTTTGAGAATTTTTTTTATGTAGAGGAGCAAATAACGTTTCGAACTTCTTCGGTCATCGTCAGGTTTACCAGGAAAACCCACATGTAGAGAAAGAAGGTCGAAACGTTGTTTGTTCCTCCACATAAAATATTTTCTCAATTTATACCAGCCGCTTTTACATAAATATTTGTCAGAAGCCTTGCCTCTGCCCTGTGGTCCGGTCATTTGACTTTGAAATTGATATATTTTCAGATATGCTTAAATATTGCACTTAATAAACTTTCCCAGTCCATTACTTTTTTTTTTCGAAAGTATCTAAGTGGCATTTCCACAATAGAATTGTCCTAAATGTCTGAAAATTTTGTCACCGCTTCAGACACGTTATTTAGTCCACAACGAAGTTCATGTAGATGTATAGACTTTTATATTCCTAATGTTCTTGACCCATGCTTGGCCAGACGTTGTTAATTACCTAATGGTGTAAGTCGCGAGGAGCGAATTTTGGTAGCAATGAGGCTGCACCACTAACAAAGTCGGAAAATAATTCGTCTGGCAAAACTTGCGATCGCATTGAAAGCTCGCTGGCTTCAGCTCTGCAGGTACGTTAATTCCTTAGATAATGTCAGTGACAAAGTATCTGACATAATTTATTGCTTTATTGAGTTGATGTGTTTATTTCACACGTGGTACATCAGGTTACTATAAGCTCAAGCGTGACATCCGAAATGACCGATAAGCATTTATTACGTGATTTTAGTGACATTTCTGCAAAACCTCAATAGACAGACATTCGGAAATTGGAAAAAATAAAGAAAACTTGTGTTGAACTTGCATGAGATCAGAAAAAAATGTTTTTTTAAAAGGTGTCAGTGAAATGTCGATCATTAGGTGTCGATAGTACTGATAAGGAATTGGAAAACTAAATTAATTAAAGAAAAAATACTCTGAACTCTTCATCCTATGTAATGAAATTTTGTCTGAATATGAAACTTGTATGATACCAGTCTGCTATTTTAGAGGCCTGACATTACCAGATGGTTAGGGATGAATTGATATCTGGTAGGTCTCGGGTTTGAACCTGTGTCTTAGGAATTATACTCACCTTTTCAGCCATGGGGTGTTATGATGTGATATTCAATCCCACTATTCATTAGTAAAAGACTAGTTCAAGAGTTGGTGATTGGTGGTAATGAATAGCTGCCTTCCCTTTAGTCTTTCACTGCTAAATTAGAGATGGCTAGCACAGATAATCTTCGTTCAGCTTTGTGCAAAGTTTAAACAACTTATTATTATAAAATAAAAAGGAGTCTTAATGAGAATATGAAAATCACCAGATACACCGACAAATAAAGAATTGTACAAGGTTAATCAAATTGTAATACCTCCTAAATATTCTCTATAATTTCTGAATTTAGCTCATGAGAAGAAGTGTGCTAATGGTTATTAACACTCTTCTTTCAGCCTCTGATGTAAACATTTAGTTTACAACCTAAACTGTTCTATGAAACATTCCTTCAGAAAATGCTCATTATTTAAAAATTATTATTAAACACACTATCTGTGTTGTTTCTTTTTATAAGCACATTAAATGTATTTAAGTGTGTAACAATTTACACTGCTTCTACAAATACGTAAGACACGCGTTAACAGTGCTATAAATAAACACATATAACTCTGTTTATGTATATATAAATACAGTAAGTGTAATGTTACAAATAAATATCATTAGTTTTGTTTTTCAAGAGATATATAAAACATTAACTGTGACATTACTTCACATCTTTTCTCTTTTAGTATTTCCAGCTTCACAACATTCTACTTATTAGATAAGGTCACTATAACGCATCCCTCTGTTGGAAAAAGTATGTGTAAAAGTTTCAATTTTATACAAATTTTATTACCTTTAGAAATATCACCAAATTTACATCAAATTTAAACTTTAGTTGCAAACTACAACGACTGTTTCAAAGGATTATAGTTACTTGACTCGATTTCTGTTTCCTGCTTTCCTGGACTAATTTCGTACTCTTATAAAGAAGTTGTACAAGTTAGTGTAAGTGGAAACATTACTAGGTTAAATAACCCAAGATTGGTCCAAAATCGAAACTTAGATAATGCTATTACTTTTTTAATCTTGTTCATGTTTGGCAAAGTGGTTAAAAGTTTTTAGCTTATAATTTCTGGATTGCGGGCTTGTACCATCATTCCACCAAACATACTCGCCTATCCAGCCATAGGTACATTATAATTCATCGTTCAATCCTACTAATCGTTGGTAAAAGAGTAGCCCAAGAATTAGAGGTGGGTGGTGATGACTAAGTGCATTTCCTCTAGTCTTTTACTGTTCACTTAGGGGTAGCCAGTGCAGATAGCTCTCGTGTAGTTTTGCGTGACATTTCAAATTAACTTGTCTACACCATGTATAGAGAAGGGGGATTCTCTCTACTCCAGTATTACGAAGTTCAATACCGAACTATTAACTAGTAAGAACTACTCATGTTTCTAGTTCTTTCCCACACCTTTGCAAACATACAAAATATTTGCTTCTATATTACTTGTAATATTATGATATTATATTTCTGATTCTGACAGACTTTACAGTTTTCAAAGCTATAAAAGTTCCTGAACATTGCAAGACTGACACACTTATAGATATTATTAGATTAAGGGAACATACTATATTCACTCTAATATCTGTGGTTTTGCTATTTCCATAAGTATTCAACGGATTTTAATCAACTAGAGCAACATTGTTGACAAATCTAGGTAAACAAGAACAACACTCTACGCATATATGGAGGAACAAATTCAAATCCACGTTCTACCAAATTTGCTCGCCCTATCAGCCGTGGGGGTATTAGAGAGTGATGGTCAGTCCTGCTATTCGTTGATAAAAGAGTAGCTCATGAATTTTTGGTAGGATGTCATGAATATCTTGACTTCTAGTCTTACACTGTTAAATTAGGGGTGACTAGCTCAGGTAGCCTTTGTGTAGCTTTGCGCGAAATTCAAAACAAACTGAATGCATCAGAACAACACTGTAAACATATCTCATGGAACATTTTTTAGTCGATAGAACAGTTGATCACACGTTATCTAATACATTCAATATTACTGTATGAGTGCCACAAGGATATGTCCCTTTGCCACTCCTATACGTTGTAAATAACATTCCATTCTCTAAATTAACATATACATACCGTGTTTCTCCGAAAATAAGACAGGGCTTAAATTAATTTTCACTCCAAAATATGACACTAGGGCTTATTTTCGGGGGATGTCTTATTTTGATATATTAAAAAAATGAAGTTACAAAGTAAAAATTATAAAAAAACTATTAAACTAACCATTTAAAATAAACTATTAAACTAACTGATTAATACTTAAACAAACTAATTAATAAATTAATTTTTTTATTTCTTTCCTCTTCCTGCCACTTTTAACTAGGGCTTATATTAAAACTATCCCCAAAAATCACACTAGGTCTTATTTTATGGGTAGGTCTTATTATCGGAGAAACACGGTATCAGTTTTATTGGGCTGATCACTAAGTAGTCTGAATCATATCTAGAAATCCACTCAATGCAATAACCCGTGCTCAAAGATCACTGAATCTGAATCTTAAATGCTGTAACAAATGACGAGTGGTACTAAATTCAACAAAACACAACAATGTTTTTTTTTTTTCAAAATACTACGCAAACATAAGAAAACTCTTAATAAAATCAAACTTAAATTAGGAGACACACAAATAAAAAATTAAATTCCTCAGAGACACCTTTGGCACACTTCTAACATGGAACAAATATATTGTGAACATATAGGCTTCGATTAGTAAACATAACTACAGAAGGCTAATTGCAGCTAAGCATATAAATTGCACAAAAGCAACATCCCTGTGAATACACAAAACGTGTGTACCCCCACTTAAAAAATATGACTATCAGGTAATCTACGGTGTGTTAGAAAATAATCTTAAAAACTACAAGTACAGTAAACCGACCCTTAAGATTAGCCCTACAGCATCCAAAATGTATCCCAGAAAAGTAAATACATAAAGCCTGCAACTTAAATTAACTAATTTTCAAATGTCATAAAAAACGAAAAAAATAATAGTTGCACTTCATAAAATTTTAAACGCTCACACCAAACACACTTTACCATACAATCTGTTCTGTAAGCAAGAAAATAAAGCACACATACACAGAGTTAAGTATGTTGTTGTGTTGTTATTACTAACCATCATGTTCTTTTTTACAGAAAGCGGATATTCTCCAGGCACTCATGTTTTCCCTCCACAGTAAAATTCACCCAGGCTTTGGACGAAAAGCGCCTCCAATTTAATTTCAACTTATATTCAATTCAAATCATTTTTATAAAATCCGTTTCAGTAAAGTGCATTTAAAATAATATAAATTCCAAATTCCTATGATATATATTTGGATTTATCTGTCTCGCCTCGTCTACATCATAACCGTTGGAGAAAAAGACCTTCATCTTGCCTTCGCCGAAACCTTCCTGTCCATGTTTCTAATTGCGATTATAGACGATATTCTCTCCCGCGGGGTTGAAGTGTCAAAACCTTTTCCGAGTAACCCAGATGGGAAGAAGAGGCAACAATCACGTTGCTTTTGCTGCATTCAAATTAAATTCCTGCCAAATTTAGTTTTTTCTCTTTTTCTATTGGCTCAACGGTAAGCCTAAAGGTTTATAGTGCCAATAACCGGGTTTTGATACCCATCATGAGCACAACACAGCTACTCCATTGTGCAGATTTACTCTTAACAATTTGCTCTGGAAAATAAATCGTTTTGCTTTGTGGCAGCCTCTTATGTTGATCAAGAAACAAAAGTGGTGGGGAGCAGGGTTTTAAAAGTTATAAAATTTTTTCTGGTGGTAAATGATGCAATATATGTTCATACGGATAAATTCAGCTTTTAACTTTTCATGGAGGGTCGAGAAGCATTCTTCAGTCTGCTTACGATTATTTTATTTTAGAACAATCAATTACGAATTTAAAGTTTTGTAAATGCTAATGTTTTTCAATATTCACAGGTCATCTTTTGTTTATACACATTGTATGTCGGTAGAATTAAAAGTTGGCTTTTATTAGTTATTATTTTCTGTTATATTGGAGAGTGAAATGATATATTTGAATGAGGCTGAAAATACATTTTTTCAAATGATTCATTATTATATGGGCCCGTCATGGCCATGTGGATCGCGGGTTCGAATCGCTATCGCACCAAACATGGTCACCCGTTCAACTGTGAGGACGTTATAATGTGACGGTCAATCCCACTATTCTTTGGTAGAAGAGTAGCCTAATAGTTGGCGGGGGCTTGTAATGACTAGCTGCCTTCCCTCTAGTCTTACACTGCTAAATTAGGGACGGCTAGCACAGGTAGCCCTCGAGTAGCTTTGTGCGAAATTGAAAAATAAAACAAATTATTTGGTGTTTATTGGGAAAATAATTTATATTTATAATTTTATGTTGTTGTTTTGAATTAAGCACAAAGCTACATAATGGGCTATCTGTGCTCTGCCCATCACGGGTATCGAGACCCCGATTTTAGCGTGTAAGTCCGCAGACATACCGCTGAGCCACTGAGGGGGCATACTTTTATGTATTTTTAAACGTATAATCAATTACAAACACTGATAATTCCTAGTCTAAGGGAATATAGCATAACCTAAACGCAAAACGCTCCTTTTGTAAAAACTTAAATTTTTTTTTCTCCTTTCTTCAATGCTTCAACAAATTGTGGGGAGACAAAGGGAGTGGTTCTCAATCCACTAGATTGTGATCTATAAGTCATGAACTGGAAAACCTGAACAATGTAGTACGGAAATAATTGATTTCCTAAACGTTACCATTCTTTGTTGTCAGATGAATTCTTAATAAATATTTAGTTGTTATTGTTTAACAAAGGAAACGTTTCTCCAACCCAATTAAGTAATATTGTTATATGTGAAAGGTTTTCTGGGCCACCTTCTTTCGCTGGGAGCGGTAAGTCAGGGATGTATCCAGAATGGCCAATGGGGAAGGTTTAGTTTGAGTGCTTGATGCAAGCGCCCCAGGCGTGAAATCATGCTAGGGTGCCGGGAGTATGCTTCCCCAGAAATTTTTAAAATAAAAACAGAAAAGAAAAGCCTGAATAATGCATTCTGAGACCACCTTTTTGGTAAATTTCAGAATGGAACACTGAGGTGTTTGTCTTATTTTTTTAAATCATAATTAAATATACAGGCCTATATATATAATATATAACTAAAAGTTATAAGGCCCAGTAAAGTAGGCCTACAACCCTTCCATCAACATATAAAATATAGAGTCACTCAGGAGAGTGCAAAATATACATCTATAGTGTCTATAACCTGTATTCAAATATCACGGACAGTGTATGTTCAGATTCCAAGGATTTCAAGAACTGTTTTCACAAATATACAGTGGGTGGTACTGTGGCAGGCTGGTAGCACCATGGCACTAACCTAGTATTATTGGCGCCATCTATAGTGAATGATTCACTATAGAATGGTACTGTGAATGTGACGTTGACAAACAGAACTTGTGATAAACAATTATTCACTATGTCAATCCTAAAAAAGCAAAAGACACTGCGTGTGTTTTTTAAACCTATTCACGAGGCTATACCTGATCAATGTACTGCAGCCAATTAGGTTGAATCAGAATTGTCGATTGAATTGTCAGAGTCACCACCGTGGCTTTCTACCAGTGCTGCCACTACTACCTCAGGTCTAGTCTGAGACTCTGGAAATTACATTTCTGATGATGTCAGCATTTGTAAACAGGTAAGTCGACTCCTCATTATATTAATTTTGCATTAAAATCATGCAGACACTCTGATGAGTTTTAGACTGAATATTCATTGCTGTTAGTGATTGTAGGCCGACAGCCACAGGATGCTAGGCCTGCTCTGTGAAGTACAGTTCTAAGCTTTTTTCTTCTAGATTATTGAACTCTCATAATACACTTTTCACCAAAATATTTTAGTTGTCCTTCCTGTCTGGTCCAAAGTTTGTCTTTCGAAAATTTCCTGGGTTTCTTCTTGGTTTTATTTCATTCTAACCCTTTAGAGGGACTATATTAAAACAACATCAACAAGAGAGCCCCCTTTAAAATATAACTTTCTACATACCTAATTAGAATAACTCTACTTGGAGAGAAACAATATGAGATACAGTGGACAGGGTCAGGTTTTAAGGGAGCTCGATTTCCAATCTGGGAGGCGCGAGAACAAATCCTCGTTCCACAAAACATGTTTGCCATTTCAGCCATGGAGGTGTTATAGTATGATGATTAACTCCATTATTCGTTGGTAAAAGAGTAGCCCAAGAGTTGGCGGTGGGTGGTGATGACTAGCTGCCTTCCCTCTAGTCTTACACTGCTAAATTAGGGACGGCTAGCACAGATAGCCCTCGAGTAGCTTTGTGCGAAATTCCAAAACAAACAAAGAAGCTGTGGGTGGTGATGACTAATTTCCTCTAGTCTTACACTACTAAATTACAGACGGCAAGAGAAGATAACCATTATAGCTTTGCGTGAAATTCAAAACAAATAAAATGCACCTTCATATTCTGTTTTTTCTTATACCATAAAAAAATTAATCAGTTTATAATTAAACACCCAAAACTATACAACCGGCTATCTGTTCTGTGAACCACCTTGGGTATTAAAACCCGATATCTATTCTTGTAAGTCCATAGACATGCAGCTGTGCAACGGGGAAGAGGGGCTAATTATTCAGTACAGTTGAATGTTTGTTTGTTTGTTTTGAAATTTCGCACAAAGCTACTCGAGGGCTATCTGTGCTAGCCGTCCCTAATTTAGCAGTGTAAGACTAGAGGGAAGGCAGCTAGTCATCACCACCCACCGCCAACTCTTGGGCTACTCTTTTACCAACGAATAGTGGGATTGACCGTCACATTATACACCCCTACGGCTTGGAGGGCGAGCATGTTTAGCGCGACGCGGGCGCGAACCCGCGACCCTCGGATTACGAGTGCACGCCTTAACGCACTCGGCCATGCCAGGCCTTGTACAGTTGAAGCTCTATGTATTACAGCACAATAGTGAATTATAGTGTTTTTCAATTTTGTATTTAAAAATCGTTAGATATTTTAAATATAATTTTTCTTTTTTGTTCTCTGTGTTTAGATATCATTAATCTTCATTTGTAATATTTAAATAGATTATATATAGTTCTTTGTCGTTACGAATTATTATACTATAATGCCCCCCAGTGGCTCAGCGGTATGTCTGCGGACTCACACGCTAAAATCCGGGTTTCGATACCCGTGGTGGGCAGAGCACAGATAGCCCATTGTGTAGCTTTGTGCTTAATTCAAAACAACAACAACAACATTATACTATAAATAACATTTTTTTGCATTTTAACTCTGAAACATTTTCTAGCTATAAATTATTATTCACTTGTAAAACCATTAATTGGCTCATTGCAATTATTCCTCAACTTATGAATTATTTTTACTTAAAACTACGTTTATATAAAGAAAAAATCGTATAAAATAATCACTAATAAAAAATGGTCACTGAAGTTGACATAAAATCAAAACTTTAATGGTTCATTTGTTTTGAAATTTGCGCAAACGTATTCGACAACGTTTGGCGCTAGTCATCCATGCTTTAGCAGTGATAGACTACGTGTTAAGTAGGTAGTCAACACAACCCACTGCGAACTTTTTAAACAAACAGCGAGAATAAAAGTTAAATCATAACATCGTCATTCGTGGAGAGGCGAACGTGTGGAAGAATCAAATCCGCAAATTGAGTGTCTAGCACCTGATCACCAGGCTATGTCAGGATCAGAAATTCATTGGTATTGTTTGTTTGTTTTGGAATTTCGCACAAAGCTACTCAAGGGCTATCTGTGCTAGCAGTCTCTAATTTAGCAGTGTAAGACTAGAGGGAAGGCAGCTAGTCATCACCACCCACCGCCAACTCTTGGGCTACTCTTTTACCAACGAATAGTGGGACTGACCGTCACATTATACACCTCCACGGCTGGGAGGGCGAGCATGTTTAGCGCGCGAACCCGCGACCCTCGGATTACGAGCGCACGCCTTAACGCGCTCGGCCATGCCAGGCCAATTCATTGGTAAGTGCTTTTGATTATTTTCATAGTCTTCCGTCACGTTATAAATAAAGCTAAGATCTTTTATTTCCATAATTCCTGGCGTAGTGAAATATTGTGTATGGAAGCATTTCATCTTATTAGTTGTTTTTTTTCATCTTCTTTTGCAAGGTAGAGTTCGATGGATGTCTCTGAAAGAAAAACAACGGGAGAGATGAAGAGAAATGTTTGTTAGTTAGGTATTTTAAAAACAAAACTGTAAACATAAAATCGTACCTAAAAATGTACAAGTGCACACACAAGGCAATAATTTCTCAATAATACTCTTATCTTCTTTCATTGGAAGAAAACCCACTATACATGTTCGAGTAAGTACAAATTTTAAACTAGTACCTGTTTTTTTTTGTTTTTTTATAATTCTCTTTCTTAAGATGTTAGGTTATGTTATAAGCTTTGGCATTCATTTTCTGTTAATAGATTTATATCTTGGTTGTATGCTACAACATAATCCAATAGGGATTGTTTTATTCGTGCAAAACCTTAAGAGCTTTGCCATCCTCTAAATTATCCTATTTCTAAGTACTACCAGCAGTAGTACTTCTACTTGTTATATTCTTCGTATATTTATAATAATCTTAACGCAGTTTTTCGTTATTATACCAATTTACTATTGTTTATTGCATTCAGTTGAGGTAATTTTATTAACGCACTTGCTTTAATTTATAAAGTTTATTGAGTACGATGTATTAACGATGATTCGGCATGGCCAGATGGTTTAGGCAGTAAACCGTAATTTGAGGGTCGCGGGTTCAAATCCCCGTCGCACAAAACATGCTCGCCATCTCAGCCGTGGGGGTCTATATATATGACGGTCAATTCCACTATTCGTTGGTAAAATAGTAGCCTAAGAGTTGGTGGTGGGTGGTGATGACTAGCTGCGTTCCCTCTAGTCTTACACTGCTAAATTAGGGACGGATAGTGCAGATAGTTCTCATGTAGCTTTGTGCGAAATTCAAAAACAAACGTATTAACGAGGGGCCATTAATTTTTTAATCAGTTTAATGCTTTCTTATTAAGTTTTTTTATGTCACTTGAAAAACTAATTATAATGATAATAAATATGTACCTGGATAGAAATTGATGCAGATATTAATTAAAATCAACAATTAAATATTCATATTTTTATTAACTTCTATGAATAAAAGAACCAGAAGAAGAACAAATTCTTTATTCTGAGAAAGCACAACATTCCAAAATAAAAAAACAAAACAACTTCAAGGTCACTGAGAATATTAGTAATAATCAACAGGAATTTGTTTAAATGTTATCTCATTAACTAACTAGTTTTAAGACCAAATGCACGGTTTCTAATTTAGTGATTAGACCATGAAGTTACATTCCATGTGACTAATTAACTTGCATAATTTTTCACATTAATATCTGTATGACACCACTAGGGGAAGATTTACAAGTTTCATAATGAAAAACATACTTAAAATAGTGTGCTTTAGCTGGAGGGTGAGCTGGTGATTTAATATAACTAAAAATTCATAGTTGAACAAAATAATAGAAAAAATAAATGAACTGTGAACAAAATCACAACAAGGTAACAATACAATCTTCTGTCTCACGAATTTATGTGAAGAAAACCCACTGAACCTACTTTTATAACTTGTAAAGACAATTGCTTTTTTTGAAATTGTTAAGTTTTGTGTAAAATACATGAAAAGAATGAAACTATTAATAATTCAACTCTTGAATGGTTTAAAAGTTATTAAATAGTTCTAATGTTGTTATGTTCTACTATAATTTTGTGTATTAAGTCAGTACAGTAAAAACTTGTTTTCCAGTCATTACACATGTTTCAACTACATAAAAATGTTGGTAAAGGTTGTCTTAGTTTGCAACAACATATCCTCCTTTAAAATCTGTTTATGTTGGATTATGTTACTCCTTTAGTATAAAGAGAGAAAGATATGAAATTTGTGATTTGATATGATTATTAGCATGATAATGTGAAGTTTGAAATTTATTTGTTGAAGACTTTTTAACCTTTTTGGAAGAATATGATGTCTAATTCTAAACATATTTTTTTGCAGTTTAATCACAAGGTGTGATAAGAATATAAAGGTGAATCTTCTGTGTAATAATGGAAGTATTAAGGATGAAGGTTGAACATTTGCCTGTTGAGAAGCAGGATTCTTTATTGAACTTCAAACTGATAAAAAAGGAAGATGAAACTTTTACAGTAACTAGTAGTAAGTGTATATATTTGATGTTTTAATGTTTTCCATTATTTTCAATTTTAGTATTGTGAATTTGATCTGTTTTAGTTTAGCAGTGTGTCTGGATTTTCCATTATTGATTGACAATTTGATACTTTTTACAGGATTTTATTTCCTCATCTGAAAGATTTTAATCAGTATATAAAGTTAAGCTGCCTTCTCGTGGTTATTTTGGTCTTTTGTCAGAAACATGAATCCAGTAATGTTTTTGTTATGTTGCTCTATATCATAATTTATGAATGAGGTAAAATGTAAGTACCTGCATCATATGTACCCACAGTTCTTCACATACCCACCTTTCTTTGTTGCTTATTGGCTGTTTGGAAAGCTTCCTTTCTAATTGAGACCTTATTCCCTGTCTGACTGTGAAAGTTCATTGCTGCTTTGTTGGCATTCAGTGATTAACATATTTGGATGAGACAGTGGACTTAAAAAGGATTTGTTTCATATTTCACTGTTGTGTGAAGTAACAATTAGCAATAAATGTATTTTGATCTGACTAGTTGTACAAGGATGCTGTTTTTGCTTTCTTGAAGTTGATTTGTCATTCTGTTTGGATCTGGATGAGCATACAATTATTCCACAAATTCTAAAATGAATTAATTATCATATGAATATGAAATAATTCCATTTAATAAACGTATGGTTAGATGGAAAATTTGTGGAGTAATTATACTTGGAAACTTAACTGAGTTTTAAGACTGTTTTTGAAATTAAGGAGACTGGACACATTGCTTGAATAAATTGAAAACAGTTTTATTTACAGAAGTAAGTAAAAATAAATGTTTGTATTAGCGTATACACACAATCTATTTTGCCAAGTAAAAATATAATGTTACAGCTTCCAATACAGTACATTACCTCAACTCACATATATTTCTTTATTAAGTACTGTGCTCTTTATGCAAAAATTTTTTTAGCACATGCCACAATTCTTGAAGCTCCCACCCATGTGGAATTGACTGATTCCAATGCATCTTGCATGCATATTAATGTGTGACAACTCTCCACAAGAAAGTATGATATACTCTCTTAACATATAAAAAAGACAAAAATCTTGGCAGTTTACATTCTTGTCATCAGCAGTTTAAATAATTTTTTTGATAATTAGTTGGTGTAGCCAGTGGCTTGTTTTTATTTTAATCATCATTCAGGAATAGTGATAGTGGCTCATAGCCCTAGTAACATTTGATAACAAAGATGGCATGAATGTGTTTCTGGCCATATGGAAATTGGACCCAAGAGGTTTGAGTCATGAATAGCACTCTTTCTTCAGTTAAAAAAATAATCTAACCAGATATATCTAATAAAAAATTTAAAACAAAAACTTAAGTCTACAATTGGGCAGACCAGATCATAGATAACACATTCTATAGCTTTCTGTTGAACAGCAATCAAACATTCTATTGGTGGATTTCTTAAAAACAAACTTCATTGAAAAGAAAGGTGTCAAAGAGATCTATACTTTTTTTTCTGTTGTTGCACTGGAGTAGTTTTCTCAAACTTGCAGCTAATCATTATATTTTTCTTGAATTTAAAATAAATAAAACAATAGCTTTACCGCAATAATTCTTAGAATTTAAAATGGCTACCTCCAAGTTTCTTGTACTCCATCTAAATTTCTAACAAAAGAGTTTAATGGGTTTTTAGCAGTTAAAAGTAGGACTACAAAGGTAATATTAAAACCAGATACATCACTTTAACATTAGAAATAACTAAATCACTTAATTTTTACGAGATTCATTTGAGGGCAGTTTTAAAAAAAATATAGAGAATCAAATAAGGAAGAAAAAGATCTGTACTTATTAACTGCATTAATATATATTTGAATAGTGGATCTTAAAAGCTACAAAATAAGTAGTTATGGTCAGTTGCAAACTCTTTGGTAACTTGAAGATGACCTAAGGAGGTCTAAATGTCATTCTGTACTTTAATTAAAGTTTTTTAACACCCATTCCAACAATTTTCAGAATAATTTTTATGTTGCTTTATATGAATTCTTTAGGCTATGTTGAATCCATAATAATTAAGGTTTCTTACAGTGGTTGAGAAATAAAATCTCCATAGTATCTTTCTCATAACTTCATAACAATTTAAGATTGTCATTGGTAATATTCCATCCTTAGTACAGGTACTCTATTAGAGGATGATGGTCTCTGGATGTGAACAGAGGATATTAGTTAGTTAGTTTCTCACCTCAGGATACACATCTATACATGATATTTTGAGAAATTAAAAATACAACATATATTCTGCATTGGATATATCATTCTTCCAATTAGGGTAAGAGTGCAGCATACTGCATAATATATATATATATATATATATTACTTTTACTCTTGACCCTCGGTAGTACAGCAACATATCTGCAGATATATAATGTTAGAAACCAGATTTTAATATTTATGTAGAGTGTAGCAAAGGTAGCCCTTTGTGTAGTTTTGTTCTTAACTCCAAACAAACTTCCTTCCTCACTCTTCTCATTACAGTGATCCATACATTCTAAGAACTATCTGGCTCATTTTGATTCTTTTTAGGTTCCTACAGTCTTGACTCCTTGCCTAAACTTGTTAGAAGTATTATATTTGGATGATGGGTGTTTTAAGTCCAGGAGTGTTTCTACTTTTTATACAGTTACTGTTATTCTTAGGTGAGAACTTTCTGCTATAAGATCTAGGAATATGTTTGGTTTCTTACCATGACTGCCTGCTTAACCACAGTTTGGGAATATAAATTACATTTGCATTGTTGCCCAGGTACATTTTCAGAACCTGCCCATTGTTGTATATCATGTATGAAATTATACAAGAGGTCTGTTCATCTAGATTCATTTTGTGGATTTTGGTTATGATGTGGTTAAGCATAAGTTATATTGAGTGTTGATATGTACAAACCTATATTACTTGTACTTCTAGCTATAGGAGAAGGTGATTTATTGGAAGAAAGTTCTCCATCAACCATTTTGAAGTTTGGTATAACAAAAGAGGAGCAAGAGGAAAAGTGGGATGGAGAATCAGAGAAAAATGAGGTAATTTGTAGGTTAAATATTTTACAGCTGATTATTAAACAGAATATGTAACTGTAATTGTATCTTTATGAACTTTGTTTGTGTAGAATCCAATTAGTAATGGCATGCTTTGTTATAAGCTGAAGAAATACACTACAAGTTTTCCATATTATTGTGAATAAACTTATTGTAGTTTTTCTTTTTGCTTCAGTAATATTGCCATTCCACAGGTGTTTCTATACAAATTACTGTTCACTTTTTGCTAATTACTTATGAAAACCTCCATGAATTTTATATGTTTATCAGACATTGTTAAATAATATAAATGTATTTTGTTTGTTTGTTTAATCAACCATTATTTTACCAGAGGGAGGTGAAAATACTAGTAAAAATAACCCTCACACCAGTAATCCACTTAAGATGTGGAACTAAATATTACATTTACTGTGTTTGGTGTCAGTTTATCTCACCAGATGGTAAGTATTGCCCGACAAGAAGTGTTTACCTAAAATTTTAACCAAGCATTGTAGAATAGAAAGTATTAAATTGGGATTTTCTACAAGACTACTTTTATGGTGTGTATGTATGTATATGATCTGGCCATTTCTACATCTTGCAAAATTCCAGATGATTGTACTTGATGACACTGGTTAATGCACACACTCTTACATCCAGACTAATGAGAATTACCCCCCTTCACACTATTCTTTTAGTAGAGAAGAAAAGAAACCTAATCTCTCTAGTTCCAAGGTTTGGGGAAGCCAGTATGGAGGGTTCTGTTTACAAGTGTTTTTTTTTTCCACAAGAGAAAGACCAGTTGAAATGTAGGACTGGAATATTAAGCAGAAGTGTAAAAATTACATCCCTTTATAATATTTCAACCAAATCCCAGTGGATGTGGCCAGTCAAAAGAAGTTTAGATTTGCCTTAGATATAATTGATGATTTCTGTGTTATTTTATTATCTATATGATGGAAGTATTTGGCCAATGGTGTAGCCTTACTATGCATTTTAATGTTCCACTTACCTTGACAACATGTAACAACCAGCACTAGATTTTCCTGATATCTTTTTTACTTTCACAGTAATTTAACATAAAATATTAATTTGGTATTCCCTTATTTAGAAGAATGGAGTCTCCAACTAGTTGCTGCTCCACTAGGTGTCACAGGTTCCACTTAAGTTGAATCTCATAATTTTTCCATTCCTTTCTCTGTTTCGGAAAGATGTTCATATTTATAGCTAAATATCACCAGTACCTATACCATGATAAGTGTAGGATGCACTTTGCTAGCTGGTAAATGTTTCTGAAGCTATTGCCTTCCTCTCCTAAGAAGTATTTCAGGTAAATAGATGCTGCTTTGTATTACCTTCAGTCTTTCTTTCGACTTTCAGTGTATTTTGTTTGCCTTGTCAAGAAGGACCCTGTGATAAGGAGCTTGTGTTCACAGGGATTATTTTTTTTTGATGCTGTGTCCACCTTCTGTTGGTGGAGGGTTACAACATTGTGACAGTTATATCATAAGCTGGTGACAGTTGTTCTTAGGGCAATAATTCTTAGTGTTGCAGAGAGGTAAACAGAGAAGTGAAATATTTTTTTTAATTAAGGAAAGTGTTCTTGGGTTCTTTTTTTTTATGATTCTTCATGTCTTCCTGTCATTTTCAAGGCAAGATATGAGTTACATCATGAGACCCTGTATTCCCAACCTTCTTTTGATGTGTTTACAGCTTGCAGTTTGATCAGTATCTTAACAGGTTTTTATTTGTTATGACAAAGGATATGATCGGTTTATCAGTTGTTCACACATTATGTTAACTGTCCTATTTTCCACTTCATCTACTTTTGATCATGCCTTATATAGATGGAAAAGGAACAGGTAGAGAGGCTGAACACTGTTAATGTCAATTACTCCAAGGTTTCTAAGATTGTATTCGTTTACACTGTTGCAGCATTTTTCAATATCACATTGAGGTGCTAACAGATCTCTCCATTTCTCCATTAGAGTTTTTCTCTCCTCATATTGAAGATCTGTTTTTTAATAGATAGGCTATTTAACAAGTCAACAGCTATACTAAGCTTCACCTGTACCATTGAAACCAGTGAATGTTTGTGTCTCTTTTTTCATATTTGTTTATAAAATTAAGAACTTAAATAATACTAAACCTTGATTTATCACTTATATTCTTAAGCCTAGTTAATTTGTATATGTTGTTACTAAAGTAGTTTATTAAATTTTGAATATAACTCTGTGAAAGATTGTTATGTATGCATTTTGACCTATCTCAGATGAAAAGTTTTAATCACACGCATTTACACTTGGCATTATTTTCAAACAAGTTATTGTCATTGATGAAACCTGTTTAAAAGTTGATTGTGGACAGCTGTGTGCAAACTGTATGTCCTTCAGTTTGTTATGGTACAAAGTACTTTTGCTTGTCTTGTGTATGGAACATTGTGTGATATGTATTCAGTATCTATAGGCTCAAATTTCACTTGCCCCACCAAATTATTATGCACAGTCTACCTTAACTCGATCAAAGCTGGATTAGGGATCTGTTGCCTGTGTTTCTGTCAGGGATTATATCTTGATGTTGGACCCTGTATATCATCAGAAGTTTAACTCTTCATGGAGGCTTTCTGTACTTCTCTGTACACTAAATCTGAATCCTATGAACTTCCACTTTGTCACATATTTTTGCAACTTTTTGTACTGCTAAGCTATAGTATTTACCACAGCATTCCAATCAGTATTGTGTCTTTATGCCTGAGTTGGATGTATTCACACTTTTGACCTTAGAATCCAGGTACAGATGACTTAACTTTGTCTGCGATAAGATAATATTGCTGAATTTGATGATTCATTTATTTCACCATGGCATATTTTATCTCTACTTGTGACATTTTGTTAAATGATCCAAAGAAGTCTGATACTTTTGAGTGGATGTACAAATTTCTGTTTTGTGAACACCTCATGAGACATAATTCTCTTCCTGTTTTCATGGATGGTTTGAAATAATTTAGCAGTTACTTGAAAGTAAGCAATATCACAAAGTTTTCCAGACAAAGTGTTTTTTGTTGTTTGGCTATTTAGTTTCAATAGGATTCAAAGGAAGAAGTTGTTTTGACAAACCTTTATCTTGGAAAATTTCCTTATTCATCAGTTTCGTTTATAAGGAACTGATTTACCAATATACATCTTTGCTCAAACTTTGCCTTCAATATTGCCAACACTGTCCAAATTCTTTGTGATGACTCTCAATTTTTTTCCTGTATGTTTTCTGTGCTTGTAGAATAGAGTGAGGCATTTGTTGTATTTAAGTAGTTTTAGCACAGTTTGTTATATTTATTAATTAAGTCTTTTTTGTTTCATATTAGTAAGCTGTGAAGACTATATGTAATAATCATACTATTTGTTATTTCTATCAAACTTTTCATTGTATTGTTTAATTTTAGAATCTACTTGTTCAAGTGAAATTGGAGCAGTCTGGTGATGATGTTATTTCAAAGTTTAGCTACAGTGATGATGAGGATCAGGATAGCTCACACTGTAATGTTGTGAATGTGAAAACAGAAACTGGATTTCAAAGAGATATTGAATCTAGATTAAAAAGAACATCTGGTAAGTACGGACACGTCCTAATGCTTTAATTTATTCCATATTGGCTTAACACTTAAATGCCGACTTGGTCAGTGTGACTGACTGTAACATAAAGTACCCTTAACAGTTTCTGTACTGTAACTTTTAACATATTTGTATATCTTCATGAAATGTGGCAAGCTATCAGTAAATATTATAAATCTTTTGTGAACAAAAGTCAGGTATTAAAGTATTTTTACTCAAGATATGTCCACGAATATATGGGATCAGAATGTTGACTACTCTAAGTTACGAGGGATTTACTTGTTAAGATTAAACTACTTTTTGATCTTCAGTTGTTAGTATATTTATATTAATTCTATACACAAAATGTCAATTTGTCCAATCTTAACTACAATATAAAATGCCAAATAAATATAAGTTACCTTTTTTTATTCTTTCTAGTATGACTCCAGATTATAACATGAAAGTCCTGTTGCTTCAGTTGATTTAGTATAGAAAATCATATTGAGTGACATACCCTGTGTATTTATTGAATTTAACCATACAAGCTTGCAATTCTCATATTTTTTAGTTACTTTTATAATAAATATAGAATATTCATTAGAAACAAGAAGTATATTACTTAACTGTGATGTCTAGTTTTTTTCTGTTGATTGCTAAATAAATTTAAGCCAACTTTTTTATAGTTATGATAAAAGTACACTAAATAGTTTACGTAAATAATATACATTGAAACACAAGAATAAATTTTACAAAGCAAATAATATTTTATGAGAACATTAATTTATCTGGCTGGTTGGTTGTTTATGAGAACATTAATTTATCTGGCTGGTTGGTCATCAGTCTTTAATGCTTCCTTTATGCTTGTTGTCAGCCTCAACTCCTCAAGAGAAACTTTCAAACTGAAAGTCAAATAAACAATATTCTTTACTAAAATTGGTGTAATATTGCAAATTTAAGAACAGAGAAAACACACAAAGCAATCAATGTTTTATGATTAGCATAATTTACTTGGCTTTCTAGCTGAACAAAATAGGCAGAACAGTACTTGGTATTGTGAAGTGAAACCTTAAAAAATTAACTGACCACTGTTTACCTTCCTGGTTCTTTGTGTACAAACACATTTCTATAGATTAATGTTTCAACATGTTCAGAGAATTTGCTGTTGACATTTATTTCCACAGATATTATTTTTTACCAGTTTCAGCCCTATAGAATCTCAGACATGTACATTTGTAAATCTCTAATCTTGTAAGTTAGTATATGGAAACCAGTAATGAAACAGGTTCTAATCCACAAGAATGATGCCTAAACTTAATAAAAGAATAGATATTACATAAACATTCTAGTTTAGTCTAAATCTCAGCATTTATAGATATTTATTTAACTTGTATATAACTTCCAAACAAGAACTGTAAAGTGTGATATTAATTAATTTGTTAAAGTAGACAAACCATAAGAAAATTCTTGATAACCACTTCAAGTTAAAAAATCTAACAGTTAATCTAGGTATGTGTTGGCTCAAAATAATGTTGGTTACTGTAATGCTCTTCTATCATTTTCCCACAGGCAGTTTTAGACTTTATCTACTAAAAATTTCTTTTAAATATTGTATGTTACCAACAGTTTATATTTTCATAGCTATTCCAGTCTAGTAAAGTTCTTATATGTGTGAAACTTAGTTTTTTCTTTTACTATATATTTGTGTTGATACTATTAAAATATAATTAGATGCTCATCAAGTTGTGTAAGATGTACTTATTAACAATTTTTTGACATAATTCATATATACATTTTAGGGATAAAGACCAGTGTGAACATCGTTTGTGGAAATCAGTTTCCTGGTTATCCTCTTATAAAAGGAAATCACTTTATAGAAAACATAAAGTCTTCAAATAACAATATTTGTGGAAATAACCTAAAATCATCTAATATACATCAGTGTCATAATAAACTATACAACAATCAGAAAACATTTGATAACCTGAAAAATCAAAAGAGGTTACACTCTGGAGAGAAATCGTATCTTTGTACAGTGTGTGGAAAACAGTTTGGTAGAAATAGTCACTTGAAACGACATGAAAGAACACACACTGGAGAGAAACCTTTTAGTTGTGTAGTGTGTGCTAGACAATTTGTTTCAAATTGTAACTTGAAACAACATCAAAGAATACATACTGGGGAGAAACGATATAGTTGTACAGTGTGTGCTAAACAATTTATATCACACTGTAATTTAAAACAGCATCAAAGAATACACACCGGGGAGAAACCTTACAGTTGTACAGTGTGTACAAAACAATTTATATCAAATTGTAACTTGAAACACCATCAAAAAATACACACTGGGGAGAAACCTTACAGTTGTACAGTTTGTGCTAAACAGTTTAGAACAAAGAGTGAACTAGAAGTACATCAAAGAATTCACACTGGGGAGAAACCTTACAATTGTACAGTTTGTGCTAAACAGTTTAGAACAAAGAGTGAATTAGAAATGCATAAAAAAATACACACTGGGGAGAAACCTTATAGTTGTACAGTTTGTGATAAACAGTTTGGTGCAAATAATTTCTTAAAAAGACATCAAAGAATTCACACTGGGGAAAAACCTTACAGTTGTACAGTTTGTGCTAAACATTTTAGAACAAAGAGTGAATTAGAAATACATCAAAGAATACATACTGGGGAGAAACCTTATAGTTGTACCGTTTGCAGAAAACAATTTGGAACAAAGAGTGAATTAGAAGTACATATAAGAATACATACTGGGGAGAAACCTTACAGTTGTGGTGTGTGTGGAAAGCACTTTGGTAGAAGTAGCAATTTAAAAACACATCAAAGAATACACACTGGGGAGAAACCTTACAGTTGTACAGTTTGTAGTAAACAATTTATATCCAATTGTAACTTAAAACACCATCAAAGAATACACACTGGGGAGAAACCTTACAGTTGTACAGTATGTGGGAAGCAGTTTGGTACAAATATTGTCTTGAAAAGACATCAAATAATACACACTGGGGAGAAACCTTACAGTTGTACAGTGTGTGGAAAACAGTTTAAAAGAAAGAGTGAATTAAATGTACATCAAAGAATACACACTGGGGAGAAACCTTACAGCTGCACAGTGTGTGGAAAAGAGTTTAGTACAAATAGTAATTTAAAAACACATGAAAAAATACATACAGGGGAGAAATCATATAGTTGTATAGTGTGTGGAAAACATATTGGAAAAAAAAGTGAGTTAGAAATACATAAAAAATCTCACTGGGTAGAAACCTTACACTTGTGGAGTTTGAATAAAACACTTTAGTACAAATAGTATTTTTAAATAGCATTAAGGAAGACATGCTGGGGAGAGCCATGTAATTGTAGAGATTGTGGAAAACAGTTTGGAATGAAGTGCAACTTAAACACATTAAAGAACTGGGAAACAACAATATGGTTGTGCTGTTTGGAAAGAAAATTTCCAACCATGTGATTTAGTGGGTCTCCAAACTCTATGCGTGTAATGTACTCCCATTATATTTAATTTAAAAATGAAATTAGTTGATGAAATTTTGAAATTTGATGACAAATTTCCTAAAAATTTGTAGTTTCAGCAAAATAAAATATTTAATTGTCATTTTTGTCTATTATTTCTGCTGAAAATTTATTTGATGTAGCTATTTGCATCTGAATCTTAAATATCTCAGGTGTAAAGTGATTTTAGTGTTAAATATAAAAATATTATTTATTATTTTATAGTTTTTGAATGTTATTTATTCAATTTTCAGAATCTCCTGGATGAATGTGTAAAGTTGTTTTAAGATAAACATGTTTATTTTCCATTTTCTGTCCAATAACTAACTAGCTATTATCATCAACATTATAATGCAATAAAATGCTTAAAATAAGGAAACTGAAATGTTACATACCTTTTATCTTTTAACTGAATAATCTTTAAATGTCTTTGGGTCATGTGCATAATTTCACATGTAATTTATATTTAACATTTTATTTTCCTTTCTTATTCTCTGATGTGTATGTCAACAAATGTTAATGGGTATCTTGAAGTAATAGAAGAGATGCTTTACCTTCTGGTAATTTTTTTCTCACTCTCTTGGAAACATAAGACTTACAACCTGAAGTTTTGGTTATTTGATAAAGACTATTAAACCTTTCAGGTGTAAATTTTAAAACATGAATAATAAACTGAAAATAGCAGATTTATGAAACATTATTTTCAAGACTAACTTCAAACTGTCATAAATTGAAAGTTCCCAATAATTGTTTTATACAATATGTACAACTATATGCTTTATTACCAGTGTGTCCTTCTTGTTGGTGAATTTTGTTATGTACTGTATAGTTTAGTTCTCACCTTATACATATTAGTTTAATTGTCTATCAAACTAATATAATTAACTGAAGTATGTAAGTAAAACTAAAAGCAGTTTAATTGTCTATCGAACTAATATGTATAAGGTGAGAACTAAACTATACAGTACACAAAATTCACCAACAAGAAGGACACACTGGTAATAAAGCATATAGTTGTACATATTGTACAAAACAATTATTGGGAACTTTCAATTTATAACAGTTTGAAGTTGGTCTTGAAAATAATGTTTCATAAATCTGCTATTTCAGTTGTTTTTAAACATGCTATTCCTATCTAATCTGTTGTCAAGTGATAATCCTTTCTCATTTTGAGCAGTTGTATGGCTTCTTTGGAACAAGTGAAAATGTAATACACCAAAAAGGTATATACAAGGAGTTTCAGTCCAGATAATCAGGTTTTGATTTTTTTTGCATACTTTAGGTGAACCTCTTGAAGCCAAATATATTTGAATCATGTTTTTGAAAAGGAAATTATAGATTTAGATTATGTGCTTACTACACCTTAAAGAAAAAAGCAAAAATGAGTGTGTCATGTGAATATGTTAAAAGAATGTCAAAACGGAGAGGAAGAGTGGCTCTGCTAGGAAATCTCTGGCTTCTTCTGTGTTGCATGGGTCTGATTTTCTCCCAGATGAAATAATTGGTGATTTTGAAAAACCAAACGACTTTAGCTCAACCATAAAGCTCGAAAATTCTGCAGTATTTGATAACCTTGAGAATCAGTGTAGCCATCTGTTTGCTGGTAAAAAGAGATCATGTGAAATGTATTCTAATAATATGTTAATCTCTTTTGGATACCCAAACTATGAGGAATACTGTGACTCACAATGTTAATGTAGGAGCTTTAGTTCCTGTTTACCCTTGTGCAAATTAATTGAAACAAGATGTAAAATTATAATTTTTTCAATTTTTTGCATTTCATTTCTGAGAATTCAAAAATTACTCACCAAATTAATACATGATATGACCACCTTTATTTTTCACAAGATCATTAATCTGCTTTGGCATGAGTCCACGAGTTGATTGCAGTCATTACTAATTTTTTGATTGCGGTACCACACCTCAATTATGGTCTCAATTAGTTTACCTTGCATAGTACAGTCTTTTCCCCGAAGTCTTTCTTCACAAATCTCTTAAAAGATTTTGAATAGGATTTAAGTTTAGAGTTTTTGGGCTAGTTCAGCACCTTTATTCATGTTGTAGTCATAAAATTCTTCACAAGTTTTAGATCTGGCATGGAGCCAGATCTTGCTGAAAAATGCCAGATCCATCTGGAAATTTTTTTCAATTCTGGAATGACTCTTCTCTGCAAAACTTTGATGTACTGTGGTCCTCGTATAATACCTTCTATGATATGTAAGCCTCCGACGCCATAGTAGCTGAAAAAGCTCCAAAACATCTTCTTTAAGGGATGTTTTATGAACTGATTGATGTGAGATTCTCGAAGTTCCTCACCTGGAGATCTGTGAACATGCAGACTTCCTTTACCCTGTACGAAGAAATGAGTCTTGTTACTGAATAACACCTTCCTCCAGTGTTCTTGTGTCCAGTTCTTGTGTGTCAGACACCATTGATACTATTGTTTTCTTCACTGAGTTGGTAAGAAGTTGTTTATTAACTGGTCTCCTTGCCCTTCTAGCGCAATTTCGAATGATGTAGTATTCCTGAAAATTTCGTCATATATCCCAAAAATAGATCAACTGTGCTGCAAAACAAAGCTAATAATGCAGTCTGTGTGAAAATATGATTATTAAATGAAATCAGCAGATCCAGTGAGCCTACACCGGCCGCCATGCTGAAAATATTGTAAAATGACCATTTGTTTCAGTTAATTTGCACAAGGGTGTAACATCTTTATCATGTCAGCTTTATTGAGTAGTTAAAGACTCAGGTTTAGATCCAATATGTGCTCCAAAAGAGAATTATTAAATGAGTCAAAACAAAGTTAATGAAATGTTCTCCCAGTGTATGATTACTCAAGCCTGATAATAGTTCTTGTTTTCTATACAGATAATTCGAATGTTTATGTTGTGAAAAAGACTGCCTCGTATTTTATTCTTAAGATTGTTGATATTGATAAAATTTGTCATGTAGTCAGTAAATTTGGTTTACTAAAAGGATACTAGCACATCATTCTCACTGAAAGGGAAAAAAACAGGTATCAGTCTTCATTACTCCAGATGGCCAGTAGCAGTATCTTGTGATGCTGTTTAAATTAAATATGTCTGTGCCACCTTTCAGCATTTAATGAATGATATCAGTAACAGGTTTGAGGATTGTTGTGTGCACATTGATGATATGGTGGTATACAGTAGCACTTGGGAAAAAAACATGAACATTATTTAAAAGTCTGTTGAAAAGGTAACGATCAGTGTTGTGAAAAGTAAGGTTAGTCAAGCTATTTTTTTTTAACAGTACTGTTGGTTAGTTAGGTACATATATTAAAATCAAAAGCTGAAACTTTGGTTATCTTTTCTGTACCCAACAACAAGAAGGAACCAATGCATTTCCTATGGATGGCCAAATATTCTAAAAACTTTTGTCACAATTTACCACTTAATGGCACTATTGATTGAAGGTCTTTGGTCTGGAGATTGGCCAAGATTATGTAATAGATTGGAGATCCTAATTAGTCGTCCCTAATTTAGCAGTGTAAGACTAGAGGGAAGGCAGCTAATCATCACCATCTACCGCCAACTCTTGGACTACTCTTTTACCAACGAATATTGGGAGTGACCGTCACATTATAACGCCCCCACGGCTAGGAGGCCGAGCATGTTTGGCGCGACTCGGGTGCGAACCCGCAACCCTCAGATTACGAAGTGCACGCCTTAACGCGCTAGGCCATGCCGGGCCCGTTCGGACCTTCAAGTGGATAAAGTGGTACTTGTAGGTGTGGAGCTACATTTAGCTTCAATCTTGTCAGATGCAGTACAACTGACTTTTAAACTAAACTAATCTAACGTGGCAGGGGTTCAGTTTAGAGAGAGAGAAATCAGAAGAGTTCTCTCCCCAACTCGGGTGTTCAGGAGCTTTGTAGTTCCTCTTCGTCCCCTTTCGTGAGAAATTTTTGAAATGCCCGTGGAATTTTTATATTATTTTTAATATTTCGAAACTGGAGTGGGGTATTTGTGAGTGAGAGGAAGGACGGGAAACCTGGACGAGAGCAGCGAAAGTGAGGTGAGCCAGACCTTGACTCTAGGACGGAGTACGCTGGCGAATTGATCTTTAAAATTTACAGTGATTATTCTAGGTGACGCGGTAAACGGCCCTTTTCAGATACGGCTGGGACCTGCAGGTCCGATGCCAGAGATTTTGCTGTGGGGGGAAATGGGAGTACCCCGAGAAAACCCACTTTCACGGCCTGGGCGCCGAATGATCTACCCAGACCGTGCCCGGAAGTAGCTGGGAATAGAAAATAAAAAGTTAAAATAAAATAAAATAAAAATGGATGGACTCTGTTGGTGGTATACAGGGAAATGTTAAGCTTCAGTCTTGTAGATCAGGTAGTAACTTCGTCTTGAACGTGTTTATACACTTGAAACCCATTGGTGCGACTGAAAAACGTGGTCTCGGTGGTGGAACTACTGGTTGTTCTTCGCTGGTCTGTGATGCTTTGTTTCTTCTCGAGAATTTGGTTTGAGATTTCTCCGTGGAGGTGGTTTGTTTTTCAGTTTGTACTGACGCGTCGATGGTTGTCTTGGTAATGGTTTGGGTCTGGCAGGTTGTTGAGTTCTGGGGAACTGGGATTGAGGTCTGGCATGCACTGTCCTTTTTCTTACTTGAACTGCTGGAACTTGGCGTGATGCTGGCCATGGGAGTTTTCGTCATCTGGGTAGAGTTGTCTGAATCTGTCTTCATGTTTTGTCTATTTGTATCTGGACTCGGCGGAATATTAGTAGTTTCATGTTGGAAGATTTCAGTTGATTGTTTGTGATATCTGGGAACTTTGTTTGAAACGTTGCTGCGTGGTTGACGATGTGGGCGTTCGGCTCTAAAATGAAATATATGATAATAACAGCCGTCGCGTAAAATACGGTCGGCACTGTACTTTGACGTTGTCACTATCTTCATGAAGTGCGTGGGATGGTTACTGTTCTTCGAGAAAATTCGATGAACTGCATAAACTTTGGCTTGTATTTGGGATTCTATGGTTTGTCTGATTTCTTCAGGTTGAATAGATGGGTCGACACCCCTCAGGAATACAGAATAAAGAATGTCTGGACTTTTCGTGGGGGAGCAACTTACTTTGAATTCTGTGTTCCATGGCCGGTACAGGTAAATTTGGTCTGCATTAGTGGCTGGTTGGATGAGGATTCCGCCCCGGCGTAATATTCGGGTCCTGGACGGTTCAATGGTTGCCCCTGGCTTGGCTTGGGCGATCAGCGTGGCGATTTGGTACGGCGTGAGGTTCGGCGGTAGACCGTCGACGATTACCGGCGGCACTGCGGGCCTGGCTTGCGAAGATGAACGTTTCTTTCTGAATAATATCTTTGCAGAGATATTAGCACGTCTGACTTGTTCGGTGACTAGCTCTGGACTCCAAATGGACTGAAACTGGCCAAAAAAACAAGAAAAACACTGACTTAAGATGGCAGAGATGGGTTTTGATTTGGAAGAACATGTTATGTAAGTTGAGTGAAAAAAATTAGCTTTCTAGTCTTAATTACTAAATCCAAAGCCTTTTGTTGGTTCCTTTTTGCCAGTTTTTTCTTTTATGCACCACTTAATTGAACACGTTTCAACTAGTAGTCTGGAAATTATAGAAACAACAAAAAAGAAAAGGAACATATATAGCAGGGGTTTCAAGTTAGGAGTGCCCGAGGGCTACAACTATATTCACGAGTCTAGTGGCGGTCGGCATTATATTTTTGTAAAATTAGCGCTTGTTGATGTATCACGTAATGCAAAATAAAGGGTAAATATATCCATTGTAGGGTTAACTTATGTCCTTTCAATATGGTAAAATGAGTTACCATTGGGGAAGGAGTTAATGTGATTTACTTTACGTTACATATTTGGACGGGCATATTTGTGAAAAAAAGATGTATTTTATTGTGAAAATAAAAGGAAAATGTTAGTTAAACATGTTCAATTACGTAATAAATAAAGTTAATGAAAAATGCTGCACATAAAAGAAACTAGAATAGCAAACATATCCATGATATATAAGTAGTAAGGACATAATGTAAACTTTGAGATCGCTCAGCAGCACTGACCAAAGCGGGTTTGTCGACATGGAGTTCTGTTGTTGCTGATCTCACGAGGTGAAGCAGAGAAGAGTCCTTGAGGCGATTTCTGTTGCGGTTCTTAATGAATTTCATCGTGGAGAACACATTTTCATATGTGTATGTGTTACCAAACATTGATGTTATTTTCTGTCCAAAAGTGTGCAGATTTGGAAATCGATTTTTTAAAAAGTAGTTTTAAGAAATCTGGTCCTTTTTCTTGTCTGGTTTGCAGAAATGTATCAGCTTGAAACTCACATAATTTAAGTTGAACGTTGGCTTGTTGATTTTCTGTATCAACACAAAGATCCTTGATAAATAACACAATGAAATGTTGGATAAGCTACTTCATTTACCCTAAGAAAGCCAACAAAATTTTTTTTTTTTCCAATCGTTGCAGATGCGCCATCTGTCAATATTGCTGAACACTTATTGAAACCTCCGATTTTATCAACTAAATTTTTCACCGACTCGAAGATATCCTTTCCTTTTGTGGTCCCATAATGAGCACATACATTCAATAATTCCTGTTTCGTTGAAAAACCTGCATGATGCGTACAAATATTAACAGCTAACTTACATTTGCTTGATTCGTACTTTCATCAAGACAAAGCGAGAAATAAGTAATTTTTTCAACCAATCCAACAAGTGAGTTTTCTGATTGTTCTTCCATTTCAGTAATTCTTCTTTGTATTGTTTGGTTGGAAAGTGTCACTGATTCAAAGTTCTCAGCAACTTTGGCATCCCCAAACACCTTTGTCATTTCAACAAAACATTTCTCTACTAAACTGCCATCAATAAAAGATTTGTATGCTCTTAAGTTCAAAAGAAACGATGTACGAAGCATTCAAAGCAGATGTCTGGCTTTCTGACAACTTGCTAAATTTTTCGTTTGTTATTTTAATCTCTTGCTGAAATCCACAATCTGAACTTTTCGAGTTTCTCCTTCATATTTTTTTATACTTTTTTCATGCATCGTTGAATAGTGCCTTTTCATATTAAATTCTTTGGACGCTGATGTAATTTGCATATAAACCAAACACTGCAACTTGCCGTTATTGTTTGTAATTAAATAATCATGAACTTCCACACTAATTCTGGTCAAGATCCATCCACATTCTCCGATGTAGTTATATGGACATACAATGGGCAGTACTATTATATTTATACAGATACAGCTCCATTTAGAAGCAATCAAGTACAAAAACAAGAAATTGTCAAAGATATTTAATAACAAAACGTGTTATTCTCTGTCAAAGATTATTTTTTAAAATACAAAAGCAGGTCTATGCTACTTTTGTAAAAACCTTTTAAGCTCGTTTTCAAAATATACACATGTCTGAACCAATATTTAGGTAATGGTGGAAGACCTGGGAAAGTCAAATATAATTGTTTCTACAACACTTTACAGATCATGCCCATGAATGTTATGGCATTTTGTAATCTCAGGCCATCCCATAAACACTGTCCGAAAAATTACTACAGGAAGTGCATCATCATTTCTATTCTTTTTAGAAGGCTTTGATGACTAAAATATGTAGTAGAACATGTATAAAAGTGTTCAGACAAATAAAAGAAGCTAACTCAGCACTACTTTTTCAGATCATTAATAAACAAACCCTTATGAAGATGGATATGTCTCAGGAGCACATTAGGCATATAATGTTTAAGAGAGGCAACAGTGCAGCAGAAACTACACGAAACATTCAAGGTGTTTATGGTGCAGTCTTTCAATGAAATAAAATATCGAAAGTGGTTTCAGAAGTTCAGATCAGGTGACTACAGCTTAGGTGATGCGCCATGTTCTGATCGTTCTGTTGAGTTTAATAATGACTTGCTATTGGCTGCACTTGATTGTGCTGTAACAGTTGAAGAACTAACACAAAAGATTAATTCAACCCATTCAATAGTTCACCATCATCTGCAACAGCTTGGAAAGGTGTCAAAACTTGGAAAACGGATCCACCTTTATTTAACAGAAGTCAACCTTAGAGGAAGAGTGGACATTTACACTTCTCTGCACTCTCTTGAACGTAACTTTCCTTTTTTCGAAGTGACTGGAGGTGAAAAATGGATATTTTATAAAAATGTTGAGCGCCGCAGGCTATGGCTAAGTGCAGGTAAACTGGCTAAAGCACAGTTCAAAATGGATCTCCACCCAAGTAAAGTTTTGTTAAGCGTTTGGTGGGATATTGCTAGTGTGATTAACTTTGAGTTGTTGCTACTCAATATAACGATTACATCAGACTTCTGTTCTCAACAGTTAGTATTTGAATATTGCACTGAAAGAACAGAGGCCTGCTTTGATCAATCGTAAAGGTTTTGTGCTACACTAGAACAATGCACGGCCTCATACAGCAAGGATCACATCTACGAAGATTGAAGAGCTAGATTGGGAAAAACTTCCACATCCTCCTTATTTTCCAGACCTTGCTCCATCTGATTATAATCTATTTTGAAGTTTCCAGAACTACCTTGATGGAGGAGAGTTTGGAACATATGAAGATATCAAAACTACCCTTGCTACATTCTTTTCTTCTAAAACCCAAGATTTTATAGAAGTAGCATTCAGAAGCTTGTGAATCGTTGGCAGGAAGTTATTGATAATAATGGAGCATAAATTACTGATTAAATAACATAAACAGCGTTTGAAATCCTTTCTCTTTTTATGAACCTAAAATCGGACATTTCTTAAGGGATGACTCGATATTTAACACTTTACAGAGTTTGATTGCATCATAGTCCAGAAAACAGTTCGTTTGTAAACCAGTATTCTTAAAACGTCTGGTATGGGTACTAAAACTTTAGTTAAAATACATAACAACGTTTCGACCTTCTTAAACCGTCTTCAAGTTAACAAAGAGAGATTGTTTGAAAGTATACGTTATGTTTTTGAGTATGAAATATTGTTTTGTGTTAGTTCCTTTTGTATTCGGTCCAATTCAAAGAAAACGAAATTTCGGTAAGTATTTCAGTTTTAAGCATAGGAAGATCCGGAGGTGTTCCGAAAGTTGTTCCTTTTGCCCCACATGAGGTTAAGGTGGGGGCAGGATCTCAGTTATAGAATTTATACCATAAGTGGCTGAATTGGATGTCTATTTTACACGCCCCCCAGTGGCTCAGCGGTATGTCTGCGGACTTACACGCTAAAATCCGGGTTTCGATACCCGTGGTGGGCAGAGCACAGATAGCTCATTGTGTAGCTTTGTGCTTTATTCAAAACATCAACTATTTTACACGACTGAAAATTCACAGCTGAAACAAACGCCCAATATCGGACTTATGGTACTTTAGGGCGACGGGGATCTATAAATTCTCTACCATAATAATTTGGTGTGAGGAAAACAGAAATAACCCGACAAAGACTCACTTTTACTGGTAAGGCGTCAATTTTTTATCGTTGCCAAATTAACACGAGATATTAAAATGAAAAATTGTATGAGAGGAGGCAAAGATGATAGGAGAGACTGTAGGTTAATTAATGTAGCAGACTGCTTGTAGGAAGAAGCTATGGCTGGAGCGAGGTATGTTGGGGGTTGAATCTTCGTCCTCACTAGTAGAGGAACAATGGAAGAAGAGGAGGACTGTGAGGATATGTCGCCCGTTTTACAGAGTAAAAAGAGACATTGAAAGCGTCAATTAGTCAGGCGTCTGGCCAGTTCGATGACCAATGTTCGGCAGACGGGTCTGGCTTTAAGGACGGTATTTGTTGTAAACTAGTGTGTTAGTTTGTTGCGATTTCTCATCAGTTTATGATCGAACTTGGTCTTTTGGTGGCTGCTGGGCCTGGCTTGAGTTTTTTTCATTTTGTGCTGTTGTTTTTGTTTTGTTTTGTTTACTTGTTTGATTTCGGTGTTGGCATTAAGTTCTGTCTAGGTCTGTTGGTTATTTGCTGTTGTGTGTTGCAAACTATAGGTGTGGGTACTCTTGTTGGCGACGGATGTTGTGCGAGGATGGCGTGGAGAAAATATGGGGGATATATTGATTAGAATTGAGGGTAGGCGAGACTTAGGGTACCCTTTGTTCGCCTTGAAATGATAGAGGTCAAGGAAACAGTTGTGTGAAAGAATCTAGTTATCTGCCTGTTTAGATGTTGTTACAACTTTTATGTAATATAAGGGTAATCCTTACGACCTTACCTCTTAGATATTATTTGTTAAACTGCCTGGATATTTGAGTGTGTAGTTATTTCAAGAGTTTGGTGGATTTCTTCGGTGGTGAAGGACTGGTAAACGTTTCTTAAAACAACCGCGTGTAGACTGACACTGCTTTTAGGGGACTGGTAGGTTACGGATAGGTTTGAGTACCATGGTCGGCATAAGTAACTACGGTCGTCCAGAATCTTGGGCTGAAGAATAATACCTTCTTAATTTTGGACTTGCATTTTCAGATAAAGTTTGCTGGATCCCGGGAACATAAGTCGAAGGGTAGCTCTTCGAATTTTTGCGGTGGTTGGTTAGTAGTAGAGAATATAAGTGGAAAGGCCTTACTGGCTCCATGAGAAGGCTGAGATTATGTCCGTGGTAAGTGTATCCATTTCAATCCGATTCCATCTGTTGTAGTAGGTGCTTAGGTGTTAATCCAGGGGTTGCCAGGAATTCTTCTTTCCTCTTAAAACCCGTTCTGGGTTTATTTGATGTGATGTTTCTCAGTTCTTTGTTGATTTTGGCTGACTGTGTGCTATTGAGAGAGAGAATAAGAACAAAGGAGGTTATATGGAGATGCAACATGAGTAGCTGCCTCCGAGATTCTCGTTTGGTTTACCGAAGATCGAACAAAATAGGTGGCAGACACAGCACGCGCATCGACCCGCAGAAGGACCGAGGATGTTTTTCTTATTAAACATAAAGACATAATGATACAAGTAAAAAAAAAATTATTATTTTTTGCATACAGGGAGAGGTATGGGTAGCTTTTACTAAATATAGTGATACATAATAAAAACAACAACATGGGTTAGATGACACGATAGAGTAGTGATGATTAATACAAAACGAATGACTGAACACAAGTAACGGACATAGCATTTAAAATTAAGGTTTAAAAATAAAAACACTAGTTTAAGAGTATAAATAATAATTTGGTACACACAGTGGAGTTCCTGTTGGCGTTAAATATCCCCATATTCTTGGGGTTGAAAGGAGCTCCAGTGAGTGGGCATTGGTGAAAATGGTGGAAGATGATTTTGACTTAGAATATTGTAGGATGGCGGTGAGAGGAGTGAACAGATGGACATGGAGAGATGAAGAAGGAAACATAATCGACTTGAGCCATTTATTAAGTGAGTTTGTTGGATGAGCTAAGCTGATGACCAGGTGTGCGTTTAGTGGTATGACGTTAAGGTGACTTGTTTGTTTATGCAAGTTTAATAGAAAGACGTGTGTTCACGCTAGAAATCCGATGTTTCTAAAAATTTAGAGAACTATGCCAATAAATTATTGCGTTGTTATACTTTCTTATAGTAAGTTGAAAGTATGTCAGTGAATCTTTGCTTTTATTTTACTGATTTTGTTTTGATAAGATGGTAGGGTGTATTTGGGTAGACTGTGGGCGGTTCTAATTGATTTAAATTGTACTGTATATAATTTTGTTTATAAAGACTGGAATGTTAAAAGTGATTGGGTTATCGTATTCAATGACTGTTCTGATGTACATTTTGTAGGTTAAACTGAGAGATCGAGAGTCGCATACTTTTTACACAACCACCGATATTTTTGGATAATTAAAGTTTTGTGTTGCCCTATTGAATGTGTTGGTGTGTATTCTCTGTTAGTTTGTTATTGAAAGTAATACCTAGAAAAATGAAGGTGTTTGTGAATTTGATGTAGGTGTCCTAGAACTTGAGTGTGGTGATGTGTATTTTAGATACGTTTATTTTGAATTTTTCTTAATATAATAGCTTCTGTTTTGAGTGGGTTTAATAGGACTTGTTAGGTGTTACACCATGTGGTTATATGGTTAAGGAGTAATTGTACGTCATGTGCAGCTAAGCAGGGTGTAGCTTTGCGCAAAAAAATTAAACAAACAAACAAACAAACTCTTGTAAGTGTAAAAGAAGAATATTTGTTTGTTATTTTTCCCGTAAAACGAATAAAATATGAGAGATGACCAGTTTTGCAATACATTTGATATCACTTGAAAGCTCAAACTGTGTGCTATATGTTTGATCTACGAGTTGTAGTGTAGCAAGTCATGTTTGATATGTTTTTGTTTTTGAATTTCGTGCAAAGCTACACGAGGGCTATTCGCGCTCGTCGTCCCTAATTTAGCAGTGTAAGACTAGAGAGAAGGTAGCTAGTCATCGCCATCCACCGCTAACTCTGACACATTCTCTTGTGTACGGCCTTGTAATATGATACCGTGTTTCGATCGGTGTATCTTATATTGTATGACAATGTAATGTGTTTGTTATCGCTATTCTGCCATTAGAGATTTAATCCTGAGTTATGTAACTCAGGATTAAATCTCTAAAATTCCAAATAACTGAAGATTATTAAAAGAGTCCCTAACATTTCGCTATGTTTCCGAAATATTGATTGTAACATGCCGATGTTTCTTTACTAGTAGTTTATAACTTCAGACTAACTGTAATAGAGATTCGGCGCTAGAAGAGATGAATCTCTCCTCTAACAAACGATTTGTTTGTTTGTAATTAAGCACAGAGTTACACCATGGACTACCTTCGCCTTCCATACCACGCGTGTCGAAACCAGCTTTCTAGAATTTATTTCCGCAGACATTTCCATGTGCCACTGGGGACCTAACAAATAAAAAAACAACACAAATAACGTTATTTTCCACCAGCGGCATCATGTACACTAATATTAAACTATTTTTATAATAGGCTATCTAAACTGATTTCACAATATATGTTTTAAAATAAGAATGAGTCTTATTAACTAATAATAAAAACAAGTTATGAAGAAACAGCTTCATATTTAAATTTCGATATTAGAGATCCAACAAAATGTAATTTATATTATAACTTGGTATTTATAGATTACGACATTAGCATAAGTTGTTATATGTCATATTAAAGACACATACAGGTTAACAAACGTTGGTAAATAATGCTAGGCATGTTAGGCCAAGTTGACAGGAGTTCGACTCATTACTTCGAACGTTTTTTATGCTCCCGAACTATTAACTAGAAGTAAAAAAAACAACCCAAAATCGATTAGTATGACTGTTGGACAGAAAGTACCTTCAAGCAACATGAACTGATCATATTTCTATGTGGCTTGAATTTGTTTTAACTGAGTTTTCCACTGTTAAATTTAAGCTCATCTCAATAAAATCGAGTCACTCTTAGCTGGGAGTCTACACCTCCTTCCCCTAAAAAAAATGTTCATGGTAAAATACTACCACAGAATTTACAGGAAGAAAAATCTTATTCGATACTGATGTATTTAGCGCACAATTACATAATTGGAATATAATATTACGTGGATACATTTATTCCATTGTTTAATCGCATTTCGTCTGTATTACAGTGTTAGAAGAGAAGGGTTTAGGGTCTAATGAGATTCGAATCATTAATTTAATATGAAAAAGGAATAATTTATGTTTTGTGTACATTTCAGTTAAAATGAACGCACAAACAATCTCCTTCCTAAAATATTCGTGGTTGTAATAAGTCTTCCGTGAGAGGTAAATGTTTCAATTAAAAAAAACTGAAATGTGTTAACTTTCACGCTACTTGATTTAAAGTCAAGAATCTTGTACTTTGAGAAATAAGAACACAAACTATGCAAAAGTCAAAATAACTAGACAATGAGCATTATCCGAACTGGACCATTTTCCCCAAGGCTAAATCCCGGTCTAGTTCGAATCTCCGTCACAAATCAGTTGCAGATTCCAGAATTAGTCCAGTGGTACATTGACAATCTGGATTTATAAGGAATATTATAAAGGATATATCAAGCAGGTAGTTTGATAAGTGGGATTGTTTCTGAGTGTGTTACATGCTGTTTCAGTTTTAAAAAAACGAACTAATTAAATTTTGACAATCTATTTTGGTACAAAACAGTATTACCAAATATATTTTGGGTGTAACAAGAAAACAAGAGAGAAAGAAAAATGAACAGTACAGATTTATTGGTTGAGGCTGGCATGACCAGTTGGGTAAGGCACTCGACTCGTAATCCGAGGGTCGCTGGTTCGAATCCCTGTCACACCAAACATGCTCGCCCTTTCAGTCATGTGGGCATTATATATGACGGTCAATCCTACTATTCGTTGGTAAAAGAGTTGCCCAAGAGTTGGCGGTGGGTGGTGATGACTAGATGCCAACCCTCCAGTCTTACACTGCTAAATTATGGACGGCTAGCGCAGATAGCCCTCGAGTAGCTTTGCGCGAAATTCAAACAAACAATTTATTGATAGTTTTACAAACGGCGTGTATTAGTTTAAAAGAATGGGATTGCTTATTTGTTTGCTTCTTTTACATCTGGTGTTTTTCCAGCCAAAAGTGAAATGTGAGTTAAATGGTGTCTTTGAATAGTGTTGCAGTCGGACAATAAATTAACAAAATTACCTGGCCCGGCATGGCCAAGAGTGTTAATGCGCACGACTCGAAATCTGAGAGTCGCGGGTTCGCATCCCCGTCGCGCCAAATATACTCGCCCTTTCAGTCGTGGAGGCGTTATAATGTTATGATCAATCCAACTATTCGTTGGTAAAAGTGTAGCTCAAGATTTGGCGGTGGGTGGTGATGACTAGCTGCCTTCCTTCTCTAGTCTTACATTGCTAAATTAGGGATGGCTAGCACAGATAGCCCTCGAGTAACTTTGTGCGAATTTCAGAAACAAACAAACAAACAAACAAAATTACCTAATATTTCATTTCGTTCTGTGTCTATGGACTTACAACGGTAAAATTCAGGCTTAAATTTCCCTAGGTGGATATAGCAGATAGACCAACGTGGCTTTGCTCTAACACAAACAAACAAGGGGAATGGGTTTTATTTATGATTTTAGAAAATGCGATTCACTCTGTTAAATAAGTTGAATGTAAAATGTATAAGTATAAGGATTATTAAAAAGGAATTATAATTTTTAATTTGAATGGAACATTATGTGTAGAAACTCCTGGCGTTAAAGTACAGGCGTCCTCCATTTTGAAGTGTTAATGAGAGGTAAGACAGACGATTAGAAACTCCCGTCAATATAAGGGTTAGTCTAACTCTCTGAATCAGCTGTTTTTTAAGATAAATCCACATCTGTGTTTTTAGTGATATCATGTTTTGAACTCTTAGACCATTCGATCGATAACCCGATCTCCAAAACTAAGGAAACATTTGTAATGGTTTATATCCAATTAAAGCTGTTTACCATTGATTGTAAAAATAATATACAGTCAGAAGAAGTAGAGACTTGTTGGTTGGTTAAAACAGAACATAAGTTAAATGTTATAGGAGTTTAAAAAACTTTCAATCTAGCCATGTTATATATTACAAGGATCAAGATATCTGCAAAGAAACAATGACATATTGTAAAAGATGATACACATATGAAACTTTGTTGTTTTAATTTGATAATCATCAGTAGAGTTCTATCTTACATTAAATCATACACATCTAGTTTACATTTGTTGAATATATCTTAATTGTATTAATTATTGTATGAAAAGAATGAGATTTAATACCCTTATGTTATGATAAAGATAAATTAAAACAAACAAAAATTCATTCACAAGTTGAGTATTCTTAGTTAATTAATTTTTACCTGACCTTAATCATGTCTCATTAAAACTAGTGCTAGTTCAGGTAACTTACAACACACTGAAATTACTGCCTAAAAGCCTTTATTTTGGGAAACAACAGTTACACTTTCGCTCACTTCAGCTACTTTAGTATAATAAATTTTTACTCGTGGATGAATCAGTCAATATATAAAAAATAAGGCCACTTTTTTCACTTAATTATGATTTTTGTTGCGCAACAGGCAACACAAGCTGTTATCCTTTATCATGTTAAAGGTCTAATGACAACGATAAAATATTAACAAACCTCAAAACAATATTTTGTAAGCTATGAAGAGCTGAACTTCTGTCGTTGTTAATGTAAATAACTAATCATATCCTGATGGGTCTTTTGACTGTTACCTTTGAATTGGTAACTGAAGTTGTTTATTTGTCAGTAAAAATTAGATTTGTACGTTCTCAGCGTAATGTCACATATGATGACAATTAAGGTTTCTGGATATGTTACATGCTGTTTCAGTTGTTGTTGTTTTTTTTATAAAAAAACGAACTTATTAAATTTGGACAATCGACTTTGGTATACAGTGTGAGGTAAGGGAAGATATTCGAAGTACCTTCATTGGTCAAAAACCAAACACATTCAGGTAGTGAGTTAAACAAATGAGACACAATAAGCTACTGAGTCAGACGTATATCAAACATATTTAGCTAGTGAGTTTCTTCAGTTATTAAGCACATTTTAAAACTTATTCTAAAGCAAAGAATATGATATACATATTTTACATTTATAAACCAATTTTTTTAGCAATGGGGAATCAAATAGCTGTTGTAGTTGTAGTTACCTTAACAGAATTTATTGACAAGTATGACATCTAATACTGAGCACACCCTAATTTATAGTTGAAAATTAGTGTACAGTTTGGACATGTAGAGCCAGTTAAATGTTTTTATTTAGTTGTATGTCGTTTCCCATAATTATGTTTACAGTTGGTCAATAGATGTTAATAAGTCAACTTCCATTATTGGAATTACCTTAGCAGTTAACGACGGTAACATCAAAATAAAGTTTACTGAACTCATTCCGTTCCGAAGTACAGAAATACTACTTTTTGTTCGTGACACCTTCGTTCAAACTTACCCTTTTCGGGTTCTGAATGGAACGTTGTCTTTCAACTGTGGTGTTAAATTAACTTTAGCCGTATGTGTGTATCTATGCTATCAGATGAGTATTTTTTTCTTGTTTTGCTAGGATGGCTATGGTGTCACAGGTTGGTTTTATAACAATAAACAAATTATGAAGTTTGTAGTGTTCTTAACCATTATGTCTGTTTTTAGTTATCATTTAAGTAATTAAGACAGATTTTTTTGCTTCCACAGTTTATGTTTTCTTATCAATTGAACTTCACGTGCGAAACAAATATATTTAACTATGAAGTGAATTTGCTAAAATTAAACAACAATACTCTCATTGTTTCAAAACAGTCACGATATTAAACGTTCAAATCATGACTTTAATATAGTTTAAAATAAATATAAAACTTGACAAACTTGCATCTCTCTAAATATCATAACATAAGAATGACAGAGGTACCTTAAATGTTATGTTTGATGGTTTTACTGGTACTATAGTCGTGCGGAATTAAACATTATCTCTTTTATTTGTTATTTGCCCATTAACAAAACACTTCTAACACATAAAATCTGTCACACTGACGTAATTTTTTTTTCACCAGTGTTTCGGGAAACATATCAAAATGTATCCAAACGACGTTGCTTGAGAAAGGTTGGGCGCATGTTTTCTCAATTTTGTAAACCTGTACATTCGACAAAACAATAAAACCTGTTTTGAAGTAGTTTGCATCGTAAGTTGAAAACTTTAAAAATGTTAAGGTCATCAATAATCGTGTAAAAAATGTGGATTACAGAATCCAGTGAAAATTCAGATTTTCAAGAGAAATTTCAAAATGACAACAGAACGAGGAAACTACACTGTTTGTGGGTTTTCATTAGTTAAAGTCACAACGTTGTGGCATATGGACATATCATGCAATGTCTACCTTTTTATTTTAATGTAGTATTATTTCTACTTTTTAGCTTTTCTAATATGTAAAGGTTTCGCATTATGAGGTCAAGGATGTCTCTAACATATTTTCTAGCTTTCTTCGTTCTTTGCTATTCTTTTCAGATAATACTTGGTTTGCCCATGGAATTGATAAAACTGTAAAAGGTGAACCTTGCACATGTACACTCTTGCTCAAAAAAGTTATTACATGTTCGAAAAATGTGATTTTTGGTCATTTATATCATTTTAAAACTAAATTCACTTTGTGTATTGCTCTTAAAATTGCAGGTTTCATTTCTCTACTGCTCTGCATTACGCGAGTTTATTTCGTGCGAGTTTAATTTATTGAACATGGGAGTGTTCTGAGACTTGTCCCAAACCCAGTGCCGAGGGCATTTTGGTGTTCCTTTTGTACTCTTCCTGTTGGCGACAAGTTTTCAACTTTGTAAATATTTTAGACATCATGCCAAGTCCTACTAACGTAGGTTTGAAAAATCAGATGGTTGCCAATGTCAACGTTAGGGTGAAACAAGGCGATATTGCAAGACAACTTGGCGTATTCAGGCAGATCGTCAACAGAGTTCTCAGAAGAAGAGCTACAACCGGAAGTGCGAGTCCTAGCCGGATCTTCACCATTGCTCATGGGAACCGTACGATGTCCTCCAGGTCAATTGTTTCTGAATTACGTGTGCAACAACTGATCCAGATGTCACGCCAGACGGTTAATTGACGGTTGGTGCAAGCTGGATACAGAGCGAGACGGATGGCCTCGAAATATAAACTGACGATCGAACACTGGAATCGTAGTTTTTACTGACGAATCCAGATTTCTGCTATACCGCACTGACGGACGGATACGAGTGCGCAAGCCTCCTGGAGAACAGCTGAATGTTCAACCCAACGTTGCAGGAGGCACAGGTTTAGTCCACGTCTAGGGTGTATTCTGTTCTGCAGCTGTCAGCCAGTGGATCATTCTGGATCAAATCGTCACTGGTGCCATGTATCAGGATATCCTGGATAACCACTTACTGCTGTTTGCCCAGAATATTTTCCAGGACAATGCACCGGCTCATAATGCTCGCAATGTGCAAGATTTCTTGCAACAACGTGGTGTGTTGATCCTTGAGCAACCACCTATAAGCCCAGATACCAACCCGAGAGAGCATCTCTGGGATGAACTTGGCCATGCAGTCAAGAATAGGAACGATCCCACTACAAACCTGCAGCAGTCACGCCAAGCGCTGACTGAAGAGTGGAAGATAATTCCATATTAAAGACTAGTAACGTTAGTTGAGAGTATACCACAACGTCTAGCGGACATTATTACAGCATGTTGAGGCCACACACGTTATTAAGTTAAATATTCTTATGCGATTGTAATTGTTGCACGTTCACTGGAAATTTCAGATTGATGCTAAATATTTTCACAAAATGACGGTCTTGTTTGTTTTGACTAAGAAGTGGAGAAAAAAGCTCATTTCTGGAGGTACAAATCATAAGTTTTACAGAAATTTCCATAAAAAAAGACACAATCAATAAATATTACACGAATGTTCATCTTATAAACATACTTACCAATAATAACCAAACGAAAGACATTGCACACATTAAAAATAAAAAAAACAAATAAGGAACAAACAAAGTCAAAATATCACATGTAACAACCTTTTTGGGTGTAAGTTGATAACAGTACGTCAAGTGATTCCTCGTGGTAATGACCTCCCTTATCTTTATATAAGAATGACAAGTTACGCAAGTAGCGCTTTACGCTCAGTTTCAGCTGGAAGATACCAAATTATAGGTAGGTAACGTTAGACTTAGTGAGTCTGGAAGATGACCTTTGTGAAATCTCTACAAAAAAAAAATTAAGTACAAACTGCCTAATACAAGTGACGTAGCAAGTTATTTCATGGAGTATAATTTTGAACGTTCAGATTTCGAACATGCTACTAACTGTTCTGGTGGTGTTGAAGATAGATCTGTTCTTTTAAAGTTTCTGCTAGAGATTTTCCAGTACTGTAAAAATTACCATGTGCTAAAATATTTCATGGCTCCGATATTAACGAATGGCTTTCTGTTTTTGTAAATCCTTTAAAGTGATTATTTAGCTGTGTTAATATTACGTTCAAAGTATGGAAGAATATACCATTTTGAACTTTAGTTTCAGTCAGCATTTAACTTATTAAAATGTTTTTTCTTCACTTGAGATACTTGCTTGGCTTGAAAATTTGTTTCAGTGGCGTGAATTGTAGTTTTTTAATTAATCGAAGTTCCTTAAAGATGTTATTTCTTTATACGATCTGTACTAACCCAGATACCTTGTTGAGCTGAATATTAAATTAATACAAAAGTTATTAAAAATGATTTCATTACAATAATCAAATTTCTACTATTAACTGAGATTTTTTCTACAATTTTAGTCTGTAAACTTAAGATGTACAGCAACCAATTAATCATGGCGTGAAAATCATTAGGTGGAAAATAATATTTTCATAAAATTATAGGATTAGATCCTCTTGTGTCGAGAATAAAGCTTACCTCGTAATTATGTGTATAATATAATTTATTAATCAAATCATAAAAAGTCTAATTTCCATTAAAAACTGAACAGTGTTTTTTGTTTATCATTAAGTACAAAGTTAAACATTTTATTATTTGTATTGTGCTCACTGGGTGTATTGAAACTTGGTTTTCAGACATACAAGTCGGTTGATTTACTACTAATCCACTGGGGGCTGAAGAGGGTAATTGAATACCAAGTTTAGATTGTCTGATAAACAGCGTACGTGCTTAACACATGATACTCGTTCCATTATTTTTGTCTGGACATCCAAATACACACTAGCCATATTCACAATACCATCATACTTTTACTCAAAAAATATTTCCATATCACAATTTTTTCTTCTCTCCAGGGACTTAAAAAACAATTTCAATTTTAAATGTAGTTTAATCATCTGCATTTAAATCTATCAAGTGTTCAAGTAATAAATTTCCTATTTGTATTCGAACACTATACTTACCTAACGTTTTAACAGAACTTCCTGTTATGGAAGTTAAATGCTTTCTGCAAATTACTTTCTTTTATTACTTAACCATATCAATATTTTATTTATTAATTCTACATTTAGCAGAGGAGATCGAGTGACTCTGTCAACTAACAACTTATATTCTATACCTTATATTCTTACAGTAATTATTACTGTAATACTTTGCTAACACTATCAACGCTCAGTCCTTTTTTTCTATACCCGATCGAATTACGTTGTTGCTTTTCTAGATATTTCCGGTTTTTTTACGTACTTCTTATGCACATATACTTAACAGTTTCAGCTTCTGATATTATCTTATTCTCTGTTTTAAATAGTTTGTCACAGCCTCTGGTTACATGGTCTTTTAATCCACAGTTAAATCATACTTTGTTTTTTATTAAAATAATTTAACAGTATGTCCTACTTTACCGCAGTTGTATCTCTCGACTTAATTTGCTTCAATTTCTGCCAGCTTGTTCTGTCCTTTCATTATTTAGAGCAAAGTGCTGGGCTCTATATATCTGTTTTTCGCATAGCTACTTTGATTAACCCTCCTGCCATTACCAGGTTAAAATGTGCATGTCACAATTTTTTTAAAGACTTAATAAGTCAAATTTTAATATTATATTGATTTTCAGTTATTATAGAGAAATAGTTTAAAAATCCTCAATCTTCTTTCGGAAAATTGTGATATTTGCCCTCTAGATCTTCCCTCCTCTTTAATCTATTTACCACCCCTCCAAGAAATACATCATTTATTGCAAATTGATCATTATACAGGGGATATTACTTAAGCAAAGCATAATTTTACAGCCTACAAATTTATTTATTTAGAGAGACATAATCTACAAAAATAGACCTTGTTACGCCCACCTGTCACATCCTCTCTTTCGTTTGTTTGTTTTGAATTAAGCACAAAGCTACACAATGGGCTATCTATGCTCTGCCCACCACGGGTATCGAAACTCGGATTTTAGCGTGCAAGTCCGCAGACATACCGCTGAGCCACTGGGGGGCTCCTCTCTTTCACAAATTGCAAATGGTTCTCTTTCACATTTTATAATATATATGACGGATTTACCATCAGATAGCTGTTTTAATATTGATGTTTCATTAAGTTAAATTTATATTTGGAACTGTTAAATGTTACATTGTTAAACCTGTATTGTAAAAAATTATTCCCTATACATTAAAATAGTCGAAAATTCTTGATTGCAAGAATCAACAACATGTGTGTGTATACATGGGCCGGTGTTCAACTCGTAATCTGAGGGTCGTGGGTTCGAATCTCCGTTGCATCGAACATGCTCCCCCTTTCAGCTGTGGAAACGTTATAATGTTACGGTCAATCCCAATATATGTTGGTAAAAGAGTAACTGAAGAGTTGGCGGTGGATGGTGATGACTTGCTGCCTTCCCTCTAGTCTTACACTGGTAATTTGGGGACTGCTGGCGCAGAAAGCCCTCGTGTAGCTTTGCGCGAATTTAATAAAACAAACAAACAAACGATGTCTGTACATAAACGCTTATGTATCGTCTATATTGTTGTGGAAGCTGAAATTTCTAAAAAGTTCCTTCACGCCTGTAAATGTAATTAAAGCGACATTTGTATGCATTGTAAATGTTGTATGTTATTAGAGTTTTATATTTTGACTTGGACGTTTGTTTGCTAGAGGAAGTTTGTCATTACTTCATGATAACACAATATCTAAAAGTTTTATGAAACTTCTGTAGAATCTGTAAGCTTCCTGTATTGCACAGGAAACGAGAACAATACAAAAAATAACTCAGTGATTCAACTTAGTTAACAAGTTACTCAGTTCACTGTGTCAGTTAGTGCACAAGACAGTTGGATCGCCAGCGCATTTGTTATCAATCGATTAATGAGAATACCTTGCGAGTGAGGTTGTAAACAAGTTCGGCACACATGCCATTAATCGCGATATTTCCGTGGAAATGTTGTTTGTGAAGATAGGCCTAACAGTGAATGTAACATGTTGTTGAGAAGTTGTTTTGAATTAAACACAAAGCTACACAATGGGCTATCTGTGCTCTGCCCACCACGGGTATCGAAACCCGGATTTTAGCGTGTAAGTCCGCAGACATACCGCTGAGCCACTGGGGGGCGTTGTTGAGAAAATAAATTAATTTATTATTGCCATGTGATTTGGTCTTTGCCTTACTTTTTACCGTAAAAAAACAAGTAAAATAACGCTTTAGGAACCAAGGATTTGTGTGCATTTTTGAAATCCGAAAAACTCTTTCCATACCTTCCATGAGGAATTTAATTTAAGATGAAAAATCCCATCCTTCTCGGCTGTCTGAGTTTATTTTCAGTGTTATTAAGAAGCCTTCATAACGGCCTGAGATGGCCAGGTTGTTAAGACACTCGACTCGTAATCCAAGGGTCGTGGGTTCGAATACCCATCACACCTAACATATTCGTCCTTTCAGCTGCGGGGGCCTTATAATGTGACGGTTAATCCACTAGTTGTTGGTAAAAGAGTAGCCTAAGAGTTGGCGGTGAGTAGTTTTACACTGCTCAATTAGGGGCGGTTAGCGCGGGTAGCCCTCGTGTAACTTTGCGCGAACTTCAAACGAAATCTTCAAGTGATGTTTACTAAGAAATAAAAAGCTGACTAGTAAAAATACGTACACTTATATATCCGGCTTCGAATATGGAGAATCTTCTTCGTAAGATACAGAGTTTAGCTTTCTTGTGTATGGTTCGGCAGCAAACATAACTTACTGTTAGAGGAGCTCTTTAATTTTTTGTTGTGACTGAGGTGATTTTATGAGCTGCATTAGCTTTTCAGGTACGAAAACTCTCAAAGTGTATTCAGCTACTCTTATCTAGTTTCTACAGGATTTCATATTTATCTGGTGATGGTTTCTACCCAACAAACAGATATAGTCCTCCACTTCGGAAAAGATCAATTCTGTTTACCAACTTTATAAATAATGTTATTAGTCATACCGTAAACTACCACTTAGAAAGGTTTTTGCTTTTCTTGCAGTTTGTGTTTTAGAATTTTAACTCTGAGTCAAGTCGAGTTCTTGTTGCATATTTTATTTTTGAAACTCTGATGAGCTTACCAATATGGTGCAAACAAAGCCTTTTGCATCTTGCAAAACGAAAACGAAATTTAAGCAAGATTAAAATTACGATTCTAAATATCGGATTAGTCCTTATTTTTAATGAATTTTCTAAATTAGACAAAATAAAAGAGTTTTAAAATGAGCACAGAAATTAAATACTTACAACCACTTTTGTTATTGAAAGATCGTACTTGATAAAAAGTTCGCCACCCAGTGGCACAGCAGTATGGTTGCTGACTTGCACACTAAGAAATCGGATTCCGATACCAGTGGCGTGGGCGAAGCATATATAGCCTATTGTTTAGCATTGTGCTAAGTTACAAACAAACAATATTTATATATATATATTTATCACATTCCTAATTTCAGAAACTAATTGAAACGAAAGAAATTTTCTGCTGTGTCCAAAATGGAAAATCAAATCCCGAATTTTAGCCTTGCAAGACCGTGCAAGTAGAAAATTAAACGTGGTTTTGCTATAAAACAAAGTGACGAATAGTTTCTCTAAAACCAAAGCTGCCGAAGGATAACTATCGAAATTACAGGGTGGTCGCTAGAAAAGCGGAAAATTTGAGGGTCAGATGAGATCATGAATAAAATGCATGATTTTAATATCATAAAATGTATTTTGAGCATCTATGAGTGTAATGTAACATATGCCTTTAAAAAACTTTGTAAAAGTTATTCTTTGTAAAAATAAATAGCTGTTTGACAATCTTTCCGCTTTTCTAGCGACCACCCTGTAGTAACAAAGCACACTTAATATTTCGTTAAGCCTTCCATCATCCACTTTCGATTGAGTCATTAGTTTCAGTCGAATTTGTTGTTGTTGCTTAATGGTAACCTCAATAATACAAGTCTGTCAAACTAAAAATACTTAGCTATAAGCTATCAGACTTGATAGTCGTCAATTTAAAGAGAATGTCTGAACAAAAACGTCCCATACCTCTGTCAAGATGAACGAAAAAATCTTTAATGACATCTTTACACATCATAACTACTAATGGCGTCCAAGTATTATAAATTATTAAGTAGTATTTACATGTACAATACTCATTGTAACGAATTGTCTAAAATATTACACATGAACTCTAGCAGGAACTTCTACAATATTGGTGATGACTTTCTTTCTATTTTTGTGTGTAACTTATATGTTATTAGAGGTCCCGTGATCACAAAGTTATACCTTACAAGTAAGTTAATTCATAAACAATTAAGAATAGTGGATCTTTTGGGTTTGTCCCCCAGTGGCACAGTGTTATATCTCTGGACGCACATACTAAAAATTAGATTTCGATATCCGTGGTGGGCAGAGCACAGATAGCCCATTGTGTAGCTTTGTGCTTAATTCAAAATAAACAAACCTATGAGGTTAATCGAAATTATTTCTTTTACAACCTCCTAGGTCGATAAGGCAAATACAGTTGATAACCAAGAACTCTAATAATGGCCTGGCATAGCCAAGCGCGTAAGGCATGCGACTAGTAATTCGAGGGTCGCGGGTTCGCGCCCGCGTCGCGCCAAACATTCTCGCCCTCCTAGCTGTGGGGGCATTATAATGTGACGGTCAATCCCACTATTCGTTGGTAAAAGAGTAGCCCAAGAGTTGGCGGTAGGTAGTGATAACTAGCTGCCTTCCCTCTAGTCTTACACTTCTAAATTAGGGACGGCTAACACAGATAGCCATCGAGTAGCTTTGTGTGAAATTAAAAAACAAAACTCTAATAATGAAAATGTATTGAAACAGTTGATCACTGACAAGATGAGTAACAGAGTGAGCGTACTAAGTCCATTGTTCTAGAAAAAGGCTTCAGAACAACTTTGTTTTTGAACTACCGCACGTTTTTTCAGTCACAGTGCCTATTGCTTTAACGTTACTTGCAAGGTGTTAGGAATCCAAGTTAAAATTTTAGACTGATGAATCTTAGACTGGCGCCATAGATACGTTCAATAAGTTATTTAATGGAATTTTGGTTTTATACAAAGGCTAAAATCGTTTCAACACAACAGTTGATGAGAACTGTCTTTGGGCGCTTCAGTTATACAGTAAACATGCCAGTTATTTGATTTATAGAGTCACGTGATCTGATCTCCTGACTAAAACTGTCATCGGGGTAGTTTTCAACGAAAACCAGCAGAAGACGAGGCTTTACAGACAGAAACTGGTAGCTGCTTGTAGCTTAACTTTTAATATGAAATGTGAAATGTTAGATACATTTGAATTTTGTATTTATTTTTTGTTGAAAAACAACTTTCATGTATAATAGTTAAGATTACAACAATACTTCTAATTATCTTCAAAATGCAACCCACACATCTCACTCTCGTTTCATTTGGAATGTTGATTTTTTGTTTCTCTGCTCAACTTGTCCCAAACAACAGTCATCAAGTATTTGATGTTTTGGAACATATCATACGTACAACAAAAGGATACATACGTGGAAAAAGGTTGCTCAGGGAAACGATGAGCGGAAAAACTATTTACGCCTTCAAGGACATTCCGTTTGCTAAGCCACCTGTAAATAATCTGCGTTTCAAGGTAAGTATTTAGATTTAACACGTGAAGCTGTAACCACACGGTTTTTGATGATGGATGTACAAATAAAAACATGCTCTCTTGACCTTCTCATTTTCATTTCAGAATTAAGTAAAGTTACTTTACAATACTGTTTTATCACCTTTATTTATAACACAAAGGATTTATTACTTTATCTATAAAATAAATATTTTATTGTTTATTGTTGGTAACAATAAAGTGTTATCTTTCAACAACTTTTTCCGCGGTTCATTTATAAAACTGTCGCTTTTCCATTCAGACGATTTAAAGCTTCTAATGTAAATTCGTTATTCGAGTTTCCTTACCCAAAGACCCCCCCTTCCTTCGGGAAAGCAGTAACTCTGCAGACTTACAATGCTGAAATTCGGGGTTCGATTCCCCGCGATAAACACAGCAGATAGGTCAATGTGTCTTTGCTTTCAAACAAATAAACAAGCAAATATGAAAGTTCGTCAAGGTGTTTTGCGCACAGTGTGACAATCTTAGTTTCTTACTTGATACATTTTGTTTAAAATCTGGGTAAGATTTCGCCAACGTATAGTTCATAAAGAAGTAGAATACATTACTGATATTTTAAGTGAAAGGATGGATGACTGATAGCTTCACTCTAGTCGGTATATGGCACAGCGCTAAATGTTTCGTTAGTGTTAGCACTGACATGAAAGCTAATATAACCACAGCATTCACCCAAATATTAAAACAAAATAGAAATTTTCCAAAACGCCAAATTGTATAACTTCACACGCAAAGATATTTCACTGCTATCTTTATTTGTTTCCCAATAAATCGTTTATCTTGATTTCTTTTACAAATCAATTCAGTGAACTATTCCCAGTGAAACTATATTCATAATTAGATAAGTGCAATATTTTATGTTGCTTTTTCATTTAGATTTTAATTTCACTCTTCAAAAAGATAATTTAATAATTATTCTTTGCTTTTACCATAAACATTAGAAACCAATTTTTTTGGAGTGATTGATGAATACAGCAAATATTAGTGAACGTCATGGCGTCAAAACATGTTTATTTTCTTGTTAGAAACAACATAATTTTAGAAATGTACACAGTTATTATTGAACACAAAACTTTTAACGTCATTACTGAAGAATATCACCAAATTTAGTGACAACTTACAGGTGAATATTACAGAATAAGAAAATACTCACAGAGTTAAAATATTTGCTGACAATTTTATCTAGCCAATGACATCCAGGATGATTATGGTGATTCATTTATCTTAAACATAAATAAATGAATAAAGAATCATTTTATAAACGACTGATGGAAGCATAATGTATTCTATTATTTAATTTGGAATATTTATTGTTGTAGTTTTCTTCCTCGTGCAAAGCTATATAATAAACTATTTACACTCTGCCCACTCTAGGATTCGAATTGAACTCGATATTTTAGCGTCGTAAGTCAGTAAACTCACTGCTAACTCTCCGGGGGACAAAATTATGATTAGACAAAAAAAATGAATCACTTTATTTTTATTGATTATATTTAGAAATTAATGCGAACTGACCCATAGTTCAATTATTATACAACCTCCAAATAAAATATCATTATTGCCTTTTGTGTTGGCCCTCTACTCATAATTTGAAGGTCGCAGATTCGAATCCCCATCGCACCAAACATGCTCGTCTTTTCAGCCGTGGAAGCGGTATAATCTGAGATCAATCCCAATATTCGTTGGTAAAAGAATGGCCCAAGAGTTGACGGTGGGTGGTGATGACCAGCTGCCTTCCCTCTAGTCTTACACTGCTAAATTAGGGACGGTTAGCGCAGATAACCCTCGTGTAGCTTTGCGCGAAATTGAAACAAACAAGCCTTTTATGTCTGTGGTTAAGCACAAAAGGCTACGTATGTTCTTCCCACCATAATATCGAAACCCGGTTTCTACGTTGTAAGTCCGTAGACATTCCACTGTGCCACTTACAAAAAAAAAAAGAATCTACTTTAAATGAATTATCGTAGCATTTTTAACTTCACGATAGCAATTTGACGTATATTGCAGTTAAATTAAATTATGAAACTCACAATGCAGCATAAGAAGATTCAATATTAGATAATGAACAGTTTTCACCTGACTCTAAACAGTCTGGGTAGCGAAACATCTAACTGGAAATTATCTAATTAAATTAATGTATTTATGACAAATGTTAATATGTATATATATGAAAGGCTTCAGATTCGATTTTCAAAAATATGTAAACTTTAGAAACATTTGAAGTCGTTATTTTCAATCAAATAAAAATATTAGCATAGAAATAAGTTCAAGTAATCCTTAAAGGAAAATATTGACTGGAAACTTTATTAAATAAGATGAAAGTTGAAAGCTAATAATATGGCAACTGCTTAAGATATTTTATTTCATTATTATATTATTTAGAGGATGGTTACCGCATCATATGGTTTGTTACAAAGCATATCTCAAACTTTATTGCCTAGAAATATGTTGTAAGATGTTTATGAAATATCAAAGGGACATTTGATACATTATACTTGACACTTTGGTTGCATGTTACTCATCACCAAAACACAGAACATTTGAAAATAATGCTAAATAAGTCACCAGAAGACAAAAGTGTAATAGACGTCGTCAGTAGGAATATCTTACACGAACAAGCCATCAAACTTTTAATTTGCTGTTATAGCTATAATCAACTAACTGAAGTAACTGTTAGACGTATTGGAAAAATGTTGGATCTTCTGGATCTTGAGCTGGTCATTTCTAAACGCAATCCACTAAGCCACTTCCCCTGGAGACTTAATGGTACTTGCCAATTTTAGTGACAATTGGTTTCGTGGTTCGTCACCTATAAGCAAACACGTGCACACCTAATTATGTCAAATAATTGGTTGGTTGTTTAGAATTAAGCACAAAGCTACACAATGGGCTATCTGTGCTCTGCCCACCACGGGTATCGAAACCCGGATTTTAGCGTGTAAGTCCGCAGACATACCGCTGAGCCACTGGGGGGCATGTCAAATAATATTCGGATGTGTTTGGTAAATAACAATTGTTCTGCTTAACTGTGGAAGGGCAGTAAGTTGTCTCAGACACTTTTCATTTTCTATCTTTATACGATCGGTAATTTGCAGGTTTAAAATAACCACAGCAATTTTGGAATTTAATGATATCTTTACCAAAAGTACAAATAAAAAAGTAAGTACTTTTAGGGTGTGGAACTCTTTGGCTGGCGGAGCACTACATTTTGTGTCAATATATGTGGTTGTAATTACTTCAAACAACTTTGATGTTTATAATGTAACTGAAATATACATATATTGCTCTAAGATAATTTGTTTAAAAAGTGTCATTAAAACTCATTAGCCCGCTGGTACAGCGGTATGTCTCTGGATTTACAACGCTAAAATCAGGAGTTCAATGCTTCTCGCTGGCCTCAGCATATAGCTCGATATGGCTTTGCTATAAGAAAACACAGACACACGCTAAAACTTCTTAATTAAGCAAAATTAACTTTTTTTTTCGAACAATTAAATACTGATTACATTCAGCAGAGTCACATATTAATTGAAGTTACTGAAAGCATTCTTTGTTAAGGTTAAATCTTGGCAGCTTTCATACACTAAGTCAAAGTAGTTCTAATTAATCAGGTTAAACTACTTGTTAGCTGTTTGAACGTCCATGAAAGTATGATATCCAATGATTGATACTAAAAAAATAACGCAAAATTTACCGGAAAGTAGATCCTGTAAATTAACTTGATCAGCTTCAATTTTATTTTATATCTTTTTATTATATTTTTAACATTCAACTTCTTATTATAGCGTCATGAAACTAACTTAACTAGATTTGGAAAATATTATATTAAAATTTGTCATTCACATTATCTTATTAATATTTTGTAAGAAAATACGTCATAGTAACATAATTAGATTCAGAAATTTTGTTTCTTTGTTTGTTTCATTATTAAGCACAAAGCTATTTGTTTGTTTTTTTAATTTCGCGCAAAGCTACTCGAAAGCTATCTGCCCTAGCCGTCCCAAATTTAACAGTGTAAGACAGCTAGCCATCAGCATCCACCGCCAACTCTTGGCCTACTATTTAACCAACGAAAAGTGGGATTGACTGTCACATATAAGATAACCACGGCTGAAAGGGCGAGCATGTTTGGTGTTATAGGGACTTGAAACCGCGACTCTGGATTATGAGTCGAGGGCTTTAACCACCTTGTCATGTCGGGCCTGAGCACAAAGCTGCAGAATGGGTTATATGTATTGTGCCCACCAAATGTACTGAAACGTGAGAGGTTTGAGCCTTCATATTTACCGTTGAGCCATTGAGGGGCTAATTTAGAGATATAGATGGGGGATAAACAAAAGTGTATTTAATTAACCAGTGTTGATAAAAAAAACAACTTTCTAGATGAAGCTGAACATATTTACTTAAAACTATGAAATGTCTTCTACATTAAACCATATATATCACACATATACACGTCCCTCAGTGGCTCAGCGGTATGCCTGCAGACTTACAACGCTAAAATCCGCGTTTCGATACCCGTGGTGGGCATAGCACAGATAGCCCATTGTGTAGCTTTGTGCTTAATTCAAAACAACAACAACTTTTCAGATAGGATTTAAGTAAGTTAATATTTAAGAGTAAATGCTGGCTAGTGTGTCAGTGTCAGACTTTCGCGATACGAAACAGCTTTACTAAGTGAAATTTAAAACTACCTTTGATAGTCATCATTAATTTATCTGTAATCGCATCTTACTGACCTTTACATGCTCTAGAGCAGCTGCGAAGCTCAAGGGATTTACTTTCGTTGTTACTGAGAGAAAATGTGACTTGAGATCTGTGGTTATGCTGTGTGAGTGACGGTAAAGTCCTTTTGTTTGACCAGACAAGGATTATCTGTTTGGAATTAAGCACAAAGCTACACAAAGGGCTATCTGTGCTCTTCTCACCTCCGGTATCGAAACCAGGTTTCTAGTGGTATAACTCTAGTGATGGTTGCTGTTGCCTTCTGTCCAGTGAATTACTTCAAGATTAGGAAACTGCTTTACACAGCTTGTCGCGCAAAGCAACACGACGGCTACGTGCGCTATCAGTCCATAATTTAGCAGTGTAAGAATAGAGGGAAGGCAGCCAATCATAACCATTTATCGTCAACTCTTGAACTACTCTTTCGCTAATGCATAGTGAGATTGATCGTCTCATTATAACACCCCACGACTAAAAGGGCGAGCATGTTTGGTGTGACGGGAATTCGAATTGTCAGGTGTATGTTAGCGGTATGCTATTAAACGGCCAAAATTTCTGTTTCACCTCATAATTAGCAGACGACACAGCTATCTGTAAGAGTTCCGAAACACCAACAACAGCAATCACGAACTTACAGCCCTCATAACATCTCTGAATACTGTTCTAAGAAACAAATAAGAATCAAAATACCAAAAAACAAAATCTTAATAATGAAAACTAAGAAACTGATTAAAATCAACCCGAAACTCTACCTTAACGGAATGTTTCTCCAAACAGCTGCATCAGCAAAATGTTTTGGTTTTAACTAAGACACAAAATTAACCTGGAAAAAGCATATAAATGAAATCTCAAACAAAATCTGGTGAATAATATGTCAAATTAGAAGTCTGTCGCGAAATAATACAAAAACAACACCAAGTAACACATTGAAAATATACTAACAATGTATACGACCAATCATGAAATACGCTTGTTCAGCCTGGATCAATTTCGCACCCAAGAAAATTAAAATTTAACTGCGAAATGCAATATTTACAAGCACATATAAAGTTCCCCGCTCAACAGACTCTAACTTTTTACATAAATACACAGAATTTTAAGCAGATTGTTCACTATTTTAAGAAATACTTGCATAAAAACGAAATGTTACGCGCATTAAATCGTTGTATCATGCATGATAAACATGACCTCTCACCCTGAAATGTATCTTGTTCGATTAGTAATATGCCAGACCTATCTTTACGTTGTTTTATCATATAGTGTATTAAAAGGGTATCTATGTAAATACACATAAAATAAACCAATAATATGAAAAACACTGAAATATATGGGCCATCTATGTCTCGAGTGCGTACCAGTGTGAATGATAAACGTTCCAACATAAATGCACATGGCCTTCACAGGAGTTTTGAATTCATATCAATGAACATTTGTGAAAGCAATTCCATCTTTTATGTTTCGTTCAACATTTAACAGTTGTCCAAATCATAATATTATTAATAACAATAAATGGGGAAGAAAGAGGCCAGTATAATACCTCACCCTCCCAGATCCACCCGAAAATCCACAGTGACAATCATAGGATAAATGGATTGCTTGAAAAATGATAAATTGAAAACTGTAAAATGCAAATAAATAACGAATCTACTGTGTTACTTGTTTTAGGATATATATATATATATATGTATGTATCTATATTGATATAGTTTGTATGGCACTTTTACCCAAACGATTTTTTTTAATATATAAAACCTTCATATTATGATTATTACACCATATGAATGTCTTGTAATTTAACTCACTTCCTTTTTCCTTTCCGAGAAGAGTTTCCTTGCTAAATGTTACCATATTTTCTTTAAATAGCACTATCTTGAATAAATACATTTTTCTTTCTGAAACGCTGTCTCAATTCTTATTTAATAACGTCTGTCGAACAACTAATTTTAATTTTGTTTTTCAGCCACCAGAGGAAATAGAGAGTTGGTTTGGCGTAAGAGATACAAAAGATAATGAAGTATTCTGTCCTCAAGTGCACACCTATTCAGAAGTGGGATTGGTAACAAGAGGTGTGGAAGACTGTCTCTACCTTGACGTGTACTGTCGACAGGTTTGCTAGCTTTTTAGTTCTGTATTTAGTATGGTAATTCGGTCAAGCTAGTTAAAGTTAATTTTCTGTTAATTTTAGGTTCTGCAATTGTAAATTCAAAATAACACCACAATTTTTTCTCTTATGAAATGACTGCAATATTTTTATTACAAAACATCACATTTACTACAACGTGTCAGTATTTCTAATTCTTAATACTATGTTGTTTGCTTTATTTTTGTGCTTTCAAATTCTAACTAGTTTTGTTGATATTTGTGCAAAATACGCCACATTATGCTTAGGTTACTCAAGTCTACCCCAATATAATTTCTTATTGCCATTTCTGAAAAAAACAAAACAAAAAACTGAACATTACAAATTTACGAACCATGGCTGATAGTATTGGAATAAGATTGGCTTCTCTAGGAAATGCATAGGTTTTTTTCTTTTGATCTTGCAGGTAAATCCAAAAATTTATGTACTTAAATCGTTAAATACTATCCGTTTGTTGTTATTAGTTAGTTATTTTTCCGTATCTTCTTTTCCAAATGTCCTTCAGTGCCACAGTGGTAAGTCTGCAGGCTTACAATGCCAAAAATCGGGTTTAGATACCTGTTGTGAGCAGAGCATCGATAGCTTATTGTGTAGCTTTGCCCTTAACAACAACTAACCAACCTTAAAGAGTTTATGGAAAAGTAAGTTTAAGGTTGTTGAGAAGTATTTTTTAATAATAATGACAAAGTTGGTTTAACTGTAATGGTTTTAAGACTAAAACTGTATTCGAAGCTTTGTAAGCGACACTTTTACTTTCAAATTATCAATAGTTTAATTTTATTTCACTACCGGTGGGGTCCATTGCTTGTGTTTACATACTGAGTAATTTAAGTTTTTGTTTGTCATGACATTCGTAGAAAAGAGCTGATAAAAATCATTGTGAAATGAATAATCTTCAAAGTAAAATACATAGGAAGTCGCGGCATCTGTTTTGACAGTATTTTTGGCTATGCTTTTTGGTGACACACATCACTAGGACCATCATAAACAATAAAGTCGTGGCATGAGCTATTTGGTGTATAAACAGTTTAAAAATAAGATGGGGTTTACTAGAATTAATAACTAATAAAAACTGAAAGGCGAGGAATTAGTTATGTTATTATAATAGTATTAACTGGCAAAAATATTAACCAGTAAGAATAGGGTCCGCCTGATTCCAACTTTCACTTGTATGTAAATAATCTTAGATGTTGAATTTTAGTAAATAAAAAAATGTAAGCAGTATCTTTTATGGTAATATTTTCGTAAAAAAATCTGTTGCATTAATATTATCTCTTTTAGCGGCCTTTCAAATAACTTGTAAATGAATCTTAATATTGGTGGGAGGGCTCAAGAGAACTTATTGTTAAAAAAAACATTTTATTTATTCACTTACAAGTTCTACAAATTTGATGTACTTTCCAAACGTTCACCAGACGATAGGCCTAACTTCCAAATAATGTTAAAAGTTTAGTCACCCGTTAATTTTCTCTGGCGTATACGAAACTTCTCGTATTTCTAGCAAATAGTGATGAATACACACTCAATACTTATAAAAGTGAAGTAACAGACAAAAATGATTAACAAACTCACAACTTTAATAACCAAATTACTAATGCAACAGATTAACAAATCCCAAACAATCCACTTTAATTTGTCTAATTTGCAATTTTATGTGTAATTTCCCAAACTTTCAAAAATCTTCTAAACATTAAGCCAAATTGTTCATCAAGTTACTTAAAAAAAAAACTCTCTCTCCCCATCTCAAAACAGTATACAAACATCTAAATTAGATAAGCATTGATTTAAAACTGCCCCATCTCTGTACTACGAAGTCTCTTATAAAATCACATTATAAAAATAATTATGATACATTAAAATTCCATAACGAATATCAAAGTAAGTTTTGACAATTAATACCATTAATATTTATAACTATAAGCATTATAATTATTCAATAATTAATTAGACGCGTTAAATAACGTACAATCAAAATTTGATTAATCAAACAAGATCTTATCATTCTAACTTTGTTTAACGCGAACTGGAGCTAAATTAACTGGATTAAGAAACTTATAGGATATCGATAGCTCCAGACGAAGCTGTAATAGCGAAATATTGAGCTAATAAAGTTACATTCTAGAGACATAGATTGTGATTTTATGTACATTTAAACAACAAAATCTTCTTTATTTCATTATTTACTGTTCCTAAATTATCCAATTTACAATGTTTTTGCTATTTTTCTTTTTCATGGATTATGTGACAAAAATAGAATGGCCTTTTGCATTGATCACACATACTGTCTTATCGCTAGAGGGTGATTTTTAGATAAATGTTCGAGGATATCCAATGGCGGCTAAGTTTTTCGACAGTAATTCTAGGCTTATCATCAGGTTACTTACTTCTGGTAAGCATTCTCTGAAGCCAGCTATTTAGCTGCTCTCTCACCAAAGTATCTACAAAGAACATCGCAGTGACTGACATTTACTTTGGACCTACAAATGTATCTGTATTTCGCTTTGACCTACCTGTGTTTCTGGATTCCACTTTGTTACGCTTTAATTTATTGTCTTTATTATCTTATAATTCCGCCATTGTCCAATCTCTGTGGGTCGCGAGTTAGAATCATAAAAACGAACATTCTTACCTTTGCAGCTATGGGGTCATTATAACGTGACAGTCAATCTCACTATCCGTTGGAAAATAGTAGCTCAAGAGTTGGCAGAGAGAAGTATTGACTAGTTGCTTTTGGGCCTCCCTCACTTCTAAATTAGGGACAACTAGTGCAGATAACCCCTCGTGTAGCTTTTCGCAAAATTCAACAAACAAACCAGTCGTGTATTTGTCATTCAGAGTACAGAAATAAACTGGTCATAGAATGTGAAAGCTAGCCTTACGCCACACCAATATTTCAACATGAAATATACATGTATTACCAATATGCAACCTCCCTCAATGTCAATTACCCGCACATCAATGTGTCAAAAAGTTTTCCATAATGACGGGAACTTCTAACTTTCCTCTTGCCGAAATTTTATAGAACTTGCTGTTTGCATCATGAATCCACTTTCTTTCTTTATCTCGGAGAACATTTTCATGTCTTTCGTTACCAGATTAGATTTAACAATTGTATCTATAGAGCAAGAGTCAATCAATATGGTAGAATATGAATTGGTTGCTTCAAACATTCAGTACTATTCTCACCTGTGGAGAGGGGGTATTCTCGTCCTCAGATTATCAAATTGCTTTATTAGTTTTAATCGACGGTTGATTCATCATAATCTCGTATTTAATGCCTGTAATACATTTACTGTTGTATATTTATTTTAATATCTAAGTTTGTTTCAGTTTAATGGATGTAACGCATATTGTTAAATGTGTATTGCTCAAGTCTCGTCTGTTCTCTACATTTGTAGAAGATTCTCGAGAGTAAGGATCAACAACATATGTTTTAAAAAAGCAGTAGCGTATCTTCGAATATTGTTTCCAAGTGAATTTTCGAGAATTTCGCTTAATGAATACAAAAAGTTGCTATCGCGGGGAGACAATAAAAGAATATTGTTGATTGGCTACAGTCAGTATACTATAAACCTCGGAAGCTACAATTGTGATAAGCGTTCGTTAATCGGAAAACTACAGATATCTGACCAGGAAAATTTATATATTTCGAACATTACGAACTGTTTAACTTCAGAGAACTTACTTTGGACGTTAGTATTTCCACAAAGAAATTAGATATCTATCTTCCTCTGCGAAAAGTAAGCTTGTAAACCGCATTAGACCAAACAAGAATAGAGCTAGCTAGCATTCCCGTCGGTGAAGTGTATTTAAAAATTAATTCACTCGTGTGGAGCTGGAATTGAATATTTTATCGATGGTTCACGATTAGCATATTAACTCTGTTTTGATACCCAAGTACACTTCACTCAACGGGAAGCTAGCCAATTTCTTCATATGCAAGCTTTTTGTTGTTTTTTTGCTGAGGTCTTATAATGTCTTTATAGAAATACTAACTTCCAAAGTAAATTCACTGAAATTAAACGGTTAATAACGTTTGAAGTCTATAAACGTTTCTGGCCAAATATTTGTACTTTTCAGATTAATAAGCATTTATCACAGTTATAGCTTAAGAGTTTTATAGTATACTAACTGTAGCAATCTAACAATATCAAAGTGTCTCTTGGTATGTCGAGTTATAAACTTTGAGGGCGAGGTTGCAACTATATTCGAAGATACGCCATTGCTTTTATAAGACATATATTGTTGATTTTTACACTCTAGAAACTTCTATAAATTTAGAGAATAGGTGGGACTTTCGCAATACATAATTAACGGTATAAGTTATATGTATTTCTAAATATACATTAAACTGAAACAAATATAGATATTAACATAAATATATAATAGTAAATCCGTTACACTATTTACTTTAAATATCATTAAAAACTATACTTTGTACACACTTGTGGCACCTATCTGTCATGACCTACTGATTTATCGATTGGGGTGATGCTGTTGAACTGGGTTGGTGTAGTTGGAATAGTCCAGGAAGGTCCTGCAGCAACAAGCAGTGCACAGTTGTAGTAACAAGTGTTAACCATATAGCTTCTCCTATTCTGTATACTATAGTTAATGACACTTAAGATAGGAATTCTTGAGATTATATGAACAGAGATGTGGCTGATTTAATCTTCTCATTTGCTGTTTCAATTTCTAGATGTTTTATTCTGGTATTAATGTACCTATGTACTTTTAATTTACGTTGTTTATATTTATAGTTTTTCACTTTTGTCGTTACAATTTTTATTTGCATCAATAAAGTCCTTGTTTGTACCCTGTATTAAATTTTATTAATGTTATTTTTAATTCTTGTTTCCTTCTATAAATTTATTTTTTGTAATCTTTTGTCTGTCTGCACATTTTCAACCAATTCCTTCTATCACTTGTAATAAATTAATTATTCTTGGTAATTCTTCTGTAAATGTAACTTCAGTTGATATTTTAATTTTCCCTATCTTTTTTAATTAAAACAAATCGAAACTAATCTATTCCTTAGGTTTTTTCTAGTCCTTTGGAAGACGTTTTCCTTTTAGAAGATATACGGTTTTGTTCATAAGTACATTAATTTAAGCAAATACAGTTTGAACATAAGACATCACTGATTAAAAATTAATTAATTATCATTTATATCCTACTGCCATCTTCATTTATTTGAAAATGTGTCCACTGTTTGTTTCTTTATTTAATATGTTCTATTTGCATGCATATATCTACTTTTTGTCCATTATATTTTTAAAGATATATATTCCATTCTATTTTAATTTCACATGTACTATCGTTTTTTTTTGTTTTTATTTACAAATGCTGAATGTTTCTCACTCCTTTATTTTTTATTACAGCAAAAAATTCTCTTATCTTTATCTTATATATTCTTCTACTTGTACAATTTCCTCGACATTGGTTTAATAGTCTCAAATAACAATTTTTAATACTATCCGCATTTCTTTTGTGAAATTTCCTCTTTTCATTGCTGTATTATTAATCCTCTTTCCGACGCTTCTAACTTGTTCAACCTGACATATCAACTCATATTTAACTTGTTTCGTTGTCCCTAATCCCCACACATTTGTTTTGTTACTTTCTCTATGATTTCCAATTACTTTGAAACAAGATCTTTGCCACTTTCCTTCTTTCTTCTTCAATTTTTCCATATTACACACAACCACATTTTCATTATATTGATTGCATTACAATATTGGTTGTTTTATCTACAATGTAGCATAGTATTTTCTATCTAAATCCAACCCGACGTTCATTTTATGTATTTTTGCTCGTATTTTTATTCCATTCTCCAACCTCACATTTATTCTTCGTGCTTAATAATGATATTTAATATCAATATTAAACTTACATTTCACTAAATATCTTCTGCAGGCTACAGAGAAGTGTTATTCAAAGAAACTGTTTTTTAATGCATTGGAACGATTCAGTATATATAAGTTGTTCCTCTTAAATGTGTGAGAGGGGTACTTTACAATATTTCTAACAAATATTTCTTTCTATCATGAATGTTTATGTTTTGAAAACCATCCTATACAAGTCTTCTGCTTCTGCTGTGGGTCATCATCCGAAACTTCTCTTTAACATGCTGTGGTGACGTGATATCTACAACTCACAAGAACGTATTACGAAAGGGTAAAAATTCATCCAATCAGAACAAGTTCTTGCTCGTTTTGCATAAAATTATTTGTTTTTGGAATTTCGAACAAAGCTACTCGAGGGCTATCTGTGCTAGCCGTCCCTACTCTTTTACCAACGAATAGTGGGATTGACCGTTACATTATAACGCCCCCACGGCTGGGATGGCGAGCATGTTTAGCGCGACTCGGATGCAAACCCACGACCCTGAGATTAGGAGCGCATGCCTTAACGCGCTCGGCCATGCCAGTCCACGTATAAAACAGAATGCTCAAGATACCTTCAGATAGTTTTTAGTCGTTGTTGTTGTTTTTGAATTAAGCACAAAGCTACACAATGAGCTATCTGTGCTCTGCCCACCACGGGTATCAAAACCTGGATTTTAGCGTGTAAGTCCGCAGACATACCGCTAAACCACTGGGGGACAGTTTTTAGTCAATGATATATTTACACAGTTTTTTACGTCAATAAAAATACGTTCATTTAACCATTACATTAATCAACAGTAGTTTTGGTAACATTTTTTTACAGATTTCTCTATGTCTTGTTTAAATCCCACGTCAACTTTCAATAACAGCTTAGATACGTAAAAAAAGTTAATTATACTATGTGGCAATTAGGGGTCATTGTGGTAGTCCACATTAATCAAGTTTCCTCCGCCTTGTCTTTCACCAGTTGCCTGATAAACACGGTAACAATCCACGACATCCTGTGGTGGTTTATTTCCATGGAGGAAAGTTTAAATATGGTGGAAAGGATCTTTACGGCCCCAAACTTCTTCTTGACCTAGACCTGATCTTGGTGACAGTGAATTATCGACTGGGAATTTTTGGTAAGATCCGATGAAGAAGGAAGTAGCATTTATTCGTTCAATAGTGTAGGTTATTTTGTTTATCTATTCTATGGTATGTTATGCAGTAAAATCTAGGTATGACATTATTATACATAAGCCAAAGAATAATACAATATCTGAAATAAAAGGGAAATTTATAACATTATTTCCTCTGCATGTCAGAATGTACATGGCGTTAAAAACTTTAGCGAAAGCGTCAGTTGTTCGCATAGCTAAATGCGTTTGGTTACATACCTGTTTATATAAGTGTAAGTATAAACAGTCAGTGATGTCGAGAAACCCACTTGTTGAGAACTTTTATATGCAAAAACGGCTTTTGCATATAAAAGTATAAACAGTGTTGGTATATAAGTGCAGCTACAATCCGTATTGGTACATAGGTGTGGATATAAGGTGTTAGTATGTAGGTGTAAGTAAATCAGCGTGGATATATGGGTGTGGTTATAAATAGTATTAGTATATAAATGTAATTATAAAGTGTAGGGATATATCGAGGTGATTGAAAATAGTATTTGTATATAGGTGCAAGTACAAAACAGCATATGGATATATAGGTGTAGTATGAATAATATAGGTATGGGTGTTAACCATTTCAGTAAGTAGGCTTTTATTATAACAAAACTTAGGGAAACGTAATAAATACATTATATTGTTTTTAATGCAAGTACAGGTTTATGCGAAAGAAACTGTTTATGAAAAATAAACTATAGGTCCTGCATTACCAGGTGGTTAAGGCGTTCGACTTGTAATCTAAGGGTCAATGGTTTGAATCCCCGTCACACAACATATGCTCCCTCTTTCAGTCGTGGGGGCATTGTAATGTGATGGTCAATCCCACTGTTCGTTGGTAAAAGAGTAGCCCAAGAGTTGGCGGTGGGTAGTGATGACTAGCTGTCTTTCCTCTTGTCTTACACTGCTAACTTACGGATGGCTATCGCAGATAGCCCTCGTGTAGCTTTGCGTGAAATTCAAAAACAAACAAGCAAACAGTTTGAGTGATTTAATTTTTGCTATACAAATATTATGTTTATGTTAACTGGTACTGTTTAATGTACTGTTAAATTGTTAACCTAAAGAGTAAAGATTTGCTTTTAAGTTACTGTAAGCAGACGAAGACGAAGTAAAACTCGATTTTGTAAGTAGTACACACTCTTGCTCAGAAAGCTTGTTACATGTTCGAAATGTGATTTTTGGTCATTTATATCATTTTAAAACTAAATTCACTTTGTGTATTGCTCTTAAACTTGCAGGTTTTATTTCTCTACTACTCCGCATTACGTGAGTTTATTTTGTGTCAGTTTAATTCCTTGAACTTGGGAGTGTTCTGAGACTTGTCCCAAACGTAGTGCCGAGGGTGATGTGTAAAAGCTAGGGATTTTGGTGTTCCTTTTATAACTTTCTTGTTGGCGACGCATTTTCAACTCTGTATATATTTTGGACGTTATGCTAGGTTCTACTAACGTAGGTTTGAGAAATCAGATGGTTGCCTATGACAGCGCTGGGATGAAACAAGGCAATATTGCAAGACAACTTGGCGTATTCAGGCAGATCGTCAACAGAGTTCTCAGAAGAAGAGCTACAACCGGAAGTGCGAGTCCTAGCCGGATCTTCACCATTGCTCATGGGAACCGTACGATGTTCTCCAGGTCGATTGTTTCTGAGTTTCGTGCGCAACAACTGATCCGGATTTCACGCCAGACGGTTAATTGACGGTTGGTGCAAGCTGGATACAGAGCGAGACGGATGGCCACGAAACAAATTGACGATAGCACACTGGAATCGTAGTTTTTGCTGACGAATCCAGATTTCTGCTATACCGCACTGACGGACGGATACGAGTGCGCAAGCCTCCTGGAGAACAGCTGAATGTTCGGCCCAACGTCGCAGGAGGCGTAGGTTCGGTACACGTCTAGGATGTATTCTGTTCTGCAGATGTCAGCCAGTGGATCATTCTGGATCAAAACGTCACTGGTGCCATGTATCAGGATATCCTGGATAACCACTTACACGAATGTTCATGTTATAAACATACTTACCAATAATAACCAAAGGAAAGGCATTGCACACATTAAAAACATAAGAAAAATAACAAATAAGGGACAAACAAGGTCAAAACATCACACATAACAACCTTTTTGAGTGTAAGTTGATAACAGTATTCAGCAATGGAACGTCAAGAGTGTATTATTAAATATATTTTTGTTTTATCCTAAGTCTTCAGTGGCATAGCTGCATGTCTGCAGACTCCAATTGCTAGAACCCGGGTTTTGCTGCTGGTTGTAAGCAGAACACAGCTTTGTGTTTAATTCGAAATGATAAATTTTCTCTTCAATACTCCCATTAAAGTGAAGGATTGGCTTCTAGTCTGTAGAATAATTTAAATACAACAGAAAATCAAATTTCAAAGTATGTGAGAAACATACTAGGAGAGGCTTAATATTCGAGTAGGTTAATCTTTTTCAGTAAGGTTGGACCTATACTTATGGAGACTTGTCATCTGGTAAATAATGATTAGACAGTGTTTAAAGCATCAATGAATAGAAAAGGTTCCGTTGTTGATTTGGTTTAGGCTTCGTTAAACGATAAACAAGAAAAGTGGTTACCTATAAATTGGTGAAAACTGTTTTCTATAAGAAAATATCACTATAAATAAAAGTTTCTTCTGTGTCATCTTAATATATTATGATTTGTTTCAAGTGCTCTCAAAAGTTCATTGTTTTTATAGTGTACAAAAAATGCGCTCTTTTTAGAGCATAATTATTCTCATATATTAATTATATGTATGTCTCTGTATATTAGTGGAGACTAACATGGTGATCCTCATCTGTTAGCTATATTTATGTGTGTGTATATATATATTAATATAAACTAACGTAGTAATTCTCGTCTATCAACTTCGTTTTTACACGAGTATTTATTAGTAAAGGCAAACGACAATTCTCGTCTATTGACTGTGAATACATTTATAATCAATAGAGGCTATTAATTATGTTTGTACATATTTTAAGTAAAGTAGCAATTATACTATGCTTGATATTAATGTTTTCGGTAATTACAAATTTTAGTGAGACGCATATGACACACATACATAAATGTATATAAAGTTACTTACATCCAAAACAAATCCTTGAAAACTTGCTTCTTTCCCAGTTACACGTCTAACTACACTTTAAATTTATTTTTAGTAATAATTAACTAAAATTTGCATGAAAGAAAAATCACTAATCATTTATTCAAATGAAACGTAACTTATGTTATCACAGCTATTTTTGATAAAAAAATTGTCGATTTGCTACTTTAACTCCCTCTGTTTACGAAGCATTTATTGTCTCATCGTATTGCCATTTGTTTTTTACTTCATTAAAAAGTTAAAAGATGAATTTGTGGTAATCTTTCCTCGAGTTAATGTATACACTGATATTTATCTTCACAGATATTATAAGAATTTATGTGTAAAGTTAAAGAAGAACGTATGAATTATTTAAATATTGTCGGCTGTATTTAGCACCGATTAAGCCTTTCGTCAATACCAGAACTGATCAGGTTGGCTGGAATGTGACAGACGTAGTAGTTGATATGCTATTTATATTGTTAGATTGAGTGAACAAAAACTATTATTATGTGAACATAAAAATGGTGTAGCGAAATTTAATCAAGGCTTTATTTCTACAGGTTTTCTAAGTACTGATGACGAAGAGGCTCCTGGTAACTTTGGCCTCAAAGATCAAAGGATGGCATTGAAATGGGTTAAAGAAAACATCCATTTCTTTGGGGGACACCCAGCAAAAATCACAGTTTTCGGCCACGATGCAGGGAGTGCATCCGTTACTTTTCACATAGTTTCAGAATCCTCAAGAGGTAACTAGTTTTGTTTACGAGTAAACATGTAATAAAACTCAACCGCCACTGTAATTTAAATTTGATTTTTCGTATTAAGTTATTCTTACTCAAGGTTGATTTTAGTTATAGATAGCCCTCGTGAAGCTTTGCGCGAAATTCAAAAACAAACAAATAAGTTACGGTTATATTTTTGGCTTTTGTTTTGGGAGGAAGGTACCGACAAATAAATAAATTCTAGAACACTGCAGTATATCATTTTTATATATATGAAAAAGGAACTTTCAATGTAACACGTATTATATTACCCTTTTAGCCTTTATTTTGTCGAGTTTTATATTTTTCTTATTGAGTAACAATACATACATTTCCAAACAACGTTGAACCTCAGACTTCTGATACTGATCTAATAAACTTTTAAGAATTTTTTTCTTCTTTGGATTTGACTTTTTTATATACCTAGATGCTCATTGTAAAGCAATAAACAAAAACAAACAAACTTATATACCAAAACCTTTGACGGTGAAATTCTTTTTAATTATCTAATTATTATTTTGAATGATGTTTTTACGATAATTTTTTAAACTTTAAAAAGGATCTTATTATTATGAACTTCCTATGTATACGTCCATAACTCGGATCTCGGAAACTGTAGCACTGATCACCGGCAGTCGTAACTTGGTAATAGTTTGATAAATACAGTATATTATAGCTGAGAAATAAATAAAATAGTTGAAACATCCACAAAATTGACATGTTTCAGACTTAACCAATAAAAACTACAAATAAGAGTAAATTTCAAATACCATACAATAAAATAACGTTTAAAATTTGTTTTTCTTTAGTGAAATCTCGTGGGTGTTACCGAAAAAAAATAAGGCATTTTCATTGAGTGTTTACAAAGAAATACTTCAATAAAATCTACTTTCTGATGTAATGATATGATGACAGCTCATTTTAAAACTAAAATTTCAATAAAATCCTAAAACATCATTGAATGTCAAGTATGAGTAAATTGTTGTAGAAAATTGTCAGACAATTCCTGAAAAAGGCCACCAACCTAATAGCCTTCTGTAGGAACTAGCAGTTATACCTGTCAGGAGAGCGGCGAATATTTGCATTTCTGCTAGTATTAATAATTCAAGTATATGCGTTATTGATATTAATAACTTTTTGCCACAATGAATATATACATTGAGAATACGCAGACAGTGTTTACTCAAATAACGTCCTCATTTAGACAAGCTCTTTTCAGTTTACTATTTTATTACTTTAGGATAAAAAAATACCGTATTTCTCGAAGTCGAAGACGCACCCCAATTTTGATTAGCTAAGTTTTGAAAAAAAAGATAAACATGAGAATAAGATCGCAGCGTTTCTACCAATCTCACCAAGATGTTGCGTTTGTTTGTTTTTGAATTTCGCGCAAAGCTACACGAGGGCTATCTTCGCTAGCCGTTCCTAATTTAGCATGTAAGACTAGAGGAAAGGCAGATAGTCATAACCACCCACTGCCAACTCTTAAACTACTCTTTTACCGACGAATAGTGGGATTGATCGTAATGTACAACACCCCCACGGCTGAAAGGACGAGCATGTTTGGTGCGACTGTGACTCGAGCCCGCGATCCTCAGATTACGAGTCGAACGCTTAACACACCTGGCCATGCCTGGCCACTAAGATGTTTAGTGACTCATGGTACTTATATCTTCTCGACCACTTCTCATTTTTTGTTAGCTATATGCTTATCAAATCCACCTTTGAAAATGTATACCTTTTACTACTACTGGAATAATAACGTAATTCTAAGGCTGAGGAGCTAAAGAGAGTGCCGTTATTACCGTACCAAATTTATGTTGATCTGTTCTTGTTTATTTATTTATTATTTAATACTAAGTAACTTAAATATTTCATTCTGGGTCATATAGAGGGTCTTGGAATATTGTCTTAGTATCGGAACGTTTCCTCTAGGCTTAGGTTCAGGCCTTTAAGTAACGTAACCTTTGGCCTTGAAGACGCGGCGTAATAACTAGTGTTTATTATCAAGAACAACTTATCTGTGTTGGTTATCCAGTATTACTTATAACACGTGTTGGCTACTCCGTATCTCTTATAACCTGTGTTAGTTATCCAATATCTCTTATAAGCTGTGTTAGTTATCTAGTATCTCTTAAAATCTGTGTTAGTTATTCAATAATCGTTATAATGTGTATTAGTTATACAATTGCCATCATAACCATAAACAGTAGACTATTTTGTAGTTTTAGTAACTAATCTTCAGAATCGTTAAGACAAAACAAATACATCAGTTTATATTATTTGTACCTTCTTAGAGGTTATTTTCAATCGGCCATATAAGATCTCCACTAGTAAAATTCAGTAATGTGTATATATATATATATATATATTAATGATTTTAAAAATCATCTCAGAGTTTATCAAGAATTTTCCAACTGTATGGCTCAGATATTCATGAAATAATGATAAAATTGGGATTTTTAACCTGAACATCATTTGATGAGCACGTGAGTGGCTGGTCAACAAATATTTTCAAATGCAGTGTTTGTTTTAGTGATCTTTAATAACAGAAATGTAGGTTTAATTAAAGCGACAAGACCAATTTAAATAAAGAACCACATAAATTATAATTACGAGACATTTTGTTTACTTATTGTGGATTAAAATACTTAGCTTGCTATTAATCCTATTTCGACCAGTGAATAAAATTCAAATAATTTTTCCACTGAAATTTTCTGAGTAGCATACAGCAATATATAATTAAAACCTCTCCATTCCTTCGTTCTATACGTAAAATTCTATTTCTATATTTTTTTGTCAAAGGTTTTTCTATTAATTATATTTTGTATATTTCTTATTAAACTCTACCAACGGAGTTATTAGTGTGTTTTTTTTCTTTTTATAGAACAACTGTGCTAATAAAGACGTCATTTGCGAGAAAACATTTGGACGTGAATTATTATTCACTCGATCTGTTATTGTTGAACAATAGTTTCATATCATTTATTTTATTTATGTTTTTATTTATATCTTTCACTAAATTGCGTGATAGCTAAACATAACATTCATATCTGTATCTCGTTTTCGTTGGGTTATGATAAGCTGTGTTTGCAACAGATTCAGTGTATTATCAACTTAAATAAATGTTGTTTATTTAAATTGTGGATTATATTTTAATTAATACTACTGACAGGTTACTTTACCAGAGCTATCTTAACCAGTGGCACAGGATTCGCACCTTGGGCTGTAACAAGTAATCCACGACAACATGCACAGAACACTGCATTCAGTTTAGGATGTCAGCCTTTTCCTTCCTCTAGTCTTCTTCACTGCCTTCGCCAGAAAAGTGTCGATGCTTTACTGGAGATTCAAGCAAAGTCTCCAAATGTAAGACAATCTTCAAGTTTTGGAAATTAAATCCAAGTTATTGTTATGCAAAAGTTGTTTGTCTGGTGTATAATTAGACGTAGAAGCTCAGAAAAGTAACAGTCGAAAATTTAGGTCCAAATTTAGTTTAGAAACGACTAATAATTTGAAATGTTTCAAGAAAGATACCAAGTTTTTCTCCCAACGAGTACTGAGTACCCTGTGTCACAGTTTGAACAGATAGAAGACTTCTGACATTCTGGGGTGCAACAAAGTAGCAAAATAATAATGATCTATATGAACGTTTTGGTGAAATAGAGCATGAATCTTATAGCCATAAAGAAAAAAAATATATTTTGTAAATGTAGATGACAATTTCTTTCAATCTACTCTTTTTCTCTAAACTTTTTACAGTATATTTTAATCATTTTGTGTGCTTGGGTGCTACTTTATAAAGTATTTAGCATGACTGATTTTTCTTATTTTAGTTAATTAAAAAAAGACAAGTAGTTGTTTGACACTCCTTTTAACAAGTCTTCAACTCACACACATCATCTGATATTCTATTATAAAAGTGTTGAGAATTTAAGTTAAAGTGTTTTTAGTAGTTAATTCTCCTATGTCTGTTACGTATTACAATTTATTTAGGATGAATCTCCAATTTATTATCTTACGTACGTTACGTATCACTATTTCAAATAACCAGAAATGTTAATATTTATCAAATTTATGATATTTGTCAACAAGACTGATACAATTTTCTTTCTTAACACAAATATATTTCAACATAAAAACATACAATTTATAATAACTGTTATTACAGTTACTACAAATAATGATTTTTATACAAAAATATTACAAACTCAAAAACAATATTCAGTCTTCTATCTCGTCTAGAATATTTTATCAACAGTTCACGTCGACCAGGCGCAAGTTACTTTTATGATGATAGATAGAAACACTTCACTTGACGGCAATGCAAGCTTGTTCTATTCTTCACACCTGTGTTTTTTTTCTATTGAAGTTATGTGATGGCTTCGTAGAAGTATTAATATCCGAAGTTAATTCTCAGAAATTGAACGGTTCGTAATGTTTGAAATTTATAAATGTTTCTGGTCAAATTCTTGAGTTTTTAGATTAATAAGCGTCTATATCAATTATAGCTTCTGAGGATTTTAGTATATTGACTGTAGCAAACTAACAATATTCTATTACTCTCTCTCGACGCGTCGATTTATATACTTAAAGGCGAGATTCTCGAAAGTTCAACAATATTCAAAGGTGTTGAAGATTCTATTTTAAGTATGTTTTCTTATGGTGATTGCAAATTTATGCCTTTATTTCTTTCTACACACTTTTCAAAAATTGTGTGTTAGGTGTTAGAAAGAAAAGGAAAAGAGAAACTATAGGAAATATGGCCTTTTACATTTATTGTTGTAACAGCTGTAATGTTATATTCCTAAGCTTGCTAAAAGGCTCATATGCATTGATTTAAACCATCTGTTAACCAAATCATTATTCGTGTTTCTTTTCAGAGTAAACAATAGTTTTAAATGGCTAAATTATTTATTACGAAAAACAGAAAAAATTGTCAAAAGTATAACTAAGGTGAAACAAAACTAAAAACATTCTTAAATTCTGGCTGTTAAGTAAAATTATAATACCTTTACCTGGTTAGTCGGTGTTTCTGCCAGTTATTGAAAAGAACTTGACAGGGGCAATGTTAACAGATCATCCGTACCAAATGTACTCCAAAGATGTGGCTCAAAATGTATCTTTACTTGCTGGGATCATAGAAAGAGAAGCATCTTTAGATTTCTACGGTGAGTAAAGAATTACAGACGTGTTTGATAAAGTATTTATTGAGTAAAAATCTATGCAATTATACAATGTGACACATTATATCTGATGAACAAGAAAGAAAATGCATATTTCTTTCTGTCTTATTTTTTGAAGCTTTACAAGTCGATTTACTCTTAACGTTAAGTAAGAGTAAGATTGCTCTTCCATACTTTGTGTATATATCAGAAAGTATATTTCATATAATATTAGATCTTTTGTGAAAGGAAGGTTTAAGTGGAAGATTGTGTGTTATTCAACTCTTTGGAAACAATATTTTAATATACTAGCAGAGAAGTTAACCAAGTCTTGCAATGGCTTATCTATGCATTTAAAAATACACGAATAATATTTCAAATAAGTACACGAAAGATGAATGTATATAAATATATATGTACAAATATATGTGTGTGTAAAAGTAGCTTGTTTTTTAAGCTTCCAAATGTAGCTTCATTTCATACTGTTCTCCTTTTACATCTTCTGTGATGAGCTTACAATTTTCCTGATGACGAGAAACCTACTTGAAATAAAAACGTGTCTCAGAACAGCTGGTGTGGGTATTAACACTTTTATTGATAAGAAGAAAACTACGTATCGACCATCTTGGGTCATCTTTAGGTTAACAAAGAGGCTACAATTGTGCTTCAGTTCGTTGCTTCCAATAGTGCCATTTTACTTTAGTTGGTTTTTACAGATAATAATATTTCATTGCAACCTATCTGGTGATAAAATGAGACAATTAGAGAAAACCTTGTATTAATGTATATCTACAGCGCCTTTCATCAAGTTCATAATTCATTTACCTATAAAGACATCTTAGTATCACTTTGGTATGTTGCTTAGCACTTTTCTTCAGACACTGTGTGGTGTATATTGCGTTTCCGTAATACATATAACAGCATTTGTCTTGTGTTTGTTTGTGTATTTTACTAATATTCAGCCTAATGTTTCCTTGAAGTATTTCGTATAACATCTAACTTTTTTCTCTGTGCCTCAAGTGAGTATATACTGGACACCTGTTTCAGCATCTCGGAACTACAAATCTCTTTAATCATAAAAAGGGGAATAATCACAGATAGTTCTGTGAAAAAGATGATTATCGTACATATTCTATAGTCAGTAATGCTAAATAAAGGCCTATAAAGACATCTTAGCATCACTTTGGTATGTTGTCTAGCACTTTTCTTCAAAAACTGTGTGGTGTATAATGTGTTTTCGTAATATCACAGTAACTTATTCTATAATCAGTAATACTTAATATTTTATAGGTAGGAATTGTGAAAACAGTTACTAACACTTACAGAAACGAAAAAGTAATTAAAGTATGAACTTATAGAATAAATAAATTGTATTTCTATTATAATACAATTTTAATTAAAATAATTTACAAAGGAAAGTACATTTATAAATTGTATTTATTGTTAAATATTGTAATGTATTTAATTTTTACATGCACTGTATTATGTTTGTACATTTGAACAGTATATGCATTTAATTTAAATTACTTATGTTTAATTGAAAAAAGCAGAATTTCTATATTATTTGTAATACATTCGCAATAAAGCTATTTCCTGAAAGGTGAAATTTGGAGTCACGAAACTTTTAAAAGTAATTAATTATAAAAGGTAAAAAAGTCTGACATTCCAGTGTTTTAGTGTATATATATTAGTTAAATAATAGATGACGGTAAATCCTATTTGATTTAGTAGGCCAAGCTCTTAGGCTACAGATAGTGTTGCCTTGTCATAAATAACACATTATTAAGAAATTTAAATTTATTTTTTTAAAGGGTAAGGTTGGGTGAAAGATCGATTGTTTCGGTTCTAGTCTAGTGTTTGCGGTATTTTTTGTTCTTGAACTTGTCTATTCTAATCATTACACAATATTGAAATAAAAATTACAGTTTTTTTTACTCAAACACTGATTACATTTTCACCTGTTCCTGAACATGAGCAATACTGTTTTTTCTTTCAAGCACTGAACACAAAACTAGAGCATATTAACTCCTCTGACGACATCCTAGAATATTTTCTGCGGCCTTACTTTCAATCTCACGATGACCTGAGTAGTGTTATCACAGCTGTTAAGTACCACTACTTCCAAGATATTGATTTGGAAAACATTAAATCTTCTACAAGACTTATAGACGTAAGCAAGTCAATTAATCTCATTAAAAATATTTTCAAATATTTTATTTCAATTGAGATTAGTTTTTTTGTTGAATTAAACCATTGTTTAGAAATAATATATTTGGTAGAATATAATAAGAAGTGTCATACACAATATTATTTATCCTATAATATTTCAATATTACAAAAGAAAATAATATTGTGTATGATACTATTTACTAAATGACAATACATGCAGTAAGTTACATATGTAAAATATAATTACAATAAATACAATTGAATACTAGTTGGACTGAACATAAAGATAAAAACTCACGTGCATAATAACATTTTGATAATTAAAACATTTTTTAGTGTTAAGGATTTTGGTTTAGTTCTTTGGAAAAACATCTTAAATATCAATTAATTAAATATTAATTTTTAACATTTCCAACAACTTTTTATCTTCTGTAATTTATTTTACTTAAATACTATAAATACATAAACGTACCTCTCATTACGAGAAGCGTGACAATAATCAAAGTCACAGAACTACTTTTCCAGTGTTATCAGTGTTTTCTAGCAATACTGATTTATGTTTTTTACATATTTTACAGATGCTGTCCGACTTTCTGTATAACGCTCCTAATGACATGGTTGTGAATCTACACTCTGGTGTAGGAAATCCCACGTGGATGTTTGTCTCTGACTCTTTACCTCAATGTTCAAAAACTTTTATGAGTCGAGAAGCAGGAGAGAGCATTCGAAACTATGGTAAGTGGTAACTCACTCAAACAAAGAACTAAGAAAACGTTAAAATATACATTTAGTTATACAACTGCTTATTAAAATTTTAAAGAATGATACTAACAATATTTTAAAGTGTGAAATAGATGATCTAAACGGGTTACTTAAAGTAATTAGTCCCCACCCCAAATTATCTACAAGGTGTATCTTCTCTAGTACGAAAAACGATCGCACTTTATGTATTAAAATCAACCAGTTCTCAGTTGTAGAAAGTATATATGTAACATGTAGTAGTATTAATACTTGAAAGCGCATTTATTGTTTTATTTTATTTTATTTTATTTTCAATAACCGGCCTGGCATGGCCGAGCGCGTTAAGGCGTGCACTCTTAATCCGAGGGTCGCGGGTTCGCGCCCGCGTCGCGCTAAACATGCTCGCCCTCCCAGCCGTGGGGGTGTATAATGTGACGGTCAATCCCACTTTTCGTTGGTAAAAGAGTAGCCCAAGAGTTGGCGGTGGGTGGTGATGACTAGCTGCCTTCCCTCTAGTCTTACACTGCAAAATTAGGGACGGCTAGCACAGATAGCCCTCGAGTAGCTTTGTGCGAATTTCCAAAACAAATTTTTCAATAACACAAATTTTATAAATTTTTATAAGTAAAGTAGAGATCTAAAGTAAATTTTTAAATAATGTGAAATTCGTTATTATACACTAAATGAAAATTTCTCAGTAGTAAGTGTTTTAGTATGCTTTATTCATATAGGTAGACTTAATGCGGTGATAAATTTGGATTTTTTGTTTTTGATTATTAGAACACAGTTAAATGCACGACTTGTTGCTTCTTCTACAACATACAATATTCACGAGACACACTGTATTATTTAATTTATGTCAAAGGTTTAACAAACACTAACATATTGTTCAAAATCCTTAATTACTCACCGACTTATTTTTTCTCTAATCCCGTAAAACAATAGCAAATTTTAAGAATGGTGTGTCTAAAGAAGTAATAGTGTAAAAAAACGCAAATAATGGAAGAAGGTCGTTTAATTTTGCTTAGATAAACTTTGAAAATTAAAAAAACAAAAAAATTTTTATGATTTATTTCAAGGATTTCTTCACTATGGCAATTTTTTACTCTATAACACCTCATACGACAGTAATGTCCCAAAATCAGTTCCGCCAGACGAATACAGCCATTTAAAAAAGTGGATTCAAATTATACAGAACTTTGCAGAGAGAGGGTAAGTCATATGCTTTTATTGACTATATTACTGGAAACAACATTTTTTCTACTGCTTGTGAATCTAAACAACAAAGACAAGGGCAAAAAAAGACAACGAAATAAAATATAAAAGACAATGGAAAAATTAATCGTAAAAAAGACAAAAATAAAAAACATAATGAAAATTACATAAAGAAGTAAAAATCAACACAGTATCAATAATAGCTAAGCCTAAACTAGCTATTTCAACCATGTAAAGTGTATCCATAGAGTCCCCCAGTGGCTCAGCGGTATGTCTGTGGACTTACACGCTAAAATCCGGGTTTCGATACCCGTGGTGGGTAGACCACAGATAGCACATTGTGCAGCTTTGTGCTTAATTCTAAACAACAACAATAAACAACAAGTGTTCATATAAATAACAAAACTGTTATTAAAACAGTTTTCTAATCCATGAAATATAAGTTATCTTATTTTTTATTTGTTTATGGAATTTTCTTTATTTTTTTCCAAATTCACTTTTTTCCACTGTTTTTTTCCTTTTGTTGTATTTTTTACCTTTATTAGCAACATTGGCTGTTTGTTACTGAATGAAATTGCTCGGTTATTACTATTAAGTAAGGCTTAGCAATATTATTTTTGAAATCATAAAATAAAAAAAGAGTAAATTGAATAGTGTAACACAATGTTATTGTTTCACTACTAACTAATAAAGTCTAATTTACCATTTATTAAAATAACTATTCCAAAAAATAATTGGGGCGGGCTATTTTTAGTGTGCCATTTTGCAAATCATAAGGCCCTTGGTTCCCGTCATCTCATTTCTACAGAAATCACGCTCCACACTTTGTGGTTACAGGTTACCCTTGTGTATGAGTTTCTACGCAATCACAGAGTTTTATGGATATCTTCGTATATTATAAGGAAATTAAAAGGGTTTGTTTGTTTTATAGAAATTCGCACAAAGCTACTCGAGGGCTATCTGTGCTAGCCGTCCCTAATTTAGCAGTGTAAGACTAGAGGGAAGGCAGCTAGTCATCACCACCCACCGCCAACTTTTGGGCTTCTCTTTTACCAACGCATAGTGGAATTGACCGTAACACTATAACGCCCCCATGGCTAGGAGGGCGAGCATGTTTGGCGCGACACGGATGCGAACCCGCGACCCTCAGATTACGAGTCGAACGCCTTAATCCACTTGGCCATGCTGAGCCTAAAGTGAAAAGGTGTTAAACATGACATAAATGATTTACCACATCTGTTTAGCTAGGAACAGATCATTAAATCATAATTCTCTATATCATCTGATTATTATGTAAAATTTTCTGTAAACATTTTGAATTTTGTAACTAATTTTTGTAATGAGTAGAACTGCAATTCTGTCTCATAATCTTAACCTTTTCTTTGATAATTTGTCCACTTTTGTGATCTTTCTAATAGGAATTATTGGACTAAACTATTTTCTAATGAACAAGAATAAGAAACCTTTCCATGCATGATTGGAATTTGAAGTGAGATTATGATAAACAGATAATTTAGCTCCCCAGTGGCTCAGCGGTATGTCTGCGGACGTACACGCTAAAATCCGGGTTTCGATGCCCGTGGTGGGCAGAGCATAGATAGCTCATTGTGCAGCTTTGTGCTTAATTCTAAACAACAACAACAGATAATTTAAATCGTTCGTGTGAAGTGTTATTTCGACTACAAAAATTAAAATCGTTTATTTTCATCACAAAACGAATAATAAAATAAAACCAATAATACTTATTTTTGCCGCTGTTGGAAATTAGTTTCTAATTTCTTTCAAAGTATTTTATCCAGTTGGATGTAACTTAACGCAATGTTTACAAAGAGCACACGAAGTCAGCAACAAATAATTTGCTCACTCAATTGCAAAGAAAATTTACTTAATAGTGTTTGTTTGTTTGTTTGTTTTGGAATTTCGCACAAAGCTACTCGAGGGCTATCTGTGCTAGCCGTCCCTAATTTAGCAGTGTAAGACTAGAGGGAAGGCAGCTAGTCATCACCACCCACCGCCAACTCTTGGGCTACTCTTTTACAAACGAATAGTGGGATTGACCGTCACATTATACACCCCCACGGCTGGGAGGGCGAGCATGTTTAGCGGGCGCGAACCCGCGACCCTCAGATTACGAGCGCACGCCTTAACGCGCTGGGCCATGCCAGGCCACTTTATAGTGAAATAGATAATCTATCAGCAAAGTAATTTTAATTTACCAATGGTTGGAGGCCCGACATGACCAAGTGTGTTAAGGCGTACAACTCGTAATCCGAGGGTCGTGGGTTCAAATCCCCGTCGCACCAAACATGCTCGCCCTTTCAGCCGTGTGGGCGTTATAATGTGACGGTCAATCTCACTATTCGTTGGTAAAAGAGTAGCTTTGCGCGAAATTCAAAATAAATAGTAACTAATGGTTGGAAACTACTAACTTCAACTATTTTTCTCTTTAGTTATGAGATTTTCTCCTGTTAGAAGAAAAGCGTTTCTTAATTTACCAGTAATTGGGAGATCAGATGCGATATATTATTTACTGGCTGATAAAAATTTCTTTGGATGGTGATGTAGAGGTTTTTTACACATTACAAAATTTAGTTAAGTACTTTAGTTGCTCGAGTTTGTTTTTTTTTAAATAATCTCTTTTAATAAATACCTTTTGGAAATAGTATGCTGTAAAATACTCTTGTAAATCAAAGATATTTGTAATGAGTTACTTTGATGACTTATGTTTGAAAATTATTTGAAGCGCAGTCGTGGAGGTAAACCTTCTCAAAGTAATGACAATATATTGCTGTTGTTGTGAATTAAGATTTTAATGAGTTAAGAATAAATGAATTTGAAACATGATAGATAATTTTTTTTTTAATAAAAGCGATTATTTTCTCGGGTTTAAGATAATTTTTAATTGTTGTTTATTTAGAAAAAGAGTTTTGTAATCAAAGTTACCCAGTTACATATTCTAAAGTACAAAAAAAGAAACCTTTTGAGAATTAATTATATAAAGACAATTGATTCAAGCTCTCATTTCGGTTAGCAAGCTTTTCTGCGACATCAATCTTATCTCTTTTACGATTAACAATTCGATAGCGATTCACTTGGCCCGGCATGATCAGGTGGTTAAGTCACTCGACTTGTAATCTGAGGATCGCGGGTTCGAATCTTGCAACACCAAGCATGCTCACCCTTTCAGCCGTGGCGGCATTGTAAAGTTACGGTCAGTCCCAGTATTCGTTGGTGAAAGAGTAGCCCAAGAGCTGTAAGTGGCTGGTAATAACTGGTTGGTTGCCTTCCATCTAGTCATACACAACTAAGTTAGGGACGACTAACAAAGAGAGCCCTCGTGTAACTTTGCGCGAAATTCAAAACAAACAAAATTGATTTCTCTCAGATTTTATTGGCTAAATATATTGATATCTACAATGGATGATCAATAAGCTCTACAGTTTGTATTTGCTAATGGCCAACTAAAGCCAGGAAGTCGATATGTACAAAAATGTCAGTTATAAGATACTTAAATTATCTAGTTATTGATATTTAGCCGTGGCATAAAGGCTCTTAAAATGGCTCTAAGTTTTTCTGTTTTTTTTAAATACAGACTTTTAGCTCATATCTCTATCATATCTCGATGGATTTGAAATCTAATTAGAATTTTGGACTCAGGAGGTCAAACTCTTTCGATTTATTTATTTGGTCTTGTTCAAGGTCTTGTAAATTAATTGTTTTCTAATACTGTCGAAAAGAATTTCAATTTGAAGTTAAGCTGGTAGAGATGTTGATGAGTAATAAAATCAAATCGTGCATACGTACGCTCTACAGTTGGTATTTCTGGCGCACAAAAATATAGCTAATAAAATGAAAAAAAAAAGGTTTCATATATTACATTACTCTAATCCAGCCTGAAAGAATTTCAAGTGCCATGGTTGCTGAGATTTTCTTCTTGTTTAATGGAAGAATAATTTTAAAGTAATACAATATTTTTATATTGATATAATAACTCAACATATTTAGCCAATAAAGTTAGAGTTAAACCCTTATCTTATCTATTAATGACAAAAAAGATAAGAATGGTGACACAGGAAAGCTCACCAAGCGGAAATAGCTCGAATTACTTGTATCATGTCAAATTGATTTTAAAAAGGTTTCATTATTTTATTTTATTTTAGAATAGGTAACTGGGTCACTTTGATTACAAAACTTTTTTCGTCTGAATAACCAACAATTAAAAATTATCTAAAACTCAAGAAAATAATAGCTTTCGTTAAAATAATTTTTGTCTATCATGTTTCAAATTCGTTTATTCTTAACCCGTTAAAACCTTAGTTCTCAATAAAAGCAACATATAGCAATTACTTTTAATACAACTTTCCTAAAAATTATTTCAAAGTGAAGTGGCTTAAAGGGGCGGGCATAAGCCTGTGAAAAGTGACTGATCAGCTAAGCAATGTTTCACCTGTGGAGATGTTATAATGTGACGGTCAACCCCGCTATTTGCTGGTAAAATAGCAGCCCAAGATTTGAAGGTGTGTGATGATAATTTGCTACCTTCCCTTTAGTCTTTTACTACTAAATTATAGACGGCTAGCGCAGATAGCCCTCTTGTAAATTTGCGCAGAATTCAAAACAAATCAAAATCAAACCCTAACCACCTGACATGTCATGCCTAAGATATGTTTTTCATTCTCTATTCTCCAACACATGAAATTTTGTTATATAGTAATTACTTATAGTAATTAAATGTACGTGTTTACTAATTTTTTATTCCTCGTGCAATTCCAGAGATCCTGGATTTGGAACATTTCCTAAATGGGAGCCCTATGTTACAAACAAACATGCTTATTACCATTTCAGAAATGTTTCCCCTTACTACACTTTACGTTTTGACTATCGACAACACCATTCTGATTTTTGGAATGTACTGATTCCTGACTTGCTGCAATCTATGATGTCAACAATTAGGAACTTTGAAAAAAACTTAGAGGAACTATCCTTGGTTAACAGTGAGTACAAGACAGCAACATGGGGTATGGTAGCTATGGTTCTCATATTGTTCATAATGAGTGTTGCACTAATAGGAGTTGTTATTATAAATAGGAAGAGAAGAATATGGAGAGCCTTTACTTTAATCTCGTCATCATTTCAAGACATATCACAGTCGAAACACGAAAAAGAACATTTAGATGTGCCAGAAACATTTTGATATACCAAGGTTTAAAACACCTTATCAAATATCAAGCTAACTAAGATAAAATTATACAATCACTTTATTTTGTTTTGTCAATTACAAAATTCCTATAGCTATTGCACAGTTATTGTTGTTTTCAAACAAAGATTACACGTGATGGTAATACGTTGAAACTTCGGTTGGTGGCAGTTGGTGTTCGTGCAAGATTTTAAATATATGTGTGTGTGTTTTTCTAATTTGCATAATTTTCAGAAAAGAATTCCTAAATTGCAAATGAAATAAAAGTAATAGAATACCAAAACAACTATTAAAATTACAGAAGAAGAAAGGAATTGGTCAAAAATTACGACCTGGATATTATCATACGCCAAATGTAAAAATAATCTTAAACACAGGCAGATGGAAATTACTAGAATGAAACAAGCTTTTAGATTTTTCATAAAAGTAATTTAGGTAAAGTATGTTATTGATGTCAATAACGGTCAAATAAATATTAGAAACAAGGAAAATAAATTTAAAACTGGAACTTATAAAAAAATTTAAAATTTGTAAGTTGCATAAGTGTTTAAAATTTGTAACCTGGTGACATATGTTCAATCAAACTTAGAAATCAAAATGCAGTGTTTGGAATAATGTTACGTAGGTAATTGATTCTGTTTATTTTGATTTCTTGGTTATAAACTTGACTTGTAGTCTTTTGGGGGAAATGTCACTAATATATTATTAAAATGAGATTTGCAAGGTCCACAGTTTTAAACATGAGTTCTAGTAATGTAAATACAAGCCCTTTTATTTCCGTACTCGTAATTTTGGCTTCTAACCTCAGAAATATTTATGAAACTGAAGAGCTGGAATAACTCATATTATTGACGACTAAATAAATTCTGTACCACACGTTCATTTTCTACAGAGAGTTAAGAGAATATGATTTAGCTTCAAACTTACTAAATATCCAATAATTAAAAGAAATTTCAGAACTTTATTGCATCCTCTCAATAAAACAAAAAGTTTCTGAACAGTTCATTTAAGAACTTTTTATTTAGACAGTTTTTGTTTCATTTTATTCACAGCACCATTAATTTATCCATGGATGCAAGCCATCGTTCGACCTGGCCAGTCAATAATTATACTAAAACAAGTCACTCGATTTTCTCCATTCATCAATTATTTTGGCCGATATGGCCTAATGCCGTATTTATTTTCCTATTTACTTTCACATCTTAATTCAAATGAAGTGTAACATGATAAAGCAAGCTTTAAAAAATCAGGACTATAGTTACAGTGAAAGATAGTCAAATATATCTTTAAGCTGAAGTTTTATCACGTTAAATCAGATCCACTCATATTTTGGTAATCAGGTAGCACTGGTTTAAATCAGATTAACCATTGGTTTTATTAGCTTGCTGAGCACGTGATTTTCTCGCGATACAATCGAAGCACTTGTTACTCAAGTTTTCAGTCCTAATGGAACTGAAGTTTTGTTTAAATTAAGCTTGATCTTAAAGCTTTAATAAAGAAAGCTTCTTTTACTCCAGTCATTTTCTAACAATCAGCTGAACCTCTGACTAAAACTAGTTGCTATGAAGAGGAATACCACAGTTCCATGCGAACTCCTGTATAGATACAGCACGTTGACAATTTTTTCAAATGTTCCGATAGCTGAATTAATGTAGCATATTTTACAGAGAGGATATGGATATTTATAGACGACGTAGAAACGTTTGAATAACGGGATGCTTTCCTTGATGTAACATAAATTCTGAATTATTTCCTGGGTTTAAAACCTATTCTCATATTACTTTTTAGGTAAGTTCTCTTCATTTAGAATTAAGTAAAAAACAAAACAAAAACTATCGTACGTTTCACGATAATTTAATTTATTAACGACAACTTTTTCGTCAGTAAAAGCATATTAGTTCTGTAATTATGGAGTTTCGTCAAGTACCGACAGTTACAAGTATAAATATTGTAAATTCTCTAGATTACTTTTATTTTTTACCGAATATATACACACAGATAGATACAGTAGCGCAAAGGCTACAGGAAATTGTAGAATGCTTAGTACGAGGTGAATGGGGCTGACGACTTCCTTCAAAATCTTACTAAACACAATATCAAATAAAATGAAATGGAAATTCATTTTTTGTAAAGATAATCATCTGTTTTTTTATCTTTCTTTAAAAATATCTGAGACAGCTATTTTTTTCTGCTTTATAGCTGAGAATATGAGCAAAATTGTTCTTAAAAACATGAACATAACCCAGCAAAACATATCATTGTGAAAATAGTCAACTTGTAAGGATATATCATACTTAGTGACTCTGGTATCACAAAAAGGAAGTTTTAAAAAAGCGATAATTGTGAATTGCTTTGTTTTTCAAAGGTGAATTGAATACTGGTATATTGTTTATTTAGATGATTTTATTTGGGTTTCTTCATTAAAAACCACAAATTTACCTTCTGTGTATATTCCATATAAAATTATTCTGAATTATCCTGGACAGCTTTCCAGCCACATTTACTCTTTTATTTATATAAAAAAAAAAGATTGGCCAAATACGTGTCCGACTTTGGCCCCATTGAAACTCAATGCATTTTATTAAATAATTCATTGTTAATAGCAAAACAGAATTATTTTGTAACCAAATAAAATCTGGTTTAGTCAGTCCTTCTACATTTTCAGTATTTTGAAAAACTTAATCACACGTTAACTGTATTAAATGGTAGTTTACTGAAATAGGTAGTAATATCAAAACAAGCACAATAGATAGGTTGATCAAATTTTAGATTTTTGCAAATAAAGAAAATTCAAAACTATTTTTAACTGTGTTTTTCCTATAAAATATTATCGAAAAAGATTCTAAAGAGCCAGCTAATTTATAAGTAAAATACCAATGTTCAAAACTATTTATCTTACAGGAACACCTATTTCATAAACATTACGTTACACCATGGTTTTTCAAACTATGCTACGTGGAGCCATATTTTTATTAATATTTTTACCTAAAATTATAGAATTGAATTAGACAAATTAATGATTAGTTATCACCATTATAATGGATAAGTGGCTGAATATCAGTAATAAATTTAATAAGAGTAATATCCTCCGAAGTCTACACCTAATACGAATTAATCGGCGTTATTGTCGTGTGCAAGCACTTCAACGCAGGTTGATGCAAGAAGTACCGAAACAAGAAAGAAAAAAGTGTGGTGAAATTTTTATTGAGTATGGTTTTACATGGACAGGTAATGATTATGGACCTAGTGCATTGTGTGTTGAATGTGGAACAGTGTTGAGTAACAGAAGTTTGCATCCAGCAAAGTTAAAACGACATTTAGAAACCAAACACTCCCAATTAAAAAATCTAACTTTTGAGTATTTCAAAAGAAAGTGTTTGCAATTAAATGCAAGAAAAGCTAAATTTCTTTCTTTTTTTAATCAGGAAACAAAGGTGCTATTATTGCTTCATATCACGTTAGTTACCGTATTGCAAAGCAGGTGAAGCTTATACAATTGCAGAAGATTTGATAAAATCATACGCAAATGATTTGGTAGAGTGCACGACTGATCAGAAATTTCTCAAAAACATTTACTCTGTGCCCATTTCTGACAACTCGGTTTCTCGAAGGGTCAAGAATATGTTAAGAAATTGCTTAACAGAGTTAAGGAGAGTAAAAGCGATTCCAGCATTTTCTCTTCAGATGGATGAATCAACAGATATCGGAGGTTATGCGATGTTGCTTGTGTTTGTTCGATATATTTGCGCAGCTAGCTTTGAAGAAGACATGCTAATTTGCAAACTTTGCCTACTCAAACAACAAGCGAAGAAATACTTAAACTGATCGATTTATTTATGAAAGAATATGAGATCCAATAGCAGCTTCGCTCAAGTATTTGCACTGATGAGACTGCAGCTATGACAGAAAAAAATTCAGGTACAGTGGTACGCATAAAAAAGAAAAACTCTGACATCGAGAGTATCCACTGTTGTTTTCGTCATGTACTTACAATGAAACGAATGCAATAAGATTTGGAAGAGGTATTGGATGATGTCATAAAAATAGTTAATTTTATAAAATCAAAACCACTCAAAACGAGGATCTTCAGTTTATTCTGTGAGGATATGGGAAGTTTGCATCAAAATTTGCTGCTTCATACTGAAGTCTGATGGCTTTCTTGGGGAAGAGTGCTTGCTCGGTTTTATGAAATGCGTGAGAAGATAGGTTCTTTTTTATCTGGCTGCCATTTAGAATTTGCATACAAATTAAGGGACAAATGCTTGATACAGAAAGTGGCTTACCTTTCGGATGCATTTGCCTATCTAAATAAAGCGAATTCTATAATGCAGAGTATCATGGTAACGTATTTCAAAGCTCAGAGGAAAATGTAAGCGCTTTAACGTACAGTTATGACAGATAGTGTTCGTACCCCTGTGGTTTTACTCATAACTTGAGAAAGTATCACGATTTGACTGATAGAAGTATGATACATTATAAATATTATATTAACACACATCTACATAAATGTTTACGTAAATTAAACTACAAATACACTGTTTATAAGCAAATAACCAAAAATAGGAGGAGCAGAAGGTGTTTGTACAGTTCAGAACGTTTGAAAAACTGATGTTTAGTTTGGCGAATAAACTACAGGGTGGTCGCTAGAAAAGCGGAAAATTTGAGGGTCAGATGAGATCATGAATAAAATAGGTGCTTACTCATTTCTACTTTGATTTCTTTACATCATGATTAAAATGCATGATTTTAATAATTTTGAGCATCTATGAGTGTAATATAACATATGCCTTTAAAAAACTTTGTAAAAGTTATTCTTTGTAAAAATAAATAGCTGACAAATTTTCCGCTTTTCTAGCGACCACCCTGTACATTATATATCATTCCAGAAATAGACACTGGGTTCATAATTATTGGAATTTAGCCAGCAAAAAATGTACTTCCGGCAATTTAGCGCCATCTCTATCATTATCTGCTTAGTCATCATGGCAAACAGGAAACAATTGTCCAGTGATTTAGTAAAACGAATTATTGTAAAATACAAGTCTCGTACGTCTCTTTCCGGTATTACTAGAAAACATAATGTGCCGAAATCTACTGTTCAAACCATAATTGCCAAGTTTAAATTTACAATATCAACTCTTAACCTCCCTCGTTCCGGACGCCCCATCAAAATTCCAGAAACAACCAAGAGGAAGGTTCTCAGAGAAGTTAGTAGGAACCCTCGTTTAACACGTAATGACATACAGAAACTGATAAGGGAAACTGGGGTGGAAGTAAGCACCTCTACAGTTACAAACATATTACGCTCTTTTGGGTTCAAAGCATGCCGTCCTCGTAGAACTCCATATTTAAAGTATGTTCATTTAGAAGCACGATTGAGGTATGCAAGAAAGTTTATTGATAAGCCCTTTACATATTGGAAGAGTATTCTTTGGTCAGACGAGGCTAAAATCGAGCTTTTCGGCCACAGTGATATTTGTTATATTTTTCGTTAGAAGGGGGAACAACGTTTTCCAAAGAACACTGTCCATCCAGTTAAACACGGAGGTGGCTCGATCATGTTCTGAGGTTTCTTCAGCTTTTCTGGTGTAGGCAGCCTTCACAGTGTCAACAGAATCATGAAAAAAGAAAAGCACGTTGATATATTAGGCACTTATATCAAGAATGATGCTCGGAACTTGCGGCTTGGGCGTTGTTGGATCTTCCAGCACGACAATGACCCTAAGCACACATCAAAATATGTGCAATCCTAATTGCAGAAGAACCATATAATCGTTTTGGAGTGGCTATTGCAGTCACCCGATCTCAACCCAATTGAAAACGTTCGGCTTGAGCTGAAGACCAGGGTTCATCAACATCATTCGAAAAACTTGCAAGAGCTGGAGGCCTTCTAGAAAGAAGAATGGAAGAAAATACCAGTTGAGTGCTGTAAAACGATCATGAAGGGCTATGAGGAGAGATTGCGCCAAGTAATTCACTTGAAATGCTACACAACTAACCATTAAAGTAGAACACAAACACTTTCTGTTCCTCATATGTTTGGTTATTTATTTATAAACAGTTTATTTGTCGTTCAATTTACATAAAAATTTATGTAGATATATGTTAAAACAATATTTATAATATACCATACTTTCACTATCCTAATCATGGTAGTTTCTAAGTTATGACAAAAAAACTACTCACGACGCAGGGGTACTAACACTTTCTGTCCTAACTGTAAGCTAAAACTTTGAGGTGAATGTGTATTTATGGAAGAACTTGATTGGTTCGAAAATCTCATTTGTTTTTTATTTATAAATGAAGTTTCCTTGAGTGAAGATGCAAAAGTTTCAGTCTTGCAGCACATATGTGATTTGTTTACAACTATTGGGAAGTACTTCCCTCCTCATTTAGAAAATTACTATAGATTCAAAATCCTTTTGTTGTCTCTTCAAATACCAACGATTTGCCTTTGAAAGAGAAAGAACAGCTTATAGAAATTTCTGCTGATTATACCCTATAAACAAAATTTCGGCAGGAAGAAATTACACAATTTCATATTCAAATATTATGAAATAAGTAAAAGAGTTTTGAAAATGTTGATGCGTTTTCGAACAACATATCTTTGTGAGCAAACATTTTCACTGTATACAGCTACAAAGACCAAATTTAAAAGCAGCCTAAATGATGAAGCTGATTTGCGCTTACAGGTAATAACCACAACTTCAAATATTGAACTACTTTTTGAACAAAAGAAAGCCCGTCCAAGCCACTAATAAATAAATAAGTATACTGTACTTTTACTGATATAAATTTTGCAAGCAGAAATTTTTAAACAAACAAGTCAAAGTAATTTTTTTCTTTAAATATTAATATTTTAAATAAATTTATATTCTAAAAGCTTGGAGTAAACTTTATTTGATATTAGTGACCGATTGTTTCTATATTTAGTTTATTTTTTATATTAAGACTTTGGAATTTATTTTCTTTTTGTTATGAAGCTCCGCAAGTCTAAAAATTTTGGAAACCTCTGTATTATACAATAGGATTAACTTAACTTGCACTATCATAAGTCCTGTCGTTAACGGAATTTTTTCATCTTTTCTCCGTTATTTGAATTTTCTAAAGTCTTAAAAAAAAAAGGCAAATATATTGGTATAATACTGTTTATTCGAAATTACAATAGAATTGTCCTTATCCTATTTTAAAATGCTGATATGTGTATATATATTTAAAGCTGCTGATTTTTCTCTAATTGTGTTATGAACAGTGGGCTTGTAATTATAACAATGAAGACATTATAAAGCAAAACCTGAAACAAAAGTACAAACACGTTCAAAACTTATATGTCGTCTGGCAGAATAAGGAACTCTTCTAAATTCCTTAAGAACAATTCTAAGGAATAAAAAATTATACAAAATGAAATTTTCTTTGCGTTACTTGTTTGTTTTGGAATTTCGCACAAAGCTACTCGAGGGCTATCTGTGCTAGCCGTCCCTAATTTAGCAGTGTAAGACTAGAAGGAAGGTAGCTAGTCATCACCACCCACCGCCAACTCTTGGGCTACTCTTTTACCAACGAATAGTGGGATTGACCGTAACATTATACACCCCCATGGCTGGGAGGCTGAGCATATTTTGGCGCGAACCCGCGACCCTCGGATTGCGAGTCGCACGCCTTACGCGCTTGGCCATGCCAAGCCTCTTCGCGTTACTCAACTGATAATCAGATAGATTATAAAGTATTAAATAAGGTTTTTCAACAGAGTTCACCACATTCAACTGAAAACTTTAAATTATGTAACTTCTTGAGTCTTCTTCAATTGGATAATTTGACTGTATAAAGTCTAGAAGAGCTACATTGTTTTTAAAAGCAACTAATTAATTTTCAAATTGAGATTATTGATGATTTCTTATTAATTTAAACATTTCGTGTACAAAATTCCGTTTCACTATTCGCTTGAATAGTTGTGATCAGAGTTTTAAATAACTGTTTCTCGTCAAAGTCTAAACAGGCGGGTTAAATTACTCCTTAATACCTTTTAACAAGACATATTCTATTATATCTTTGTTACTATAATACAAGCTATAAAACTGACTTTGGAATCGTCCATTGTGACTGAACTCATACGCTGTCAAATTTCCCTTTCACCTGCACGTTCACAAACGTACTTGCTCTAATTTGGTCGCTTATGTAGCTATTGTTAAACTGAACACTAGAACTTTCTAAAACTAAAACCGTCATCACGTAACAATACTCAATGAAAGAACTAGAAAAACATAGGAGGTACTAGTAGTACAACGCAGTAATATGGCAATCACCGACTAGTAAACTACACAACCTATGCTTTGAACACAGGTACGTAAATTTAACACTAACGTTTTCCCTCTATTTGAATAATAACTCTTATATTAAATTTATATAAAATAGTCGTGTAAACCTAACAATGGCTCTCTTTTTTATGTTACGTATTATAATTCATTTCTAACACGACTGCTTGTTGCTTGTACAGGAGTTCGATTCCACACGGTGGACTCAGTAGATATTCCGATGTGGCTTTGCTATAAGAAAACACACACACATACATTAAACAATGTACAAAAAAATTAAAGTGTATTTATGATAGTTTTGAAAACCTGATATTCTGTAAAAGTTCCAAACTCATAATCAGTAACAAAAATATTATTTAATTACTTACAAAATTTAAACTAATTTTGTCTTTAATCTGCGGTTGGAAAAACCTAGTTTATAAACAATAAAAGTGGGTTTACAAGTGGCCACGAAATCTTTTAAAGAAGAACAAATTCTGGTGTATCTAATAAGCACAGAGAACTAACATTCTATCGTAACTTATTTGGAATATTCGTATTCGGAAATGGCAGTTTTATAACCTTAAAATTGAAAGTGACTATTTTTAAAAGAAGATTTTGTGTTTGAATGTTTGGTTAATAATGCTGGTGTCTAAATTTAGGTAATGTGTTTTGCTTTTATTGAAATAGCTTCTTTCTAGAATGAACTTTGAGGAAATAAATTTGTTTGGATATGATAAGAAAACCTTCAATAATTAAGTATAAGAATATCACCAATATTACTATAAGCCATATTTTGATCCTATTTATTTGTGGTCATAGTTTAACGAGAAAAGGATCTTTGATTTTCTGTCAGTTTTCTTGGTGGCTGTGGTGAGAACTTGTACAGAAAATGATGGTTTCAAGTCAACTCTTTCTTGTCAATTAATAGTGGAAAAAAATTGTTTTTCTATCCTTTTCTGTAGGATTCCTTCGGTTTCTCCTATGTACACATAATGTTATAAGGTCGTTTATTTACCGTCCATTGGAATTTCTCGTATTTGTTGGCCATATTGTACAAATGCATAATCAAGTAAGAAAAATTACCTGCAAGAACCTATTTGATGTAAGACAACTGCATTTTTATAATTATTTTTACGCAAACAAAGTGTGTTTTTTATAGTAAAGCCACATTGAGCAATCTGCTGAGCCCACCGAGGTTAATCGAACCCCTGATTTTAGCGTTGTAAATCCGCACGCAAACAGAACATTATTTTATCGAAAGTTTCAAAATGCTTCGAAAGTTTTAAAGAAATTCTTTAATTTTATAAATAGGATTGTTGTTGTTTGGAATTATACACTATGGGCTATCTGTTCTCTGCCCATCTCAGGTATCGAACCCCGGATTCTAGCGTTGTAACTCTGCAGACATACCGTTGAGCCACTGGTGGGCTTATAAATAGGAAGACTAGCTTAGTAATGCAAATAGAAAACATAGGTGAACCAAACAATAGAAAAAACATACATTATAAACAAAAACAGAAATCGTTACCTCACAGGCTTATGTAATCAACTCTTGTTTTGTGTTTGGTTGTTTTTGAATTTCTCGCAAAGTTACTCGAGGGATATCTGCGCTAGCCGCCCCTAATTTTGCAGTGTAAGACTAGAGGGAAGGCAGCTAGTCATCACCACCCACCGCCAACTCATGGGCTACTATTTTACCAATGAAAAGTGGAATTGACCGTCACATTATAATGCCCCACGGCTGAAATGGCGAGAATATTTGGTGTGACCAGGATTCAAACCCGCGACCCTCCGATTACGAGTCGAACGCTTTAACGCACTTGGCCATGCCGGGCTCTCTTTTTTGTGTAAATCTCCTACAGATTTTATAATGCTTCACTTAAAAGTTTCAAAGGGATCTACAATAAAACTGTCTTATATTTTTCAGTTGATATCCCAATATAATAGATTATGTTAGGTCTATCAAAACATTATCAACAGGGAAACATTGAAGAGAGAAATTCAATAAAAACAATATACTGGCAAATAGTTTCGTATTCTTTTAAAAGTTCGAATAAACGCCACTATCATTTATAACTAACTACCACTTGTGCATTACCTATTTGACTGAGCTTTTAGCAGTGGTTAGGTGGGAAATTAGTTAATTTAATTTATTTGTTGTTAGACTCTATTTTTAGGCTTATTTTATTTTTATTCCCTGATGAATTTTCAAAAATTAGGAGAGAGCATAAGAATAGTATTCCAACCACAACCGGCAATAGATTTCACTCATTCCAGATCTTCCAGGGTTGCTGGAGTACGAGAAACACAGTAATAATAATAATAAAAAAAAAATTTTTATAATTCACATGTTATAATAACAATGTTTTTATAGTGTGAACATTTTTTCAAGCTGGTGAAGCATGGTTATAATTATTTCATTTCGTTTATTTTTCTATAAATATTTGTGTCTTAAAAAGAAGATTACTGGCAACTTAACAAACGATTACAAATATAAAAATCCAGATGTAGTTTATACATTGCCATATTAATTTCGTCAATTACGGAAAGTCCACTCTGCACATAAAAAATGGATATTTCAGATTTAGTTATTGTTCGATAGAGGGATCGCATATTTTCTGGAGGTCGTCAACTCTAAAATGTACTAAAAAGGCATAAGCTTATAATTTTCAAACAAACATGACCTATGGGAATAATATACGTAGTAGATTAATGCATGTGTGCAGTTCCTCAGTTAAAAAAGCAAGTTTTAGACAAGTTGCGTGCAGATTGTGAGTATTTTGCTATTTCTATATGTTTAAAAGTTTACGTTAAACAGCATTTTTATAATGAAATATTGTTTAACATTTTAACTTGAGCAACTGTAATTTGGTGACAAAGGCAGAAGCTGGCTAGTAGTGCTGCTACTGTATTATGTATTATTATTGCTTCTGTACTATTGATACCTTAGGTGTGAACGTAGCCTATATTGAAAATACTAATGACAGTAATAATATAATACTACTAGTAGTAATACTACAAATGAAAATAAAGTAAATATGATTATTCTAAGATTAGGCTTAAGAAAACAATTGGATAGAAAGATCGATCCCATTTTTTCCATGCAAAAGGGAATTTTCGAGGTTTGTCCTGAATATACCCATCTGTTTCTGTGTGTTAGTCAGAGGTAGTTAATAGCAGTTTATGGAATTAATCTTTTTTTTTAAAAGACAGGAAAAGAAGGGTGGCTTGGCTCAAGGCTAATTGCAGTCATCTTCAAATCCAGCTATTGTGTTGCTAAGTGAATCTTTTGAACTTCTGTCATTGTTATAGAATGGTAGACTTAGAGTTGTAGTAATGAAATGAATGCCAATTTTTATATGTGAATTAGAGCAGATGATTATGGTGAAGCATTGGGGTGGGGGAAGAGGTTAGTTGCATTTCTTCAATAAAATATACTGAATTCCGAGAGAAATGTTATGCTATAATAAAAATGGAAGTTGAATATATAATAACATATCATTTTAATGTTGAAGAAACATCAATGTAATTTTACTCTACCCTTCCTCCATTAGATGCATATTTAATCAACAGTGTACTTGAAAAAAGTGACTGATAAAATGCATTATCTTGTAATTTTCTTGTTAATTTGAAAGGCTATATTTATTTTGTAATCAAACTGTTATTGTTGCTTTGCTCTATAGCTGCTGTTTATTTATTATTATATTTATGACTAAAAGGTGTAGTTTATTTAAAATTTTATCTTAAAAAGGCTATGACTATCAAGATAAGAATAGTTTTGTTTAAACCAGTTGTATTTGTTTTGACCATAGTAAGCTGTATCTCATGCGGCATCAAATATGTGTAGTTAAAGAAATACATTTTTATTTTGTTTTAAAATAGAAAATTGTTATCACTGTTTTGTATAATGCATTTTAAGCTATGTGTGAATAATTTTTAATGACGTATGAACTAATAATTATGATGACATCATTAATAAACTTTGGAAATTACCAGTAATAAAAGCTTGCACATTCATTTGGTAATATGTTCCAAACGTAATGTCGAAACTTCTTCATCTTTACAGTTGTAATTATTTCCCTAACTAATTGATGGAAAAAATCTGCTCTTTATCTCTTTTAAAATAACAATCACCTTTGCAACTTCTGTTAATATTTTTAGAGTTAGAATCTCCCATAACAAGGACTTTCTCATTACAAGTATTTAAAAAAATTTTTTTATAAGGTATTTGTACAGAAGTGTCCTACCTCTAACCTGTTACTTTTATATGTACAGAGAGCCATTAATTCTGTTTCTAATTTTCACTAGGCTAATAATATCTTTCATCTCAATAGGCTAAAACTTTTTCTTGATATAAATAACTTCTTAGTAATTTTGCACTGTTATCAATTTTTACCCAATTATTATGAAATTATTGTCATTATTGTTTTACAAGTCAAGCAAAGGCTCAAAAATTCCATAATTTTATCTTTATCAACTGAAGACCTGAATTCATCCATTTTATTTGTTGAACTTGTAATATTTGAATATTATTTAAGCATATGCATGCAAGAATGTTTTAAATTAATCCCTCAATATATAGCTATTGCAAAAAGGTGGTTCCTTTCTCATTCAAATATGGAATATCCAAATGAATACAATAAATTCATCCACTCATAAGAGCAACCTACATCATAGATTTCAATCTATCAGTACAGTTATAGTGATTTACTTGAAATGTTTTTACTAAAAGTACATCTGGGCAAATCGATCTGTGATGTCTAGGTGTAAATGTGTCTGTGAACTTTTACTTCTCTAATAGCTTCTTTAATCTTATCCTCTGTATCTTTAACCCCATTATGTACTGCTAAAATAGTCTCCTTACTCACTTCTTTAATCACACTATCATTAGTTTTGATTAATTGGTATAATCACCTGCAAACATCAGTTTTATCAGTCATATAAAGTAATTATTTTATGGTTAAATTGGTTAATATCATGAAAATAATAGACTAATTAAAAAAATAATGTTTCTGGTTATTCCAAATATTCAAGTCTTTTTACTAGAGTCAATGATGTAATTGATTGACCCACAAAATTAGTCAGCAAATTTTATTAAATACTGAACTCTTTTCAGTTATACAACCATCTCCATCTCCTGGATGACGTGGAAATTATTCTCTCTAGTTTACATATTAATTTATTAACATGCTTAACAAAGAGGGTCACCTTCTATTATCACTTCATATTATGTGAATCTATTGCAGTTTTTCCTACCTTCCTGTCATTTTCTGCCTATCTGATATTAAGTATGGCAAACTACCCTGAACAGCAACTCTTCCTATAAATGTGCTCGGAAAATTATAGTTTCTGAATTTACAACTGTTATCTGGTATTAGCTAATTTTACGAGAAGAGTAAAATTCACACTGTACAAAATGAGAATAGAAGTATGTAGCTTTGAAAATATGGGTTAAGTTGAATATGCTACATGTTTTTTACTTCATTATTTGCTTTTTTGTAAAAACTGTAATTTCTTTTAAAGTAAAAATAAATTTAGAATTACACACTATGAAGCATTTTAAGTAAAAATATTGCTTATTTATACCTGTATAATAATACTTACATGCATAAAGTCAACAACAAAAACTATAAACACAATAAAAAACAATAAATGAAAATTTAACTGCACTTTACCTGTGCTGAGGATAGCTGATGGCATAAGTGAAAGGTGGTGAGGGACCTGGAGAGTATGAGTCATTATTGTTTGGAAGGGTAGTCATTTTCCATAAAAACATCAGGTAACTTTCCTTCTGGGATTCTTTCTCTTTTCTGTCTCTTTTCACTGTTACAACCTGCTTGAGACTGCCTGGATCTATTTCTCACTAAAAACTTATCTAATGAGGTTTGTTTCTGCCTGCATTTTAAAATGTTTCTGAAGTAAGACATGACATTGTTATTGAAAAGGTTTATGCTGCAGTTTGATACAGTTTTGTCAGATGAAATTTTTTACAAAACTTCAACTCTCCCTATTTTCACACATTTTCGTGATTAGTGAACTAGGAACACCCTCCCTTCCCTCCTTCTCATCTGAAGACACTTCCTCTGTTGCTGTTCCTTCTGAAGGTTTTGAAGTTCTGTGGTGAGCTCAGTGTTGTGGTCTTCCACCAATTCCTCCACATCATCACCATATACTTGTCTAGTGAGATAATATCCTCAACAACAGGCTCAGCCTCAAAGCCTTCAAAGTCTGTATCTACTACTGAGTCTGGCCACAATTTCTTCCAGGCTAAGTTCATGGTCCTCAAAGACACTTCCTTCCAGGCTTTGTTTATGATCTTCAAATAATGGAGGATATTAAAGTGATTTCTCCAGAACTCTCTGAGTGTTGGAGGTCACTTCAAAGCACCTTTGAAACAGTGCTTTGGTGTAGAGTTTCTTAAAGTTCAGTATGACCCGCTGATCCATGGGCTGAATGAGAGGAGTCGTGTTAGAAGGCAAGAGCTTCACTGTTATGAAACTGTACTCCTCCACGAACCTGTCCTCCAAGCCTGGTGGGTGAGCAGGTGCATCACAAGAAGGGCCTTGAGTGGCAACTGTTTTTCCATGAGGTAATTCTTTACACTTGGGGCAAACACTTCATGGACCCATTCCATAAAAAAAATTGCCTGGTTACCCATGCTTTACTATTAGCCCTCCACATGACATTTAGTTTGATTTTCAGGACATTATTTTTCTTAAAAACCCTTGGGTTCTCAGAATGGTACACAAGCAAAGGCTTAAGTTTTACTACATAACAATAGAGTTAGTCTGTCCTTCATTGGTTCGTGTCCTAGCAACGACTTCTCCACCTTGGTGATGTAGGTCCTCTTTGGCATTTTCTTCCAAAAGAGACCTGTTTCATCACAGTTGAACACTAGTGGGGGAATAGAACCCTTAGCTTCTACATAGTCCTTAAATTCCCTAACAGATTTATCAACAGCATCTTTGTTAGAACTGGCACCCTCCCCATGTCTCACCACACTATGTAGGCCACTTCTCTTCCTAAATTTTTCAAACCATCCTCTACTAGTCTTAAAGGCATCACTTGTATCAGCACTCATTCCTGGGGTATTTTTCAGGAGGTCAGCATGCAACTACTTTGCTTTCTCACAAATGATGGTCTCAGAAATGCTATCACTAGCCAACTGTTTTTTGTTTACCAAAATCAACAGCAGTTTTTCTACCTCTTCCATTGTTTGTGATCTTTATTTTGTAAGCACTGCCACTCCTTTTGCAATATCAGCTCCTTTGATGACCTCTTTTTCAGTAGGGTGCAGACTGTAGACTTCACCATATCAAATTGTGTAGCAAGGTCAGACATGAGAATACCACTCTCATACTTTGCTACAAAATCTTTTTGTCACCTCTATTGTAGCTCTAAAAACTTTTCTTTTTCGTTTGCTGCTTTCATTATCCTTCTTTGACCCCATGGTGGCTTATTTAATCAGAATATTTAGAAAAACAAAAAAAGAAAACGAGAACATTCACAGCAGATTTTAGCAACAGGTGCAGGCAAAATGTTTTGAGCAAGCTTGGCATGAGCTGAAAATGGCCTGAGTCGTTTGGATCATCAATTGGGTTATTTCTGGGGTTCAGGCCAAGGCAGCTTGGTTCGGTAACTGAGTTTATGTTCAAGAACCAAGGTACCACTGTATTTCTAACCCTATCAACATTAATTATACATTGTATTTCCACCTGACAATATTACTAGTAAAAGTAGAGCTGCAATTACAACTTGCATGTAGTTAGTGTTGTGTAGTTCTTGCATGTACAGATAAACTACCATTTTCTCTCTATACATTCTGGGAACTTGAAGAATGGAAACTTTTTGTAACAACCTTGAGGCCACGACACACTGTTTGGAACAACCAACAATTTACTTATGGTCTAGACATGTTAATTTTTATGCAGTATTGCAGCATAATCCATTCAAACTAATGGGGGAAGACTTTGAGGTGATTGATCGAGCAATTAGAGTGGACTTGTCTCTTTTTAATGATGGTGTCCAGTGACTCAAGATTGGACATCATATAATTTAAAAGGTTACTTGTGTATACAGTTTTTCATTCTGTACAGTCAGTTTTATATGAACATATTTCTGACCAGGTTACATTTATTGTAACATTGTTGGTATTTTGTGGGTACTTCTATGTCTGTGAATGTATTTGTTTAGAATTACAAAACTCTGCTTAGAATCACTTTATTTGAGATTCTTCTTACTTCTCACTAATGTGTAAATGATGTTTAATACAGTATGAGTTGTTCTTGAGAAGTATGTTTGATATTCACCTTTTGTTAGCATTTCACAATTAAAATTTTGCAATATGTCTGCAGGTCTGTAGCTTAGCTCATAAAAAAACAACAAAAAAACTTAGTGTTTATTTCAAAGTGGCAATTTATCTTGTGAGATAGCTTAGTAAAAATGTCTGTTTAATATTTTGCTACATGGCCATAAGTCTGTTGCTAGTCCATGTGAAAGTGTAGTTGTGAATCATTTATTTATATTAGGTGCTTGAGAAATACTGTTCAGTCTTTGGTTTCTTAACTCAAGAAGGACATAGAATTGTTGGTAAAGGTTCAGATGAGGGTTACTAGTGTGATACCTAAGATGGAGAGGTTGTTGTATAAGAACAGGTTAAGATCTATGAAATTTTTTCTTGGAAAGAAAAGTAAGGTAATCTGAGGTGGTTTAAATCTGTTGAAGGAACTGATACTTTTTATATATTAATACTTAATATTAACAATCATAAGACAAGGGAACATAAATCTAAATTTTCATAAGGAAGGACTTAATTGTAAGATAGTTTCAAATTGGTTGTCAAAATTTTCTTAAATCATAGAGAAAACTATGCTCTAATGATTGGTGATCAAGAACTACAAGTAAACAAGGCCTAGGATGCCACCAAGGATGTTTTTTGTACACTTCTGTTTAGAATTCTTTCCAAATGATATGTATACAGTGAGTGACAGCTTGGTGAGCACTTCCATTAAAATATTTCTATAATGAACCATCAGTATCAAGGTTGATGAAATTGTCCAATGATGGGAGATTACTTGTAGTTCTCACAGTGTGAAACTAAAAACATAGAGAAAAAGAGCAGCAAGTCAAGCAGTTATTTTGTAACAAAATAATACCATGATCAAAGTTTTGAACATAGCCTGAATGTATTTCCAGTATGTAATTTTCTTACTGTTTTATAAACTGATATTACTGTTATGTATTATTTTTGAGCACCCTTAAGTGCAATTGTTAATAAAGCTATTAAAGAAATGTTATTTTAAATATATTAGGATGTTTTGAATAAATCTATGATAACTGACAAACTTGGGTTGATCAGTAATTTTCAACATTGATTAGAATCAGCATCATCAAATTACTCTAATGTTAATTTTTTTCTAGTAGCAGACTATTTTTTGTTGCATGGTGTTATCATGGCAAAGTTTTGATTATTTAGATTATTGGATTATTAAAAAATGCTAATAATTCAGTCCACTGTTCAAATAGGAACCAACAGATCACTCTCTTTCCTGGATATATAAGACCACCACTTCACTAAAAAAAAAAGGTGTGTAATGTTATTACAGAGAACTGAAATGTGTGGTTTTAGTATACCAGTACTAAGTAATCTAATTTATTACAAAAAATTGTCTATAGCTTTCATGTGATAAAACTAGTAAAGTTTCTTGTCACTGTGTATTATAAATATATAACTTAGTAAAGAATATTCTCTCTCAGTATTATGCAAAAAAATTTTTTACAATCATTTGTTCTGCTACTTTGGACAAAAAAGATTTCCTACTTGAGCTTGGTGTGGTATCTAACTGAGCATTGTCTCACTAAGCTACTCTCTCCAGTTCCTAACACATTTCATAGACTTTCCCTTTCAGTTGCTATATTTTCAGAAAAGAGCTGTTTTTTATAATTGTTTTGTCTATGCAAGTTCTTTCACTAATTTTAGTGGGGATTCTAGCTCTTTATTGTACAGAGTTGAGTATCTATCTGAAATGGATTTTCAGTTCAGGAAAATGTCATTTATTGGAATATATAATTTGAGAAAAAAATAAAATGTGGGTTGGGAGGATTTATTAACCTACCCAGTGATGCTTTTCTATTTTATATTACTGATTCTGTCCTCTATCTTAAACTTTAGTATAGGTCTGTGCATTTGAAAGTTTACAGCTCACTTATTTCTCAGTTATTTTGTGAACATTTGCTACTCTGAATAACATAGCATGACATTCAAATAATATTCATCCATATCATAAAGTAACCCTGTTGCAATGGCCTCTGTATAATACAGACAATTATGTATGCATATTTGCATATGTTATTAAACTTATTTTTCTTAAAATATAGATCAATAAATAAAGAAGTAAAGGAAACAATTATCTCTTCTAGCTTTGATCTTTTAACTCATTTTCTGCTAGACACAAGTTGCTGGGCCTGTTAAAATTTTGCATGTGCAAGATATGAAACAAAATGTATTTTTTAGATTTTATATAATTATAGTTGAATAACCAAATAATCATGAATTAATATATCTATGTTATAGAATTTGACAGTAATTTATTAAGCTTGATAACTAACTTTTATTTAGATTTAAAAAACAAACTTGGAACAGACAAAAGACACAATCTGCCTCTTTGAAATCTTGGTTCAGAAGAATGTGGGGAGTCTTAACAGATCAAAATGGCTGAGAAGACCACAAGGGGGAGATTTTAAGCTATTGATTGATTGATTATTCACATGTCTTGTATTGAAATAGTGTATATAAGGGACCAATTTGAAAAATATAAAAAGGTGTTCCATTCATTACACAAGCCTTATCTCAGCAAAATAAAAAAAAATTTAAATTTTACCTTGTCAATATGGGTATTTTGTGTTCCTAATCTATACACAACTATAGACTTGGTATTTTGATATCATAAATATCTAATTTGAACCAGTGCTGCATTTAATATACTATGACTTGCAAAAATCCATGTTTAGTTGTGTTTTTAATATTTTTTAAATTAAGAAATTACGTCATATATGATATTAAAGTTTGAATTATAATATGCAATCTGATACCAGACTTGTTGACCAACGTTCATGAAATAGTATTTCAGTAAAATTTTGAGTGCAAGTCAACAATTGCAATGAAATGCTGTTTAATCCTTGACCCATCATGAAACATTTAACATAATTACATATGTCTGAAGGAAAATGGGTTAATACTCTCACAATGCATGCCACAACTACTTATTTGTATGGAAAATACAAAATTAAATGTGTCATAAGCATATATTTCATGAGAACTTAAGATCTTAAGAGAGGATAAAAAAAGGAGTGGTATTTAACTTTTTTTATCCATATTATAAATTAACACATTAGCACACTTAAATGAAGATTGGTTAATATACTTGTAATTTATGCAGTAACATAGTATTTATATTGTAAATACAAAATTAACACATCCAAATTAAAGAGGTAAGCATAATTATAATCCACTCCACCATTTATGTTGACAGCCATCTGAATACCATTAAAAATAACTTTGTTACTTGAGGATAAACAACAAGGTGTTTATTATATCATGTCAATCCTGTGAGAAATGTGATGCTGATGAAACTTGAGTAAATATTGATACATGTGTTTTAGAGCATACAAAAAGACATTAAATATGGAAACACAGACTGCCTTTTTCTTCATATAGTTTCCAATATTCAAATGAATTGGAAACCAACAATAATTCTATACAAAACAGATAACTACATAAAGAAAGAAATGACAAAAGTTACTTTATTTAAACACCAATCAAATTTCAACAGCTTTAAAGGTCATTAAATTAAACTGCTTTTTCACTTCCTGGAAATTTAAAGTTTTGGATCACGTAGGCATTGTAGACCAATTTTGTTGCTAGTGTGAGACCGACAAAATCATGCATTTGTTACTAACAGGTTTTCTGATCTCGAGACTTTTAACAGTTTCTTTGATTTGGTGTGTTTTTCACTAACCATGTTACCATTCAAATGATATGATCACAGTATGTAAATTATTAGTCCAATTTGTAGAAATTATGATTATGATGACACAACAGTTGTTACATCAGTACAGCAATATATTACATGCACATATTTTATAATTTATTGTAGGTGGCATTGCCATCTCAAAATAAATATTCCTTAAATGTTATCTTGCCACTACCCCCTAACTGGGCATGTGGTGACAATGTATTTATACATTGTAATGCTTTGTTGTTGCTCATGTTGCTTATAAATAAATGGAGAGATTTATTTACTTACATAACAAAATCAAATTGTGCAATGATAATAAGATGAAGGATAAAGATTTATGTTTGCACAGTTTATTCAGAGCTTATTTCATGCTCTGCTGTCCCACTCACACAAAAATACTTAACTTTGTATGACTGGATTGTCAGTCAAACAATATGTAAAATTTTTAATTTGACTTTATTAAGAAGTTTGAGATTTTCACACATTTCCCTCAAGTGAACTGAATGAGCAATATGAACAGTTTTATATGTTACCATTGTGAAGGAGAACCCTTTTAGACTTCTTTGGAAGAAACCAGTGAACAGTTGTCACTCACTTGGCTCATAAACTGTAGATCCTAGCACTGGTATTAATTTAGCAACATTTTTTGCAATAAACCAGTGAACCTTGTGAAAAGGAAGGTATAGGTTTTTTCTCATTATTTTTGTACCAATAAAATGATACCCTTAGAGAAAGTAAGTTCATAATTTTAAGTCTGGACTCTAAAATCTCTGAAGAACCTTTTGGAAGGCTCAAATCTTTCACCAAGCTATTAAGTTCACCTCTTGTAAAATGTTTTGGTTCACCAGTTGTTTGTTGAAAACAATTCTTATCATTTCTACCGAGATCAGATTCAGAATCAGATAAACTGTATCTAGGGTTTGTTGTGGAGATGAGTACATGTCCATGAGCAAGAGGTTTTATAGCAGTTTGAAGGTTTGGGCAAGAAATTTCCTTTTTATTTCAGATGTAGCTTTTTATGTTACATGAATGAAAGAGCAGGCATTTCTATGGTTTCTGTGCTCATATCAGACCATTGGTATTCCAAAAGGCAAAGACTTTTTTCTTATATTTAGTCCTTTGTCTCAACTCTGAAACAAATTGTGCAGAGCCCATGATTTGTCTTGGTCCTCAAATTTTATTCTAAAATATGAGCATTATGCTTTTTTAACAAATTCTGTAATGTTTCCTTTGTTTGTTTGAAACAGATTTATCACAAATGTAACATGTGTTTTGGTCATTTACACAACATCTTGTTGCCTTAGACACAAATAAATAATATTGAAGAGAGAAAATAATGTCATAGTGCATGCACAAACACTGTTCAGAAATGACATATTTGGCAGCCTATTAAACGTTTTATATACAAGCAGTATGTTTCTAGAACAATCGATAAAACATTTATGTTATGATTACTTTAAAGAAATCTATAGCCAGTGTTTGTCAAAATTTTAAGCATAGCAAAATGTGACCTATGTAAAAGGAAATATGGCATTTTATGAAAAATCTGTACATAATAGTGAAAAGTGGATATTTTTTAATTCAGTGTACAGAAATTACTGTAGAACATGGAAAAGTTTCAAAACAAAACCATTGCAATCATGTGTTATCAGTTATTTAATTGTTAATATCGTAAAATGTTTTGAAATCAGACATGCATTTATTTTTACTTTTCACTGAATTCTTCCATTAGAGAGCTGGAACATTTCATCCATATAACAAGCTAGGTGGTAGATATGTTAATAAATAATTCCAATTTTGGCCTAAACACTCAATAAAATGAACTATTACAACAAATGATTTGATTTAATGTAGTACAAATGTGAAATCATTAAATATTTTTGACAGATTTTTTGTACTGTGCAAAGAAGTGACAATTTTGATAATGCCTTGCAAAGTGGTAAACATGATTTTTACAAATAAATACTGCCCAATGCCTCATATTTTCAATACTTGTTACAGGATTTGTTGAACATAATGAATAATCACACTGACCGATTCCAGTGTTATTCTTGTGCTGGTGATTCCTGTAAACAACAAGAACTTGCAGTTTGCAGTGATGCTTTAATGGTAAGTTTGTACCATACTTTGAATTTTTGAAATAACAGATGAAATTGAGCAACTGATTGTTTGTTGAATTATTAAGTAAATTTAAACACAAGGATATCTGTGTGCTTTAGATAAAAGGCCATTAGATTTGAGGCGACTTTCAAGGTACAATGGAAAGTAAATATTGCAGGTGAAACATTGGAAATTTATTAATCTTCTTATTTACTACAACAGAAGTTCAGTGGAAGTGCTTGTGTTTAGCAGACAGTTGATGGTTTGTCTCCCTTTGGCTTGAATATATGCAGATAGTCTTTCAGGCATTGTTATAAAGTATTTAATCAAAGTCTTCTTTGGTATTTTACTCCAAATGTCTTTTATATGCCCTCATAAAGTTTTTGGAAGTAGCTATTGATTTGTCAAGTTTTTGATTTTTCAAATCCTAGATCTGCTAAGTTATTTTGAAACCAAAGTTTTGTGGGGGTCGGTGCATCATTTGAATAACTCCAGCAGCTTCTTTTTTAGCTAAATTTCTACATGGATTGGATGAGTGTTTGGGGGTCATTATGTTCTTGGAGGGGAATCTTTTACCAGTAATATTCAGACTACTGGGTATACTGTGACAGATCAGTATTTTATGGTACTTGTGTTGGTCTTTTATTCCATTTATTTTTTTCAAATATCTCTTGCCACCTCAGCAGAAGAATACATCCAAACCATCACATTGCTTCCCATATGCTTTATGGTAGTTTCTTCTGCCGGACATACAACCTATACTTTTAATCAGTTATTTCAAACTTGGACTCAGCCATCTATAATGCCCTTTTCCAATCATAAACAGTTCAGTTTTTGCACTTTTTAGTAAATTTTAGTCTCTTTACAATATTTGGAGATTTAGGTAAAGTTATTTTAACTATTACACAACTGATTATTACATTATTGTTAAGTCTTGATACTGTAGATCTGTACACTCTTCTGTCATTTGGTACACAGTAGTTTAACTCCTGCTTGAGATTGGTAGCTGTCTTTCTTCTGTTCAGAAGGCTACTTAAAGATACTCGGTATCAGCGAGTTTGTGTTTTGCTTCTCCCTTTCTTATTTTGAAAGTTACTTGTTTCGGTCTCATGATCTAGGATGTACTTGACAACGTTTGGGGAGCATTTTAAGTCTACAGTAATTTGTCAGAGAGTCCAATTACCATCATGGAAAGCTTTTATGAGAATTCTGTGTTCTACTGACAATTCTCCACTATTTTTGGGCAATGGCACCATAACAAAACACTGTTAAACACTGCTCTTTGAAGGTTTATTTGTGGAACTATTTAATTAGTGATAAATCAAACATATTTTAGACAGTTTTGGCAGTAAAGTTTGATAAAAAAAAAAAAAAGGACTTTAATTCTCCAGGTAATCTCATTGCCATATTGTTTAAATTTCTCCTTTATGCAATATGAACTACATAAAGCAGCTTAGACAAGAATGTTATTCTGTATAATGTGTTAAATAGATGACTATGTATTTTAATAAAATTCTGGATGTACAATAAAATGATGAAAATGAAATGAAAAAAACATTACAATGTCTTTTTTCCTGCAGAAAAGGTATAACTTTTAAATACATTTCACTAATAAGTAGCAATGACATTTTAGCTATATCCTAGTTATTACAAAGTTCAAGTACAGTTTAATCAAAATAAGAATATTTGTGACACTTGTTTAATCAAAAGATATCTTAGGCCCAAAAAAACTTTCTGATAACCCAAACAATACAATTTTATGCTATTTAAATGCTTGTTGTTTCTTAAAAGAAAAATCTCTTTGAAATGAAAAACTGTTAAAAATTGGATATAATCCTAGAGAACAAAAAAATTGCCCTCTGTGAAGTGAAATTTTGAAAAAAATTAAAAAATGCTGGTCTGATAATTCAAATAATTCTGCACCATCTCTCTCACTATAATATATTTATTAATTTAGTGACTCGAGATTGACAGGATATAATGATTGGATCGTTGAAGTCAGTGACCTGATCAGTATTTTATCATGTGCCATTTACAAAAATCAGGTAATATGGAATGTGATGTGAATGCTCCCCTGGTGCACATTTTATGATACCGACTGCACTAGCTTGAAAAAATATTCACAGAAAATACTGTTGTTATTGAAAAACAGTGGATCCCATTTTATATCTAGGTGCATAAAGTTGGGATTCCATTACACCTATATATAATTTAATTAGTGATATGTGGATAAAGTAGATAGTAAAATGTAAACAACAAAACAACAATATTGAGCCAATGGTTATTCGTTGTAAAGACTTAAAAATACAAATGTTTTGAAGAAAGGTTTAGAGTTGAATCCATACAGTTAGTTAAGATCTAAATATATATAGAAAAAAAATATTATCAGTATTGCTATTTTATGTCTTTCAATTCAAGTGAAGATGCAAATTATAGTGTAACAATCCCACATTTCCTGGTAATACAAGGTATCTGAAAATGAGAACTTGTGGTCTGGGTAGGGTTTAAATTTGTCTTCTAACTTAGCCTAAAATAACTTAAAATAAATATGTATTTAACACAGAAAACAGGGGCATAGATCATGGGGGTTATATATTCCCCTTCATTTTAGGTTGGAGTATGGTGCATACAATCACCCCCCCCCTTCCTACAGTTTGGTCTGTTGAATTGTTTTATTGTATCACAAATTGTGTTTGTTCTTGTGGTTCTCGTGTTTGTACCAATCGAATTACATAATTAGGCCTAGATGTAGGCTTTTTCAGTAGCTGAAATGTAAATCTTTAATATAGGTGTGCTTCTAATTTTTTTGATGTAAGCAATGGTTTGTATCAGTCAGTATGCTTAAGTATACATGCAAGTATTGTGGCAACAAGATTACTCTGTGACTGCATGTTTACAGCTTTCAGGTTCATGTAATCAGAGATTACCAGTTTGCAAATTTAACAGTCCACGTAAGTCATTGCAAAAATCATCCACCTCATTGGGTGTAAAAAGAATCTATGCCTCTGACAGAAAATATCTACAAAGTTAGATTGGTAAAAATAGACTTCTGAAAAAACAGAAACCTTAAGTCTTTTATATGCAAAAAACGGCTCTTTTGGGCTCAGAAAACACTTCAAATAGAAGAGCGAACAACGTTTTGACCTTCTTCGGTCATCGTCAGGTTCACAAAGAAAGAGGTAACTGGCCGGAAGCTGACCACATGTTTGGAAGGGGTTGTATAACTGAGTGTCGCAATGTAGAGGGCGCGGTTTGATGTTTGAATATATAATTTTATCTATAATATTAATATAGGTATAATGGTGTTCCTTTATATTGGTTTATTTTGGGTTTAAGTTGTTGTATAAGTAAGGCTTCTTTAATTTTTCGTTTGTTTATGTTTGTTTCTTTATTTAGTATTTTAGTGTTTTCTATGGTTATGTTGTGTCCATTTGACTTGCAGTGTTCGAAAACGTGTGAAGGTGACTTTTTATGTTCTTTGAATCTGGTTTCCATTTTTCTACTTGTTTCTCCTATATAGAAGTCGTGGCAGTTATCACATTGTATTTTATAAATAATGTTGGTGTGGTGTTTGTCAGTGTAGTTCTTACATAGTATTGACCTTAGTTTTGTGCCTGGTTTTTGAATAAATTTAGTGTTAACTGGAATGTTATATTTTGTTACTAGTTTTTGCCAAATGTTGGTTATTTGTTTGCTGATGTCAGGAATATATGGTATACAGCAGTATATGGTTTCGTGATTTTTTGATTCGTGAGATATATTTACTTTTGTTGGTTGATTTTGCTTTCTGTCTAGGTGTGTGCGTATAATGTTTTCTACGGTTTGTGGAGGAAACTTATTGATGTTGATGAAGTGTTGTTTTATTTTATCTAATTCATCGTTAATTTTATCTGGTGAGCATAGTTTTATGGCTGTGTTTATCTGGTTTCTTAGTATGTTGAGTTTTTGTTTTGTTTCATGTGCTGAGTCCCAAGGAATGTATAGTCCAGTATGGGTGATTTTTCGGTGGATTTCTGTTTTGAATTGTGTGTCGGTTCTTATAATTTTAGGTTAAGAAATGATATTTGATTGCTTTCTTCCTGTTCACATGTGAAGTTAATGTTGGGATGTATAGAGTTAATGTGAGTGAAAAAGTTAAGTATGTGTTCTGTAGATTCGAATCCCGCAACCGTGTCATCTACATATCTGTACCAGTATAGTGGTGGATGTAATGCTGTATTAATTGCTTGTGTTTCAATTTGTGTCATAAAAATATTGGCTAGAACTGGCGATACTGGGTTGCCCATGCTTAGGCCATTTGTTTGTATATAGTTTTGGTTGTTGAACATGAAGTTTGTCTTTATTGTGGTGAATTCTATGAGGGTTGCTAACTGGTTACTGGGAATGTCTATAATCGGGTTAGGGTTTCGAATATAGAGTTCTAAGGCTATCTTGCAGGCTTCTGTTGTTGGAACTTCTGTGAAGAGGGATATAACATCGAAACTGGCCATTAAGGCTTTATGATTAAGTTGATTTAGATTGGACTTGAAATTAAGAGTCTTTGATGAATGAGCTGGCTGATGTTGCATATTTGGAGAATGCCCATGCTATGTATTTACCAAGATTGTAGTTAAACGATTCATATGTTGACATTATTGGTCGTAATGGACAATCTGGTTTATGAGGTTTGGGGATGCCGTATATTTGCGGTGTGCGTGAGTCGGTTTTACGTAGGTAGGAATAAAGTGTTTGTGAAATTGTGTTGGCTTTTTTCATTTGTAGTAGTAATTTGTTTAGTTGCGTCTCATGTGTCTTTGTTGGATTTGTGTGTATTGGTTTAAATTTGTTCGTGTCTGATAGGATGTTATTCATTTTTTGTATGTATTCATTCGTGTTCATTATTACTATAGCGTTACCTTTATCTGCTTTTAGAATTTTTATGTTTCTGTCTTGTTTTAGGTTTTTAATGGAATTAATGTCTCTTTTTGTAAGGTTGTTTTTTAGTTTTCTGTTTTGTGAAATTATGTTGATGGTGTTGTAAGAAAATTCTTTGAAAAAATCGTTTAAGATAATGTTTTTAGGTGTTTCTGGAAAATATAAATTTGTAATTTTACCTGGGAAGTTTGGCTGTTGGATGTCAATAAAATTATCTAAGTTGTCTTCTTTCTGTTTGTTGTTTTTGTTTTCTGTAGAAAGTATCACAAGTCTCCTGGCTAGGTCTTCTAAACATGTTTTGATTTCTATGGTTGGAATGTACCTTGGTGCTATTAATATTATAGATAAAATTATATATTCAAACATCAAACCTCGCCCTCTACATTGCGACACTCAGTTAAACAACCCCTTCCAAACATGTGGTCAGCTTCCGGCCAGTTACCTCTTTCTTTGTGAACCTGACAATGACCGAAGAAGGTCGAAACGTTGTTTGCTCTTCTATTTGAAGTGTTTTCTGAGCCCAAAAGAGCCGTTTTTTGCATATAAAATTCTCAACAAGTGGGTTTCTCGACATCACTGATTGAAACCTTAAGTCTGATGAAATACTTTCAGTTCAATATTATCATGACTTAAGGAACACTTTGACTTGGTAATGAAATAAGTAATATCTTCCCACATTCATTGTGTGATAAACAGTTATGAGTTATTTTTATGAAGTGATAAAGAATATCATTGAAGCAATAGTAGATAAGATTTCGTGATTGCTGGTGAAATATTTTGAATAAAAATTATTTGTTAATATGACCATATGAGTTCTGATATACAATAACTTACTGCATATTTCATTATTTGATCACTTATTGGAAGTAAAACAGTTAGTATACTCTCATGCAGAGCTATAACATCCTTCTAGGTTGGCTCAGTTCAGTAAAGGAAATATATATTTTGCTCTCATCTAAGTTTGAATATTCTTTCATTTATTTAATTGAAAGGAGAATCTGTATTGCTAGCTTTTTCTATTAGTGTAAATAAAATAACCTATATCTCCAGAATATAGTTCTGTTAGCTTAGTATATTTGTATTACAGCTTCATCAAGGGGTAGCGGTAATCTAGAAGTTTGCCTATCTAGTTGAAGCTGAATTAGATAGTTATTGTTCCTACATTGCATTATGTTTTTATTCTGTCATTAAATATGATATGAAATTTTATGAGTTGGTAAATGATAATCCATTCTCTTTTACTTTTAGTGCTACAGTTACAGTGTCAGTGATAGCTTTGGGTGTCGCACATTTCATAAAGGATGTGTAGCAGAGGACAAAGCGCAGTTTTTCTGTAATACGCTTCACCATGGAGGAAAGGAACCAAGTGCTGCTGAATATAGTGGAGAATGCTGTCAGGGAAATTATTGTAATAATGGAACTTTTCCAACTTTAGCACCTTTCATGATGACCTGTAAGTTTTAAAAATTGTGTTATTGTAACTGAATTGTAGTAATTTTCAAGTTTTCCTTTATGAAAAACCATGTATGCATGCAAAAAAAATATGATAGTAAAAAGTTATAAGTATTAGTTATAGTGAGTTATTTTTGTTATTAAAACTGTTTTACTGAATATATTTTTTTAAGTATGTTGCATATGTTTAGTTGTTAAGTTGAGATCATGTGTTTTTTTTAATGGATGTTTCTTGATCAATAGAAATTCTCTCATGATCCCTTGGACTATTCCATTACCCTTACCCCTGGGATAAGGGCTGACCTTGCTTGGTGGCTGAACAGGGAACTGACTGTGGTGAAGGTTCCCATTGTTGTACCTTGTGCGAAGTCTAATTTGTTTACTGATGCTTTGTAGGTGGGTTTGGAAGTTCCTTGATTCACAAGAGATTTCTTGTCAAGGGGACTGCTCTGTTTTCAACATCCTTGAACTTTTGACATTCTGTCAGGTTCTATATAATTTCTTCCCACTCCTGAGGGATGGGTGGTTATGGTTCATTCTGATTATTCCACTGTTTTCAGCTATATCACTAAGCAAAGAGGAATCAAATCCAGATTTCTATGTTTTCTGAATCAGGGTCTTCTTTACTGAGACTGTGACCATTATATGGTGATCTCAGTGTGTCATGTTTCTCATGTCAAGAAACTGATGGCTAATTGCTCATTTTAATTGAATCATGGAGTGATTCCTTCTTCCATGGGTATTTTGGTGGGTGTGTTTTCAGCTGGGAATATGGTACATAAATGTTTGTCATTCACTGAAATCTAAAAAAAATTCCTTACTTTCTTCTTTGATTGCATGCCCTTTGGCTCTGGGAAGAGATGCATTCAGTCAAGTTTGGAGGGGTCTTCGCTTAAATATCTATTCTCCAGACCATTCCTTTTTGTATTCTCCTCTGGCCCTTGCTGAGCAACAGCTTCTGTTCTTACCTCTGCTTCAGTCGTTTTTTGTTTTTTTTTGACAACTGCAATTTGGTATGGTTTATACTAATGTTACCAAACTCTTCACATGTGAATTATTTTCTGGTTTTTTGCCTTATCTTAGAGATTCTCCTCTAACATATCATCTTTTCTTGTATGTACCTTTTGACCTTTGTTCTTGTCTGTGTACCAGAATGTTGGTCTTGCATCAAACTTTGGTCCATTTGCAATGGTTTCTGCCCATCCTGTTTTTCTGTTTCCTATCTTTGTTGGTTCTTCATTTGATTGTTTGATCAAATGTTAACTGTTGCTAGTTGTAAGGTTGATATGTTGAGCACCTTCCATTCTTCCTCTTTCCAAATATTTTCTCTTCCCCAGTTATTTCTCTCCATTTTTTATTTTTTTCTTGGCCATTCACTATGTCCCTTTTTCCTACCAAATTGGGATCTCATTATTGTCTTTCATGCCCTATCCATTCTTTCTTTGAATTCCCCCCCTCAGTGTGGATGCCTTTACGTGGTGAGGGGACTTCCTAGAGAAGGTTCTGTCTTTTCAGTTTACCTCATCTGGGAGCTGAACATCCACCCATGTTTTCCTTGCATGATATCCTGTGAAGAGATGGTGAGGATCCTGATGGTTGAAGAGTCCAGTCCCACTCATTTACAGGAATTCAAGACCAAGTGATGTGTTGGGGTCATTTGGTCGTCAACTGAGTACCAGTATTGGATGTTTTCAATAGGTGTTGTGGACCTTCTGTCTGATGCTGATGTTTAGGTACAATATCCACAAAATCCTGGCATTGCTGCAGAGCATTTTGCTATTAGCTCTAAATTATCCCTTTTATAGTCTCTCAGAACTTTGGATCTTTAGCTCCAGTGGAGGGAGATCTGTATTTTAGTAACCTGTTTTACATGTTAGATTCTGTTCTATGTGTGTGGTGTGGTGTCTGTTCAGGTATACTAATCCATAAATCTGCATTATATTGCCATTAATGTCTATAATACTTCCTGTTGAGATGGGGTTTTCTATAAGACCACTAGAGGCTTCCTTACAGTGTTTTGCTTCATAAGTAAGGACCATTCCACACCATACCAACTTGTAAGATTATCATGAGTAAAGTAGTGTGGTGATACTGCCCATTTCTACAGTTCTACTTTTCGAAATAAGGTTTTATGGTCACCCATGCATTGTTCCTTTCTCTACTTTGAGTGGAATATGAGAGTCCTTGCTACTTAAGTCCAAACTTCTGGGGTGGAGGAACATAGAGGTGGGTTCCCGAGTATGTCAGTTTCCTCTCAATTGAGATTAGGGTGATGGTGTTCTGACAATGTACATAGTGTGTACTCTTTTCCAGTTGTGTAATTCTTGATACTGCCTCATTTTGGACAGGACAAATACACAAGTTTGACTCTCCAGCTAGAATCTCTTATTCTGTTGGTGCCTGGATGTTAATTCTTGAGTGATTAGGTGTTGGATTGGAGCAGAGCCAGCTACCATAAGTTTTCCTACCACAGCTTGAATGTTGAGCTTTAAAATCTGCCAGTTTTTGGACTGGAGTTGACTCACTACAATGTATTTGCCCTTTCTACTGCTGCCTGGATGTCATGTTCTAGGGTGGTCTGATGTTGGTTGTATAATGAGACTGTACATGTGATTTACTTTAATGTCCATTATACTTGAGTAATAATGTGTGGACTAATTACTTTGAAAGGCCTCATACATTTTTAGTATTTAGCACTGAAAAGTTACTGTCATATTTTAACTGGTGAAATACGATGCTTGGTAGAAAGGTAGCATGAACGTGTGGGTTGTTATTGCAGTAAGTCTTTGCAAATAAAACAATTGCATTTTTTTTCTTGCAGTCTAATCTCTTATGTTTATAAACTTGTATTGTGATTTTAATATGATATCAAGTTTATCCCAATGAGATTGTGTAATGAACACTAAAGGTAATTTAACACAAATCTTGTGATATTGTAGACAAAAAATGTGATACATGCTGTAGCCCTTTGAGAGGTAAAGTTAAAGTAGTGTTAATTTTCTTGTAACACAATAATGTCATATCTTTATCTTAATGTGGTATAACTTAATTCATTATGAAAGTAAGAGGCTCACTGGTATATGGAATTATCTCAATTAATATTTGTACTACACAGCTTGACAAACCAATCCTCTTGTACTGCTGCTGTTGCTTAGTATTGAATAGCTTGATATAAACCATTAAACATAAAATAACTGCTATTTTGCTTGTGATGTTCTAAAGTATAAACATGAATTATGTAATTACAATAATGTCTTGTTTTAAATTTGAATGCTTATCTGAAGTAAATCACATTGAGAACAGACTGTCATAAGCTTTTAGATTCAACTTATTTTAAAAACAATGTTGCATTGAAAATGTCTTAGGTTTTATTACTCCATCAATTTTGTTTTATTTTTTCTAATCAAGTATTTGGAAGTAAGTAATTCTGATGTTTGTGTGCTTTATGGCAGTGTTATTACTAAAAATAATAGTGCAATTTATAAAAACTTTTTACAGAAGTGGGTGTAGAAATGCCATAGCATAACACCTGTCTGACTGAATTGTGTATTTAGCCATATGAAATGGAAGTTGCATAAGTACAATCAATATATAGTGATTAATTTATTGAGAATAAACACTGAAAATCGTGTTTAAGTACTTGAACTACACTTATTCTTAATGGATGTAGTCAGTACTTATGATATAACCTCTCCTAAGTTTTAACTCTTCTGAAAGTAAGGTTGAAAATTATACAGTTAGAAATTTTAGCTAAATTGTTTTATCATTAGTTGTAATGTGGTTTTGATTAATAGTTTTTAATGATATAAATGCAATTCAGAACCAGAGCAGCACAATTTACAGGCAAGTGCTGGTGGCTAGTTGTTAAGTTTGAGGGTTTTGTTTTTGTCATAGCAAGCATAACTTTGTCTTGTGAATAACACATTTTATCATAACAGTTTATATTTCATACTTAAGTGAATCCATTTTACTTCACAGTTGTGAAAGTGTTATGTTCGTTATTATGTTAATTTTATAGGAAACATGACTTCTCTTTCATTTATAACCACTCAATAATAATTGAAATGCTATTGTTTCTTGGATAGCTTTTTTTGGTACGTTCTTTTGAGCCTTAAGGTTTTGTTTTAACATGTTTAGCACAATTTTGGCAAATTCTCGAGTCAAGGGCTAAAAGAAATATGAAATGTCAGCTATTGTGGATTTAATTGAATAATGTGCATTTAATAATTATTTCATTCACTTTGTTAAATCTTGCTTGTTTGTTTAAAACAAAATTTTGATAACCATGTATGCTACACATTTTTAAAATAATGTTGTCATATTGGCTAACTTTGATGTAATTGTAAGTTACTGTATTCTTATTTCATACAAGTTTAATGTTGGAAAAATTGAAATTTGATTATTTTTTACAGATGTGAAGAAACTTTACTGTAAGAGTATTAACGATACATCTGTAAATGTTTTAATAGGATATTGATACCAATATTGTGAATAAATTATTGGGCATTTCTCTTTTTATTATAGCTCTGACATTATTCTGTAAATGTTTCCACGTGTTGAACATCTGAATTAATGTTGGTGCTTTTAGAGGTTTTTACCTGTATATTTTGTCTTTTTTTGAATTCATAGAGATATTCAGTTGATTATTTAGATTATTAATGCTATGAAAATGGTGCATTTTCTTTACTTAACTAGCATGTAATTTCCCTGAAAGGGTTATCTGTTTTAACCACTCACACTACAATACAGTAGTGTGTTGTCTGTCATTCAGTAGATGCTAAAACAACATAACATAAGGGGCATTTGGCATTACAATTTGTATGGTTGTGATATCGGTGAAATGTATACATACCATGAATGACAAGAAGAATTATGCACACTATGGGCTAAAGCACAGCATGACATATGAACTTTACAAGGAAGAAATATAAACAAAAAATTTTTCTTAATTTTG